>OU015744.1:16643544-16655767 GCA_907169655.1 Acomys percivali
AGAGAGAGAGAGAGAGAGAGAGAGAGAGAGAGAGAGAGAGAGAGAAACATACACATCACACCACATCATCACATCACATATAAATCAGTTGCTAACAATAAATTATAGAGAACTCTATGTTAAGAGATCTTGGTATACATGTAAGTTTACCATTTATTACCTATAAAAGCATGTCTGTATAGTAATTATTCCGATGTGTTTGTTTATATTTACATAAGGATTTAAAGCTTGAATAATAATTGATACTGTACAACATAGAGAGTCATTTTTAGAGGTTGTCTGTGATTTGATACTATAGTTACCATCACTGAGAATGCCACTTTGATTAGTAGGCAATATAAAGTGGCAGAAGTTTAAGGTCATTTCAGAAAATGTTCAAACTTCTGTCCTAATTGTGAACCAAAATCCATGCTTTAAAAAAAATGAAACTCAAGTCAGAAATCCAGTCAGAATATTTAAAAGTAAAAAACCACTAACCCGACTAAATCCAAAGTATTCTACATTGATAATTAAATATCAAGCAATGACCTACAAAAAAATAAATATTGTCTCTGTTTTCTGTGGTTAATCTGGTACACATCTAAAAGCAGAAATCCCTGTGTGTGCAGAGAAAACCATAGTATTTGGCTCTTAGCGTGGAATACTCTGAAGTTTGAGCTCAGGGGCATCACACAGTTTTCCCTGGTCCTGTGTAGCATGGTACCACGCACTGGAAGAAGTGTATATGTTGTGTGTTCAGAATAAAAGGATGCAGTCTGGTCAACACGCTGCCTCAAACACTTCAGATTCATTCCACATTTGACTTTGATTTAATTTTTGATCATTGCACTGTCAGAAAGCTTTCACTCTACCCCTGTATTTTACCACCCTAGTATTCAATGAGGTGACCCCACTGCAGTCACATCACAGCCCCCAGCTAAGAAGCCAGCTCACACAGAGGTGACTTCACTGCAGTATCATCACAGCCCCCAGCTAAGAAGCCAGCTCACACACCCCATTCTTTAAGCACTTGCTCGTTGCCTGTTTTTCTTTGCAGCCTCTTCCACGCTGGCATTGCTGTGATTTATTCCACAACGATGTGTACATTCTTAAACCCTCTTTCGTTTAGTAGGGGAAGCCTAACCAAGGCAAATGGTAAGCGTGAGGCCAAACAGCAGGCTGACTGTGAAATTTGAAATTTGCCATGGGATAAAGAGAAGATATTGAAGACAAATAAGCAGTAGAGTCATATGACCAAGTGTGTATTTATATAAGATTACTCAGGATGCTGCACAGAGAATGTGCTGGAGGAAGGTGAATTACAGGGTGGTGTAGTCACTGGGAGACACCTGTGATGCACCTGATGAGCAAGCATAGGGTAAGAATAAGCACGTAACACTGCATACATCAGTGTGTGCCTTGTGCAGTGGGGAAGTCCTAAATGTGTCAGACAGGAAAGCTGGGCATAGACAGTACACTCTGGCTTGCTGGGTGGTATATATCTGACCTTAAAAACAACTAGGAGAGTGGGCCAGGAAGAGGAGCAAGGTGAGGAGAGGGAGAAAATTTGGCTTCTCTGTGCTGCTTTAAAATGTCTGTTATGCTGAACTTGGGGATTTTTTTGTGAATCTTTCTGTCACTTTGCTCTTGAGAGAGAAACTGAAGAGATGCTCTTCAGACAATCTTTTCTCTTCCTCACACACGTCAGCTCTAACAACCTGACTAACTTGCAGCCGGTCTACTATTTATTTCAAACACTCTAATTTGCTGGAGCATTTTTTTTTCACATACCAAAGAGTAAACAAAGAATCCGTGGAGCCAGAAATAACTTGAAAGCTTCTTGTCATTCTATAAAATCTCTACATCTTTATGTAATGGGTAAGAATTTTACATGGAAAAATGTTTCTCAAACCATTGGACAGCGAGGTGTTGTGTTCTTTCTCTCCACATATAAAATGATTACACAGATAACCAGTCTAGTTCACCCCATGAATACAGATGCAGCAAGCCCTGGCATAAAATGAATGCAAACACAAAGAACTAGAGAAAACAGTTTACAAAAGCCAACTCAAAAATAGCGTACATATTAGCCACTGTGATCTGGATCTGTGACCTCTATATATGACACAATATTTACATATGATCCATATTAATTTACCTAAAATTAAGTTATCAGGAGCACACTTTGCCTTAATGGAGTGATGCTTACAGATAAAACAAACATCCAAAAGTCACAAAATTTTATCTGTTTTTAACAAGATTGACTATGTAGTTTACTTGTATTTACAGATATTAGTATTCATTGAACTATCTCACTTATACTTAAATTGTTAAAAATCAGATTTTTGGAGTGTCACTGTACTGGAGTTTCTTTCCCAATAGACTTTATTGGGGATCCCTCTCCCAAAGACCTTTCTCCTCCCCACTACTCAACCCCATGGAATCAGATCCTAGAAATAAGCCTTCCTAACAACTAGCTACCTAGTAATATCTAATAAGTGATACGTGGTCCACACATACACCGAGTGTGATGCTTCTCTAACAATGGGAACTGTGGGTGAAAAATCTTGAAAAGAAGCTGCATCTCTTAAGATTGGCTGACTGATTGGACTTTCAGTACCATGAAAAGGTGGGAATGTTGCAGGTCCAAGAGGTATCCTATATTTGGCTAGTTCTCAACGTCTGCAAGAGCCATTCCTTGTCCACTTTTGTGTGTGAACTAGCATCTTGCGATTAACAGTAATCACATTTAGAGTCTATGACCTTAGCAGACTGTTAGCTTCCACTAACCCAAAAGCTAAGACTATCACTAGATAACATCTTGGGCCTACAAAATAGCCTCTCCCATCTTGCTACACCCATTCCTCTGATGTTCTCACTATAAAACTCATTGAACTGTTTTCACATTTAAACATGGAATTTGAGGTAACCTAGATTGATACTTCTGGGCTGTGTTCAATCAAAATTGCTTCAGGAGAAACCATTTCTTATTATCTTTTTTTAAAAAAGATTGTGTAGAGACAACTGTGTTGTTTGTAGTTTGAGGCTAGAAATCATCTGTCAAGATGAAATGTTTTCTTGATTCAGGAAGCTGAACAAAAGAAAAAAACATATCTATCAAAGATTAATTATGCATTTACTAACACACCATAATTAGGAAAAGAATGATGTAGGAATTCATAAGTGACTCAAATGTATGTAAATCCGGTTTTCCAACTGTAAGTGTTGCAGAGCACTTGCTGGAAGAGGCAGTTACTAATTTCTCTCATAAATTAAGGGGCACTTGAAAGCACAGTACAAATGTATATCTTTATGTCTTAAAGAATTTTGTCTTTGTTAGCACATTATTCATTGTAACTACTTCTGTATTTGGTTAGTTCCTATTCAACTGAAAACTACATATGAATAATAGCATATTTAGTTGAAAGCGATTCATGTGCACTTTTGGATATACTGTGATATTTTGATATATGGACTATGCCGGACTGTTTCATGTCAACAGCTAAAGCTAAAGTCATGAAACAAGCTAAAGTCATCTGAGAGGAAGGAGCCTAGTTAAGAAAATGCCTCCTAAAATCATGTGATGGGCAGGGCTGTAAGACATTTTCTTAATTAGAGATTGACATAGGAGGGCCCAGCTCGTTGTCAATGATGCTATTTGCTGGTTGATGACCCTGAGAAAGTCACAAGGAGCAAGCCAGTAAGCAGCACCCATCTATGGCCTCTGCATCAGCTCTTATCTCCAGGTTCCTGTCCTGTTTGAATTCTTTTATTTATTTATTTATTTATTTATTTATTTATTTATTTATTTATTACCATTTTTATATTTAACATTTTTACATATTTTTACATATGCATTTTTATTATTACACATATATACAATGAACTGCCTATAACAAGAAGAACCATAACACAATCAGGAACTATATAAAGGTTGCATTCTTAGTATTTCAGCTATTTATATTTGACACCCTTGAAGAAAACAGCTTTCCTATCTTGATGCATCTGAAATTCTGAATGTAAATCAATCACCTGCCCTGATTTCCTTTGACAATGAACAATGAAGTAGAAGTGTAAGGCAAACCAATCCTTTCCTCCTTATCTTGTTTTGCTTCTGATCTTTCATCACTAAAATAGCAACTCTAAGACATGCACACAGTGTGGCGTGGTGATGCCATGCCCATTGCACATCTATTACTTTATCCATCTATCATTTGATAAGTGTGACAGTTCAAATGTACTCTTTCATAGTTTACAACACAGAATGCACTATTATAAACTTCTGTGCTCTTTTGTGCAATATATTTTAAAAGCAGATCCTCGTGAGGCAGACCTCCAGAGAAAAATACGTATGATCACTTATCTGTTTAGGATCCAGTAAAGTTGAATGCACAGAGCATACTAACGTGGCTGTCACCTGATCCCGGGGGTGGGGAGGTGTTGACCAGTTAGTTTTATATTGGTTATTATCTCTTAATTTGTTGCTTTTAATAATTTTTGGTCCTCAAAATTATATGAGTGGGCTACTACAAGTTGTATAAAAGCAGGGTAGGTGTCTGTCCTCTGAGTGTGAACAATGATCTTATTGTTACTGCTGGCTCTCTGTGGCATATATGCTCTCACAGATGTCCTTGCTTGTGCTGTAGAATGACAGAGTCTCATCGGATTAATATTAAATGAGAAGCTAACAGTTTGTTTACTACTGTTTGTTCTGTGTCTTTTCTATTGTTAATCACCTATCACCTAGGAAATCAATAATTAAAAGAGTTATAACTTTCCTTTGACAGAATAAAATGTGGATTTGCCTGACATCAGGTGACTGCCTTATTATGATAATTATATATAATTTCATCTTATAATGTAATAAAAACGATAAACAGAACAACCAAATTCATTTGTTAGATCCCTGTGAGACTATGGCCCTTTGCTTACTGTACTTTAAACCATTGAAAAAGCTAATAGATTCACTTTGACCAAATGGTAAGTAATTTAATTTTGTATATAAATACTGTGTTCATATTCTGAATTGTAAGTTCAAATATGGACACATGAATTTATTGGTATTTTCACTCATTTATTCATTTACTCTCCCAACCCCTGCCTCATTTCAGAATGATCCAGAGAAATATCATTGATTACATAAATAGTACTGCCTTCATATTGCTGATAGATTTCTTTTTCAAAGTATTTCATCATTTCATATCATATGAAATATAATACATTTACAATATTGTGTTTATTTCATACTTCTAAAGCAAGACATATCTAGAACTTACATATATATTAAAACTTCACATTGCCAGTGCTTTGTAGAGGTGGATAGAGAGACCTGATCACACAGTTTTCTTCTGATTGCTGTGCAGTGATGTATGCTTGTCCATGTATACATATACATATGTACATACACATTATACATACATGAAAAAGACTTTAAAAATATCAAGATGTATAACTGAAACATATTTGATTTGTACTTTTTATTTATAAATAAATAACAGAGGGTATAAAGAAGAAAATATTGCATTACCCTATGTCATTCTGTGCTACTTGTCTACATTGGCTTTGTTTTTCTGTTTGTCATGAATATCAGGAATAAGAAAAACCAAATATCATAAAATACAGTCATATACATGTTGGTAAGTCATTTCTTCAAAAGCTAAGTAATTCAAACTTATCCTTGATTCCACTTCCGACACTAGTTTCCTTGTTAGCCTTCATTAGAACTTGTTCGATCTTCTTGGCTATATATATGTCATAGTTCAGTCATGACATCATGCCTGATTTTCGCCTATGGCACCAGCACTTCTGATGGTCTCCTCCTGTTCTTTTGTAGCCATCCCAAGCTCCAGCATCCTCCCTTCTGCTCCCAGAGATGTGGTCCCTGTCTTGGTTTCTAGTCGCTTTGTTCGTCTGAGCTGGCGTCCACCTGCAGAAGCAAAAGGGACCATTCAAACCTTCACAGTCTTTTTCTCCAAAGAGGGCGACAACAGGTAGGTACCATCAGTAACCTTCGGCTTCAGCTTCTTCCCCCAAAGCTTTTAACGTTCAGGTGAGGACCTGATGGCAGGAGAATTTGGTGGGGACCTGGAAGAATGTGTGAATTCCTTACCCTCTCCTTTAGCCACACTACATGAAAATGTGTGCTTTGTCAAAACAAGATAACTTTCAAAATCACTTTCACAACATCCGTGACAAAAGGCAAGGATGCAAATAAATATATACTTTTCTTTGATTTTTACACCGATACAGAAAAAGGATTATCTAGATATTGGGAGAACAAAGTATTAAGAGCCACTGTGACTAGTCACTGACATCATATAATCTGAAGGAAGCAACGACATTTCTTACCTTTAAAAGAGGAAGAAATAATAATTGCCTTACATGGTTTCTGTTAGGATTACATTAAGATCAAACATATAAAGGTCATAGTACAGAGTGTATTATTTAATAGAGTTGTTTGGCGAATATTATAATTAGCTAGGTAAGAGGATCCTTTGCTTTCAAAGCTGCAAAGTCACAGTTTGTGGATTTTGTTTTCCCAAAGTATTTTACACTCAGAGTATTTCAGGAAGTTTTGAAATGCGAGTTTTAGAGATATTGAGTGAGTTCTAGGCAAAAAGCAGAGACTCATCTCCTAGTGTTCTAGTTTCTCATGTGTAGGGCTTCAACGAGATGGGCTCTTTAGGAGCATCCCAGGACCCTCAGGACAGTTTTGATGGTCAGGTGATCGTTAGTTGAAAGTGCTTCAGAATGAGGACTGGAGAATTCCATCCATACTGTTTCTCAAAATCTGATACTTCTGTTTGTTAACAGTAATTAAATTATATCCTTGAAATTTCCTGTTTCAGTTTAAAGTATGACATGACTAAAAAAAGGAAAGGGAAACACACACACACACGCACACGCACACGCACACGCACATGCACACGCACACAGCATGAGATTGCTAAGAGCACTCACTGAATGAAGAGGCAGCCGTTAGCCTTAGCTGTGCAGTGATTTTCTCCTTAACTTTATGATGTGTTCGGAGGATTTGTATCTCAGTGTGAGCATTTATACAAACTAGAGGCAATAATCTTGCCCAGTTATTTTCATGAATTTATATGGGCTTTCTACAGACCCTTTAGTTCTATCACTCCCAATCCATGCTGACTGCCTCCTCAAATACATTTTTATCTTTTTTTCTCATTCTGTTCCATTGCTCAAGAAAGAAATCCCAAGTTATCCTTCTCTCCTCCATGATTCTTAACACTGTTGATGATCAGGTCTTATAAGTCTACCTCAACCCAAGTGATCCATGCCTCTTTATCCCATCAGTTACTTCCATCATCATTCACTCAGTCACTGGGAATAGCTCAGCAGCTTCTAATAGTGCCCTCACTGCAGACTGTTCTCTTTAAGAGGAGTCAGTTGTTCACTCACTCCTCTGTTGAAAATGTGAGCAGTAAAGATTTTTTTTTCACTATAACATACAATTGATAAAATATGTTCTCAAAATCAGATGGTTCAATTTTAAAGTGGTGCTACCCTTTTTCACATGAGTTACTTTTGTACATTTAAATTTTATAAATTATAGACAAATGGCATATCCCTTTAGAGTATATAAAGTACTTACTTTTCAAGATTGCTAATAGAAATAAATGAGGGATTCTTATAGATCAGTCACTGCCCACAAGTAGAATGTAGGGCTGAAAATAGCAGGCTCAGAGACAATGTGGACTAAAGGCAGAAATAATTCTCAATAGATAACTGTAGAGAGATAAACAGGAACAGGAATAAAGGATAGAAGGAAAACAGGAAGTAAGTAAAAGCAGAGTGAAGAGAGAGGAAGCTGACTTTGATGCTATTACAATTTGAATGAGTCACTTATCTTCATGACTGTTGACAAACCCTGCTTTTCACACCATTTGATCATGCCCTCTCCTCTTAACATTTCCTATCTTGATAGCTGAACCCTGTTCTCAGAAACTTTTCATTCTTTATTCCTTGTCATGCACTGTCTATATTATATCTATCTCAAACATCACCATCTTGACTCAGTCTCCAGATTCATATCCCACCCACCCGCTTCCAGTTAACTGATGTTCTGCATCAAACATTTGATTTCATAGGGATCTACAAACCGTATGTCCTCTTGTGTCTTCTCTTCCCTGCAGCGTTCTTTCCCTTTATTTGTTAGACAATTAAAATTTCATGAGCAACTACTGTGAATACATGCTAAGACGTACCAGTGTTTGGGTTTCTATGTTCTTCCTTAAAATTATTTGAAAATAAGTTGGACAAATATAACATTGCACTGAAACTGATTTTTCTCAGCTGAATGGAGCAGGAGGAAAGTTTCAGCTACACTGGCTCAAGTTGCCCTTATTCATAGCTATGAATCTTGAATTTTATATTAGTACCACTAGCAGTTATGGGATATTTATTTCAGCCTCTGTCACACATTTTCTTCATGACATTTAGTGGCTTTCCTCTATTCTTTACTGTTTAAAAAACTCTTTCAACCCTCTCTTACTCACAATCAACAATTTCCTTGGAAATCAAAATAAAACGTCTACAGGCTTTTACGTTTCTTTTACTTAGCTGAATGTATATTTAAGTATATAATGTGCCTTTTCTGATATTTCCATAGAAAAAATGAACAGTACATTTTTTTAATGAAACAAAAACCTCCAAATATATCAACATTTATTTTGTGCTGTTCATCTTCTGCTCCCCAACAGAAGCCTACCCTTCAATGTTGCTTGTATACCCAATGAGACTCCATTGAAGAAAATTAATTTATTCTTTGCACGTAGTTGTCAGTTAAAGGTAGCTTCTTGATTAGATATGGGAGGTCCTGTCTACCTTTCCTCTTAGCACTGGGACCTTATGCTGTACAGTCCCTGTGTATGTTACCACAGTCTTTGTGAGTTGATATGTGTATTATTCCTGCTAATCTTGGAGTCTTTCATTCCCACTGATTCTTAAAACCATTCTGCCTCCTCTTCCACATAGCTCTCTAAGCTCTGAAGAAAGGGATTTAATGAAGTCAGCCCATTTAGGACCAACTCACAATCAGCACATTGTTCAGTTGTGGGTCTCTGTATTAGTTTCCATTCCCTCCATGAGAAAGTTTCTCAGATGATGACTGAGCAAGGCACTGATCTATGGATATAGCTAATGTCATAGGAGTTATTTTATTGCTATGCTCCTTTAATAGAACAATATTATTTGATGTTATTATAGGTATATTTGGCTTATCTAGTTTCCTGAGACACTCAAGCAGTGTTATATATGGGTTCTGTCACATGGAGTTCTATCCACACATGCAGTCAGTTAGTTGGATACTCCCACATCTGTGCCTCTTTTACCAGTGTATCTTGGAGACAAATCATCACTGTAGATTAAAATGTTTGTAATATGGTTGTTATTTTATTTTTCTCCTTTGGTAGCTTGCAGAGTACATTCCATGAAAATGAACACTAGTCAGTAGAGGTGAAGGCTCTAGTTAGGCACCAGCTCAACTTTTCCATTTTCAATGAGACATATAGGCATTGCCTTCAGCAGTGGGGCCTTACTGTCAATTTCTGAAGAGCCGATAATAACCTTAGCAATAGTCTGAGTTGTTTAGGAACTTCCATGGGCCTTTTTTGCCAACAACACAGTTAGATGTAACATTTTCTTGACACTGGAGATTCACTTGGTGGCAAGAGATGTTTTGTGGGGTGTGTTTCCTGCATTATTTCATCATTGCACTTAGATCACTCCCTTCTGTTTATATATTTTAAACAACTTCTACTGTAGTAGACTTCCACCCCATCTCCATTTAATTACCATGATCTGGTTTCCTTGCATTCTCTCCATAATCATATACTTCTAGGACTTGGAAACTGGAAGATCCCTTACTGGATTGTAGCATGCATATCAAATGCTTAAATGCTAAAATCCATCTATATCTCAGTCACTGTTCTATTACTGTGAAGAGAAGCGACTTTCAAGGAAACTATTATAAGAGGAAAGATTCTATTGGGAGCTTTCTTACAGTTTTAAAGGTGTAGTTCGTTATCATCATGGCAGGACGCATGGTGGCATACAGACAGATTCCGAAGCAGGGGCTGGGAACTACACCATGATTTATAGACAGAAGAGGAACTTTGGCCTTGGCATGGGCTCTTGAAATTTTAAAGCCCACTCCAGTGACATACTTCATCCATCAAGGCCATATCCACTTAATCCTTCTAATCCTTTCAAATAATACTACTTGTTGACTAAGCATTCAAATATATGAGCCTATAGGGGCCACTCTTATTCAAACCACTACAACATAGAAGAGAATACATACCATATTAGTCTTTTGGGTCTGGGCTACCTTACTCTGTGATTTTTTTCCCTAGTGCCTCCATTTACATGTGAATTTCATTGTTTTAGACAGCTGAGTAATATTTCCTTTTTCAATTATGCCTCATTTTTTATATCCATTCATTTGTTATTGGACCATTATCCATTTCTAATTTCTGGTTATGATGAATAGAGAAGGATTAAACATGGATTATGTCTTGGCTGCTGTTGGTTGTATTTTGTACTGGTGTCTAGGCCTCTGAGGTTGGTATGCATGTGATTCTAAGTACTGACACTTTGTCTTGTCTATGTTTGGTGAGTGTTCTACTCCTTTGGCTTTTGTTTTGTTTTGTTTGTTTGCTTTGTTTTTGTTGTTGTTTTCTTTCTGATTTTTTGTTTTGTCTTGTTTTTTTTTGTTTTGTGTTTTTGTTTTTTTGTTTTGAACTTTTTTGGTTTGCCTGGTAGGTAGCTTCAGCAGGTCAGGTGGTTAGCAGCGAGCAATAGAGATGACCTAGGAGAGGAAAAAAACTGAAAGGAACTTCAGGAAAGAGCTAAAGGATCTCTGGTCATACCTAGAGATGGGGTGCATATGGTTTCTAAGAAAGTTGGAAGAGGATATTGCAGCAACCAAACAATTTCCTGGAATGATCTTTACTTTCTTTTTTCTTTTTTGTAAACCTGGTTTACTTCACTTAAAATATTTAAATTCATTTCCATCTACATTTTTTACTTTAAAATTTTTATTAAATATTTTTAATATATTTGTATTATCATACATATATACAATAAACTACCTACGGCAAGAAGAACCATGACACAACCAGGAATTATATGTATGTTACATTCATAGTGTTTTTGTCTGTTTGCATTTGCCAGCCTTGAAGAAAACATCTTTACTATTGGTGAGTCTAAAATTCGGAATGTAAATTAACATGTATCATACCTCTTCATTATCAACTTAAAACATCTATCTAGATCTAAAAACATCTTAACCCCTAAACAACTAAGCTTAATTGTAAAAACTAAACTATCCCATCTTCAATCCCATCAGAGACTTGAGAAGGAATAAAATTAATTTCCTGAATATACAGGGAGTACAGGTTAGCAACTTCTCAAATGAGAAGATGACAGAGACAGTTGCTGCCTGAATAGTCACCCAAAATTCTCTATACTTTTAACAAAGACCCTATGTACTGGTTCTTGTCGATTCTTGCCATACAGTGCTAGATATTCTGTCTTATATCAATTATTTGTTCTCTGGGTGATAGTCTATCCATATGTAAACATGTAGTTGTACTTTCCATTGTGATTAATTCCACTTCCATTCTCATCTCTGTCTTCATCTCACTGCCTCCTGTTACCTTTCATAATTGTCTTCTCAATTGCTTAACTTCGCTCCAGTGTCTCACACTATTACCTAACCATGATCTTGTTCCTTGTGTTTTACTAAAGGTCCTCTTTTATCAGTAATCACCAATGACCAGTATGTTGCCACCCTAATAGTTAACTTTTGTTCCTCACGTCACCAGACCATCAGACAATGTTGCCATATTTGGTTACCTCCTCCTATCTTATCTCTCAATTCTCATTTTCCTTCTATACACCCTGCCTTATGCTGTGTTTCTTTTATAGTCCTCATTCCCATGATCATCTTTACTTTTTACTCCTGTGCTCCTGAGTTCTTAAATGTTGAATTTCCCCCTGAACTCATTCTTAGGGGATCTTTTCATTCACTTCCTGATTTTATATTCTATTTAAGAATTTTGAGACATGTTACTGTCTTAAAAGTCTCTCTCTGCGTCTCGTTGTTGCTGTCTTTCTCTAAGTCTCTCTCTGTATCTCTGTGTTTCTGTCTGTCTGTCTGTCTGTCTGTCTGACTCTCTCTCTCTCTCTCTCTCTCTCTCTCTCTCTCTCTCTCTCTCTC
>OU015744.1:16655777-16691664 GCA_907169655.1 Acomys percivali
TCTCTCTCTCTCTCTCTCTCTCTCTCTCTCTCTCTCTCTCTCTCTCTGGCATTAACTTCATCTATGATCTGGATTCCTCTATTAATTTTCTCACTTGAAATCAATCATTAGTATATTTGAAAAGAAAAGTAATATATGTTTTCTTTTCTTTTCTTTATTTTTTATTTGTTTACTTTACATCCCAGTTTTATTCTCCTTCCTCATCTCCTCCAGGTCGTCCTTCCCTCCCCCAAACCTCTCCCTTCTCATAGTCCTCAGAAAGGGGGAGCCCTTGTCCACTATCATCTAACCCCAGCCTATTAAGTCTCATCTGGACTTCATGCATCCTCTTCCCTTATGACCTGGCAAAGGTGCCCTGCTAGGAGGACATGATCAACAATAGACACCAGAGTCTATGTCAAAGGTATCCCTTACTACCCTCCCCCCTATTATGGGACAACCAGGAGACTGTGCTGCCTATCCACTACATGTGAGCAATGGGTCTAGGTCTTCACCATGCATGTTCCTTGGATGGTGTGTCAGTCTCTGCAGCACCCACAACCCACCTGGATTTGTTGGGTCCAATGGTCTCCTTGTGGAGGTCCTGACTCCTCCAGGTACTTCTATTCCCAATATTCTCCTTAATACTCCTTAAGCTCCACCTCAATGTCTGACTGTTAGTCTCAGCCTCTGCTTTGATTCTCCACTGGGTATAGTCTTACAGAGGACCTTTATGGGAGGCTCCTGTCCTGTTCATTCTTTTCCACTGCTTTGGATGTCTATTTGCCCTTCTGAATGAGAATGAAACATTCTGCATAGTGTTATTTAGCTTCTTTAGGTCTGTATATTGTAGTGCAGTTATCCTGACAAATTACCCTTTTGAACATTGGTCCAAAAATACTCTATAAAAATCTCACAAACAGGATCCAAGAACACATAAAAAATATCATCTACCATGGTTAAGTAGGCTTCATCCCAGGCATGCAGGGATGGTTTAATCTACTGCTATATTTTCTATCTGTATAATCATCAGTATAACTTTCATTTAATTGCCTGGAGATTACTTGTGGAATATATCACAGTGCAATGTTAAAAATCCATCAATGTAATCTATCATATAAACAAACTGAAAGAAAAAGAACCACATGATCATCTCTTTAGATGATGAAAGTATTTGACAATATCCAACACCTATTCATATTAAAAGTCTTGGAGAGAGGAGGGATACAAGGTATGTAAACATAGTAAAGCAATATGCAACAAGCCTCTAGCTGACATCAAACTAGATGGAGAGAAACATATCAATTCCACTGAAATCAGGGACATGAAAAGACTGTCCACTCTCTCTGTATCTTTTCACTATAGTACTTGAAGTCCTAGCTAGAGCAGTAAGACAACTATGGGAGATGAAAGGGAAACAAATTGGAAAGGAAGAAGTCAAAAGTATCACTATTCACAAGTGATACGATAGTATACATAAATGACCCCAAACATTCCACCAAAGAACTGATAACTAATAACTTTGCTGATAACATCTTCAGCAAAATGGCTAGATACAAAATCAACTGAAAAAAAATCACTGTTTTCTTTTGACTTTATAATTCCAGAGTTTCTTTTCAACTCAATGAAAACATTATCTTTTTTATCTGCAATCAGTCCAGTCTTTGGAGAGAATCCCAAATTCTCTCTTTTTTAAATTAATAGTAGTTTAGCCCTAGTTAATTCTCAACCAATTCTTTATAGAAATGTATCCTGAATTCATGAAATGGATTTTTTTTGTGTGTGTAAAAATCAGAATACTTATGTTTTTGTTTTCACTTAATGATACAAATCAAGAGGTTCATAATGTTATTCTTAACAACTAGAACAATAAATGACATATCAACACTAGTTAAGATTTAAGTTTAAGCATTAACTGAACTATCAACCTCTATATGAAATTCTCAACAGTCTTCTATGTCCGAATTCATCAGTTCATCATTTTTTTCATATCTATTTTGTGTGATCGAATTAGTATTACAACACTATTTTTTTGGCAACCATGTAGATTTCCCCTACTGTACATTAAAATGAATTCTACCCTGAGAAGATAATAATCAGTCAAATATTATAAGATAAATATTGAGAAGATAAGTCTGTAGAAAGATCCATTAATATTCTTGATAGAGTTTGCCCAAACCAATACAATGAACCTGCAGGATAAAAACACTGACTACTATTCAGTGAAAACTTTCTTAACTGAGAAAAAGAAATTGATATTGAAATTTTATTTCAACATTCCCATTCATTCTGTATGTTCTAGCTTCCCACTTGAGCACATGCCATATGTCTCTGGAGAATTAGCTCACCTATTTGTTTGCATATGCAGGTTTATTTGGCTCCTTACCACAACAGTGTTTTAAAGGGTAGATGATTAAATGATTGTGGCTGATGAGCAACAACTCTGTCAGTTACCCTAGCTAACATTATCATTAGTCTGTCTTACTGGTTAATGGTATCAATAATACAAGTGCCATGCTTAACTTTTTTTTAACCTGCTCCTCAGAATGCTTTCATCTTATAATTCAGAGAACACCATATGCTGAAAAATCTAAAAGCCAGATTTCAGAAATTGCTTTGCAGATATCCACTAGTATAGGGAAATTGCCTAGAACTAGAAGTGGTCAGAGACTGATGCTTGGAGAAGGGAAGGTTCCTATGTCCAAAACCACAGAGGTGGTACCAACAATGTTAAAAAGCATTTACTGAACACTTATTACACCAGACTGCTTGCTAAGCCTCTTTGTGCATGGGACCTTTAATAGCGTCCATGAAAAACGTATTGTACAGATAAGGTTAGAAGTACACATTTCTACTATGTAGCTAGTAAGAGGACCAGACTTTGAGGCAACGCTGAGTCCAAATCAGGTATTCTAATCTAGCTTCTTCTGTAGTAAATTAAAGAGGTGGGAGAGGAGTTAGCTTTCTTGCTATTTTTAAAATCATGACATACATTTCTTCTCTATGTATCTCTCTAATAAATTTTAAACTCAATGGGTAATTTAATCTGTGTGTTAATTTGCCATGAGTTAAATATATTGCTATATTTTCTATCTATATAATGATCAGTATAACTTTCATTTAATTGCCTGGAGATTGTTTGTGGAATATATCACAGTGCAGTCAAAGTGTAAAGGTTATGGAGTTGTAGAATTTAACCTCAAAATTTTGACTCCTGTCTTAGAACTGAGTGCTTATATAAATCTGGAAACTTAGAGACATGGAATTAATAGTGGTGGATGAGAGAGAATGTGAGTGCATGTATATGTGTGTGTGTGTGTGTGTGTGTGTGTGTGTGTGTGTGTGTGTGTGTGTCTGCGTATTTGTGTGTGCTTATTACATTAACTCATTATAGACTGGATAATATTATAATGGTTGCTTGCACATTGTGGAGCACAGAAAGTCATAACTGCTTAATCCCAGACTGATAGCAAAGCTCCATGGAGAGTCTAGTATGAGTCCACTGTGGAAGGTTGAAGAAGCTGGACTCTCATGTCCACGAATGATGACAGCAACTGTAGAGACACTCAAAGTAGAAGAATGTGCTCACAACACATGCTGCTTTTATTCCACCTTGGACTTCACCTATTGCCAGTCGCACCATAATTCTCCTTCAGTTTACTGTCTACATGCTGTGAGACCTAGTGGCACTCAGAGGAAGGACAGCAGGTCACCGAGAAGAGACTTGATACCCTATGAGCATATACAGAGGGAGGTAATCCCTCTGAGGAACAGTCATAGGGGAGGGGAATAAGGGGAAAATGGGAGGGAGGGGAGAATGAGAGGATACAAGGGATGGGATAACCATAGAGATGTAACAAGAATAAATTAATTAAAAATAAAAAAAGGGAGACAAAAAATAAAAAAAAAATAAAAAAAAAAAATAAAAAAATAGAAACACATCTACAGACACACCCAGATGACTGTCTTATTAATTTTCTTCAATGAAGTTGACCATCAAGATAAAGCATATAAAATTTGTGATTTTGTTTCCTTTTGTGTTTTGATAACAATATTTGGTATCTAAGATTGGGATGAATACTAAAGGAAGCTTATAAAAATACCTGAAACTTTAGCTCTTTGTCCATGGCAACAAAAACAAACTGTTCTTGTTAACTAGTGCCATATCTAATTCACTGTGGGGGCTCAAAAATTAAAATACATGAAATACAGGGACATTCCCTGATGCTTACTTAGAGAGGAATGCATTGCTTTCACAAGCATTATTCCAATTGATCCTCAGGTAATGTAGTTATGATAATTTTCATATTATAGACGAGCATGTTTAGTAAGACCGAAGAATAGTGTCTACAAAGCTTCACCAGTAGTAAACAGTAGAATCAGGGTTTCGATGCAAGGTGATCCCTTCACTATATGCACAAAATAAGAGATAATTTCTTTTAAAAGCTACGTGTAAAGTACAGTATCCATACAGATGAGAGAATTAAAACACTTCTATGGGCATCAGTCAATTTAATCCTCACAGTGGCCCTATGAGGTAGGTAGATAAAGGCTAGTGTCTTCATTTTGCAAATGAAATGTAGAAGGCACCCAGACACCCCTGATGTGTTCAAGGTCACCTGCTATTTTGCAGTAGAAAAAGCTTGGACCAGGTCTCGGTCATGCAGCGCCGGTGTTTTATATGGCTCTGCTCTGCCTCAGAAACCCATGCTCACTGCCAAGGATTAGAGACAAGGATTTTATGATTGACACAGAGGATTCATTTTATAATTCACTGTACATTACATTTTCCAACATGGTGTTTACACATTCTTCCCCCTGCTCTTTAGAATTGAAGACTGGGCAGCCCAAGAAGCTTGTTATCCATGAAGGGAGTCTTTTTCCATATAGCCATCTTTCCTAACGTCAGCAGCACTCTCAGTTTGGCAAGAAGATTCAATTCTTCCCCCCTGCTCCTCTTATCCATTTACTTACTTACTTACTTACTTACTTACTTACTTACTTATTTACTTTACAGCCTGATCCCACCCTTCTCCCTCCTCGCCTCCCAGTCCCACTCTCACACTCTGTTCTGACCATTCTTCCCTCTCCTTCATCTGAGAGAAGGCAAGCCTCAAGGAGCATCAGTCCACCCTAGCACCTCAAGTTGTGGCAGGACTAAGCACACCCTACCCCACTGGGTCTTACTAAGGCATCCCAATAGGGGAAAGGGATCCAGTGTCAGGCAATAGTCAGAGACAGCCCAGACTCCAATTGTTAGGGGATCCACACATTGACTGCACATCCACACATCTGGTACATATTTGTAGAGGGTCTAGGCACAGTCAAAGCATGGTCTTTGGTTGGTGGTTCAGTCTCTGTAAGCCCCCATGGGCCCATGTTAGTTGACTCTGTAGGTCTTTTCTGGTATCCTCGACCCCGGGCCTCCCTCTATCCTTCATCCCATACTTCAACAGCTGGAGATCACCCTATTCTTTGCCTGTGGGTCTCTGCATCTGTTTTCATCAGCTATTGGATGAAGCCTCTCAGAAGACAGTTGTGCTAGGTTCCTGTCTGCAGCCATAGCAGGGTGGGTCTGAATTTGGGCCAGCCATTGGTTTGCCATTCCCTCAATCTCTGTTCCATCTTTACTCCTACACTTCTTAAAAGACACAGAGTTATTGTCCCTTTGTCAAAGTGTGTGTTTTTGGAAAGGCAACTTGCCAGGAAATCTTATGGAGATCACATGAACTCTGCCCATGCAAAAATATATAAATAAATAAGTCTTCTTATTAGCTAACCACTGTTACCCTAAATCCCAGTAAGAGAGAGGGCAAGTTTTCCACTGTTACGTTCTAGCAAGAAGGTGCAGGCTTTGTTCCTCATTCTCTGGGGTTTCTATAAGTAAATATATGGTGGATGAATTCTAGAGCTACAGGCCATTTATTCCCCTAACTTCAGCTAAATCAACCCCATACATAATCTCTGAGTAAAGACACTCATAGGAACCACAGCTGTCACTGGACAGCAGGCCGGTAGCATAGACCTTAGGGACTCATAGGTCCTCTTGGTGTCTGTCAGTAAGGTCTCATCTCTTAGAAACCTTATCATGTTCACTATCAGAATGTGTTTAGCAGCTTTAGCTATGTCAGTCTGTTAAGTATTCACTTTTCAGAAGAGTATTAACCATGAAGACAACATTGATCATCCTTTTGGTTGTTGTTAGGTGCAGGTGCAGAGTTTCTGTACATCATGTCTTCCTAACTACACAGAATTTACTTCTCAAGAGGCTGTGATGCTTTTTTCATATAGTAGTAAGACAAAAGACTCCACATTTCTTGTCAGGTGCCATGTTATGCCTCAGAGGCATAACAAATTTACTCATTTACTTTTTTCAGACTGTTGGTGTATAGTGTCCCTTTTGCCACCTAAGGAAACTGAGGAGCAGGTAAATAAAAAATAAAAACAAAGAAAAGACAGAAACAGCCATCCAAGATTCAGTTCAGCACAGATCTACATGGTCTGTATGACTTTTTATTGTGATTTTATTTTGACATGTTAAGTATATTTTTTGAAAAGTGACACATAAAATTGGAATGTTAAGTGCAGTCCTGCACTAAATAAAGGAGCTGGAGTGCTGCCACAAGTTGAAGACAACCTGACAAACATATTGAGTTTCAGGCAAGCCTTTCTTACATAGCAAGATGTTGTCTCGAAACAAAATAAAGCTCAAAAAAAGCCCGTAAGTTTTAAGGTTAACTCACTGCTTAAACTACTGTGAGTCTTCCACGCAGTTACATCAGCGTTTATTCAAGGAAGCAGACATAGAGATGTCTCAAAAGGCTGGCATAGCAAGCGAGATTTTCCTATCTGCATTTTAGAGATAAAAATCAAAAGAACATTACTTGAGGTTGCGTTCTGAACACTCCATTTGTGGTGAAGTGTCATATATCTCATTCTGTGAGACAGAATCTCCCTATATTGTCCTCACCGGCCTGGAACTTGCTCTCCTAAGTACTGAGGACAAAGGTTGTTTAGGACCAGACTGGGCTGCAGTGACCATATCTTGCATTTATGTATGACTACTACTGGTTTGGAGAGCCAATCAGATGTTGGTGGGCATTACAGAAATTTGAATATTTCTCTCCAAAAATTTATCAGATTTCTTTGTTTTGTTTTTTTGTTTTTGTTTTTTGTTTTGGGGGGATTATTTTTGTTTGTTTGTTTGTTGTTGTTGTTGTTGTTGTTGTTGTTGTTGTTGTTGTTGAGACAGGGTTTCTCTGTGTAGCCTTGGCTGTCCTGGACTTGCTTTGTAGACCAGGCTGGCCTCGAACTCACAGCAATCTGCCTGTCTCTGCCTCCCGAGTGCTAGGATTAAAGGCATGTGCCACCATGCCCACCTCAAATTTCTTTGTTTGTAACTGAGAATTTCAGATTTTCTGTCCTCTCTCCCCCCCCTCTCTCTGTCTCTCTCTCTCATGCTGCCATGCTCTCGTGTGTGTGTGTGTGTGTGTGTGTGTGTGTGTGTGTATGGATGGATGGTCTGTGTCTGTGTTTACCAGTATCTACAGAGGGCAGAAAGTGCCACTGAAACCCTTGGAGCTAGAGTTTTAGGCATCTGCCAGCTGCCAGATTTGGGTTCTGGGATTTATATTCTTATCCTATGCTAGACCAGGAGGAACTCTTACCACTTACCCATGTCTCCAGGCCCTCGTAGCCAGTATTTAAACTGTCAATTTGAAGAAGCCTATTTCAAGACTGTGCCTACGTGATTTAAATAACACTTGTTTTATTCAAATGACTTAGTAGTTATAGAATAAAGCCCATAGTGAAAGCTTTCTTTCCCTAGTGATAGCCAAGATATATATATATAGTGTGAGTCTCACCTTTGATGGCAACTAAGTTATTTGAAGATCTAGAATAAATACTGTAGGATGATTTTTCAGTATATGAGAGACAAATCCACTCTCACAATGGTTTCCAAATGCCCATTGTTCCATTTTTTTTTTTTTTTTTTTTTTGCCTTTAAGACATGAAGTATACTAGCAAAAGTAACCAAGACCCAAATAAGCTCCTTGTTTCCCCAATACTGCTCTGAGAGGATGGACCTCTATCTGTCACTCCCTTTAGCTGTGAATCCTTCAGGGGAGACATAGCTCTAAATCTCATTTATATGTCTATAAAGGAATGGTAATTAAGTAATCCTGTCTATTCCAAAAGACTCACAAAGCACAAAGTAACAAAGCCTACATAGTCAAGAAAGGAAAGAGAATAAAAAATAGTCACACTTATGTGCTTCACATTAGCAAACTGTACACAGGACATGGAATCTGATTTCATTTTCTTTCCAGCATTGATTATTTTTATTTTAAATATACATATGTCTGGAGTACCCTATGATAACTTGATGCATGTATAAAATGCATTCTTTTTTATCTCCTTAAAACTGACCTACCGTTTTTGATTAACACATTATAAGCATGCATATTTATGAGGTATGGTGTGAAATTTCAATACATAAGTACAATGTGTACTGATCAAAAAAGGAGGTTGAATATTTCCTCTCCTTTTATCGTTAGATTGTGTTCTGAGGTAGAGGTAGGATGCTGTGATAAACACCATCACCAAAGACAACTTAAAGAGCAGAAGAATTCATTCATCTCTGCTTCCAAGCCAGGTAGCTTTGACAGAAGTCAGAGAGAAACTGAGGGTTAAACTAAGGTCAAACTCTCCTGACTGGCTTGTTTTCTGGCACATTCTCTCTCATGACTAGCTAGCTTTCTTATATAGTCCAGACCAGCCTGACTATGGATGTGCCCCCTACAGTGGGCTGGACCCTTTTACAGTAATCATCAATCAAGAGGATATCTCAGACATGGGCCACAGGGCAAACATGTTGAAGCAACTCCTCAGGTTGAGGTTTTCCGGACCCAAAAGACTCTAGGTTGTAACGAGTTGACAGTAGAAACTAACCATCACTAAGGCTTTGAGCACTTCTTGGTTATCTATAAAATACACTCTAGGATATTATGAACTGTGGTCACCCTGCTGTCTTTTAAAACACTAGGATTTATTCTTTCTCCTGTGTAATATTTTGGTAGACATTAGACAGTTTCCCTCTAATTCTCTTGATTCCATCTTCTCTAATCCCTATTATTTTGTAGTCAGATAAAAATTTTATTATTGTTGTTTTTAGATTCTGCATATAAGAACATATGCTGTTTACCTTTTTATATCTGGCTTATGTTGCCGAAGATAATCTCCAGTTCCAGCCACTTTCCTGAAGACATGTTACATTCCCCATTTATAGCTGAATATTGTGTTTTCTGTATATATACACATGATTAACAATCCACTCATGATGGACATCTAGGTTGGTCATATCTTAGCTATTGTGAAGAGTGCAGCAGTAAACATGGGAGTGTGGGTACCTATTGATGGTTGATTGCATTTATTTTGAGTTAAACTATATTATAAATCTATGAATAATATTTCTCCAATGATTGCATGGGACTTACTTATGCTCCTATCCACTTAATATTATTTTTTTTAGTAATAGCCTTGTGACTGGCAACAATGACACTATGATTTTGAGTTGCACTTCTGTAGTGTCGACTGAAGCTGGGAGTTTTTCAAAACAATTTTATTCCTTAGCATTCATTTTGAGAATTATCTTCTTTTTTAATTTGCCCACTTTATCATTGGAAATTTAGTTGTTACTAAAAAAGGAGAAGAAGAGGAAGAAATTTTAGCTTTAAGGTTGAGCTAACTGGTCTCTACTGGATCAGATTATGAATGTAGATAACCCAGGAGTCACCACTCATGTCCTTGGAAGCTTTGCCTTGAGTAACATCTGAAAAATCTAATGTGTAATTAGGCAAAAATCAGTGTCAATTTAAATGGCTCCAAAAATAAGAGAAAACTCAATAACAAAATTAACATGTACATAAAATGCCTGTGAGAAGTTATAAAAACATTGTCTAGTAATGAAATGAATAATACAGTCTAATAGTCTCAGAAAATCTATTTATCTTTACATAATCAGTTATGTACTAAGGGTCAGAGAACACTTGAAAAAGGTCTAGAATCATTCTTTAAAGATATTTTACTACTTCTTATGGAATGTTAGTGTTACCAGCCACAGAATTTTTCATCCTTTTTCATGTGCTATAAATCCCACCACGCTCTACATATTCTTTTTCTTTTCAACAGGAGAAATGTCTTTGTTGGTAAACAGATTTGAAGTACAAGGCAAAAAGACATATGTGTATTATCATTACTTTAACAAAGACATAAATGTCATATCTTCCTATAACTGAACCTAAAGTAACCATTGGAGCCATAATTTCTCACATACAAATTATTCTTGTCTGAATTTTGTTTTCCCACCAAAAATGCATTAATGAATTAGTTAACGATACTAACAAACACCAAATTGTGGAGTAATTTAAACCTTGACTTCTCTCATTAGCTGGATTTTGGAAAACGAGTCTTCCTGTCTAGATTGCAGATATATCTTTTTATTTTATTCTCTCTTTTCTTGTCACCATTTTTGAATTTTATATTCCAAAATGTCAAGTAATAAGCTTTAATTTGCAAGTTGTAATGAGAATGATGTTTTGAACTCTTTCAAACTTTGCAATGTCTTCTCATGGGCCCCTTTCATTCATTTAAGTTTTGAGTTTTATCCCAGAGTGAGCATTAAATGATTAAGCAACCTTCTGGTGGCTTATTACCCCTGTATACAAAACAAAGTTTGGGCTAATGCTTTCATTTTAAGATAATATTTCTCTTCAACTTGATTTCCTAGGGAGCGAGCTTTGAATACAACCCAGCCCGGGTCCCTTCAGCTTACTGTGGGAAACTTGAAACCAGAAGCCATGTACACCTTCAGAGTTGTTGGCTACAATGAGTGGGGACCAGGGGAGAGTTCTCAACCCATCAAGGTGGCCACTCAGCCTGAGTGTGAGTATGAAAATGGAAGGGCGATTTTAAAGGCATTTATATTCATATACCATATCCTTGTGTCCTTTCACAGAACTCTTTGAAGTGACAATGTTGAAAGCAGATCTTTTAGCAACACATTTAACTTGATCTCTTTTTAAAGTAAAATAAAATTTTAATGAGACTGTGACCTTACTCAAACCATAATAGGGAATTATGAACTAAAAAGGCACAATCCTTCCTGGTAGTACACATGCTTATCTTCTAAGAAGCAGCTTACCCTCCCGAATACTATTTCATCATCATCTTCTTCCATTAATTTTTCATATACTTGTTATTTTTTATGAAGAGCCTAATATTTAAATAACCTAATGGCATGGAACTTGTAATCTCAGGATCCTATTAAAAACCTAAACATGCACTAAGTATCCTCAATAAGCTCCCAGAAGCTGAACTGAAACATTGGAAATAAGGGCAGTTGTGTCTATTTGCTACTATCCTCTAAATCTAATCATTATATTAAAATCCTTTATAAAATATCACAAAGTAAAGTATCTGAACACTCTAGCAACTTAATGCTTTCTATATTAAGAGTCCCAAATGGAAACATTCCTCTGTTTTGTTAAGTTTACTTATACATTTTCCAGATTGCTTTAGGAGAAGAATTACTGACCGCTGTTTTGTCAGCTTACACTTAATGAAATCGTTATAATATAAAGGTTATCTCCAGTGGCGGAGTACTTATAATAAAGATCATTACATCACATACTGGATTCCATATCCTCCTTCCCAACCAATAATACTAAGTCAGTGGTATTTATGTTCCTATTTTTTAAATTTCTATTTAACTTAAACATAATTTGACATGCTTTTATAAAAAGATGACATACAAGTTAGAATACTTCAACTAGTAATGGTGAAGAAAAAAAAATCAGTCTTTGATGGGCAGGGGGAGTGCATTCCTTTAATCCCAGCACTTGAGAGGCAGAGGCAGGTGGATCTCTGTGATTTGGAGACCAGTCTGTTCTAGAGAGTGAGTTCCAGGACAGCCAGAGCTACATAGAGAAATCATGTCATGAAAAGGCCAAAAATAGAAAGTCAAAAATCAGTCGTTGAAGTGGGTGACCTCCTAGGGACTGTGATGTCACTATGTGAAGAGGAGAGAGCGTCAACTGAAGTATCAGAATCCTTGTAGATGTTTGACCATTGGAAAGATCCACAGCCTTTCTTCCTGAGAGCCTTTGTTACAAAGACAATCTAGGATAGTCATCCATGAAAGGAAAAGTGAATAAGCCTTGATGTTCATGCAAATATTTGCCTTAAGAAAACAATATTCCAGATAGTAACATCAAAGGTATTGTGACATATACATTTCCAACAAAGAGTAGGGAACAGAGGATCCTGAGCAGAGTCAGGGAGGTAGATGATAGGATAATGGGGAAATGAAAACATGGTGGCTTTTTATTGAAAATTTTAAACTAGTTAAGGACAACTACAGCCATCATCTCCACAGAGTCATTTTAAAACAGAGGCCACACAACCTCTCTGGCCATGCACCCAAAAAGCTTACATTGCTCCCAGAATTTTGTACCCAAGATTGTTGTGTTATTTCATTGATTTAAGTCACTACACAAAGGGCCATGGCAATGGCTTAGCCGCTGAGGGCACTGACATCAAGTCTGATGATCTGAGTTCCATCCCAAGTACTCACATGATAGTCGGAGAGAACTGGCGCCTATAAGTAGTCTCATGACCTCCACTGTTGCTTGTGCTGTGATATATTTATGTCCACCTACAGACACTATACAACTCCCACATGCATATATAAACAAAAATAAATAAATAAATGTAATAACTTTTGAAGTAGCTAGGTAAAATCGATGTGGTGGCACACACCTGTGATTCCTGCATTTGGAAGATTGATGCAGGAGCACCATGAATTTGAGGCTATCTTGTGCTACATAGTAAGAATATACCTCAAATAAATAAAGTAAAAAATAACAATTTCCAAATCATGTTATTAACATCTTTGAGTCATCAGTTTCTTCATTGACTTATTCCTTTATACTTCATGTCTAAGTTACAGTTCTATTGCGGTGAAGAGACATGGTGACCAAGACAACTGTTATAAAAGAAAGTATTTAAATGGGAGCTTTCTTAAAGTTTTAGACGGTTAGTCTATGATCATCTGATCACCATCAAGCAGACAGGTTGGGGCTGCAGCAGTAACAGAGAGCTTTACACACTTTCCCAATGGCTGCAGGTAGAGAGAAAGACACTGGGACTGGCCTGGGCTTTTAAATTATCAATGGCTTCCTCTAATGACACACCTCCCACCCACACCTCTCCAGTCAGGTCACACCTTCTCCAATAGGTCACACCTCCCCCAACAGGCCTGGTGTCCTTCAACACAAGCACACCCATACCTCCTAGTCCTTCCTAAACAGTTCTGCTAACTAGCAAGAAAGCATTAAAACATAGCAAGCCTCTGGGGATCATTGTCATTAAAACCACTACAGTTAACATATATAGAATTGAATGCTTTTATGAATATTTAGTATTTTAATCAATGCAATTGATTAAAGCCACAACTCAAGCATATATAGTATATATACTATGTTAACTATCCTTTAAATATCTGCTGTATCTATACATCCACCATGTTTAAAAAAAATCTATGGCTGGGTTTGCAGCTCATGTCTGTGATTCCAGCACTTAGGAAGAATCTGAGGCAGGAGGATGATCATGAGTTTAAGTGTAGACTGAACAATTGTTTGAAATTATTTTTCAAACACCACATAATATGTAAAGGAACATAAGATAAATTCACTTACCCAAACCTAGTCTTGATAAAACATGTTCTACCTTATTTGACACAAACTTTAAAAGTTAGAGTCAATAATTACTTGTGTCATACTTGAACTTAACATATATGTAATATATACTCAAAAGTACATAATATATTAATATTTAATATCCAAGCATATACATATATATATGTGTGTGCAGTACCTTTCATTTTAAGCATTCTACCTATAAAAATACCTTGGAATTATTAATAGAAAGAGCTTAACAATTATTCTAATATTGAAATCTCAATATGTTTATGTTTCCTTTTAAAGTATATTTCTGAGGAATAGCTGAATTATTCATATATAATCCTAACTTATAGAAATATTTTCATAAACTATTCAAGTCTAACTGTTCATAATTATTTTATATTTCTGATAAATATGAGACATCTCCCTGGCTTTCTAACCATGGGCATCATTTTTTCCTTTCCTCAACAAAATTCTTTTGAACATTCCTACTTTAAAGTCAGGTGGGTTTTTTGGTTTTGCTTTTGCCTTTGGTTATTGTTGGTAGTTATTTTTGTCTTTTATCCTATACTTTGTATAAGCACTAATGGTTTAAAATCATGAAAACAAAGCACATTTGACTATGACTGCTAACAGTAACTTACTTGTACATGGTGTGCCATTTTAATATGACAATTACTTTAAATTAACATAAATAACTATGTGTCCACAAACATCCTTAACTGTAGCAGATGCAAAGAGTGGCATATAATGTACAATTATGTTTTGTGAATAGCCACTGTGTCTAATACTGTCCCAGACCATTTAAAGCACTTTTGAAGGAACATGAATACAACTTATTAACAGTACCTACTGAGAAAGTTAACAACACAAATACTTAACAGTGAAACCTCCCAAGTAACAGGAAGTTGTTAAACAGAGCACAAGTAGAGGTATGTGTCATGTCTTGAGCATTCTTCATGCTTAATCATTTTACACTCACCTTCTCCTCCTCCTCAGATCAGTGCTGTGTTACATCAGCACTAACATCATCCCTTCTATAACATTCATTCCTGCCCATTCAGAAAAGAACAAAGAGGCTGGCCCTATAAATAGGTCAGTGTTTGAGAACTGAATTAGCATGCCCAAACACGTGGATTCCATCTGGTCCTGCAAAAACAAACAAACAAATAAATAAACCAGACCATAACTCCTATAAATATTTATTTTACTTAACACAAACTATGATGAAGCAATTAAACAAGTGTCCAATCGAATGTTGCTGATTGGTGATAGGGTAAAATGTAAAGAAATTTTTTCTCAAAATAATGAAAATGGTCTCTGGAAGCACATTTAAGCCTTGAATATCTTTTCACTAAGAACAATAAGGACATTAGGAATCACTTCAATTTTGGTCTTTATTTACAGCACTTCATTTCTGCTCTTTTGTAGTATGGACTAAAGACCACTTCATTTGACAACATTGTATATTTCACTATGACTGCTTTCTGTTTCCTAAGAATTTTAATTGACTTATTCATCTTTTCCTCAGTAGATGGGTAGATAGGAGCAATTCAGCCTTTGTCAACAGGATGTGGATACAGAATACCCTTTGGAAAGCAGACACTAAACTACATCCATCAACTCATATATACTGAGTACTCTGCAGCTCATGCATTACATTTATTATAGACATTATGAAAAATTACAATATCATTGCTAATAGACAATTCAGTAAATGCCAGTTTAGCAATATAATAACATCACTAAGATTACTTAATAACAAACAAAATGGTGAGGAAGATGCCATACCCAAGAGGTCACGTCTTTCTACTCCTACTTCAGCTATATAAAAAAGCCTACTATCTGTACTTTCAGAGGATGTACTGAGTTAGATTTCATTATGTGCCTGGAATTGAGAGATGTAAGAGGAGAAATTTTGCCAATAATTTCCCTAACAGAAACATTTTATCTTTTGAAAGCAGATATCATCTGGGTTTATATTTAGTTGCTGCTTTTACTGCTGGTTTCCCGAATGTGATGTAGTAATTGTATATTGACATTGCACAGCTTTTATACAAGTTTAATGTTCAGGTTTTCACTTTATTTGAGTAACTAGTTCCATAAGGAAAATTGTATTTTCAAGGAATACAACCTGATGCAAATATGTCTGGACTATAAATCATCAACAGCTCTTCCTACAAGTGTGTGCATTCTGCAATAATCTGTTAGAGAGACCAACAGTCGAAGATTGAGTTTATAAAATAATAGCCTGGAACAGAAAAGCCTGATTTATACGAAGGCATGTGTCCTCTGATTATATCTTCCTTTTGCTAAACCTTTGCCCTTTCTCCCTTGCTTTTGTGGTGTGTAATTTCTCCACAGTATTATCAGGCAGGATTTAAGTCCCTGCCTGTCTAAGACATGTCTAATCTTTTTATACCACATGTGGTAAAATTTTGAATTATTATGTGGGGGACCCATAGAATGCTGTTAAGGCAGTTTAATCATAAAGGATGTTCAAAATGGACCACATACAGGCTTGAGAGCCTGAGTTGCAATACAAATCCTGTTTTCTGGACCACAAGGCAATTGTCTGCAAAAATTCTTTTGTAGTTAATAATTCTAAGTAATGTTCTTAAGTCTACTATGGTTGTTTACATGAAAACACAGTGAAATGAACCTCGCAAGTTGAGCAACTTACAATTACATAACATACATATGACAATAGGTACATTTTTTTCCTTCAATGTTTTAAACTATAACATGCTTCTACTTGTATGGTAGTTATGATAAGAACAGTGAATCTCAGTACATGCATCCTAGGGGCCATTCCTTAATTATTGAGACTTAGTTTCCTGAAGTCTATAAAATTAAGTATTATTTATTTCACATTTTCATGGACTATGGGGGGGGAAATGTAGTGATAGGAAAGTTTCTAGGTCTTTTCTGCCATCTATTAGACATTCAATAGTCAGAAGTCTCTTAATTCCATCACGATGAAGGTCAAATATGAACACAATACCAACTGTCCAGCACAGTAGAACAAGCGATGTACTCACACCTGTAATCACTCAGTAGGTAAGGCTAGTAGAGAGCTATAGCTTCGTAGTAGTTCGATTACTATGTAACAAATCTCTAATTACTATGTAACAGTATTTTTATATACTTCATTACTTCCACACACACATACACATTGGTCAATCCTTAAAATTTCAGGACATCAGAAAGATGTATCCTCTAGTTTTGCCTATTGCATGTCTCTAAATAAATTTAAATCTTAGGATCTAAAAATAACATATTATCTCACAAGTTGGGTACCACATTGTTACTTTATATTTGATTGATTAGAAGATATCAATAGAATAATAATTGTACTGTTTGTGTGATTGAGATGAGAGATACAAGTTATGTTTCTTCATGATTCTGTGTATTAAATATGTCTTCTTTATTGTAGTTGTGTCCACATCATTTCTTTAATGACATGACCTGTTTTCCAATAATCATTATCTCAAGTGTAAAGTGACTTGAGTGAATATTCTGAATAATTATGATGGCAGCTGATGACTAGCCAGTTGATGGTGGCCCACACACAAGCCTAGACAGAAAGGGTGGGAAAAAGTAAACAAGAATGGCTAGTTGGTCTCTTTTGGAAGAAGACAGCAGATGTTGAAACATAAAAACGTCTCTCAATGCAAAGCATATTTTCACATATTAGGACCATAAAAGGTAGAACCTTATGGCTAAACATTCTTAGTGACAAGAGGCATAAGATACTGGTTTGTATTTAATTGTCAATTAAGTGTGATATGATTTTTCTGATGTCAAATATTAGTAGAAAATTAGCAGTAATTTTAAAGGGATGGGTTGTTTAATCATCATTAAAGGAGTTCAAAACAATGCAATTCACAGTCTTTATCTAACTAACAATAAATATTTTATGCTAAATACTAGACCTGCACTGTGGAGCAGGCTAACCTTCTGTACCATATGTCCATGGATATTTAACTGCAATGAAAAAGAATCATTTTATTAGTCACAACAGCTACATTCCAATTTATCAATGGTACCTAAATATCAAATCAAGTTAAGAATCAAAATTAAACTACTGTCTTTTTAACCATCATCTCTGTACTGGAGAGCATAGAGCATATTCCTTGACTGTAGGTTTCCTCTCACATGGTACCAGTCTAAATCATTTATCAGTAAATGAGGAGAGAGATGCCAGTCAAGACATCATACCCATTCTCAAGGCTCCATGACGCTAATAGAACCTCCCACTGCTGTAAATGTACTGCAGTGTGACTATTATAGACCACATTTAAACACATGCATATGACCGTGCTTCCTAGTTGCCAGAGAACTTATACCTATAGAGAATTTATACAGTCATTTTTCAAAAATCAATGTCTCAAGACTTCTATAAAGTTCTTAGGATAGAGAAAAATTTATTAAGAAAACGAAGGTATTTTATATTTCAGTCTCTGCTGCTGGAGCAAAATAACTGTAGCTGGGTAATTTTCAGGGCAATGCATTTCTCACAGTTCAGGAAGGTAGAAGGTTCAAAACTAAGGCTTGATGTCTCTGGTCTCTGAGATCAAGTCTCTGCTCCAAGATGAAGGTTTTCGTCACAGTCTCCAAAAGAAACAAAACGTGTACTCTCATCGTAGGACTGAAAGAAGATTAGGGCTGAGGAGGGAGAGGTGTCACTGACATGTTTTACTTTAGTTCTTATAAAAGATGCTAATCTCTTAATGATGGCTGAGCCAAAGCTTTGTCCTCAAGTGCTACACATCATAATACTGTTGTCTTTAGGGTGGTCTCAGCATTAATTGTGGAATAGAAAAAAGGACACAAAAATGTAGAAACATCAAAGAAGTTATTGTTAGATTATTGGTGACATTTGTAAAATATTTGTAAAATAAATATGTGCATATCATGATTGGTGATAGGATTTATTTATTCTTTTCAATATAAAGCTATTATTCCAAGGACTAGTACAAAACCAGTATAATTTATTAGTAGCTTTATGCACAAAACATGATAGCTTTTTACTATTACTTATTTTGGAATATTTTAGCACATGTGCCCAATACGGGGGCACACACCTGTATTCCCAGCAATCAGAAGACTGATGCAAGAAGATCATAAGTTTGAGCACAGTTTGAAATATCCTTTTTTAATTATATACATATAATGTATATTAATTTGCTGTCAGATACATAGACACCAAAGATTGTCTCCTCTCCTATGGGAATCCTCTTAGGCTTTTTGATTGTTTCTTTAGCTGAAACTTATAAGGGAAGGAAAGGGAGAAAAGAAGAAGACCAAAAAGGAGAGAGAAAAGAAGAGGGAAATGAAATGAAAATTATGATTGTCTTGATATAAGAGCCTATGAAAACTAAATAGAGCACACTTTTACATCACTTCTCTACAGATGCCTTTAAATGAGGATTCTATTCTGACAGCTATGGAAGTGGTAGATTGTAAATGTTATTCCCCAAATCAATAGTGTGATGAATGATTGTTCTTTAAAACTCTTGCATTTTATTACTTTAATAAATTTAATGCACCTATATTGGAGGTTAATGTCTGGCAGAGACGGTCATGGGCACAAGTGATTCCTATTTCATGGAAGCTCTTTTCATTTTAGCACAATTTTCCCTGCCAAGGGGCAAAAAGTAGATATAATCAGTCATATGGGAACACAGTTTCTGATCAAAGAACATTTTACAGGAGGGGAATTGCCTTGGTTGGAAATTGAGAGATTTTAAGGTGAAGACAATTATTCCATATTGCCATAGGTGTTAAAATGCAAGTTAAATGGTTGCCGTTAGTTCCCAGTATATATATATATATATATGTTACCATCTGGAAGTTGGGCCATTGAATTGTGAGATCACAGCCAATGCCAGAAATCATTGATGGTGACCTTATTTAAATCTGTAATCTGAGGTGAAAGTGTCCTGAGTGGAAACATAGTGAAAGATGTTTCCACATGATGGCTCAACGGCCAACCAGGCTCTAATTCTGCCTCCTTTGTCTACTCTGTAACTGGTGCAAGTTTGATTTTGTAAGTCAGCCCCTTCTTATGCAAAATAAAGAGAGCATCAATCTTGCAGATATACACTAGGAATAAAAGAAAACTTTTCAAATGGCATTGTCTCAGTACACCTTCACATGACAGTTGTGATGGCTGAAATACATGTCCTGCTTCCGTCAAGTGGCCAGACCATGGTGTTGTTATTGTTGTAACATTCTATTAGTCTATCACTTGACTCTAACTGTTCACATGATCATGGTAATATCAAATGTTTCCCTACTTCTTTGGGCTGTTTTAAGTCTCTTCTATTTTTTCTTTAAGATTTTTCCATTGAATAGTTCTAAGCACAATGTTCTCCTCCTGGCAAATTCATCATGGCAATGACTTTCCACCTGCATAATAAGCCTTTGTCTTTATTCTCTATATTAGTTGGAACCTAAGCCTAAATTCATTCATTGATTCATTGATTCATTGATTCATTGATTCATTGATTCATTCAGTAGATAATCATTTTTATGCCTAGTTAGCTCCACTCTTATTTCTTGGAACCAGTAATTTAGCAATTTATTAACAACAAAGTGTGTATCCTTGTAGGGTCTTTAATGCAGTGATGGAGAGGAACAACAAAGAAATATTTAAAAGCCTAATGCTGCTTCAGGACACACAGAATTAGGAAGAATTTGAGAAAGGACAGCCAATATGACACAGGATGATAGGAAAATGCCTTGGTGAATCTGGAGTGGTGCTGGCAAAGCTCTGGTCCCAGGAGGTAATCGTGGACATGGCCAATACTATTTTCCAGTATCCTGAGGAGGAAGAACTAAAGGTGTCTGGGCTGAACATGGGAGGAGGGATCATGCTACAAGGGATATGGGAGATGGAAATTTCTACTTGGATATCTTTGGAATAATGCTTTAATCCCCATGAGCCCCCAGCCCTGGGAGGAGCATCCGGGCAAGAGAGACTGTTATAACTCTCAAGGTTAAATATAATCCTGGAGATAATTTAAGTTTCCACAGTAATGGAAGTAGAGGATTGACAGGACTCAAGATTTCTTTGTGGAAGAGGAATAAGGCATGTTGCTGGATGTGGGATGGAAGAAAAGATAGCAATAGGGCTTACTTCTAGGTCTTGGTCTTTAGTACATATAAGAATTATAGAAATTTGAGGGGGAAAGCCAATTTGGAAGGGGTATAGGGAGAGGAATCATAAACTTAACAAATGTAGATACTTTTAACTTGATAGATTCAACTGTTAAGTATGTGAACATATTATTAATTCATTCAGACTATGAGGTCAAAGAAATTACTGAAAACTTTGACTATGAAAACAAATAAAATGCTACATGTAGCCAGGCTAATGGCCAGTGAAATGCAGTATTTGGCTTCTATGTTGGTGTGAAGAAAAGCAGTACTTTGAAAATCATGAGGAATTTTTATATAGTAACCTGTTGAAGCTGTACCCTTGCTTGTCCCTTATGGATGTGCTGCAGCTGCAAGCACAGCACTGTGAACATCTGTTCAAATGCTTACCAGTCATGGGAAAGCTTTGCTTTCACAAACATCGCTGTCAGACCTGTAAGGTGTAATTTGATGTGGCCAATACCAGAAAGAATTGACTAAATGCAGGTTTCAGATCTGTAGCCCAGTTTTCCAGTTGCCAAGATTTTTCAAGGATTCCATCCAAAAGTGTCAGGTCAGTGCCAACACAAGTGTTAGCTGAGAGCCAGCCTGCTCTCTGATGTGCACTTTGCCTATGTTCATTAAACTGGAGGCAGAAGTCTAATGGGCTGGCAGTCACTATTACTCCATTACAATCATATAGGCAGAAGCCTACCTGGCCACATGGGAAGAGGGGATGCTCAGTCCTGATGCAGCTTTATGAGCTTGGGGGGATGGAAAGGGGGGGCCCTAGTCTGAGGAATAGGGTAAGGAGTAGGGGAGAGGGCGGGAGGGTGGTACTGGGAGGACAGGAGGGGTGAGTCTATGACCAGAATGTAAAGTGAAGAAAGGAAAAAAGGAAGGAAGGAAGGAGGGAAGGAAGGAAGGAAATAAGTGCTCAGCATCATTAGTCATCAGGGAAATGCAAAGCAAAATGACTCTGAGGTTCCATCTTACACGCATCAGAATATCTAAGTTCAAGACTGAAGTGATGGCACATGCTGGTAAGGATGTGGAGAAAGGGCCACACTCATGCATTGCTGGTGAGAATGCAAACTTGTACAGATACTCTGGAAATCAATCTGGCATTTTCTTGGGAATTTTTAAAAATGAGTGAATAGGCTGGCTTTTACATTTTAAAATATGCTCACTTTTTTGACTTTCAAGAAAACTAACAACAAAACAAATGACAGAGGAAAAGAATGTTAGTATTATGATATCTCCACTGTCTTTAAAGTACAGCTGATGTGTTCTTGACATTTTTTCTCCATAAACTCTCCTCCTTGGAGATCTGTTGGACTTAGTACTTCATGAGCATTAAGGACTGAAAAGTAAACTGGTAACGAAACTTGGAAGTGAGTAGTGGGCTTGATACAGACCCTGCTGACAGTGCCAGCTAGACCGGTACTGTCAGAGACCACACACTCAGGTTTTCTTCATCACCCATGTGCAGTAGAACTTATTTATCCTGCACCAGTGGGCAATGCCTCCCACACACACCAAAATCGACTACCAACAATGCCCAGTGCCTGTTTTCAAGTTGTTGTTCAGTGCTGTATCTTAAATCCAAACACACACACACACACACACACACACACACACACAATGCTACAGGCAATTGCTATTGTTCATGGGTGCCATCTAGAACTGGATGTTAAACTCCTGTCACTGAAACCAACACCTGTCAGTTCTGTGATGTGGTAAAACCAAGCTGGTTCTGATTTGGAAGTGTCTGCCCTACCTCCAAGCTCAATTCCTAGTCTCAGAAGGTGCTATCCGTACTGCCAAGAAGAAAAGACATTAAGGCAGGGGTGGGGCGGTTCTTAAAGTCCCATCTGCCTGAGCATCTATTGGCCAATGATGGTTGCTGGGGGAAGGAGCTCAGTTTTTTGTTTGTTTGTTTGTTTGTTTGTTTTGTTTTGCTTTGCTTTGCTTTGCTTTTGTCAGGGAGACTCCTTAGAGTGTACCCATACTAGAATATAAGGTTCCACATCCACGTTGCTCTAGGCTGTCCTGTAGACATGAAGGACAGAATGAGTTTTTATGGTGGGGAGGAGAGGGGAGGAATTGGAGAGGAGGGAATGGGATGAATTTGATCCAAACACAATATGTGCATATATAAAATTTTCACATAAACATAAGGTCTTTCCAGCAATGTTTCTTCCCAGATATCAATATACATATCTGTGCTTCAAGACTTATGAGCTTATACAACAATTATGTACCATTATCTTCTGAATTTTGCTGGGATAAATTCCTGTACTTTGAAAACAGTGTCTGAGCTAGAATTCTGGCTCACACTGGGGCCTGAACAGTTTTGACAGATTTAAATAAGACAAAACTAATGGACTTGAAGCTTGGGTTTGAATCTACCATAATACTCATACCATGGAGCTGTACGTATACAAACTAAAATGAAATGAGACAATTTTGGAAGAAAATCAAAAGTAATTTCATTTAAAAATTACACTTTAAGGACATAAAAGTTATCATTAATTCACCATTGTGAACAGTTGGTCTAGAAATCATATATATATGTTATATATATATATATATATATAATATATTTATAAAAGCCTCATGTTATGGGGATCATAATATCCTGGTGAAATATGCTAGCTCTTGTGTTAGAGGAGCATATTGGACACATATTTTGTAATCTTTAGCTAACTTTTACTAGTGATTTGCAGTGAAATAAATTACTATATCATTTTTTTTCTTGGGGTTTAACCAACTTGTTTTTTTAAAAAAGATTAGGATTACTTGAAATACATTTGTTGGTATTTCCAATACTCTGATGTATGACAATACACAGTATTTAAGTACAAATGACAACATAATGCTTTTGGCACATCATTCACTCTTTGGGTATTTAAATTTAACAGCTTAATTAACTATTAACTTGGAATATGATTTGCTTTATGTGCATATAATTCCTTGTTCATATAATATTTTTGCCTTTCTCTTTAAAATATTTAATGAGTCTCCCTATTCCTATCAGAAAGCTGTCTAATTGCGCTACTAGAATTAGCTGTCTCTTCCTTGCTTATTGATAATGATGGCACTAATGACAGTGACTACTGACCGCTTGGATGCTGGCTTTCCTCAATTAAGGATTGTTGTAATTATAAAACAAATTGTATGTTAAGATGTATTACAAAGGTGTGAAATATGCCATTAAGTTTCTGTTACCAATAGTTGGAATGACACAGTAGATCTAAGTGAAATGTGTAGTATTACAATTAATTTTACTTATACCACTTAGACCTTTTCACCAAATGTGTTATAGGGTTTAGGTGACACATCAACATTTATGCATCACATGTTTCTTTTACATGGAGATGACATATACATGTATCTCTGTGACTAACTCAGGCAAAGGAGAGGTTTGAAAGGTTGTCAGTCTTACATTAAATCAAGTGTCAAAGTTGTAGAGATCAGAAATTTGAATAGAGCCCTTTTTTCCCCGAAGTAATTTCTGATAAACTTATCTGGCATTCCAGACATTACCAGAACTTCCCTTACTTCCGTCCCCATTTATTCAAGATGATTATTAGAGTCCTTTGAATGCAAATTAAAGTCATGCCCTTCCAATTGATGCCATTATCTTTTCATTCCTGGGAATAAATGGGAAGGCAGCGGCCTAGGGAAAGAGAAAGCTTTTCGGATGTACAGCAGGAGGCTAGTGTCACTCTGTTAAGTTTTACCTAATGCCTGTCTTCAACCTCTGTGATTTACTGCCCAAGTCCATCCTGCTACTGCTATCTCCGAACAAGCCTGAATCTTCCAAGTGGTTAATAAACTTCTTATCTTTTGAATACTGAAAATAAAATAAACTTAATCCTCAGGGTGGTTCAGTCAACAGACCGAGAGCCTTTTAGATGCTTCCTGGTGATATGGAACAGGCAGGTGTGCCCTGTGTGATTATCAGTCTTTCTCTGTGACGCATGTATGTGTAAGGGCTTTAAAGGTGCTTCTTCGAGATAAATGTCAGCAGAATAACAGAGTGAATATTAATTTCAGGACCTTCAAGGTCAGATGTCTGTCCAGGTTCATTGTCACCAAAACGATTATTGTTGAATTTGCTGGGAATGATGTTTAATCTCCCTTCCTTTTCAAGCATCAGGTAAGTGAGTAAGAGAGAAACTTGAATATTTACATCCACTGCTCAGAAAGGAAAGTACTTTAGGGCAGTCTCATCTATCACTTAGTACAATTATTTTAAATGCTTTAAAAATGATCCAAGTTTATCTTTACAGCATGTAAGTTAGAGGGAAACAGGAAAGAAGTCAATAAGAAAATCACCAGAAATGGCAAGCTGATGCTTCTGAAAAGCAATGACTATCTCTAAAAGAAAAAAGGAAGAAAATAGCAGAGGAAATAAATAGACATTTAAACATCTTTGGTGCATCCATCTGTAGATATGTGGTGAGAATTGAATGAACTGGAAACACAGGAAACTAAGAGAAAGAAAGATGGAGAGACGGTCTAGCCTAGGACTACGTTAAGAGGATAGAACCCCAAGGAGCATATGGCGAGGCGCTGGGAACATAATAAAGAATGGGCACTTTGATGAGCACTCACCCACCTGACACGGTGTGCACACACTGGCCCAGTTTTCTGTGCTGCAGTGTTTGTGGGCTCAAAGAACAGCACTCAGGTCACCAGCTATGCAGGTCAGCCCCTTAGGAACGGTTGAAATCTCCCTAGCCTTCCTTCCCTCATCCACTGAAGTCCTTCAGGAAGCTCCTAGATATTTCTGTCTCTTCATCACCACAAACATTATTTTGGGTAAGGCTATTCATATCTTTCTTTTGGATTCCAGGACATCGGACAACTATGTTTCCAATGTCTGCATTAATCCCTTCAAATTTACTCTGTATTGTAGGTTGAATATAGAATGTGTAAAACCCATCAATTGCTTTGTGCATCTTAAAGGATGGAAAAGAAAAGGTTTTTAGGACTTGGCTCATTCTCTAGCAATTTTACCACATCTACCCATGTTGGATTCTCTCTATGGTTCCTCTTGCCTCCTTGGACTATTGGTCCTATGAAAATTTTTTATTTCGTTCCCTACTAATTATCATAATCTCCCGCACACTCTAAAATTTAGTTAATATTTAACAGGAATTTTATTTTTGTTATGAACTACGAATAAATTAACATTAATCTTTACAGTGAAGATGGACCTACAATGAAGCCCCATCATTTAAAATATGGTAACTCAAGTTAAAAGACTTTTAAAATCTTGACCTTTCTCACAGAGTCTAAGTGAAGCTTATGGATTTGGACCTACAGGTTGTGACACCTGAGGTCATACATATTACTGCTCACCTTTATTATCAAATATTAATTGAATGGACCCTTCTGGCATTTGCTGTATTAGGACATCTGACTTCTGGGAAACTTATGTTAAAGATAATAGAGTTCTAACTTTTCCCCTTAATTTTTCTTAATAGTCTCTGCCCAAACAGGCAGTTTACCCAAGGAAGTTTCTTAGCATTTAAAGGCCAGAAACAGATTAAACAATAAATTGCATTCACAAAGAGATGGTATCTTTCAAGGTCGGATCTTTTGTTGTTGTTGTTGTTGTTATGTAGAAAAATCTGTTCACTTAGCTGTCTGGAAAAGACTGTGGTTTCCTTCTCTTGTAACAAATGGCAGTGGGGTACTTTTGCAAGAGCAATCTATACATGTCTTTTATAGCTCTATTAAAACTACAAATATCAGATATCGATTCCTCCCTCTCTGACCACAGTACAAGCTGACTTCCAGAGAGGCTGCTGGTGCTTAGTCTCATTATCACCATGGGAAACACTCTGGGTTGTGCATACGCTGAAGACACCTGCGTCTCTCATTCTTATCTATTTATAGAGAGCTGGGATTTTTATGTGCAGAAATATAATCTTGAAATATATATGGGTATCAAAGCAGTGTGAAGCAAGCAAAGGCCAGGAAATGTGCTTCCTGAATGTTCTGCCTAGGATGCCTCTATAGGAATGGAAGAATAAATTGGCCTCTGCCTGTTATGGAAATAAAACAAGGACAGTAACTCTGTATGGACCTATACAAGGTGATGGGGAGTTTCGGGTTTTATCTGTAGAGAAATCTCTGCTCTTTGATGAGGCTATCTCTTGGCAAGGTGAGATTCATGAACTTATCCTGATATGGATTCCTGCTCTATTCTAGTAGACATTTCTTTAGCCTTATGTCATCTGCCATATCGGTTCTTCTTTTTTGGATGAGCAAATGTATGACTTATTTGATTTTTTTTAAGACTGTATCCATGGGTAGGCTGGGCCTTGCCATGCTCCTGCCTTAGCATTCCAAGGACTATCATACTTGATTAAAACTGAACATTTAAACAAGAATGTTTAGAAAATGATAGGTGTGTTTTTAGCTTTCCTTGAGTGGCATTAGTGATACTACAGTTTTCTAAATTTGGTAGAACAAATTTTTCTATTGCTAATGGCCTTCAGCAAAACAAAGCAGCAATTTAATTACACGCCGATACACGGTGAAAAACTGACTGTGTCCTTACCATGTAAAGAGCTTTCGTTAGCATTTAGTTCCAACTGAAATTACTTGTACTAATTTTACTTGAAGCCAACATCTGAATCCTTTGTCTAGAGATGCCATAGCTGTCTCCCCCGCCAGCTTGTTCTAGGAAGGCAACCAGCATACATCACCCATCAAATTCATTCCTATTAATGTTTTCAAACACATGTCAAATATTTCTTTCTTCCTCAAACACTGTTTTTCGACCAATGGAAATCTTAAATATTTTTCAATAATATTTTTGGCAAAGACTCAGCATTCTCACTTCTGATGACTAACAATTGCTACATTGATTCCTAGACATACTGTATGCTTGGTCATCTGCGGTCACCATGTACTATAAGAGCCTACTTTGAATCTTTAAGTATTTTGTACCTGCTTATTGTGTTTTGGTATTTTCCTTGAACACCCCTACCATAAAGAACCCCACAGTTCTGTAGAAACCACAAAGAATGAAAACAAAAAGTACAATTAAACTTCAGAGACAGCCTGTCCTTGAATCTAAATTTTCCATCTGGGGGCTAATCACCTTAGCAGCCCTGTTGGAGATCAGTTCTCTGCAAATGGGAAAGTTTTTCCTGGACTTTTAGTTGATCAAAAAATTCACTTTTATATTAGTACAGCACAGTCTTAAGTTCTGATGGTGTGAATGGGAGGTCCCTGAAAAGGCAAAGCCCATGCTATAGGTCCTACAGATAAACTGAACTTCCACAATCAGGTTTAAGATCATCAGCATAATTAGGTTTATACTGTCTCAAGCTACCATTGACATATAAGTATCACATGTAATTTTGAAAAATTAGACACAGTTATTTGATATTTAGTTTTGTCTCAGTTTTAATGTTGCAGCTAACTTTTCTAGATCACAAAACAGCCTATAAATTCCCAGGTTAAATGAGTGCCAATCTTGGAGGTTGGAGAAGTGCCTCAGTGCTTCAGAGCACTGGCTACTCTTCTAGATGACCTAGGTCAAAATCCTTCACCCACAAGGCTGATTAGAACCTTCCCTAACTCCACTCTTAGTGGATCCAGTATCCTCTTCTGGTTTCATTGGGCACAAGGTAGGCACACGGTGCATTGGCATACAGACAAAGCATTCATATATAAAGAAGTAAATAACAGTTATTAAATAAAAAGTAATGTTTGAGAACTCCAACACAGGAGTTGAGAACTAATACAGAGTCAAAAAATCCTCACCACACTTGTTACTTCTTTGTATTATTCTTAAAAATTGAAATTCAATATAATTTACATATTTACTGCAGATATGGTAATAGTTGGTTATCGAAGTGAAATTTTTTATGTATCTTCCTAGAAGTTAATATCCTGTTCTCGTACACCTTAAGCAATGTAATTATTAGGCTACTTCACCTTTAGTGTGACCCATTAGGGCTATTCATATTAAACTAGTATATGTATTTGTGTTGGCATATGTGTATACACATAGATATACACATATAATACATATAACTTATGTATTACTTAGGTATATACAGGTATATGTTATATATATTTACACATACATATATGTTTTATACTTCCTCCTTTCAAAATTACCATCATATCTTATAAATATGTATAGTTCAGTCAAGATTCATTATAGTCATAATTACATCATCAGTAGGCCTTTTGATGTTGCACTTCCTATACAAAGTGTTTTATATATGTTTAAATATAATATATTTATATAAATATATATAACCACATTTCCTTGACTATCTCTAAGTAATACATATGTTGTATGTTAGACATGTCACACACCATGTGTATTCTTATGAAGCTGTATCTGTGCACTATTTATGTTTGCTGAAATTCACAATGACACTTTTGAGTGTATTATGCATTACCAGAAAAGTACCTATTAAAACAAAAAGCAAAATGAAGAGATAATAATTGTTTTCTTCAAGCAAAATCGTTAACACTCCTGTGGTTTCTCACTAGAAGCTTAACCAGTATTTTTGGCTTCCTCTTTGACAAATAACCATCATATCTCCTAAGTGCATATAGTTCAGTCACAATTCATCATAGTGATAATTACATTGACACTAGGCTTTCTGATGTTGTATTTCCTGTACAAAATAGAAATAGATTTCACAGAAATATCACTAAAGCTGTTAACTACAGGATTAAAAAGCTCAAGAGGCAATCAAAGCATGCACTTTATTATCAATAACTGTGAGTTGTTTCAGAAATGACTTGCATATGAAACATTCTTCTAGGAAATCATTGGCAGTAGAAATTTCTGCTACCAGGAGAGGAACCTTGTGTGTAAAACCATTTGGATCACTGCAGATGATTTCTTATTCCTCATTATCATCTTTAAAACTCATCTTCAAATCACTTCTAAATTATTAGGCAGATAAAGAGAATCATCTTCGGTTTTCTGTCCTGACTTGAGGGTATATGACTTATAGGTCATTATTTGAATGACAACACATACAATGCCTTTTTAATAATTTTTTCAAAATAAGGCATGTCTTTGGTTCTTCAAGAGTAATAGCTGTTAAATTGACAATTTAGGAACATTAGAACTCATTGTACTTTACAGTCATTTAAAAGAAAAAACTTTAAATATTCAGATATTCAACTACATATTCGCTGACACTAACATCTGTCTTCATTTCAGATTTCCAGCTGAGAACCATCAGTGTAATGGCTGAAAGACCTCAGCTCTTAAGGCTGTGGCATAACTCTATCCCCCTAACACATTTCCTTGAAACCTTTAGATTTGTATTCTTGTTTAGAAAGATGTTTGATTCTTCTAAGATTTTAGAAAACATATGCTTAATTAAAAAATAGGCTCTGGGGATTCAGGAAAGCACACTGTAGCCAGATATGACAAGAAAAAGGAAAGTATACGAGGAGAGAAGTGCATGTGCTTTATGAGTTCTTGCTCATGAACGTAATACAAGCCTTGAAATAGTTTTGCATATAACAAGATGCACTAAAATGCTCATAGTTAAAAATTAAAAAGGATCTACTATAAAAAGCATATCAACTTTATTAACACTAGACTTTGATTCAAAGTTGAAGATGGGTCTGAAGAAATGACTGAGCCTTTGAGAGCACCTATTGTTCCTGCAAAGGACATGAGTCCAGTACCCAGCACCTACATGGCAGCTCACAAAATCCTGTAAGTCTAAATTCCAGGAGATTGAACAGTTTCTTCTGATATTTAGGATGGCAGGTACACATGTGGTGCACACACATACATGAAAGCACTCATAAATAAAACGATAAGAATAATAAGTAAGGGTTGAAGATCATCATTTCACATCCTAACATAATTAAAAATTAACTCACTGTAATTTTATGAGAGCAAATCATTGACTTCTTAGAATGAAAATAGCCCGAGATATTTTTAACACATTAGTCATTACCAGTCACAAAATCATGAACCCAGACGACAGAAACTACAGACACACACACCTTCCAATATTCATTTATGGTCTTGACACAATGCAACCCCCATCGGAGAGTGCATTAATTCCTTAATAACAAGTGCACGTAGTAGCTCAATTAGGGACAAGAATACCATACTTCCTCTCTGTCATTCTGCCATCTGTAATCATTTTACTGAAACTTATTAAACCACGGCTCCCTCTCTCTTTTCCTTTTTATCCTTACTACCTCTTTCTTCCGTTCTCCCTTTCTCACACCCGTGATTGCTTCTCCCTCTCATTCTGCCATTAATATGTTTGTATTACATATGATTGATTTTATTAACGATTTGACTAATATGTCATTTGAAGGTTAATATACAACAAAATCTTATTTAAAATATTCTGTTATCCCATAATACATACAACCATATATAATCACAAATTCCTGTTCCCAATGTCCCAAAGAGTGACACCTACTATATTTCATTTACTTCACTGTAACTATCTAACTAGTCCTTAGATATGGGTGTTATATAGAATTTCTACTGTAATATAATATTGAAATTTTAAAATACAATTGGTTAGACTGACATTGATTGATGAGTTACTTGCATAGACTATGCCTCTGTCCTAAAGTCATTTCATTATTTGAAGAAATAGATAACTTGAACTGAGATGAAAAGAAATTAGATGCAGCTTGCCACAAAATTATTGTCCAAGGGGATCAGTAGGGGCTATTAAACACATCTTGGGAATGATGAGCAGTTAAGCCCATTAAGGTTCTTGAATGACATAGTAAAGTGTAATGAAATGGAAGGCTGAAGCTGTTAACTGCATTGATTTCACATCTAATACAGGTTTTTGAACATTTGTGAGTGTTCCCTTTTAGTTTATCTTTTCCTTGAATCTCATATGACTGTATCACCTATGTGATACCACATAAATTATATTTCTATATATTTCTAGATAAGCACCTGAATACAAGCATAATTGTTTTGCATACATTTGCATGTACATATAAATATATGCCCATATCTCACAAGAAAAAAATATATTACACACACACACACACACACACACACACACACACGGCTATAATTCAAAAGGAAAATGTTATAAAATTCTTACATATGAAGTTATAGCGATTTTATGAAGAATAAACATTTTAAGCTCAAGTGAATACCAGAGTTTGTCACTAGGGAATAACCTACGTAGAAGAACAATATTTTAATCTCAATCAGAGTTTAGAAATTTTGATGAAAACTATGTTAAAACCTTTGATATATAAATACATTCAGAAATATAGGGCTGTAATGCTTTATCTTTAATATAAGAGAATAGCAATCATATTCTTCCCATGTTATAAAACCATAAATTATATCTTAACATAAAAGACAGTATTGAGGCTCCACCTAAGCAAAGAAAATGTTCTGCATTGTCTGGCAGTTAGTGAAGCTCTTGAAACAAATGTTCTGACTGGTCCTTGGCACTTGTGATGTTTGTTAGAGCCTTGGAATTCTCTTGAAAGTCCATGCCCATGCCTTTCCTGAACAGTGTCCAATGCCCATTAGCAATGTAGACAAACACAACTGATGAATACATGGTGAGGGCTGGCACTATCCATGGCAACGAGGTCCAAATTAGGGTAGTAACAACCCAGCATTCTGCATTTGACAACATTTAAGACACATAAATATCAATTACAAAGCACACAGTCTCACATGCACACAAGGATATGTAGTCCGACCTTATTCCCATCATGTTTTTAAAGGCATCACATGTATTAACTAATCAGTTGTATTGTCTAATCAATAATGGCTACATGACATACTATGCTTTAGGTTACTCACTAATGATAGGGTTGGTAGTTTTACCTGAGGATATTCATGTGACACAACTTTCTAAAACAATTCCTGTGCAGTAGGCTTTGTGTATAACCTGTTACTTCCATTATAAGAGACTCTAGATAGTGTTTTGCATATTTTCACCAGAAACCCTATGAGAGGAAGTAGCAACACCTGAGATAAATTATTTCATTCTCAAGTTTCACAACCTTCAGCTACATATAGCCCTACAGTGTATTTCCTTACAATGCCTGCTGGAGATGCCTATTAACATGACTTCTTATCCCCCTGCTTCCATAGCCTCAATATTCTTTTGGCTTCCTACAAAGTTGATGATTGTTTTCCATGAGTGACATATGAATGTGAACCTTCTCTCTCTTTTCTTTGCACAGCTTTTGATCTGATAGGAAGAGTCCTCAGCTTGCTCCATCAGATTCTCATGTGCCTCACTGAAGACAGAGAACAGATCCATAACTTCCCATACCACAGCTATAATCCCAAAATATGTGTAGCGCCCATTCCTAACACTTTCTGTTTTTCTGCAGAGTTGCCACCCAGCACCTAATGAGTAAGGTGAAAAGCCACTTCATTAAAAAAAATCTGTTCATTAAAACATAGAATGCATTTGGAATATTTCTTACCAACACATTTTGAGACAACTGAACAGATACTAACTAAAATCAGTTCCTCTTCAATTCTAGTACGTACATGTCAGTCTCTCTGGCTGCTAGATTTGTTTACACCTGGGAAACCAAGACTGAGATCCTTAAAACCTCTCTCAAAATATTAACCACTGTATATTCATCACACATATTAACCAAGTCACCAGTGTTTGGCTCCATCCTTTACTTTCCTTATTTGAGTAATAACAAGTTGTAACTGAAAAAATAGAACATTCCTGAACTATTTGCATTGTTACATAAATATTTAAGTACTCATAAAAGGATATGCAATTTTATTTCTATTACTATCCTTTAAAATGTTGAACTATGGGTAAGTTGTTGGGTATCAGTTGACATGTTTTGTTATATTTCTTTATTTTTCTGAAGTAAAATGTCTGAATTCTTAAAATGCAATTCTGTTTACTCTATTATAAACTGTGACACATGGCAAAATTCTCTTATTTGCAGCAGTGAGTACTTCCTTGATTTATGTGTACAGAGTATAACACTGTCACAGAAAAGTGGTCATTGGACTGAATGGCTCTGAAATGAACACAAAGGGAATGTGTGGTTCTCATGCATGTGTGTATATGCATATATGTTAACATGAGTATACATGTGTGTGTGCATATAGGCATGTTTCTTAGCACTGTTCACCAAAATGACCCAGAGGACATGCAAACAGCAATGACAACACTACATTAAAAACTTTGTTTTCAGTATTGATACCCATTAAAAAGAACCAGAAAGATTTAGAAAAGGGTCTTATTATAAAAGTAGGACCAAAATCAAGAAAATCCAGGACAATATCATGCCAGAGAGACAGAGACAGAGACAGAGACAGAGACAGAGACAGAGAGAGAGAGAGAGAGAGAGAGAGAGAGACAGAGAGAGACAGAGACAGAGACTGAGACAGAGACAGAGAGACAGAGAGAGTCAAATAAGTGAAGTTACATGGACAGCTTGTGTAATGTCATGAAAATCTCACAGTCATTTGTGCAATAATTTGAACACAAGAACAATTGAGGGCAATAGCGAATCATAGATAATACAATGCAGGAATCTATTGTTCTGTAAAATACAAGATGCAAACCCAGAGAGAACTACTGGCTTTTACTTACAGAGAAATCTGAAATTTTCTACAGACAGAACTGAACAGAGGTGTTTTGATTAAGAGTAATGGTTCTGTTCTATCTAATTAGTAAACAAATTATTTTATCTTTGATTAAGTAATGGCTATGAGAGAAAATGAAAAGGTTAAATTGAAAAACATCCTTTACAAAAGTTAAAAGAACCAGAATCAGCTACATGATAAATTGCTGACCTAATGAAAATGTAATTAAATATGCATAGGTGTGCTGTTTATTTGAATAAATGGAGTGATAATATTCAAAGATACTAACTGTAATTTTTTCTTCTGCAGCTATTAGCAATATACATGCAAAATCTTACCTGCGGAATGGAAACATATCTAGATTTAGATTAAGAATCTTAATTCTTTCTGTCATTATCCTAATCACTTATACTCTATTCCACCTCTTTAGATATAAAACAAAATGGACGATTCAATTTATGTAATTTTTCTCTTGAAACAAAATTATTTATAAAATTTTCATTATTGTACTTTCATATTATATATTACCATTGTTATTTATGCAATTCTAGAAACAGTGCTGATTCCCATATTTTCTTGATCTAAACAGAGTATATAGTTATTTTGATAATGCAAGTGTCTGATTTGCATCAATTTCTTTTATGTACAGTGCAAGTTCCAGGGCCAGTAGAAAACCTGCACGCTGTATCTACCTCACCTACCTCAATTCTTATTACATGGGAACCCCCTGCCTATGCAAATGGTCCAGTCCAAGGTTACAGATTGTTCTGCACTGAGGTGTCCACAGGAAAAGAACAGGTGGGTAAAGAAATGAGCTCCATGCCTTCCATCTCCTGAATGTCTTTAGGGACAAAGACATGGGGCATTTGCCAGATCTTGATACAGTTCATATTTAGAATGGTCATTGAATAGCTGGTTAGTTTCAAGTACTTGCTACTGGAAATTTTCACCCATTTCATTGCACTATGCTGATGAAAGGGCAAAGGACAGTGGGGTAAAGTTCATATTGAGAATGCTGGTTTGGTCTTTGACTATAGTGCCTCAGGTCAGGATGGGTAATCATACACTAAGAATGATATGCTTTGCATTTAGTGGCCTTATCCAAGTATCTCTTTCTGCTCTTGGATATTTTATATTGTTCTGTTTTCTCTTCACATTCATGCTGTGACCAACATTTATCAAACTTACTCTTAGAAGTTTAAATTCTTCAACTTCATTTGGCTTTTCAGTTTTAACTAATGGCTTTAATAGAAATCTAAAAAGAGACAAATTATTTCTCCAAGTAGAGTAACAGTAAATAAGTCTTTGGATAAACAAGTCACTATTAGTAATAATATTTGATAATGTATGTGTATAGTCATATATAAATATTGAGATTCTCACTCCTAAATTATATATATATATATATATATATATATATATA
>OU015744.1:16691674-16718671 GCA_907169655.1 Acomys percivali
AGAGAGAGAGAGAGAGAGAGAGAGAGAGAGAAAAGGAGTAAATGATAGAGGACAGTGATCTTCAGATATTATTTATAAAGTTACCAAGTATAGAATGCTTTTTATGCTTCTATATACAATAATGCCAGACCTGGATTTGTCATTCTAAATTGCCAGAGACATAAGTAGATATATTTCAGGCCTACTTCTTAGTGTTTTTTTTTTAAAAGATAGTAGTGGATGAACTGCTCTTATAAAAACTCTATTTTTTCATGGCTGTTTTCATGTCATTCTCTTACTTTTAAACTGTTTCCCATTCAATTTTAAACAAGTGTTTCTGTAGCTCATTTTAATAAACTCAAGAGCTATATTGCCCAATGTAGGTAGTGGTGGTGTGGGAATCATCATGTAAAACTAAATGATATCTCCTTAAGGAAGCAATGGCTCTGATTTCCTCAATGACTTTTAGCACCTCCCCTCTGCACTTGTGAATACTGATAGTTTCTGGTCAACAGCACAACATTTAGGGACATAAAATTGGTGCAGAGTGTGTGAGAATTTCAGTGTCTGTGGATATAATGTATCAAGCAAATGACAATCTGTGATTTCTTGATGACTTATTTAATTTGGGCCACAGGAATGAATCTCTGTCCCTTCTACCTGTCAGGGTTTTGCTGTGAGTGGAGTATCCATACTATTCAGTGCTCTGGGTAGTGTTAAACACATCAAAACTTAATGACTATAAAAATCGTATGGTGACGTTTTAACACAGAGTCTGTAGAGTAGTTTTGACTTTAGTGGGGGAGTATGTGACAGAAGGATGGTTTTACAGCAATTCATTAAAGGGCTAGAGTGTGCTTCTATGAGCAAGTGTCTAACATTCAATTCACTGATTGCACAGAACGGCTGCCATTTCTGCTTTAATGTGCTTCCTTAATAACGATTCTGGCATTTTATGTCTCCAGAATATAGAGGTTGATGGACTATCTTATAAACTGGAGGGCCTGAAAAAATTCACCGAATATACTCTCCGATTCCTAGCTTATAATCGTTATGGGCCAGGAGTATCTACTGACGATATAACAGTGGTTACACTGTCAGATGGTAAGTGATAAACAGTCAAATGTTATTCACTTTTCTACTATGAAATGAAAAAATCTTTGCATATATGTTATTGATTCTGCTGTAAAGATTTTTGAACTAATATTCTTTGTGATATTTTATCATAAATTAAAAATGTAAACAACATATTCATAATACTATACTCAAATTTAAATTTGGGATTTAGATAAACTGAATCGGTCTGGAGGAATGGATAATTCCCAAACTGTGGCTACTGTGTTAAATGTTTCAATGATGCTTGTGCATGTATGTGTTCGTTACTACAGATGTTCTAAAGTAAACATATTTATTATATGTGTCGAATAGTATTGATGGGGATGTTTCTTTCACTTATCATATTTTAAAAGGCAGCAGTTAGTAAAAGGATAAATGATTGATTATATCACTTAAGTAGAATATCTACCAAAAGGATATTTGTTAAATAAGCACACGCTTAAAACAAAAAGATTGGATAAACATGCACACCTTCATTTTATCTTGCCTAACAAATGAAGATTAGACATATTTTTCAAATGATATAAAAGGGGGAAAATATTAATGAATATTTAGCTGAATAGTGTTGAAGGAAACTGGTTACTAAACGGATAAATGATAATTAAAGCCTGGGAAATTTATTAAATTTACAGTCAAGTATATGGTTTTGAATGGGGCTATGGAGATTCAGGCATGTATTGTATGTTGCAGAGATGGCTCCTTTGAATACTAAAAGAAGACCTAGAGCCAGCTTCAGCCCCTGTGGTTTCCCTATTAGTGTGTTTATTTATTGGTTTTTTTTATTTATAATGTCTTCAATTTCTGATTCTTGATGTAACATTCTTTAATCTGGGAAAATATCGACATGGACACTTCACAGACTGTGAACAACAGGATGAAAGCCTCGCCTGTTTTTAAGGATATTCCAAAGATAACACAGGAGTGATGCTCATTTGCAATTTCATTTAAAATGGTATTTTAATGTTAGACCACTTCAGTATTAATTTTAATGTAATTCTTCTACCCAATCATCTGATTCTGTTATTTGAGACAGAACGGAATGTGTAGTGGCTGAATAAATTACTTCATAGCTTATAATTACAAAAATAAAAGAAAAACAAATGAAAATGAATATTTTACATAATTTATGTAGATTCCATTCACACTCTGAACTGTAATACTGCAGCCTTATTCTCTACTTTGATTTTAAATGTCATAAGTGAGAAAAATAGATTGTTACTCATTAGTCCAAGAATTATCCTCTGGAAATGCTGCAGTGCCTAGAAAACTGTCATTTAAAAAGAAACTATGACTATAACCCCAAGTAAATATAGTTGTTGGGAAAATGCTGACTTGTCTTTATTAGATGCATTTAATACGAGAAATGAAGGGCTGTGAGAGCCTCCTGTGTGGGCATCATGACCTCATCTGTAACCCCCTTTGTGTTTTTTGGCTTCCATCTTGGCATTATCCAGTTCTGTTTACTTCATCTCATGTTGTCTCTTCTCTGCTGAAGCTATTTCATGCTGAGGTCAGGTATCACATTTAGTTGGATACAGTGACATTAAATGCTCTCCTGTTTTCAATTCCTCAGTCTGACAGCATTGATCTCCTTTGATATTTTGTATAATAAGTAAAAATTAAATATGCTAATCTATGCACACACTAAAAGAATGAATGACACAGATATCAGAGTTTAATATTCATTGTGTATGCCAATATGTGGTCAGCTATTTTTATTCCATTAAACTTATAGAATAGCTTTTTATGTCTACCTTCATGTTTCTACCAACTTATGAAATGTGATGGCTTAATTAGACAGTTGCACCCAATACTTCACAAACGTTTTATATAAAAGTGAATTGTTGGGCTTTTCCATTTTGGAGACTACTAATTTAATATGTAACTATATATAAATGTATCTGTGTTTTAAAGAGGATAATAGTTGAAGAAAAACATCCCATAGACTTTATACTGACACATATAAAAATGTATATGACAAAATTAGATGTGAGATATTTATTTTCTGAAGTCATTATCCTAATGTTTCTCCATGTCTGCTAAGTTTTTTTTAGATACCTTTATCAATATTAGCTGTCACTTATATTTTAATATATTTTCTGAATACAGGCATACATTTTCATTCAGTTCATTTTCCCTACTATGTCACTGATTAGCAACGAACCGCATTCTGACATTTTCAAATTATTTTACTTTAGGTTCTATGTAGTTATGTATTTTTCCAAAATATTTTCTTGAAGTACTTGCATTGCATGGTCATTATTAACTACTCTAAATAAACACAATTATCTGCAGGTCTACATCCAAGAGTAGAAAGAAAATTTCATGAGCAAACTAAGTGTAGGTGTATGCTCATTACTGTTATAACTAATATTTATCTTTACCTTGTTGTGAAAGCCATCATCCATTTTCCCATCAATACTTAATTCTTCTTTACAAAATTCAGACTAAAATTCAGACAAGATTGGGCATATTGAGCATGGTATGGCCATATACGCTTTACAAAGTTCAAAACTAAGTTAAAAGAAAGTGTCAGAAAACCTGTGTGTGTGATATATGCCTGTAATTCCAGATCTAAGGAGACAGGAACTTGAAGAAAGCAAGTTCTCTGTCATCCTAGATACAAGGGAGGCCATCAAATTACCAAACGCCCTAAACCCAAACAAGTAACCAACAGCAATAACAACAAAAATGGCAGCAGATTCAAGCCATGTGATCTAGGAAATAAAGAGATGACGTTCAGTATTTAAACAACTCTCATTTTGTTATACATGTCTCATTACTAGTATTTTAAAAAAGGATACATCAAAACTGCACCATATCTGTTCATTTTAGCATGAATGTATTAGAAATTTTAAATGCAGGAATAAATAATGAAATAGCTGGAAAAAAACTAAAGAAAAATAAATTGCTCTTTTATTTAAAAAAAAAAATCTATGGGTCAACACTATTGGGGAACCTGTTTGCTTCTTTGTCATACAAGTTTAATTATAAATACCCAAAGAAATGAGGAGGCATTTCCTTTTGTTCACTCTCTAGGAGACAGTAATGGTTGCATTATAGGAATTAAGCAACCCAGGTGGCTAGTACAATGACACATTCTACCATAAAACCTTGTAGATCCTAAAAAAATTCACAGTATGATAATCCTTAAAAGCCACTCTAGAAAATCTCCCCTGTGTTCTCATAGGTTCTGCCAGGAAAGTTATCACAGAGCTGTAATTAGATGGCAATATTTGCTATCGCAGCTGGTGCTCTTTAGCAAAAATAGTTTTGGGGGCTTCATAGATGGATAATTAACTGACCCACCCCATGAGACAAAAACAAACAAGTATTTATTTATCTTCTCTCTAGGAATATTGAGAAGGGCCACCTGCTTGCACTCTCTTGCTGAATTCTCATTATAAAATTTGAAAAAGATACACTTTCTCTTTTCATCAGTGGCTATAATTTCTTTTGCAAGCCGTTGGCAGTAACCTTCACACCTTATTTGATTCCTTTCAGTGCCAAGTGCGCCACCTCAGAACATCTCACTGGAAGTGGTTAATTCAAGGGTAAGTCAGCCAATGGTTATTACTTTATTATCTATTATGCGTATATTCTGCTCACCATGCTGCCAAGTAAGTACCGGATATTTTCCTCTATAAAGGAATGTTCTGGGGCAACAAAGTGAGTGGCATTTGGTTGCACATGTTCATTGACCAGACTTACATACTCGATGGAACTTTTGTTCAGCCAGCAAATTTGATTTAATAGGTATTAGAGTGCTTAAGGGCTCTTTTTACATGAATCAAGCTTATTTCTATCTATATTGACTAATAAAGATATATAGTATTTGATCATATTATTTTAATTCAGATGAAGCTAAAGCAATATTCAGTTTAGTAATAATTTTGTAATTTAATTTCCAATTTAAATTTCATATAATATATTTTGATATCTGTTCTCCCTCACACATCTCCTCACCTATCCTTCCCACATGCTCTCACCAACTTTTCTACTCCATGCCTTCTTTTTTCTCTCTTTAGAAAACAAACAAGGAAATAAAGAAAACAAACAAACCAGAATTAAATGAATAAATGCAATAGTGAAAAAGTAAAAAATACACACATACATGCATGTGTGTGCTCGTGCACTCGTGTACATGCACACACACACATAAATAAATAAATAAATAAATAAATAAATAAATAAATAAATAAATAAATCATGTAAAAACCATTATTTTGAATCCATAATATACAAGCAAAAGAACAGTGAGGTAAGAAAAACACTACCAAAACCCAACTGAGTTTTGTTTTGGTCATGTACATCTGAGTATAAACTCAACCCTTAAGTGTTGTTTCTATACACATAAGAGTCTGTGAAGAAAACTATCTTGTTCCTTTGAAAACACTTGTGCATTGGATATCGTGTTTTATTTAGAATCAAGAGCATATATTCACTTTTCAGTCTCAGAGTTGGACCCTTTCTAGATTAGAGTTGTGCAGGCCCTGTGCGCGATGGCATAGTCTCTGTGAGTTCATATGTGGGTAAGTCCTATTTGTCTGAGAGACACTGTCTCCTACACTCTTTCTACCTCTTTCTGAATAGCTCCTTGAGCCCTGAGTAGAGGGGTTGAATGAAGACATACCATTTAGGACTGAGTGTTCCAAGGACTCTGAATCTCTGCACACTGTCTAGTTGTAAGTCTCTGTATTATTTCCCATCTCATGAAGAAAAATGCTTCTCTGATGATGGCTGAGGGAGACACTGACCTATGTGTATAAGAGAATATCCTTTGGAGTCATTTATATTAGCAGGACAATAATATTTGAGTTTCTTCTGGGTCCATAGCCTATCGGGTCTCAGATTCTTGGACATCTGAGTAGGGTCAAGGATGGGGTCCATCTCCAAGAGTAGACCTTAATTTCTATCAGGTAGTGGTTGGTTATTCCTTTGCCTTTTGGCCACTATTGTAGTAGTGTTTCATTCAGGCAGGTCACCATCTTGGATCAAAGGATTTGGATCAGAGTTGGTGTTTATCTTCATCCCATTGTAGCTACGCAGAGTGAATGTCAATATCATGACCACTAGTCAGTGGTTGGGGAGACTCTAGGTAGGCATTAGCTCAACTTCTCTTTGTTCAATGACATATACAGGTTTTTTTTCAGCAATAGGGCCTTACCATTAGTTACTTGAGAAAAACAATAGTCTGAGTTATTTGATGGTTCCTTAGGACTTCTTTTTTGTCAGCCCAATTATATGTGACCCAGTCTGGGTACTGGAGGTTATCACTTGGGTTTGGTTTCCCTCATTATTTGATTTCATTTAAATGAATTTCATATATGTATCTATTTTTTGGAAGCTTCTACAGTACTAGTTTATCATAGGACCCCTCAAACAACCATCAGTGTTAGCTGTCCTTCTGCATAGTCTCTCTCCTAACTCCCTCTTCTCTCTTCTTCTCCTGCTTCATGCTCCCAATTTCTAATTATATATTATGTTTCCCTTTTCTTTGGTGATATTTTGCTTGCTCTTAGTTATTTATACCTAACCTCTATGGTTATTCTAATAGTAGGTATCATAACTAACAAAGGCTTAAAAGCACACCTCCATATATAAGAGAATGCATACTATATTCATTATTTGGGGTCTGAGTTACCTTCCCTTAGGATTATTTTCCCTTAGTTTAAGCCATTTATCTAATAATTTTATGATTTTTAAAGCATAACTGATACATAATATTCCATTGTGCAAGTGTATCACATTTTCCTTATCTATCTATTGATAAATATCTAGGCTGTTTCCACTTTCTGTCTATTATGAATGCAGCAGCAAGGAACATGGTTGAGCATGTGACTGTGTAGTAGAATATAAAGTCTTCTGGGTATGTGTCTAAGATGTATGTGTCTAGTCCATATATTAAATCTATTGCCTGCCTCCTGAGGAACTACTACACTGATTTCTATAATGGTTACAGAAGTTTGTGTATCCAATTAGCAATGGATAAGGTTCCCTTTATCTCACATTCTAGTGAGCATGAGCAAAATGCTTTTTGAAGAACATCTTAGATAAGGTGTATATCTGTATAATTTATATGCTTCCTCCTCCATCTTCTACTCCCAAGCTCCTCCCATGCACTCACACAAATTTATAATTTCTTCTTTAATTAGCCCTCCGGTGTGTGAATACATGTGGGTTCATGTCAGGACTAACCACTGGAGTTCAAATATTCTGTGCAAGAGGTTTTTTTTTTACCCCACAGACCCATGTGCAGTTCAACCTTTGTACCTAAGGCTAAGGAAAAATATTGAATAGGGAAGAGAAAGAATTTAAGAACCAGACACATGTTGTTAGATAGTGTCTCCTCAGCATGGCAGAGGAATTGTACAAATGAGATTCCAGCCATTTGGTTCCCAGAACAAGATCAGTATAATGACAACTGTGGATGTTACAATGTGTACATGAGAAATGATACATAGTCCCACTCTAAATGAGGAACTAGAAGTGGCCAGTTGATGGGGAGAGAAGATGAATCCTGGAGTTTTTAAACAGGTCCCACAGATCTCCTTACAATGTCTAATATAAGTTGCAGTGACTTTCATGCGTGCTTAAATCTCAATGACCTTATGAACTTTTCATTCATGCAAGCAGAGCTTAGTAAAGGGTTTATAGAATCGTCTCACTATTGCTGCTTTGTACACTTAAAATATATATTTTGTGAGTTGTTGGTACATTAAAATTTGATACATATTTGCCCTTTCCAAATTTGTTGCAACCGTTGCTATTTAGTATATGTACACAGGGGATTTGTGCAAAAAGATTAAAATATATAACAGAATCACTCTCTTTAGAGTTTTGGTTTCTTTCTTTTATCACCTGTAATTTAAACTCCATCATAGACATCTCTAATGTGTCCATTTCTGGTTGGCTCTGCAGTCAGAACTTGCTTCAGCCTTTCCATGGGGTTTAATGAGATTTCCTTCAAAGTCATACATTTTTTAAGAGAGGGAGGTTTAATAATAGGCTTAAATTAAATGAACCTAGGTCTAGTGATAAGGTCTATGATTTTAATTTAGCTTATGGAAGTTGCCCTTATAGTTGGGATGGTTGATTAGTCAAGGAACATGAATAGGTTCAATCCTGCCAGTAAGTGAAGGCACGGAATGATTTGATTCTAGAGATTGTAAAATGTCCAGTTATATAAAAAACATTCACCAGTATAGGTTTAATAATGTTTAAACTATATAAATGCAAGTATTTTAATGTGAGATTTAACAGGCTGATATGACTAATTGGAGACAACATTCTTGTTCGTGTTGAATGAGCACCTACCAGAGGAAGTCAGTAAAAGGCAACAGGCATTTTGTGCCTGGCAGTGTGCTCATCAATTCAACTATATTTAATTTATGACTTTTAAATCTGTAAGTGCTGGTCATAAAATGATTACCATACTATCAACATCCAAGCTTTTAAGAAAGGCAATCACACATCATTATTCTCTAGGACTTATTTATATTTGATGCAAGATAATAGAATCATAAACAACTGAACAATTAACCCAACACGTTGATAAGTTCTTTGAAAAAATGAGACACACAAGCCTGATAGGGAATGGCTTTGAGGGTGTAGAAAGAGATAACACAGGAGCTAAGCCATCAGTGCAGAATGGATGAGCTTTGTGCAAGCTCAGGGGAAAGCAGTGTTCTTGGTGAAAATGCTTTGAAGATAGAATTTGACACAAATAATGTGTAGAGATTCATTGTCTAAAAGGAGGAAGTATGAGAGGGAGAGGCCTTACATTAGTAAATAGTAGAAAATTTTTATGTAATAAGGAACTGTTAAGCCTTCCTGTGCTGCTGATGGATATAGTTAAATCATGACCATAAAATTACTTCCATGGAAAGGGTTAACAATGGAATACTGTCTAGATACTGAACAGAATTAATGTTTTGGGATTGTATTTCTTAGAAGTGGAGGGAGTGTTTGAGAGAAATTTTATTGTTTTGATCATTTTAGCCATTTTGAATACAAATGTATGAGATATTACAATTTCTAGAAATAACCCAATAGAAGGGAAAGTAACCATGCAGAAAATAGCATGGGAGAAGTATGCCATCCTATTTGAAGACATGATGGCATAAGATCCAGTAAATAAAGAAGGATACAGTCAGTTCAGTCCTGTTGTGTGGAGAAAGAACAAAGAAGAGAGTAGACACTAGTCTTCTGAAGCTGTGAAAATGACTGGTCCAAAAAAAATGTCATAATCACAGTATAATGGCTTGCACAAGATATTAGTGAGTGTTTTAGTATGGGAAAAGTGTGCCACTGGTTATCTCAAGTTATAGTGGTCAGTGCTGTTATTTTTATGCTGGATAATTGTTGAGCGATATTGACTGAGAATTGATGAGTGTGTTCACATTTAAAATGAAACAATACTAAAATTATATTTATTTTTCTTTCCATAAACGGCTACTTGGTTGCTGTTATACTGTGGTCAAAGTATTGGTAGGTTTTTGCTGTTTATGGGAAAGAGATTAAGAGTGTTAAAAAGTTTGGAAGACAAGGAGGCCCATTGTCTTTGTTTATCTATTGTTTTAGAAAAGTATTCACACACAAGCAGTGTAAGAGAGGAAGGTTTATTGTGCTCCCAATTGCATGTTACAGTATATTACAGAGGAACTGTACCGCCACAGGCACATGAAGGAGTCACATTACATCTACAGTCAAAGGCAGACAGCAGTGGGTTCACAGGAACTCTAGTATTTTCTGGCCCTCTACTTTTCATTTAGTGCAAAGCCCATGGAATAGTACTTAGGGCATTCAGAAAAGGTTTTCCCATCGGAGCTAAAACAATTAAGAAAATATTCCAAAGACATGGCCACAATCCAATGTAATCTAGGGAGTTCCCCCTTCAGACCCTCATGCCAAGTGGTTCCATATAGTAGTCATCAAGTCAACAATTAAAGCTAACAATTATAATCATGGCCTTTAAATTGCCTACAAAAGTAAAATTAGGTACAGGGGTACTGGAAGATGACAAATAATGAGAAATGATAAGGTCAATGAATTATTTAAGTACCCCTACTCTCCAAAGTCCTCCTAACCTTATAAAAGCTCACTTATATACCCATAACAAGACAGAGAAATGACACTGGGACTTGATAATAGGCTATGGCTGTTGATCACTTTCTGGCTGGGCACCAAGTTTAATGCTGAGCAGAGATATAAAGAAACATAAAATACAATAATCAAAACAACATAAATCTTGCTTTCAAATGATCTTTGATCTCTGTGAAGTTAGGACCCAGGCAGAAGGTGAGCTTTTGAGCAGCAAACTAGGAGTCAGGTTTTTTTTCTATCATCAGTAGGTTTGGAACCTGTGCAGTTCACAGTGGATAAGGTATTCCATGGTGCTAAGAAAATGGAGAGTGAAGAAAAGATTCCTGATGCTTGAGCTGTAGTATGTAGTGTTTCTCACTGCCTCATGATTTGAATATAAGGTCCTCAAAGCAAGGTACTAGTTTAGATAATTCTCGAAAAAGGAAGTAACACTGGGCTAGATGAAATAGTAATTGTGATAGAATGTGTGTGTGTGTGTGTGTGTGCATGTGCAACAGAGATACACACACATACACACACACACACACACAGATATTGATGCAGTCTATATTGGTCTCCATTTCAGCTCTCCTCCATCTCATATTTTATCCACCATGATATTTTGTCATAAATAACAGAAAAGTAGTAAATATACCTACCTTACCAATTTTCCCAGAATGAACCTATTTGGAAGATTCTGTATCTCAAAATTACATATTTTTCTTTGAAAAATATTTTGGAAGAACTGCAAATCGCCAAGAGAACAAAGATGATACCTCTGTAAACCTTAGTAAGCTTTCTTGAATATTTGGGGCATTTCCAAATGTAATTATTTTTTTCAAACTAAAGTTATAGAATGAATTCATTATTGAAACTTTTAGACAAAATTTGGAATTACAAAAGGGAGTCCTTATCTTAGCCCCCAAGGTTGGCTGGCATTCAAATAAGACTCTAATTATCTAGAATCACTATTCTGGAACTATGAGGAAATAGATGCTAAACACAGAACAAATGAAAATCATAATACGAGAGGCACATTTTAAAATTAACTATTATTTATTTAAACAATAAGCAAAACTAAATCAAGATTGCACAAATCGGATGCTTGTAGAAGAAACATTGTCAGATAATAGTATACCTTTCTAAATGAGAGTGTACCCTAAGGTATATCTTCCTTTATAATCAAACTTGGGATTTATATATCCTCTCCCCAAGTCCTGTGAGTTTATTCTCCTTTAAAAACATAGCATGTGACGTAGGAGGTTGGTGCCAAGATGGTTGTCATGACCTTGAGACCAGGCTGGTTTAAAATTTCAGGAGTTTCAATCTACCATTGATAATGAGTTGCCCATCATGCTATGCTATGGACTGGTGCATTGTCTCAAAACCCAAACCCAAAGAAACCCTCAAAGTAAACAAAAAGGACACCTTCTTCACTTAATATGCCTGAATTCTAAATTTCACTGGATATAGAGATAGTGGTAGGTTTAATTTGATTATATTCTGTTTTTCCACATGGATCCTGACAGCTTTCATTAATTTTTTCAAAGCTGTCTAAACAGTCACTCTTTCCACTGGGAAACTCTTCATATGAAATTTATAGGCTCAGTTATTGTCATTATGTTAACCAACGCTGTTCCTAAAATCCTATTATGATTCCAATTGGATTTTTTTTGTATACATTGAAATATTGGTAGGGGATCAATTGTTGCAATACATATCTAATATTAATGCAATGAGGAAGAATTAATTTTATCTGCTTGAAATACTTAGATATATTTTCTAGATTAAATAGAAACAGATTCCATTTTCTTTTATATTTTCTTCCTCTTTTTCATGTTGCAACTACATCTAAGTATTTTTCAACTTTCAGAAAAATCAACTTGACAGACCTGTTTGCATTTTCACTGAGGCAGTAGCTGTTAAAATGATAATTTTCTATTTTATTCTTACATTGATAAGATGAAGTGGTATGCACAATGGAATAAGTAAATGCCTTATGAGATATTTTTAAATATCTTTATAATGTTGAAGCATCATCTTCACCCTTCTGATCCAGGATATCTGACAGACATATTTGTGAGGCAGGAACTATTGAGGACTGGCTTACCCTGCCTTGCAGAGTTTGGCCTTCGACTCTGCCTGCATCCAAACTTGCCTTTTGTTTTTTAAGCAAAATTCTGTCTGTGGTAGGATCCGATATGGAAAGCGGACAGGTGGAGCTGAGTCCTGGAACTGGACACAATCCACATTATCGGCTTCCAGCGAAAGAGTGCAGTGCACCCAAGCACCTTTGGGCTCTGATCTCTCTCATCCCCCAAGTGCTTACTAGCCTAGTACAGCTAGGTCACAGAGCAGATAGGCAGAGCCCTGCCTCTAGATGCTTACCAACCAGGGCCATCCGGTTTTTTGTTTGGTTGTTTTTGTTGTTTTTTGTTTGTTTTTTGTTTTTTATGAGAAGCCTGGGTGCTTTTTCATTACACTTAACTTCAGTGTAGTTAAGGTTGATTTATTTTGTGAAAAATGGGTCAGTAAATCTGATACTCAGCAACAGGTAACACTGAAGCTATTCGTCATCTGGACTGCCCTGGTCCCTCAAATGACAGCAGCTGAGGTAGCTGCTCACAGAGGTCACTGGCTCTGTTTTGGAAAAGCAAGATCTGGAGTGACCTGAATTGAACTCGGCAAACATCAAGGAATCTACCCACCCTTGGAAAGAGGCCTTTGGTTTACAATGCCATTCCCCTGCACCCACAAACACACTCATGATTCTGCAGCTCCCCTGTACAAAAAAAAAAAATAGTGTGTTCTCAAATAGCAGCACAAATGGTACAGATGTAGAGGTTCTGTGCATCCTCCTATATCTCATTAACTCCATGTCTTTCATGTATCTTTAATATGTTAAGACCCATCTTGGTATAGAATGCAGAGGCAAAAATAGAATCACTGTTCTCTTTGGGACAAAGGCAATAATAGTATATTACCATCATCCAGCGCTAGTTCCTAAGACCTGATTTAAATTATTAGACATCTCTGAAACATAATCCAGCATTAAACACAGACATATTAAATAGTTGTGTAAACTCATATTTAAGAGATGTTGAACACGTTTATATGTTAAAGCCTACCATTTCATCATAATATCATCACAGTTTGATAATATCTTTGCTCTTAGGGATATTTATATTTGCATGGTAGGAACACAACAACAATGTCCCCATTTCTTCTTTCAATGGCATCATGCCATTAGCTTGGAATTGGCCTTGTGGTGCATTTTATTCTATAATTCAGCAACTGCAACAATTTGGGGATTTTGCTCCCAGAAAATCAAGTTTTTAATGATTTTTCACAAACTGCCCCCAAATGGGAGTGTGAGGACTGTCAATTCCTCAGCTTCTCTTCCTCAAGTCTCTTGGTAGACTCTGAGATACTGCCACAAGATGATCTATAATGTTTGTCTATTTGTAGCTTTTTAAAAAAAGAATATAAAGACTGAACTAATTACATTGTATTTACAGGCATAAAATTGTAAGGGAAATCAGGAAGGAATGGAAAGGACTGCTGATTCTGTATCATGAGCGCATAAATCACAGAAATGTGACAATAAAAGTAGGAAGTTATGGATGGGCTGCCAAGCCTTTAAAGACTCTAGTCTTCCAAGTGCAAGTCTCTGAACTCAGTCGTTAGCATCTAGAAACAAAAAACAAAAGACTCAGTATCTTCCCACTTCTCTCTCTCTCTCTCTCTCTCTCTCTCTCTCTCTCTCTCTCTCTCTCCCTCCCCTCTCTTCCTGCCCCTGCCCCTCGCCCCACCCCTGCGCTGTCTCTCCTAGTTCTCCCAACTTCCAGGTCTCTCTCCTTCTGGTTCCGGTTCTCCCTCCTTCCCTCTCAAAAGCTTCTGTATGTGAATGACAAGCACGTCTTTAAAATAAACACCTCTTCTCACATAATAAAATTTTACATTAACTTCAGCAAATATATTTATAGGTGTTTTTCCTGCCTACTGTTCCTAACTTGTACTTTTAGATTTAACACTAACATATAATTTTGTTCATCTATGAAGTAGAAGAATTGTTCAGTGACTTTAATAATATCTTTATAATGAGTATGAATAATTTCATTAGAAAGAAATTATTTTAGTTGTAAAAAATGAAATGATTTGAATTATTTTCTATTTATACTGAATAAAGTTTATTTCTTGTGTAATCCAAGCTATATAATTTTATATGATGTGCACTCTTTTGCCTGTCATTTGAATATTCATTGATTTTTCATTCATTCCTTCATTCATTCCTTCATTCACTTTATTCACTTGTAAAATAACTCATTATTATGTACATATTATTAACAATTAGATGATTGGATCCCATAACACCTTATAATTAAATAGCCTGAAATTTAGATAATTAAAATGATCTAGCTGAAATGTAATAACATGATCAAAAAAGACTAATGTGTACATTTTATTGCTTTTGATTACATATAAAGATATGAAATGTTTGACTTAGAAATCTTCACCTAAAATATGATACAATATTTAACAGTTCCGCATAGAATATTTTTTCTATAGAAGAGCAAACAAAAGGTGTAATTGTCAACTATTTGTCCGATTTCTACATATAAATGTCATTAAGTTCCCAATTTAGTGAGTTTTAGAAATATGTGTACGTAGGACATCTTGCAATCTGGGGGTCCACCTTATGGTTTTATGTAAAAAATTTAGTCTTAGTTATTACATTTGTTATTTGTTTTCCTATATCAATTTTTCTAGAATTCCATTTTTAAATTTAGAGTAGTTTCTGCTTTTGTTTTGGGGCATGGATGTCAAGAACTTTGCTATAGATACAGCTTTACTGAGTGATGCACACACACAGTCGGATGTTACCAAAGAGAAAACATCCTTATTCTGTGACATGTTGGTCTCATGAGAAAGTGACATTGATGGGAAGCAATGCTTTTTAGCCAAGAGGAAAAACCTCTATCATGCTGTCATCTCACATTTGCTTCAAACTATATAAACACCTTTGCTATTATACTATCCTAGAAAATGTATTTCTCACTATGTCACTTGTGCTTTGAATGGGTCTTAAGTGACTATATAATACATAAAGCAGTAGCCAACATAATAAAAGCATGATTAAGGAAGTTTAATATTTATGTGAAATAGACAATAAAGCAAAAATGGAAACCAGAAACTATGTGTTCTCTTTATCCCACACTCATGGTGAGCAAGCCTTGGCCTGCATTTGCAGAGAATTGTGTTTGATGATTCAGCAAGCATGAACAATGTGCTTTCATAAATGACTACAGACATATTTCAGCTTAGAGTTTCACATCTGGCGAACTATTACGTCACACTCTCCCAAAGTAATCCTTGCTTGTGTATGAACTAGTCTTACATTTTCAAGTGCATAATAACTGCACAAAATCTACTTAATCTTTAAAATGTTAAATGGGCCATCTAACTAATATGAACAATTTACTTCATTATCCTTTTCTTAGTTCATAGTCTCCCTTATCACACACACAATGAAAGTAAACAGAGTAATTAACATTTTACATTGAAACCAAGCCTTTCGTCCCCTTTATGGTACATAAAATATGTCACAAAGTGCTGTGAAAAGTATGATTCTCTGATCGTTTTTACATTTCTTTATGTCATTATATCACACTCCTATTTGAACTACTCTGAAGACAGATTTTTTTTTTTTTTACAAAAGCGGCTGTTTTGTCACATATATGTCTAACTTCCAGAATTTATATTCAAAGATGTATTCCTTTATAACAGCTACAATTTCTCATAAATATTTCTCCAGGGGCTATAAATAACAATAGATTGTGTGAGTTACAAGGCATACCTCTGATTACTTGAAAGTGTCAAAGCCCCTTTCCTTCTATCAGTGTTTTTCTACATGTTAAATATTCTCAGTTTCCACAAATATTTCTTGTGTGCTTGTCAGCCCTCTACTTGATTTGTCATCCTTCCTGAACAGTTTAAAGATCTCACGTAACTCCTAGAGGGTCCCTGAGGGCTACTTCCTCATTTAAATATTTCATTATTATTCACATAACCTCCAATTGCATTGATGGTGAGAGTGGACACATTATTTCACTCTATATGAATCTTGAAGTATTAACGAAGGATTCTGACAGGCTCAAGTCCTTTATTATATTTATGTCAATCCTTATCATATCATACATTCAGTATCCCCTTATGGAATTTTGTGATATATTGTCCTACAGTAAGCCCATTGTCATTTCCTCTCATGATCCTATGGAACTCTTATGGACTTGTGCGACACCAGTATGTATGAGTTGAAGACTTTCCTAATATGTCAGGCAATGAAAAGCCAACAAATTTGACTCAGCTTTGATGCCATGCATAATGATCTTCCTTCACATGCAAACTCCTTTGAAAAGATTTCCATTAAAACCACTAAGTTCCTTCTCTTTTCCAGAGCTCTGCTATTCTCCCACTCAAGAATTGATATACTTCATGAACATTTACATTCTAATCATTTCACTTATTTTTTTCAGTTTTCTTTATATCAGGCTTTTTTTTTTTTCAAATTGTACTCTTTATTAACTGTGTGCCTAATTGTATCTGGACCTTCAAGGATATTTTCATTTAGTTTACTAATTTCTTAAAGAACATCCCATATTTATCCTTTATTAAATTTGTATATTGCCTTGCCTGAAGTCAAGTAGGCTGAGTGTATAAGATAAACACCAGAAACAAGTGAAAATTTTCTATGATGACATTATAGACGCCACTAAACCTTCAATGGCTTCAATATTTCCATTTTTTATATGAAATCAGATAGCAATTCAAAATAGTTCTATTCTTATCTATAGTTCCGGTGCCTTTCCTGTGAGTAATCTAACTGTTTATTCTCATTCACATCAAAATGTCTGTTTTCATTATACGGAAAAAAAACAAGTAGTATGCAATGATATGAGTATTCTGACTCAGATCATTTTCTTCTAGACTAAAACCATATGACCCATCATTTCAGACACATGTCTTTAAAGTTTATTAACACAAGTTTTTTCAGTAATTATTTCAAGTTTCCATGGCGCCTGAATACCTGAAGTTTCATCATCAATAAATTGTCAATTTCTTGGGCAAATCCACAGCAAAGGAAATTAAGAAGAATAGTTGTCTTCTTAATTCATGTACTGATTTTTCCACTGACCCAAACTTGCTCTCAATTAAAACTATTCTAAGATGCTTTTTGTTCTTCTGATTGAACGCTTACCATATACACTCTTCTTAGGAAAAGCACATCACAGACACAAAAGAAGTACATTTTCCATCTCAATAAGGTGTAAATATACTTAGTCATTGGCTTTTTTTCCTCCCTCAAAATCATCAAGGCCCCATGTTTCACACAAATCAAAGATAAATGATATAAAACTACTACTCTCCAGAAAATGGCTTAGAGTATACTTTAAAGAACTTAAGCAAAATGACATCTTAGGACCACATAAAACCATTTGAGGACCACATAAAACAGGCAGGTAAATAAAATTCTTCAGGAATCTTGAGGCATCTATGCAAACCATACTCCACTGCACACTCTAACCTAAGGCTTTCTAATTTTTGTGGAGAAAAATCACAGCTGCACATATGTATGTGCACATACATGTGCATATCACACACACACACACACACACACACACTCACACACACACACACACACACACTGGCTTGGTCTTGCCTTTAATAGCTAACTCTCTAGAGAACACAATGATTTGTCTCAGAGTGATGGATTCAACGCTGACACTCTTGATATCCAGATAGTGTGGTCCTCCTTTCCCCTTTTCTTCCTTATAAATATATTCATTTTTTATTTATACAAGGCAAATACATATAACAAAGGGAGAGTCACATAATTTTTGTTTGACAAATCTTTTTCAAATGAGGAAGGATGCCCTCTAGATAGCCAATTTCCATTCTTTTTATTATAATGCTAATGATGTTATTTAAAGTTATTGGATGCACAGCATCAAATGACATTATTTCAAATGACTTCATGACACAGAGGGAACATTGTAGAAGGAATATCAAATAGAGGTTCTCAAGTGTTTCAACCTTTAAAATGCAAAGGAAGAAATGCAATTACTATTTATTATTTAGTTACCTAATGCCTGCCCATCATGTCTTTTTGAATTTGGCCCAGTAACTTATAATTAAAAGAATGATTATCCCTGCTGGATATGGGCACAGATTCACATTATTTCCTTGGAATCCTGTCTGCTGTCTGGCTTTAATGAAAATTTAAACCTCTTAGAATGACATGTGGTACCTGGATTATTTTTCTTTTGTCTGAGCAGAGTTACAAGGGGAAAGAACTCCTAAAAAATAAAATAAAATAAAATGAGTCACTGCACCCTCTCACAGATCCTTATCTTTCAATCATTCATTTTCTCTTTGGAAGATTGAGAAAGTATGAAAGCATATAAAATGATGAGAGACTTAACCCAGTAGAGAAGAAATGAAATTTCCATACTTTTCTCTATGCTTTCACCAAGACAAGGTTATCTTTTGATATAATTGGAAGCTCCTAATTTTAATGAAGTCAGAGTTGCCATTTTTATTGTACTTGCTATATTTTTCCACTTATTTACAAATATCGGTTATAAGGCAGTCCGATCAATAGCATTAGTCATTCCATTTAATTATGTAATCTAACCTTACTAGTTATGTACATGGATTAAATAAAGTACCAAGACATTATCAAATACTTTTACTAGGACTAGTTATTAAATTGCTTCACTTTCTTTAATGAATTAGTTAATAATTTATATAATATCAATTGACTATATACAGATTTGTGTTATTTCTGTCCCTTCTGCTTTTCCACTTGTCTACTTATTTATCCCTACGCTAAAACCAACTCATCCTATTCACATTGTCAGGTAATTCATAATGAGCATGCAGAATTTGAAAATACAAACTCCTCAGAAATGTGAAACTGTTTGAAGGCTGGTGCTAGGCCCCCAAACAACAACAAAATATCACATGTGGTCTTAAGTGCTGGGTCAAAAATTCAGGAGCCCTCAAGAAATTTGTATTTGACTATCTCCCTTTGGTGGGGAGTCCTGATGGTACTCAAAGGAAGAATAAGCAGGCTACCAAGATGAGACTTGATAGCCTATGATCATATAGTGGGGGAGGAGGTCCCCCTTTGTCACAGACCTAGGGGAGGGGAATAGGGTGAAAGCTGGAGGGAGGAGGAATGGGAGGATACAAGTGATGGGATAACAATTGAGTTGTAACCTGAATAAATTAGTTAAATAATAAAAAACATACTTCATTAAAAAAAAAAAAGATGAATTGTAAATCCAGTTTATACTTAGATTTGGAACCCAACCCCAAGGTCTCTTACTATATATAATGAAGGATTTGAAACTCCATGAAAAGCAAAACAAAACAAAACAACAAAACCCCTTCAATCTAAAGCAATTCCATTTCCAATAAGAGTTCTCAACATGTACAAATCCTACAGCATCTCTATTTCTCGTCAAGCTTTAATGCCATTATTTATATTACGTTTGATCCATTATCCTCTGTGACGATAAAAATAAACATGTGAATGATTGACAGTAGAAAAATAGCAAGGATATTCAGTGTAGCTATACTTGAGATATTTCACATTTGATTGTCAGTTTGTTGTATATGCACATGCATACAAGGCTAGGGGAGGGCGCCGGGTGTCTCGCTCTCATCTCATCTTCTGTCTTGTTTGCCTGAGACAATAGATATTGACTCCTGAGCTGGGCTCATCAGCATGCCTCAGTTAGCCCTCAGCCCATGAGCTGCGCTTATAAGTGTGCCAGGCCACACAGGCTTTTGTCAGAGGGGTCGCATGTCCTTGTGGTTACAAAGTTGTCATTCTTGTGCATTGAGCCATCTCTTTAGCCTAGTGCTGGACATTGCAAACAAACAACTGTGTTGGTTTTTTGAAATCTATTTCTGAGAACAGCTAAGAAAAGCAGTTTCTTATCTGATATTTATTTGTTTGTTTGTTTGTTTGTTTGTTTTTGACCTTTATATGGGAAACTGGTCTTTTTTTGTTACAATAATTTGGGTATTTTATATACATTACACTCATATAATGTATATACTTGATGCTTATTTCAGATCAGCTAAGTACATAATTAAATTTACTAGGCACATTGTTAGATACAACATATTTGTGAGATTTTTATTTATTTCTGCTTTTTAAGTTAATGTTCTAATGTTTTAAGTAGATGATATATAGAGTTTGCATCTATGTAAGGCTGCATGAATCATGCTTATAGAATGGAGCAATAGGAACCATTCATTGAGGATAAATGCTTCACTTATATATCATGTGTCTTTTTAATAAAATTATGACTAAAACACAAAATACTTTGTAATAAATAATCAATGACACAGCTTTCTTGAAACCCTGTATGTTGATCTTCACAAAAGTATGGCATGGAAGGAAACTAAATTTTGCTTTTCTTTTTCCTTTAAAAAATTTTGAGATAGCACCAGATAGATTTCCAAAGTGGCTGTACTAGTTTGCATTCCCACCAGCAATGAAGGAGTGTTCCTCTCTCTCCACATCCTCGCCAGCAAGTGGTGTCGCTTGAATTTTTGATCTTAGCCATTCTGATGGGTGTAAGATGGAACCTCAGAGTTGTTTTGATTTGCATTTCCCTGATGACTAAGGAGGTTGAGCATTTCTTTAAGTGTTTCTCAGCCTTTTGATATTCCTCTGTTGAGAATTCTCTGTTTAGTTCCAAGCCCCATTTCTCAATTGGGTTATTTGGTTTGGTGGTGTTTAATTTCTTAAGTTCTTAGGGGAGGGGAGTAAGGGAAAAATGGGAGGGAGGGAGGAATGGGAGAATACAAGGGCTGGGATAACCATTGAGATGTAACAAGAATAAATTTAAAAAATTTTTGAGACAGGTTCTTTCTACTATGTTGTCCTCCTGTGCTGGGTTTTACTGTGTATATGTCTGGACAAGAATGCACAGAGATCTACCTAACTCTTCCTCCTAAGTAATGAGATTAAAGGTGTTTGCCACCACATCCAGACAGCACTGAAATAGTTCATGTCCACTTAAGATGAGGAAACATCTTAAGATGAGAGCCACTAGTGGTCTTAGCTCAAACATGCTGTGTGGCTGATTCCTTATAGTCTCAGGTGAGAGTGAATATAAAGTTGCCTTGAACTTGAAATGTGTTCATAATCCTGTGCTCAGAGAATAGCACAACCAGAGCCAAAGCCTGGGGGACATCTGCCTTTAGGAAAGTGAATGCACACTATTCTCAAAGCTGATGTTCATTGAAAAGAGCTTACCATTTGTCCCATATTGTGGCTGATTGTATTTAGCCTTGAATAAAAGTGGACAGAAAAAAATCTGTCCAAACAAATATTCACTTGGTGTAGTTAAATTTTGATAACATTCTGTAATATGCATCTTTTATTTTAACAAAAAGCACTACTAAAGAAAAACGGTAATATAATATAGACTGTTATTTAAGGTTTTAAAATGTAATGTATATAAGTATATAGTATGTATATAATAGAAACTGCTCTGGTAATTTCTTTATTAGTATTTTCTTTTTGTTTTTTTTTAGGCTATCTCTGTATTGGTAAACTGGTTTATGAGTAGTGCTTTCATGTTTTGTTTGTTTATTTTTCAAATAGTGCATTTAGTTTATTCATTTTGAATAAAGCAGTCATAATATGGCCTCTGTTTTAGCTTTATATATTATTCTCTTACTTACATTATCCTGTTTTCTTGATGCAGAAGCATTTATAAGCAATCAGGAAAATAGGCAGTCATTGGAGATGTCATAGCTTTGGGAATGGTAATCTCGGCCCATATGAAAGGTCTTTGTGCCTGTAATCTCAGCACTTGGTAAGCCGATGCTAGTGAATCTCTGTGGGGTCAAGGTCAACCTGGTCTAAGTTTCAGGCTAGCCAAGACTACATAATTTGACCCTGCTCCTTAACCAAAATTTTTTTTGAAAAATATTTTATGCCCAAACATTATCTCTCCGAAATTCTCTCCAGTGAGAGTATTCCTGGAAGCTAGGGTAGAGTAGAGCAGAAATGTAGAGAGAAATGATGACGTTTAAAGGTGGGGCATGAAAACTTGCCATGTACCTTGCGTGAGTGACTGTTCACATCTTAGCTGGCCTGGAGAGAGATGTTCTGCAAGAATTCTGTTCCATGGAATAAGTTAAACAGCACTAGCAGTCATGAACCTCACCAATGTAATCATATGTTCTTCCAAGTCCTCTCCCTCATACAAATAGCTCCAGTGAAGGCAGGTGGGATTTCAGAGGTAAGGAGCTTGTCTCCTTGATAAGGGAGGCTGAGCCACAAACTGTTGTTGTCCCAATGCCCCTTGGATTTAAGGATGAGAAGGAGAGTGGCTAGGACTGGAAAAGTTCCTAAAACATATTCAGAGAGAAGGAAGGCATCTTTAACACATTCTTTTCATTCCGGCCACATGGAGATCTGGGTCCTGGTGATTTGCATGTAGAACAGAGAAGCCTTCTAGAAGAGTCTGGCTTGGGAATACAGTACACATATTCATAAGAGTAGGGCTAGCTAGAGAAGCCTAGCCTCTTGTCTAACTTTTCAGAGCTTCAAGAGGGCCTGGCTTTGTTTTTTTGTCTGGTGAGTGAGCACAGATGCCCCAACAGGGTCTTACCTCTACAACTGTATATTTGTGGAAAGTAGTGCAGGAGAACTTTAGTAATAGTAACTATGTGAACTTCTTAGACCGTGTCCAGAGATTGAAAGAATCTGAGAGGGTAGAAGAACACTAAGGGGCTAGTCCATTGTCCACAGCAGCAAGAAAACCCAGTACTTGCAAATTCAAGAGAAGAAAGACAAAAACTTGGACTTAGAAATACAGAAAAGAAGGAAAGAAGGAAAGAAAGAAAGAAAGAAAGAAAGAAAGAAAGAAAGAAAGAAACAAAGAAACAAAGAAACAAAGAAACAAAGAAACAAAGAAACAAAGAAACAAAGAAACAAAGAAGACTAGATCGGCTAACCAAAACTTTGCAGTAATGATCAACAAGGTTCAGATTTAGGGAAATTTTCAAAGGGGAAAGCAGAGAGGTTATCACTTACTCTATTTCCAGGATGGATGTAAAACAAAACGAATTAGTATGTGTAACACAACCAGGGCATAATCTGAAATACAGTATCTGTTCACTCAAGATGCATTCTGATTTCCCACAAATGTAGGAGGATTCAAAAAACCTACTTTATAACAAGTTATTTTTCTAGAGTGTTGAATCTTATGAATGTATAGAAAAGGAAACTGCTCTCTTGTGGTGATTAAAAACAAAATGACTAGTATGAGCATCACTAAAAATCTCCTAATAGGATTAAGAGGCTAAATTTCTTCATGAAGTATGTGATATAATCTTGATTTTTTTTAATTATTTAATTTTAGAAAATGGTCTAGTAATATAGTTTCCAGGCTTTCATATAATGTTGCGATGAGGAAAATGGTTCTTTATATCTTAGAGATGCTCAAACTTATCTTTCTTTCGAGTAGAAAGTTAACATTTTCCATTAATTAATCAGCTAATAAGATGGCTAAGATTGCTTTCTTTTAGACTGCCAAGGCTAAGTCAATTACTTAATATTGACTGGGTGGTTTCAATTTTGGGAATAATAACACAAGAATCTGTGTTTTATGTGAGTTGAGACCACATAAACAAGATTCTCATTTGTAATATCTGTACTCATGGACCATGGAGAATAAATTTTTGGTATAGTCCTATCCCAACTTGGCACATTCTACTTTGAAATACAGCTGCCAATGAATGAAATGACCATGCTGTAAATAGAATATTCAGTTGTGGCACAAAAAAAGAGCTACCTCAGGAAAAGTGTGTTGAACTCCCAACTGCCAACAATGTTAATAATTTGCTTTGGACATTTCCATCATGTCAATCTGTGTAGTCTATCATGTGGATCAAATTAACCACACAGCTGAAGTTGGTCAATGACCAGAACCATAATGAGCAATCCAGTTGTTTTTTAAAGTAACTGTTTAGTGGTGGCTTTTTGAAAACCATTTTCATGTCTACTACACAGGACCCACCTTGTATTGTCACAATCACAGGTTGGCTACATGGCCTTCTGTGGTGTCTACCAAGGATCTTTAGTCATTATGCTTGTCGGATTATTCCTCTGTCCTTTAAAGTCCAAATTACTCCCCACATAGCAAGCTTGCCTGCATGGAAAAATTTTTGAAGATTTAACTTGTTTTTCAAAAGCGATTTGTAGGACTTAAATTCCTGAGAGAAAAAAAAGCTAAAATTGTGGTCACTTTCACCTCTCATCTCTGCTTAGACAACACACACACACACACACACACACACACACATTATATATATATAGCTCCAAAAATATCTCACTTAAAAGTAAAGACTAAATTCTGTTTTCTAATAATTTTCAGATTTTTGAGAGCATCAAGTTTTCTCATAGCTTATTGTTTTGCATGATCTGGCAGTAAATTATTCTTTTTCCACAGAGCACTGTGAGTTTACAAGGCTTACCACCTCTGATTCAGTTAACATGGCAGCTATAGTGAGTGGTTCAGAAGCAAAGTGACAACTGGTCCCTGTCTCATCCCACATATCCTCTGGTGGCTGCGAGGATTACACAAGTCTCCTTGTATGCTCTTGAAGTAAATTTTCAGTGTCTGACACACAAGGAGATCCTTAAAACTTGATTGTTAAAGATAGCAGGAGAGTACCAAAGCCTGCTGAAACTCTCAAGATTTGAATTGTCCTGCTACTCTGTGGTCACTGTTGAAATATCTTTCCCAAACCGGGCTGTCATCATCCTGCTTTAAGAGCAGGGCACCTTCTCTGAATTCCTGTGTTGTTCACAGAAGTTGCCCACACACTCATAATGAGGACCAGCCAACTTGACAGCTCAAGTACATCACCTTCAGTGCAGTTTCTGCAGCCCAGTTACTAAAACAGGACTCTTCTCATCCTGCTTCGCCTTTGAGTCCAAAAATACATACAGGTCTGCCACATCATTTCCAAGTGTGAAAATGTTCCTGCTTGCATAGAAGCCAGAAGCCTTTCTAGGTATTTACCTTCCTCCTTACAACTTATAGTACTGTCAAATCTCAAGGACTTTAATCTGTAAGTCCAGGGAGCAGATGGCAAGTGTCAGAGACACTCACACTCAACTCATAATTCTCAGTGCCTATTAGTCTTAGACTACTTTCCCTGCTACTGAGGGAATAACTAGGCAATTTTACTTCTATCTTCTGGAGACATGCTAATATATATTGTTTATTTACCTTTGATCATAGTGCTGAAATTTGGGGAAAGGGAGCCTACTCTTACATAATTATGTAAAGCACCACTAAATCTAGTCTACAGTTACATCTTTAATGGGGACCATTTTGCACGAGACAGTCAATTGGTGTGCTCTTTTGTGGAGAAACCTCTCCAATGCCCAGATTTCTTCAGATGCTTATAAATCTTTGCATACAGTTGAAGCCTTGAGGACTTTTCCCCATCCAGTTTGGCATAATTGTTGGCATTATCCTGGTTCAGCTCATCACTGGGCAGTCATGTTGGTGTAACTTTATGGATTAACTTCGGATATCACCAGGAAACAGAATCTCACAGCCGACTTCTTGATCCTCTCCCTCTTACAATCTTTCAGATCCCTCTTCTGCAATATTTCCTGAGCCTTAAATCAAGGGGGTTTTATTGATTTATCCACTGGGCCTGGATGCCACAGCACTGCACTTTGACTTGTAGTTTTCTGTGATTGTTTCTGTCTGTTACAAAGATACATTTTCATGAGCAGGGGTAAAGATTCCAGTCAGCTGTGGGTATAAGGACAAATGTTTATAGATTTTTGTTAGGGATTATGTTTAGTAAAGTATTGGGTTTGGATTCTCCTACAATAAACACGATTTCACCAGCACTAAGTAGTTATCTAGGTTTCTAATGGCAGGCATGTTGTTTCTCTTGTTGAGTGGTCTTAAAGTCAATTAGAAAGCTGTTGGTTACTGCCAATATATTTGTATTACTACTACACCCAAAGGGTTATTATACCATGCTGGTTGTTAATGTAGTTCATACATGTCCTAGGTGTGTAGGGCTATTGATTGTATTCTTCTTTTGGAAGATTACTTGATAACTGATTTAATACCATGAAAGCTAGTTCTCAATGAGGGGGCATTCAATTAAGTTCCAGTTCTGGGGTCTATGTACTCTATTTCTAAAATGTATAATGCCTTCATCAATAAGGACTCACTTTTCAGAACTGGGGTGGTAACCAGGATAAGAGCAATAGGGTGTATGTTTTAAGAGTCTCTTGGAAAATTCTAACCAACAACTTAAAAGAGGACTTCATAAAGTTTTATACAGGTTTACTGAGTTTATTCTGATAATATACTTAGATTATTCTTAGATCACAGAGAACAATATGTAAATACTGGTGAAATAAATGGATTGCACTAAGAATAAAAGAAAGGACAGAGGCATGTCAGACCAGACAAATTTATATCCTATGAGTTGCCTCATTTCCCATGATGATAATACATTTTTTTCATTTTTTGAAGCTATAATTTAATCTTAACATTTCTTCCTTCTCCTTCCATTATACCCACTACTGCTCTCCTTCAAATTCATGGTGCCTTAGTCATGTAATTTTATTGCATGAATATATGTGTAAGTATATACCTATATTCATAAATACAAGCTGGTATGTATAATGTTAACTACACACACACACACACACACACACACACACACACACACACACACACA
>OU015744.1:16728116-16769196 GCA_907169655.1 Acomys percivali
TTTTTTCATACTGTTTAAATCAGGTTAGAATATATATTTTTCTGACATTTATCATTTCTCTATGATAAGCGCTTTTAAAATAATTCTAGCTTTTTGAAGTAGCACCCTTTTAGCCTATAGTTATTTAACTATAGTCATCATCAAACTTGCTGATTCTAGTTAACTTAATATATATTGATCTATCCTTCTCCATTCCTCTCCTTCTCCTACCCTCAATCTCTAGAAACCACCATTTTACCCTCAGATTCTATAAGGCTAACGTTTACATTCCATAGATCAAGATAGTATGTGATACTCTTGTTTCTGAAGGTTGCTTAATTTCCTTCCATCATCTATGTTATTTCAAGTAAAAATAATTCATTTTCTTCTTGTAACCAAATAGTATTTTATAAATATAAGCATATATGTATATTTTCTCTCTTCATTCAAATAATGAGTACTTGCATTGGTTTTGTTTTCCTTTCTTGCCTATGTGAATAATGCTGCAATGAAAAGGGGAGGTGAGGCTTATGTCTGCCATTTCAACTCCATTTCATTTATACATACATACCTACATACATACCTACCTACCTACATACATACATACATACATACATATACATACATGTATGTATTCAGCAGTAGAACTTCTGGATCAAATTTGGGAAAAGGTTGTTTTACAATATCAGTAATTTTAATTTGTAATGAACTTCCTAAGCCAATCTCTCTCAGAAAGATATTCACTAACCACCATCACATGATTTATCATGAAGACAAACTTGAATGTCTTAGCCCAGTCTACATGGAAGACAAAATCAACATTTCTTTTGATTCACTGGATCCTTGCTTTTGGTTCTTAATATGGTGAATCCTCTTTAAAAATATATATGGCCATACCATCACACCACTTCTACTTAAATGGATAGATATATAAAATATGCATATATCAACAATTTTCAAGGGTATAATTTTGAAAGAGAACAAGAAAGTATAGATTTGAGAATCTGAAGGGTGGAAAAGGAAGACATAAATTATTTAATTATATTTTAATCCCAAAAGATCTGTAGATTTAATTCTGGTATTATGTTAGTTCATAAGAATTATCCAAGTGGTCATTAATCAAGTTGTCTTAATCCTCAGTCAAGGTGGAGTCATTCCTAAATGCATACATTATTATTAAAATTAATAACACCTTATATACATTACCAATATTTTTATAAGACACATATGTATTTTCCAGTAAGGTAAAATTCCTTATATCTGATTTTTTAAACTTCATAATGTTCTATAAAGGTAGCAATTCTATCCAAATTCTAGTGCTAATCAGGAAGAGACTTGCATACAGTTCTGTGTCAGCATAGTCGCAGCTCACCTTTCTCTTTTAACCATTTTTCTAATGCAAAGAACACGTGATCACATGTGAAAACCAACATCACTGTGTCTGAAAGTATTCTTCAGTTGATAGCCAAGACACTCACATCTGTATGTTAGGAAGCAGTCACAGACATCCTTTTGAATATCCCTCAAACTTTTTGTCTCCGTTGTGTCCAGGTTGGCCTAAGATATGAGGGCTTATATATTGCTGGGTCTCAATTTAGTACAATCAGGAAGGTGAAATACTAACAACTCTGCTATATTACAGCTAAGGAACTAGATTATTATAGGAAATGAATGGAGTCCTAAGTTAATGTGCACTGATTGACATAGGCTTGGCTATGCCAAAGACCTTAATGCTTTATGTCCATTGGAAGCTGCAAAACCTTCCTGAGGCGAGGCTCAGGTATGCAGCAAACATTTCCCCCGTACTCTGTGTGACTGTTGACAGTGTGTGTAGTAAATGGCCACTGTAGCTTTCTCCTTCAAGATATTTATGACCTGAAGATTGCTCCCAAATAAATACCATTCCCACCCCGATTAAGCTAAACCTGCCTTCTTAATTCAGCTGTATACTATAAACACTACCTCCTTTTCCAGAGTTATACAATAGCCCTGGATCCATCTTCAACCCTATATAATAAACATTCTGAGCTTACAGGGTACTATGGCCTTACTACCCAAGAGTCTACACCACCTAATCCCAGCTTTCCTCTTTGTGTCTGTGTGTTTGTCCTCTCTTCCTTTCCTCTCCAACCCAATTAGTTCAATTCTTATAGCTTTGCTTGCAAGGATGTGGCAAATTATAATAATCTCCTCCCCTTTTTATGTCATGTAGGTGATCCTAACTTGATATGACAGACTCCTTATGTCTCCTCTACTATTTTGAGTCTACATATCTACATGGCTACAACCTTTCTTGTGAATATCATGGTTGCACATGTACATCTATTAGTTCCATATTTACAGATTCAACCATGCATAGAAAATACTGAATGTGTACAGACATTGTGTACAGATATTTCTTTTTGTTGTAGTCTTCTAAAAGTAAAAATACAGTAAAAAATAATCTAGCATTTCCACTGTAGCATATATTAAAAATACTCAAGAAATTATTTAAAGAATATAGAGATATGCCAATAGATTACATACAAATACTAACAACCAAGTAAATAGAAGTAGATTTTACATTAAATCAAAGGCAATTCTCTGTGCTTTCTAAAAGGAAACATCATATCCATTGCTTCCCTTTTTCTCCCTCAGAATATTAAGTGAAGTCAGTGTATGTGCAGGCCCATCGCCAAGCCTTCTTTTGTTAAACCTGTGTTTGAGCCCCATTCATGTTGATGTGACTCATGACATTCTGACATAATTTTATGGGTGTTTTCTTTTGTTTTTGTTGTTTTAAGAATGTTTTGACTTGGAACTAAACAGAGAATTCTCAACAGAGGAATATCAAATGGCTGAGAAACACTTAAAGAAATGCTCAACCTCCTTAGTCATCAGGGAAATGCAAATCAAAACAACTCTGAGATTCCATCTTACACCCATCAGAATGGCTAAGATCAAAAACTCAAGTGACACCACATGCTGGCGAGGACATGGGGAGAGAGGAACACTCCTTCATTCCTGGTGGGAATGCAAACTAGTACAGCCACTATGGAAATCTATCTGGTGCTATCTCAGAAAACTGGGAATAGGGCTTCCTCAAGACCCAGCTATTCCACTCCTTGGAATATACCCAGAAGATGCTCCAGCACACAAGAAAATTTGTTCAACCATGTTCATAGCAGCCTTATTCATAATAGCCAGATCTTGGAAACAGCTTAAGTGTCCCTCAGTAGAAAAATGGATAAAGAAACTGTGGTACATATACACTATGGAATACTACTCAGCTATTAAAAACAAGGAATTCCCGAAATTTGTGGATAAATGGATTGAGCTAGAAATGATCATAATGAATGAGTTAACCCAGAAGCAGAAAGACTCAAATGGTATATACTCACTTATATCTGCATACTAGCCCAAATGGGCATGTCCCACGAAAGCCTTCACTTACCAGGAAACTGGGACAGAGGGGAGGACATCCTATTGGGACTCTAGATGAGAGAAGCATGGGAGAATAGCAATGTAGAAGGATCCAGTGGGTCCTAGAAACCTAAAAGTAGACCATTATGATAGGCAGATTTGGGCCAAGGGGTCCCGCTCAAACTAAGGCACCAGCCAAGGACAATACAGACAGTAAACTTTAAACCACTACCCAGATCTAGCCAATGGTCAGAACAGTCTCCACACTTGAGTGGAGAGTGGGATATGACTTTCTCAAGTACTCTGGTGCCTCACATTTGACCATGTCCCCTGGAGAGGGAGACCTGGTGGCACTCAGAGGAAGGACAGCAGGTTACCGAGAAGAGACTTGATACTGTATGAGCATATTCAGGGGGAGGTAATCCCCCTCAGGAACAGTCAAAGGGGAGGGGAATAATGGAAAAATGGGAGGGAGGGAAGAATGGGACGATTCAAGGGATGGGATAACCATTGAGATGTAACAAAAATAAATTAATAGAAAAAAATGAAAAAAAAAAAAAAGAACGTTTTGAGACCAGCCATAGTGCTACATGCCTTTAATCCCAACAATCAGGAAGCAGAGGCAGGTTGATTATTGTGAGTTCCAGGCCAGCCTGGTATACAAAAGTGAGTCCAGGACATCCAGAACCACATGGAAGAAACTTGTCTCAGAAAAACAAAACAAAATGATGTTTTGCATTTACTTTTTGCCATTTTGATATATATGATTTAGACTATGCATCTTGTTAATAACTTTGCAAACTCCTCTATCTCCAGCTCATCCCACAACATGCTCCTTAGGAAGTATGGCTGCCAGTAGGATGCCTCATACCTATGTGCATTTGGACAATATCAATTGGACTCAGAATGTTATTAAAAGGGGGACATAACCTATATCGTTCATCATTGTGTAGATAAATTACATGTAGTGTTTTGTTCCTTGAATCACTGGCCAGACGTTAAAACCTTAATTCTTATCTGAGTCTGCAGACCTTATTATACTTCAGGACACATAATGTTTGCTAAATTTTTACTCACATATTTAAACATGTGCTGGGCATCGATCCCAAGAGAAATGACACAATTCAAGGGGATACATAATTCAATAGGTATTCTACTTTATCTAGTGGAACATACTGATAAATTCTGAGCGATAAATAAAAATGCTTTCCTGCTTGGGCTTTCTCCACTAATACTTGATCAACAGTCTCCTCGTTGTGCTGAATTCTAAGGAGGCTAAGGAGCTGTAATGGAGGGTTGAAAGTGGCAAATGGTCACAAGTATTTTCAAGAGGTCAATAAATTCATTACTCTGCCATCCGATAAAATATTGAAATCAATTTCTGCATAGAATGAATTTCATGAGATTTCCAGAAAATGAGTAGAGTTGTTCATTTGTAACAAAAGATGACAAATATTAGATGCTGAGTTTGCCACATCTTTGTGAATACAAATATGGGTATCTATGGGTTTCTTGGCTCCCTATTGTTGAACATTCAGGAATGAAAAACTCCACTGAGATTTGTAGAAACTAGGAGAGCCAGCTTTGGTTACAGTATAAAAATCAACATGACATGCATATATACATACAAATGTTTATGTATATGATAAAAATATCTACTATTATAAATGAGTTTGATTTTATTCAGAATGCGTGAATTAAAACTGTATATTTTAGAGAGGATGTGGGAGGAGTTGGATGAGGGGAAATGTGGTCAAAATATTATAGGAAAGAAATTAAATTACAATATATTTCTTGGCTGTATATAGTAGTCTGGCTGTTTCCTATTGCAGCCCTTAAAAACACTATTATCCAGTTAGTCATACATTATTTTTTAAAGATTAAAAGTTTAAGACATTGTTAATAAAAATACTTCATTACATTGGCTTTGTTAGGAGTAGTAACTACCAGGAAGAAAGTGATAATAATTATGAGTGGCTCTTTGGAAATAATGAAACTGAATCCCTAAACTACAGCAGACCTTGTTGGAAAAGTCTTGTAATAAAGTTGTACAACAGGGTTTTGGTTTTGCCTGGTTATCATAACATACACACAGATCATTTCCTTACCTGATTAGATATGTGTCCATTATTAACCTTAAATTTGTCTTTCATATTTTCATAACAACATAGCAGTAAACATACTATCAGGGCACCAGCTCAGCTTCTCCATGTTCAATGAGTTGTGTAGGTGTTTTCTTCAGCACTCGAATTTGCAGCCAGTTTGTGTAGAGAAACTCAGTCTTGGTAAAAGACTGGATTGTTTAGGTAGCCCCATGGGTCCCTTTTGGCTAACCACACAATTGGTTGTAATGCAATCCTGGGACTAGAAGATTCTTTTGGTGATCAGACATGTTCAGTTGGGGCTTTGACTTCCCTGTTATTTGGTGTTTTTATTTAGATTCCATTCATACATATATGCATTATAGGAAGCTTGGTTTCCATCGTACCCTACAAGTGGACCTTAATTTTTCTACCTTTCTGTGTAGTCTCTTTCTTACCTCAACTCCTACTTGATCTCCATTTCCACCACCACCACCCATCAACCCATCTATAATTATTCAATTTTCCTTTCCTAGGGAGATCTGCCCCATCCTCAACAAAGCATGCTCCATACTTAAGCTCTGTGGTTTTATGAATTATAGCTTGGTTATCACTCACTTATTAAAAGCAAATACATATTTGCCTTTCTGGGTCTACATTACCCAATTCTATGGTAATTTTTTCTAGTTCCATCCATTTTACTGAAAAATTATTACATTATTCCATTTTCTAAGAGCTCAATAATATTCTATTGTATATATTTAACAGTTATTATCCATTAAGCTGTTGGGGGACATTGAGGATGTTTCCAGTTTCTGGCTATTATTTATAGAGCAGAAAAAAGAAACAATGTTGAGCAAGTGTCTCTGTGGTAAAGCATCCTTAGGGTATGTTCTCAAGAGTGGTATAGCTTGATATTTTTATGTAGATCGATTACCCTCTTTCTTAGGAACTATCATGTTGATTTCTATAGTGGATGAATAGGTTTGCACTCACACCAGAAAGGATGAGTGCTCCCTTACCCCACAGCCTCATCGGCATGAGCAATCACTTCTTTTATTGATCATAGCCATTAATACAGGTGTAATGTAAGATGAAATTGCAAAGTAATTTTGACTTGCATTTCCCAGATGACTAAGGTTGTTGAATATTTCTTTAAGTGCTTTTCAGGCACATGAGAATTCTCTGATTAGGTCTGTAATACATTTTTATTGGTTTATTTGTTTTCTTGATATCTAGTTTGGGTTCTTTAAATATTTTGCATATTAACTATATCAGATATTTAGTTGACAAATTCTTTTTCCCATCCTGTAGGCTGCCACTTTGTTGGAATCATAGTGCCTTTTGTCCTTTTGTCTTACAGAAGTTTTCATTTTCATGAGGTCTCATTTATTAGTTATTGATTTCAGTGCATGTGCTATGGTATTCTGTTCAGAAAGTCTGTCCATGTGTCAGTGAGTTCACTATTCCCCACTTTCTCTTCTATCAGGTTCAATGTTTCAGGTTGAAGTTGAGGTCTTGGTCCACTTGGAACTGAGTTTTGGGCAGTGATAAGTGGAATCTTCTGCATGCAGACATCCAGTATGATAAGCACCATTTTTGATGTTTCTGTCTTTTCCCAGTGTACATTTCTGCCTTATTTATAAAAATAAGGTCTTTCTAGGTTAGTAGATTCATGTTCAGGTCTTCAGTTTGATTCCATTTATTGACATGTCTGTTTCGGCTCCAATACCATGTTCATTTTCTTAGGATAACTTTGTAGTACAATTGAAGACAGGGATACTGGCACCTCCAGCAGTTCTTTTGTTATTCAGGATTGTTTTAGCTATCATGAGTTTTCGTGTTCCCACATGAAGCCAGACATTGTTCTTTCAAGATCTGTGAAGAAATGTATTTGAGGAATTGCATTGAATCTGTAGATTATAGATTGATTCTGCTAGGATGGCCATTTTCACTATATTAATCTTACCATGAGCATGGGAGAGCTTTCCATATTCTGGTATCTTCTTCAATGTCTTGAAGTTTTTGACATACAACTCATTCACTTGCTTGATTAGAGTTTTCCAAAGATACTTTATACTATTTAAGGCTACTGTGAAAGATGTTGTTTCCTTGGTCCATTTCTCACTGTATTTGTCTTTGTGTATAAGTAAATAATGCTACTGAGTTAATTATGGATTCAGCTACTTTGCTAAAAGTGTTTATCAGGCATAGGAGTTTCCTTGTGGATTTTTAAGCATCATTTATGTATGCTATCATATCATCAACAAACAAAGAAACTTTAACTTTTCCTTTTTAAATTGTATCCTCTTGATCTCTTTCACTTGCCTTATTGCTGTTGCTAAGACTTCAAGTACTGTATTGAATAATTATGGAGGAGTGGACAGCTTTGTCATGTTCCCAATGTTAATGGAGTTGCTTAGAGTTTCAATAGAAATTTATGGTGGAGGTAGGCTTTTTGCAATATGCCTTTATTATATTGAGGTATGCCCTTTTTATTCCATGAATCCCTTCAAGACTTTTGTCATGAAGGGTATGTGGTTTTACAATGGCATTTTCTGTACCTATTAAGATGATGCTGTGGTTTTCATCTTGCAGTTTGTTTAAATTGTAGGTTACATTTAACCATTTATTGATGTTGAACTATTCATTCATTTTTGGGATGAACCTTTGATCATGATAGATAATTTATTGATATTCCTTGTGTATTCTTGGATTAAGTTTGCAATGTTTAATTGAGAGTATTTGCATCTATGTCTATAAAGCAAATTGGACTGAATTTCTTTTTGTTGTTGTTGTTGTTGTTGAGTCTTTAGGTAGTTTGGGTATCAAGGTGACTGTGGCCACAAAAAACAAATTGGACAATGTTCCTTTTGTTTCTATTTGGTTGAATACTTTGAAGTGTATTAACATTAACTCATTTTTGAAGTCTAATAGAATTCTGTGGTGCTATAACCATTTAGCCTTGAGCTTGATTTGATTGGTAGATTTTAATTAAGGGTTCCATTTAACTAGGCATTATAGGTATGTTTAAATTGCTTATCTGATCTTGAGTCAACACAGGTAAGTGGTATAATTTAGAATATTTTCCATTTCCTTTAGATTTTACAATTTGGTCTAGTACAGCAGGTGTTTCTTTCTTTTACATTAATTAATTTATTTAATCTCTGTACAGCCTGATTACAGCCCCCTTCCTCCTCACCTCTCAGTCCCATCCTCACACCTCTTCTCCCATTCCTCCCTCCTCTTCTCCTCAGAGAAGTGTATAGGTACAAACCCACCCTGGTGAAGCAGGGTTAAAGCCATCCTTTCCCACTGAAGTCACAGAAGGCAGTTGATATATGTGAAAAGGATCCAAAGGCAGGCAGCAGATTCAGAGACAGCCTCCTGTCCAATTGTTAGGGGACACACATAAAGAACAAACTGCACATCTGCTACCTGTGTGTATGGAGTTGTGGTCCAACCCATGTATGCTCTTTTGTTGGTGGTTCAGTCACTCTGAGCCCATAGGAGCCCATATTAGTTGACTCTGTAGGTTTTCTTGTGGTGTCCATGACCCTTGAAAACTCCCTCAATCCTCCCTCCCACTATTCCACAAGAGTCTCGGGGGTCTACTTATGTATAGCCTGGGACTCTGAATATCTTTCCATTTGCTGCCAGGTGACGTCTCTCAGAAGACAGTTATGCTTGGCTCCTGTTTGCAAGCATAGCAGAGTATCATAAATAGTGACAGAGGTTGGCTCTCTCCCATGGGGTGGGTCTCAAATTGGGCCCGTCAATTGATTTGTCATTCCCTCAACCTCTGCTCCATCTTTATCCCTATACTTCTTGTAGGAAGAGAAAAAATTGTATTGAAAGTTTTATGGGTAGGTCTTTACTTTGTTCCTTGCTTTCTGTTGGCTTGTTTTGTTCCTAAGAGAGTGGTATGGCCTGATAGGAAGTGCTTCTAAGATCCTTCAAGGTGTGGCAACTGGGAGTTCCTGGTGAAATGTGCTCCTAGGTATTAGGAGCTGACACTTAGGAATTCTGATGGACTAGTAGGATGGTGGATGACGTGGTCACAGGAGAGAAGAGATCAGGGTGTTTCTTCAGGATCTGCTAAGTCAACTGAGAATGGAACCAGAGAGTGAGGAGATGCTACAATATTCAGTCTACTACAGAGCTAGGATGAGACTGGGAGATTTGATTTGGAGTAGAAAAGGGAAGTGAAATCAGAAGCACGCCTCTCAACTTTGCTGGCTGGCCTGGGTTGCGGGATTCCCAGGTTGTGCCTACTGGAGTGGCAGGACTGAGCTAAGAGGATAACAATAGAGCAGAGTGCAATACTATAGCAGGATAAGTAGTAGGGAGAAGCTGGCCTGAAAAGAGCTGTGGGATGTAGTGGAGGTGGGGCCAGAAATGAGGGTCTGTGGCTCAGAAGGTTATCTACCGCAAAGCTGGGGGCTAAACTGAGGTTTGGAGGACAGTAGGGGGATCTGCTACAGTTAACCCATCTGACTCCCCAGCCCTTTGTCTTGTTCTTCAGAGTCACCCAGTCTTTCAGCAAAGGAAAATTTCAGGAGATGTTCATGGTAATCAAATAGCTTCATCCTGTTCTTTCATTAAATGCTTTTATCAATGGAGTCATTTGTAAGTAATACCGGAAATGAACATCCATCAGTCACATGAACACGACTGTCCACACCAGAGGCCATTGGTTTGTGGTTTAGTTGTATTAGTTGACCTACATTCTTGTCCTTTAGATGGAGTCAATGGCACCTTCAATTCTCTTCTGAATTTGCAAAAGCTGCTATCTGCATGTCAGACCCAGCAGAAGGCCACTGCTTCTCAGCACTACAAAGGGGGTGTCAGAGGCTCTCCTTCTAGTGCCTTGATTCTCACCATTTCTCACTAAACACAATAAGGATTTTTCAAACAAAGAAACAAAAAAGATGGGCAGATCAGTCTGCTATGAGGTCAAAGAACCTAAAAGGAACATGTTTCAGACCCTCAGAATGTGACAGTGAATTTCCAAGAATACCCTGGAGAGCTACTGTTTAATTCTTTTTCTTAAAAATATTTTACATATACATTTATATTATTATACATGTATAAAATAAACTGCATATAGCAAGAAGAACCATGAACAATCAGGAATTTTATTAATTTTGCATTCATAATGACTTGGGTATTTGTTTTCACTTTTATTGTTTGTTTGTTTGTTTGTTTTGCTGTTTTCTTTTTTCAAATTTTTATTAAATATTTTACATATGCATTTATAGAATTACACTTATTGCAATAAACTACTTACAGCAAGAAGAACCACAAATCAATCAGGAATTATAGAGAATTTTGGGTGACTGTTCAGGCAGCAAACTGTCTCTATCATCTTCTCATTTGAGAAGCTGCTGACTGGCAATCCCTGTCTACTCAGGTAATCAATTTTATTCCTTCTTAAGCCTCTGATGGGCTTGAAAACCAGATAGTTTAGTTTTGCAATTAAGCATAGTTGTTTAGCAATTAAGATATTTTTAGGCCTAGATAGATGTTTTAAGTTGATAATGATGAGATAAGATAAATATTGATTTACATTCAGAATTTTAGATGCACCAATATAGGAAAGATTTTTTTTATTAATTTATTCAGATTACATCTCAATTGTTATCCCTTTCTTTAGGCTGCCAAATATAAATAGTCAGAACACTATGAATGTAACAATTTTATACAATTCTTCCTAAGAATTTTCATTTCAAGATTATTGCCTGTGTGTTCACTCAGCAAATGCTTGTTAGGTGTGTGTTATTTCCATCCATAGAGCCTGATACGCACTCAGGAGTCATCAGTGCAAGGAATCCTGTACTTCTGCCATTTATGAAGTGGGTTGGCTTAAATAAAGCATGTTTCTCTCCTGTCATGAGTGACTGGATGACATTCAGGATGCAGTCTATGGAAAACAGATTATTTTCTTCTCACAGCTCTTTAATGAGAACCTAGGTGTTTGGCCTCATTAGATTAGATTGCAGATCATGATGCTAACAGAAATGACAGCCTGTGAGTATTTGAGGGGAAAGGTAAAATTCCCTATGTTGTAAATAATGTCTGAGAAGAACTTCAGTGGTACCCGTGTTCTCAATGGATTGGAGAGCCACACAAGACCTAGAACTGTTGACTCATGATTAGCAAATACTGAGTGACTATAGGTGATGCATGTGTAACAGTAAAGGCTTCTCTTCTGCTAAAATGATGATATGTTGGGGATTCTGAAAGCACTGTTTCTATCTATCTATCTATCTATCTATCTATCTATCTATCTATCTATCTATCTTTCATATTCTGTGCTTGTGTGTGTGTGCATGTGTTATGCATGAAAATACAAGTATGCATGTGTACACTTGAGTGCCAAGGCCATAGGTTGATGTAAGATGTCTATTTTAATGCAGTGTCTCACTGACTTGAAGCTTGCTGGCTTTGGTAAAATGAGAGCCCAGAAAGCCCCGGGGATCCACTGTGTTTACTAGATATCAAGCCCAAGACCTCATGTTTGCACAGATAGCACTTTACTTATTGAGTTATTCCATAGCCCACTAATACTTCTTTTTTTTTACATTTTAATTTATTATAACTTATCAAATGACATCCCAATTGTTATCCCCTCTCTTGTATCTTCCTGGACCCACTCTCCCTACCTTTTCTGCCCTGTTCTCCTCCCCTAGAACCCGGACAGAAAGGGATCACCTCCACTATCATATGACCACAGCCTACCCAGTCTCATTCAGATAGCCTGCTTCCCCTTGTGTTTTGTGCCTGCCTGGACACCCCAACAAGGGGAAGTGGTCAAATTGGGGCCACCAATGGACATCTCATTATTCACTCTTACTTCTTATTAGCCAATTATTTTAGTTCTTTAGCTTTCACTTGCTGGTAGAGAATAGGAACAATGCACACATATTGAATAGTTTCAGATTTCTGCCACAACAGAATTCTGCCTAAAAATGGGCAAGATTGGATGCAGGCAGAGTCTACGGCCAAACTCTACCAAGACAGGGTAAGCAAGTCCTCAATAGCTCCTGCCTCTCAAATATGATTGTCATATGTATTGGGCCAAAAGGCTGAAAATGATGTCTTAACGTTATAGAGAGTTTTGGGTGACGGTTTTTTTTTTATTAATTTATTCTTGTTACATCTCTATGGTTATCCCATCCCTTGTATCCTCCTATTCTCCCCTCCCTCCCATTTTCCCCTGTTTAAGGAGTAAACTGTCTCTGTCATATTTTCATTTTGGAAGCTGCTAAACTGCACTTCCAGTTCACTCATGTTATTAAATTTTATTCTTTCTCAAGTCTCTGATGGGATTGAAGGACAGATAATTTAGTCTTACAATGAAGCTTAGTTGTTTATGGGTTAAGATGCTTTTAGGTCTAGATAGATCTTTTAGGTTAATAGGGATAAGATATGATGGATATTGGTTTACATTCAGAATTTTAGACTCACCAAGATAGGAAAGATGTTTTCTTCAAGTTTGCCCAATACAAATAGCCAAAACACGAAGAGTGTAACACTTATATAATTCCTCATTGTTTCGTGGTTCTTCGTGATGTATGTAGTTTATTTTATTTATGTGTAACAATACAAATGTATATGTAAAAAAGAAATATAATAACAAAATTTAAAAGACAAAAAAAGTCCTAAATGGATATGCAGCAGACACTCAAACCACATGTTATTTAGATTATTGAGGGTGTGTAGGGCTTAATTGCTATCACTTCAAACCAATACACTAAAGCATGGAATTTCAACTGTGGTATTGCTCCCTATGACTGACTCCTATTCCAAAAACTCCATCTTTAATGATGTTAGCTTTGCTACCATGTTCTTCAGATGAACTCATTGGACTATCTTGCACAGCACATCCCTGACTTCTGGCTTATTGCTGTACTTTCTGCTCTGTTTACTTTACCTATTCTAACGGCTCCTATATATCTGAAGCATTGTTCCCACGCCTTCCTGCAGCCCACAACCCTAACCAATACAAGGTCACATTAGAACTCTATTCAACCTTTTGTCTTCTACTGCTGCCACACAATTTTAATCCTTACCAGCTGTGGGTGAGACTTACAGGATCTCCTTATTCTTGTCACTGTTTGCCATTGTGCTCTGTGTTTAATTATGTGAATTTGGGAGATATTAAGTAAAATTTATCTTACTATAGTTAAATTTTCTATTTCACTAATGGCTAATGGTGCTGTCACCTTTCAGAAGCTTTTCTCTCAAACTAGCTTTGGTGTTTTGTTTTGTTTTTTTTTTTTGTTTGTTTGTTTTTTGCCGTTCTTAGTTCTTATTTGATTGTGTATTAAGTTTCCACAAGTAGTGGTAGGGTAAATATTTTAAAAATCTGCCATATTTCTTAACATTTAAAAATGCAGAATTTTCTCATGTAAGAGCTGTAGACTGGGCTACAAAGCTGCTGATTTTCTCTTCCTCTACATTTGTCATTTAAATAAAACATGTCACTTTATTCTAAACTATGCCTCTCGGGAGCCTATATTTCAATGCATAAATTAAATGTTGCTAATGAGAGAAGCACAATGCTTTACATTTATGCCTCGTGTGGATATGCATCCATAAGAAGCAGACCTCCACAACATTATACTCAATAGTATTCAAGTCTAGTATAGTTTTGTTACAGCTGAAATGGATTCCTTTATAACTGCAGGTATAATTACTTTGCAGTTATAAAAAATAAGCACTTCAAAACACTCAAAGCTTTCCCAGTGTGCACACCTTATTGCAAAATTATTACTTTGGAGATAGCTGAGTTCTTCCATTGTATCTGTAATATTTGATTTCCACTTGAACACAGGTAGCAAAAATGAATTTGTAGAAGGTCTCTGAGGTAAATTTAGTGAGAAATAAAATTAGTATTAAGTGTTGTTTTGAGGCTCTGTTTCACAGGGAGTTTTTTTCCTGGCTAGCGAGACCTTCCTTCTGTACCTGGACATCACATGAAACATGTCAGCATCTCCAATTAAAACAAGTCTTATTTACAGATGCTTAAGTACACAGAACATTTAATGAATGTACTAGTCTAAATTAACCTCAAATACCTCCGGGAAGGATAAAAACATGTCCTTTTAAAATTAATAAAATTTAATATCAAGAATTATCACTATTTAGGCACATTTGATTAAGTCTTAGAAATATTTTTTCTTCTTTTAATGAGGAAAATATTAAACTATAAATGTCTTCCTCATATTCAGTGAGTCTTCCAGGATTGTCTAATCAGGATTTCTCAGCCTTCAATTTTCTCATTTGGCATGCCATTCTCATTCTCCCTTTCTTTCTTCTCTTTGTTATGTGGCCTTAAAATGTGACAAGATTCATAGCTCTGTCCAACTGCTGAACTCTCCTAACTTTAAAATGGCAGAGTTTTTATACACGGCTCTTAGGGCTGTCACATTGATTTCAGGAAGCATCGCTTCTGCTCTTTCCCTCTTTTAGTGTTGATGATGACAACCTGAGCAGGGCCACAGATGCTGCCTCTGTGGGTTGGCTGAGGAGCAGAGGGCTAGTGTGGCTAGAGGGAAGAGGCTGTGGGGAATAAGGAGAAAGAGAAGACAAGGCTCCAACATCACCTTTGGGACAGAGGGCAATTGCTCTTTACAGAGTGCAGTGGGACAGTCGTTCACAGAAGATGTCTGTGGTTTTAGAGGAAAGAATGGTATCCATTGGGGACAGATAGAATGGCATCTCAGGGCAAGTTTTACTCGTTTAATGTTAACAAAAATAACTGATTTCTTATTTTCCTGATAGATCTCTCTCTCTCTCCTCTCTGTCTGTCTCCGTCTCTGTCCCTGTCTGTCTCTGTCTGTGTGTCTGTCTGTCTGTCTGTATGTCTCTCTCTGTCTCTCTCTCTTTCTTTGTGTGCGTGGTGTACTTGTGTATTTATATGCACATCTTCACATGCATATAGATTAATGTTTAGCTTCCTTGGTATATTTGATGAAATATAAGTGGACATTTTTATATATATATATATATATATATGTTAGAAAGTTATACATTATAATTTTAATACAGATATATAATTTAAGTTTTCTCCTCTACATATTAGTAACATACATATGTAAATTATTCTTCTGTTTTCAAAATTAAGAGGTTTCATATAATATCCTACATTTAATAACAATGTTATAAATTATCTAGTTCTCTTCCATAAGTGTGACTCCATTACACTATTTACTAATGGTAACTAGAGCCAGGGGCAGAAATACTAGGGGAAAAAAGTACATTCATTCTACCATGGTAAAGAGATAAAAAGTAGGTATAAATTCACGACATTTTCTTTGCCCTTTATTTCTTAAGACAGATGCCAGGTATCTGCAGCTTTCTACCTAAAATAAATGAATCCTGCCCATAATATTTTTTCTCTTGAGTGTTTTCATTCAGACCTCTTAGATTATTTAACAATTGTTCAAAGATGATTTAAGAATGACAGTCTGTATGATAAAAGGCTGCCAACTTGAAATTTTCAGATTCTTTGTCTTTTTACCTAGGGTGGTGTAAAGCATTAATTTTGTTCTTTTAGTAAAACATAGTAAGAATGTTCAAAATTAAACCATAATTACATGTGACTAGTTGTATGGCCTCAATCTTAGAATTTTGACAAATATTGCAATTGAAATAGCTGTTTTGGAGGTTTATTTAAAGAGATGCCTGTCAACTTGATCTCTGATGTTTAAGGATTTAGACTTTAACCTAAAATAAAAAGAAGACAAATTTTTCAAATACTTGCTTTCTTATAGAGTTTTGCTTTATAGCTTCATAATGCAGAAAGTATAATTAGCCATTAATCTCATGCAGCACATAGACACCCATTATTAGTTTTTTAAAATGTTTTCGTTTATTTCAACCTCTGCAGAGGTGAACTGTACCCAAGTTATTCATTGTGCCTTGTTGCTAAAGTATCATTCATATTTTCCAATGATTAAGAAAAAGCTCTTCTCAATTTTGTTTCTATTACAAATAAAAGCATTGTTGTAATGCTTCTTATGTATATCAGTTGTTCAGTTCTGTTAGAACTTCATACAGTAAGTATATATCATCTTGTACCAACTCCAAGTGGCCCACCAAATCCTCCCTTGCAATTACAATGTTAAAAACTATTTCAAACAGCAGTGGCTTAAAGCAATGTATACTGTTCCCACTTTTAGTTATTCTGAAACTTGGGTGATTTGTCTAGGTGCTGGCAGCTCAGCCTCTCATGAGGCTATTTTCAAGGTATCCACTGGAGTCCTAGTGGCAGCTGGACTGGAGTTAGTTTGCTTCACAGCTCATAGCTGATTGTTAGCAGTCTACAAGCACTGTGGCTTCTGGCTAGAGCAATCTTTTTCTCACTGCATCAATTTTTTTATGGCACATCTAGTTACCTGGTGGATAACTTCCTTCATAGTCATGCAGGGCAGCTGAAGACATCATAGTCTTATCACTTGATTTTGCTGCATCCTTTTTATTATTATAAGGTCAGTATATCCAGTTCAGACAGGAACATTAATGTTAATTGTCCCGGCTAATTGTGCACCATCTTTGAGGCTGCCACCAGTATTTTGTCCTTTGACAGTCCAAATTTATATCTTTTGAGGTAGTTAAAGATCATTAAGTCTGTGGTCTTCTTGCCTGTTTGATGGTTAATAGATGCACAACTTATTTCTACTCAAAGCTGCTTTTAGGAACAGGCCATCTGTGTATACTCCATTAACTTCACACCATTTTCTCTTGCTTTGCCGTGCAGTGATAAGATGTTTTAATTACAGTCTCTGCTTCCAAGTAACCAGTCTTTCAGTTATTACAAGGCTAAGAGATAGCATTTTGGCATCATCAATTCATTAATGTGCTTATGTTACACAAGTGGTTAAATCAGGAAAGCAACTGGCATGGCTTTCTGAGTTCTCTATAGTACATGCTTGAGTAGCTGAGGGTAGCCAGTTGCTGAGACCTTTGGCTTTAAATCATTAGATGAGTGACTATCTTATTTTCCATATCACTGTCAGAAAATCTAAAGTTCCATATGTTACAGTGACATACCAGGCAATGATACACTATATAGACAACTATGGCTCCCTAAATTGTATCACCTACAGTTTGCATAAACACACTCTATAATATTTGCACATTTATAAACTCATATAACACTGCTTCCATGAAGCATGTTCCTGCCACTCTCCTCCATGTTGATGATATGAGATTAATTAATAAAACATTTAGATGCAAAAGGACAGGTTATCTGGAGAAGGAAGGATATAAGAGAGGGGAAGCAGTGAAGAAAAAGCTGGATGACATGCATGTGCCAATTTGTCATAATTTAAAAATACTATTTCGCATGTCTGCATGAAAACTAACAAATGAAACTAACAAATTCTAGCATATGTAGACTGCAAGGAAGCACTATCAAATTTGCTTTGATATATTTTATTATCAGAATTTTTACTGAAAGATGTGTGCACCTTTTTTCCTAATTATCATTACAAAATGGTTTGTATCCCCAGGGTGATTTGGTAGTGCATGTATTCATGCCTACTCATATTTGAGAATATTTAACATTTTATTATAAATCATTCATTAATCAACTCCTTTATTTATTAGTGTATGTTTATAGAAGGCTTACTCTATGCCCAATATAGCTTTATGACATGTAACATTAATTTACACATTATTTGAAACTATGAGGAGCATTCTGATTTTAAATATATTTAGAAATTTTTTCTGAGTTGAAACAAAAAATAGTTATTTCTGAATGTTTCTACTGGAAAACAAACTTCAAACAATTATGTTTTTCTTTGTTTCCAAAAGCTGTCCTCACACACAAAAGCCATGTGTTGTTCTCAAGGAATGAATTCTTATATGAAAATAAATAAAAGACTCAGCTGAAACATAGAAATACAAATTAACCCAGTCAGAGAAAAACACACTTATTGATTAGATTGAAACCTTGATTATGAGTCAGTAGACATAGTAAAGCAGGAATAATGATCCATGACTAAGTGGAAATAATTTAGCTTGATTATTCCTGCATTTTAAGGACCTCCAAGATCAGCCACATGCAGACAAATGCCACAGACTTGTGAATTAAATGCAGTGATGTTATGATTATACTTAAGATATCACAATTTCATTTAGTTCCACCAAGAGCCAAAGTACACGCTGTTATGAATAATAATCATCTTAAGATTCTGTGTTCTTGAAATGAAATTACAAATGATTCTGGAATTTCTTTTCTGTGTGTAATTCAATACTTACCATTGTGGTTGATTGGATTCTCAGTACATATAGTTTGAATGGTTGACTGGTGTGTGTGTGTGTGTGTGTGTGTGTGTGTGTGTGTGTGTGTGTGCAATGAATGACTTTATTCCAATAGGAACTTATTGGAAAGGTGATAAAAGTATGAAACAGTTGATGTTTAAAGAAATAAAATGTCATTAAAATACTTTTTGAAAGAAAAACATTGGTCAAGAACTTGTTTGGCACTGACCTCAGCCTCACAATTAATATTAAATGTTATGACGTTGCCTGGGATCTGCCATCAAGTTTTAGATTTACTTCTACTTGCTTGGTTTCTGCGTCATTGAAAATTATTATTTTTCTACATAGTTCCTCTCACTTGATGTTAGTTTAATCCCTCAACTGTATCACCTTTTTGTTGCCTTTTAAAAGCATCATTCAGCTCAGTATGAAATTTTTCAAGTCTATAGTGATTCACTATATATGTATAACCAAAGTATCTAATTTAATCCACACATTACATATGGTCCTGGCACTTCATCCAGATGCCAGCACCTGCAGCTACAGGTAGAAAAGCATTTCTTCTCATAATATCATGCAGCAGAAGGAAATCAATAAGACCTCAGGCAAGCCTGAGGAAAAGAGTTAATTAATGGATGGAGAATAAGGAGGCAGCATCAGGAAGCATCAAGTGCATTTAAAAAGACTTTTCCTGATTAATACTAAAAACAGTATTAACAGGGAAAGCCAGAAAAGCCAGGGAAAGGTGTGCTGCACTTCTTCAAAGACATTAGCAGACATGATTTCAATTTTTAAGTAATGCTCAGATGCATAAGTTCTTGTTTCTAAGTCAAAACGTTTTTTTTTTTTTTTACATTTTAGTAAAGGTATTGTGTGCCAAGATGCCTATCAATTCTGCTGATCACAACATGCAATATCCATCATGCAGTATGTTCAGAGTCTAACTGTGATAACTCCGGCATCATACCACTTTCCTTTGTTAATCTATAACTCTGCCTCTTAAAATATTCTTTCACCGTGTTGTTATATGGTAAATGATATCTCTTCAGATCACAGAGAGATTGGCTACAATGTGCTGTCAGCACAAGTATATTCATGTAGGGAACAACAAGGAATAACACACTTTTCACTTCTCCCTTCTGTAGCATTTTCTCATGTGTGCTGTCAGAGGGCTAGTGCGGTGGCAGCAGCAACAGGTGTTGAGCTTTTCTGATGTGCAATCCTGTATTAAAACTGAAACACTCAGCCATGTGTGTAATTTTGGATGAAGGTACAAACTATCCATGATAATCTTCAATACCCAGAGATCAATTTTTAATGATTAATATGTTAATAGGATGTGAGCAAGACAAAGTGCATGTAAGACATTCTGGTGGAAAAGCCGCGTGGCACTTAGATCTTTGTGCCTTTTGAAGCATGAGCTCTTACGTAGTAAAGAGAAACTGAATGGATGAATTCTTGGGTCTTATATCTGTTATAGGTCATCTCTTTCCTCGTATTTTTGACTCGCCGGCTCCTTTCTGAGGAAACAGCACCAATTCTATCTACTTCTGGCTTCATTTCCTTTTCTTATTGTCATCTGCTTCCTGCATACATAAGCACACACACACATACATACATACATACATACATACATACATACATACATACATACACGTGTGTATTTGGTATCCGAAATGTTCATTGTCATGTATATATTTCCTAGTACTATCTCTGTGTCTTTTGTTCTTTGTCTCATTGCGCTGGAACACCTTTTTCCAACAATATTTACTGCTGGTGGCTCATCCATCTTATCCTACAAGTCTCAAGTAGAATAAACATTGCTTATTCTGGAATTCTTTTTTTCAGTCTTGCTAAAGCAATGTTTATGCTTCCAGTACCCATGACTGCATTAAGTCAATCTATGTCTACACTGTACCTCTATGTTTGAAATATCTTCTTGTGTTGGTCAGGTTTTTTAAAATCTCCCTATATAAAATAGAAAGCATTGTATAAAATGGCTATAGTGAACACTTTGTTTACCATATAGTACACAACTCAGTTGGCTGAATGGACTTATTTTTATCTGTCTCAGAGGCTATACTTTTTACTACAACATTTTATTTAATCTAATCGCATTCACGGCCATTTGTTTCATAAGAACAGAGAAAGGGAAGTGAGTTCTTATTTTTAAGTAGGGATGGGTATGGGGAAGGAAAAGATTAAGGAAGACTTCAATGAAAAAGGGACACTTCACAGAATATATGGTGAAAAGGAATAGAAAGTGACTAACAGAAGAAAAGTTTCTCAGGTATAGTAAAACACACATGTGTATCAAAAGTATGTGGCAGAGATTTCAGAGCTTCTTTTCAATGAAAGAAAAGATGGAATTGATACTAGTTTTGGTAAAGTTTACAAAAAGCTTAAATTCCAGGGCTGCTGGATTCTGTGATTCTGTTGTAGGCAAAGATGCCCTTGCAAGTTGTACAGATGACTACAATGGTTCTAGTCACCATGTCTTTGATGATATTCTCAACACATTAGAAGCTGCCTTGGAATAATGCTTCCCAGTTTTATTTAGGAACTATAAGCCTCTGTTGTCATTATTAAGTGACATAGGTCCTTGTTATCCACTGGGGTTTCTCAGGGTCACAGCACAAGTCACAGCCTCACTAGGATCCCATTTGAAAGCCAACCACAGATTTCTGAACCTCTACCAGCATCTCATTGGCACTTGCTTCCCACAGAGCCACAGACCATTGTATCTGCACTGTAAAAGACATAAGAGAAAAATTGTGATTGCAAGTTTCAAATCATGTCCTTTTTCTATAAACTCAAACACACTGAAACATGTGGGTTGCAATTGATGCATATAAAGGTCACTAGTATGATTTCTCCAGTGTTTTTCTGAATAGTGAAGAATTTGGTATAAAGCAATTGATGATACAGTAGAGTAAAAAGTATACACATAGAAAGAGAACTAGAAATATTAACTACATTTAACCAGCACTAGAAACAAAAAGGAATTGGACCATGACAAAATAACTGCATTGAAACTGCTTTAGGACTCAAGAAAATGGCGTAGAAGTTAAGAGATTTTCTTACTCTTGCACAAGATCTGCATTTGATTCCATCAGTCACATGGTTGCTCTCATTTTTTAACTCTAGTTTCAAAGAAGCTGATGTCCTCCCTTGGCCTCTGCAGTCACTGCATGCACTCGGTGTCCAAAGAGATGCAGGCAAAACATCCATACACATAAAATAAAATACTTTTATGATATAATACTCAAAAATAAACATTATTATCACAGCACATAAACAGAAGTGAAAATCATTTTCTAATATTAACATCACATGTGTTTAAATTTCCTCAAATAATATTTGTAGCATTTCACAATCTCTTGTAAACTTCTAAGTGTCTTAGAGATGAGAGAGACAAATCTGTGTTTTCCCCTTTAAATTAAACCAATTGAGAACTTCTTGTCTGGGAAATTTAAGAAGCACAGGTGAAAACTGAATTTGAGAAAAGGAGATGGTCAGCTGTCACCATCCCTCAGTCATCTGGGGATTTGGGTTGTGTCTCTCTGTATCTGAAGTACTTACAGTGGGATTTGGCTGAGCTGTGTGTCCTGTTTGAAGTGGCAATTTGGAGCCCTGGAAACTCTAAATGAATAATTTCACCAGGTACATTTCACTGTAAATGACACTCTGAGCTGCTGAAAAACTTATTGTCCAGCTTAAATGTCAGCATGAAACTGAGCCAGGAATAGAATAGCAAGCCTGTTTTTGCCACTGGTACAGGGCACACATTCTGAGACTATTGGTTAGTAACCGTGCTCATCAGTTACTGTGCTCCGTTTGATTTGCCTATGGGGTGACCGGGGTTACTTCTCTGGCCCTTGTTATTCCATTCACTTGCCATATTTGCTTGGCAAATGGGAGTGCAACCTGCACATTCATCCAGCACTGTCACTTTCACTCCAGCTCCAACATACTGAGAGCTGACTTGACAGCAGATATAATTTTGACAAAATTAGAGAATCTCATGGAATGAGTTTGTCTCATTCAATTTCTGACAGAGGTGTGAAAGAATCCCTTGCCTGCTGCCATCTCCCCCTGCCCTTTGCCGTCATGAGAAAACAATGGAATAGACAAGCCAAGCTCTTCTCCCAGGGAAATCTTCCCTCTTCCTCTTCCCTTAGACTATACCAAGAGAATAAAACCCTCTACGGAGAGCAGCGGATACACAGTGCCACAGTGCAGAGCGGTGACCACAGATATGCTGCCACCTCCATGGGGAGGAATACATTGTGTTATCTGATCCACCTATTTGCACCACCTCCAGCTATGATGACAGTTCATGTGATGTCAATGTCTGCCCCAGAAGTTTCCCTTTAAGGTTCTAGAGAGAAGTACATTAGCATCTTGTAGTATACTAAATTATTGGCGTTAATATTTTAGTGGGTTTTTAAAAACAAATTGTAGTGGCAATGGTTGTTACAATTCTATTTTTATATTTAGCTCAGGCTGCAATAGGCATTTTAACTTCGATAACTTATTTTTAGAAAGAGCAAGGAATGTGGGTATGTATTTTATTTCTCTAATTATTTTCCTTTCTTTATTTTTAAGATGAATATTTCTCTTTTTTATTAAAAAATGTTTAAGTTAGCGTCAGCATAATCCAAGTAACTCCACAAATCACATAGGCTGTTGCTGCTGTCTTAGGTTGCCTCTCAGAGGTTGAAGGTGAGTCCTCATAAGAAACCACACAGTTCAGACACAGGACCTAAAATCTCTAAGCTGGATCCACCTAAAAACTTCTTTCCTGTGCTTTAACTGTCTGAATACCAGAGAGTACTATATAGGAAGCCAAGTGAGAAAAACAATCACCAGCCCTATGCAGCTGTGAAACTTAGGAACCACAACAATGAATGGGTGTCAAGATATCCCTATAAATACAATAGTGACATTGAGCTCTGGCTGGTAACCAACAGCTGTCTGATGAGACTTAAGGCCTGCTCAACAAGAGGAAAGCATGCCTTGTACTAGATACCTAGCTAGCTACACTGGACTCATGAGGTCACATATCTTAGATGAGAACTTACTACTGCCACTCCACCAGGCGACTGTAATTCCTAACTGTACTCTAAAATGTTATCTTTGTATCCACAGGTCAGTGTACCTCTTACCTCTCACTAATTCTTTTTCAGTCACAGTTTTGCCCAGCAAGAGCACCTGGTATTTTCACAGTACAATTGTTTACTATACTGGTACGTGAAATAACGTACTGTGTAGCACATCCTGGTGCAGAAGGCCCATTCAGGAAGCCTTGGATGGATGAGACACCATCCCACATTAGGTTTTCTTGAATCAATAGGTACGACTTAAAAAGATTCTTGGGATCCTGAAATTCTGCAGTCTAAAAAAATGTTGTATGATACCATTGTGTATTCAAAAACAATGATAGAACTTGCACTTTGTAGCAATGTTTCCATGATCTTCCATGCTTTGCACATGTCACTTTATAAGGGCTAGATGATAGGTATCTTTTCTTACTGAAATGTAATTTCAACTTGTCAGGTTCTCTCTCCCTCTCCTCTCTCTCTCTCTCTCTCTCTCTCTCTCTCTCTCTCTCTCTGTCTGTCTGTCTCTCTCTCTCTCTTTCTCTCTCTCTCTCTTATTTATTTTATAGAAAAAGCTCTGATAACTACAATAGAACAACAGAAATAAACATTTTAACTCTATATTCGTATTGAATAATAGTAGTCAGATGACAAATGCATTGAGGTAGACAAAAGCATGTCTTAAAGACCAGGCCATGAATTATAATGATTTTAAACTAAAATTGTCTCATTTGAACTTCTGGTTTTATAGCTATTATGTAATTTTTTGGATACACATTAAAAAAACATAAGAAAGTGGATATAGAAACCTACTATTCAAGAAAAGGAAAAAGGGAAGGTGGGATTTGGCATTCCACACAGAATTAGCTATGCCCAGCACTTATATCACAATCTGTGAAAGGCTTAATTCTTATTAGTAGCAGGTTAGTTCACGAAAACCAAAAAAATGAACTGGGAGGTGTTATGTACTACTAGCTGCAGAAGAGCGCCAAGTATTTGGAGAACTGTTACCTAGCTGACTTGAAAACACAAGCTGTCTGAACTCTGATTGAGGATTTATATGCCAACCTTTTCAGAAATACCACTAGGAGGAAAGAAGAGGTTTACTTATGTGGCGCTTACAATATGCTGTGGTTCGGTAATCATTCATCCATGTAATTCCTAAAAGAATCCTGTGCTTGTTTTATTATTTTTGCATTTATGTTATTATTATCTGTGTGTGTTCTTCATTTTTTACTTTGAGTTTAGAAATTCAGTATTTGTTCTTAATTCTTAGTTAAAAACAAAATTAACTGGAGCATGGTAGTATGTGCCTTTATGCCCATTACTCAACAGTTACAGGTTATCCTGATCTACCTAGTTAGGCATTGCCTTGAAAAACAAGACCACAGTAAACATAAAAAAAGACTAAAAATGCATAAGCATCTAAGTGAGCCCAACAGGTCATAGCTCCACTTTCAAGGACAGTGCACCTTCTGTAGCACTCCTTTTTCCAAATGTTCAGTTTTCTGTCATGGTTTCACTACGCTGTCAGGTAGGATAGCACATTTTTGCCAGGTCACATGAAACCAATCAAAAAGAGGCTATAACTGGCACTGAACAACCTACTTTGGTACCAAACTGCAATATCAGCATGTTAGAAAGATTGAATCCATTTTAGACATAATGATTGTTTTTTTTAATTATGAATTATTTGAAGTTTATGGGCTGTACTGAAACTTGATCTGCTCTCCTCTGTCCCACAGTTGCTGAGGCCAACTGAAGGGTAGGACCAAATATGTGAATTTTATTTCCTTTCTCATCATTACCATATCGTCCTCCAGAAAAGCTAACGCCAAGTGGACAGACAGGAATTATGCTTAGGAAAAGAATTCTCAAGAGGATGTTTAGAAATGTAACGATTTGTATCCTAAGGGTTAATAGCATCTTACCTTAACGTCCTCATTTGTAAAATAACTACAGCATGAGATTATACAGAAAAGGCCATGTAATATCTTTGTAGCTTATTATCCTGATAAGTTATATAAATGTGGAACATTCACATTTCTACATGTCCACATCACTCCATACCCTTCTTGTTATCCCTCACTTAAAGACTAATGTTTAAAATGTTCTTTGGTTGGAGGTAGGAAACCAAGTGAAAACAATAGATTTGTTTGTAACTCTAAATTAAGATATAAGATACACAGTCTAGTTCTGAGCCTTGTGTTATTGAATGTGTGCAGGGAGCAAAAGAGACTTCTAATTAAACAAATGCCACTGGGTACAAAATTTAAAGGCCTGCTCTGAGTTGACCCCAGTCATTAATCCTAAACAGAAAATCGATGTGTTGAGAATGTTTGCTGATGACTTCTGGTCACTCCGTTTCCCAGTAATACTCAGCAACCTTATTGTATGGTCTGCTCAACTCACTAATGATCAGAAGAAAAAGAGAATACAAAAAATAATAATAATAATCTGTGCATCAGCACTGGCCTAATTAGTACAAAGTAAATATTTTTACCATAACCCCCCAGGCATCCAAACAACGTGGAATACCTTTAAAATCAATATTTCATTGAAATCCTAAAGCTTAGAGCATACAATACTAGCTCCCACAGAGGTCTTTCATATTGAAGTCCTCAATTTTACACAGTTGAAATATTTACCTGTTTACTATCTTTTCCATGATAATCTGGGATAGATATAAAGCTGACTATACACAAAAGCATTCTGATTAATGCGTTAAGAAGAAATTGTATTCTTTCTTTTATGCCTCTTATTCCTTTCCTAGTAAGTCTTTAATTCAAAGACGGCTAAAGGAAAGAGCTACTGACTTAGATAATATTATTTAAGAATGATTTCATTGTATTTTAATCTAATTGAGAAATTAAAGCTATTAGGTAATACATTCAGATGAGTGGTTAAAAGTAGAATACCAAAAGAAAGTTTCTGGCTTGAGAGTACTCCAGTGTTCTTCTAGAGTGTCTTCGAAACATAACAAAGAGATGGGATGTTTGACCATTTGGGGTATATAGAGGAAAATTCAAGAATGGCATTTATAAAAGTCATCAGTGTATATAGGAATGCATATATATTTAAATCTGTGGTTTTATCAAAACAAACAGAATGCATGGTGTGGTTACTCCCTGCTTGCTCTTGAAGCAGCTTGAGTTCTCAAGAGCTCTCATAGTTTGCGAGCTCTGAAGACACATCTGCTTTACAAGACCCAGCTCCTTACCATCTCAACCAGCTCATCTGCCAAAATCTTAGACCCTGTGCACATCTGTGTATTTCTTTTATTATTCTTTCCTAACAACCATTTATATTCCACAGGCTCTTGGTACTCTAGCAAAGTTATGAAACTGAAATTTTAATGGTAACTTATGTCATTTATAGTTAGGTAATCACTTTCACTCAGAAGGACATTCGTGTTCTTAGCTTATTTGTCTTAAACCTTATGTCATACTGTAGAAGAGCTATCACTGTCTTTAAAGTGATCTCTGCACTATTTTTCTCATTGCACATGTAAATAAAAATCATGCTAAATGTCTTCAAAGTGTACTAGCGATGGATATATTGTTGAAAATGAAAGCATAAGTTGCTCTTTGATGTAAAGATTGAGTAAATGAAAACAAACCTCCACTATGACTTGATGTAATAATACATTCATTGAATTGAACTATAAACTTGACATTAAAAATCCTAGTATACAAAGCTACAAGAATTTATTAATTTAAGTTCCAGAAAAAAAATGATCCAACAAATAAATGAGAATTGACATTGGAAAAAAAGTGTGTTGCGTATAAAGATATTAAATATATTATTATATTTTCTTGGTCTTAAGCAAATAAGTAAGATTATACAAGCATTTTTCCAAAACTATGCATAACTTCATGTCTACTTTCATTTATATTTGTATATGAGACTTCAACTATCTCTACTTGCTATGAATATTGTCCTGTGTGTTCTGTTAAATAAGATCAGAAGGAGTGGGATTGTAGTCTCCAAGGTTCATTGATTTTTGTTAGATCTATTCAAAAACTAAGCTATCTGGAGCTGCTGCAACCCTTTAGAGTACCTTGTTTTCTATAAGAAACGGCAATCACTTAAATTTGTATAGCCATTGACTTATTTTTTGTAAAAGTTGTATCATATTTTAAAGAGCTAGTGTAACCTTCTTCGATGGCATCTCTTTTCTCCCTGGAATTCCTCCCACAAATCTATGGTCAGTAGTTTTTAATCGGTTTGTTATTGTTGTTGTTTGTCTCTATAGACTTGTTAATTCTTTAAATTTTATGTAAATAGAGTTCTGTAGTATGTGTTGCCTGTGACTAACTGACACATCAGAGTTCATTCACAGTACAGCATGTATGAATATTCTGTTCCTTGTCTTGCCTAAATGTTATTCCATTATTTAGACGCATTACATTTTCCCTGTTCTGTGGATGATTAACATTTGACATATTTCCATTCTCTTTTTTCCTGTTCTGAACATTGTTAAAAATAAATATTTTGTATGTACTTGGTACACTTATATGTTGTCAATTATCATGTGTGAACAATTAGGAAATAATTTCTTGGTCTTTATAATTCTACGTTTAATATTTTCAACCATTCCTAAATTACCTTCCAAAACAGCTGCTCCAAGTTTCATTACCATCAATGTACTGATACCCATTTCTTTACATCCTCTTCTGTGTTCTTTTTAACTTGGCATAAGAATCCTAGTGCAGTGATATGGTGTTGTTTACCATTCTTGTTGTGTTGATTTGGGATACATTGAATAATGAGAAGTTTCACATCAGAAATTAATATCAAGCTGTCTGAGTATTTAAAAATCAAGACAAATGCATCAATATTATCTCAACTATCACAAAGAGAAAATAAAATGTTACATAATGGATTCTTGTGGTTCATATTCCTAAGGGTGGGGGTTGTGGGTGGATATTGCAATGAGGAGAAATGAGGAAAATTTTTCAAGTTTTGAAGAGTTATATTTCCCAGGCCATAGATGTTATCTTAAACTGTGGTAAAATTTCCTAAATATAGCAAAATCAAAAGGTAGAGTTTGTGCGCTAAAATATTTGGTACTGTGGTTTAATTTCACATATGTAAGATTACTGTGTTTAGAACAATTGTTCTTACATTCTCACTATGCCTAAAAAAATAAGTGAAGAACTCTTCTAAGCAGTGATCATTAATTAACATGGCACATGGAGAATAAAGAAGAAACAAATATTTGTATATCTTTGATTGGTGTGTGTGTGTGTGTGTGTGTGTGTGTGTGTGTGTGTGTGTCTGTGTGTGTGTAGACAAGAAATGAACATTGAATATGCCCTTGTAGGCATTCTGCCATTCTGACCCTGACACTTAGAAACAGTGTCTCTTGGGGAGTCTGAAGCTCAGGAACAGGCTGGGGCAGCTTGACAGTGAGCTCCAAGGACCCACCTGTCTCCCATCTCCAATACTGGGCTTACATGTGCTATGATTGAATCCAAATTTCCCATGCATGCTGGGAATCTAAATTCAGTTCCTCATGCTTCTATGGAAAGGTTGTACCAATGGCATTACCTCCACAGTCCAAATCCTGTTTACTTTTAAAACATTTTTTCATTTTATTGAATATAGATTCTTTCCACAGACAATATATCCCTATTACAATTTCCCCTCCTGCCATCCCTTCCAGTTCCTTCCCTTCTTTCCTCCTTTGCTTCTACTCCCTTTCTGTCTCTCATGAGAAAAGAACAGGCTTCTAGGAGATAACAACAAAATAAAATGTAGCAAGTAAAGCAAAAAAAAAAAAAAAAAAAAACAGCAACAACAAAACCAAAATAAAGTAAAACAAAAACCAAAGCAAAACCACAACAGCAAAAAAGCACCAAACAAACAAAAATAACCATAACATCGAGGCTACACTAAGCAACCAAGAAAAGCAAAAGAGCCCCAAGAACAGGCACAAGAATCAGAGACCCACATAGTCACACACTCTAGAATTCCACAAAGACACTAAGATGAAATGTATATGTGCCCAGAGGAAATGGTGCAGACCCTGTGCTTGCTGTTTCAGTCTCTGAGAGGTCATATGTCTCTTTCAGATTTGATTGAGAACTAGTCTGGTCCTTGTTTTTCTGGTGTCCATCATCCCTCTGGCTCTTACATTTCCTCCTCCTCTTCTGAGGGGCTCCCTTACTTTTAAGAGGAAGAATTTGATTAGCCATACCATTCAGATCTGTGTGTTCCAAAGATTCTGTGTGTTATGTCTGGCTATGGGTATATGTATCTGTTCCTGTATGATGCAGAAGGAAACCTCTTCAGATGATTATTCAATCATCTTGGTGATGACAGAATAAGGCACTGATGTATGAGTATAGCAGAATATCATTAGGAGTCATTTTACCAATTAATGCCATTTGGTTTTACTAAACCTAGAGTTTGGTTTCAGTTTTACCTGGGTATCTTGGCTATTTAGTCTCTACTTTTTGGTCACCCAAGCAGAATATAACCCTGGAAAAGACCAAGTTCTTCCAGCAAGGTAATTTGAGTGAAGATGATTCTCTTTGAGTACCATTCCTTGTACAGAAACAGGACTTCATATATTCAACACATAATTCATGAGTGTAAATAACATTAAGGTCTGCACTATATATACAAAGACAGTGGGGACTTAATCCAGAGGAACCTTTTATGATTTGTTTGCTTTTAGTGTAAAAACCAGCAATGTAAGATAGACACAGTGGCACTGACCTATAATATCAGCATTTATGAGACAGAGGGAGGAGCTTCGTGAATTCCAAGCTACTGTGATTTGTGTAGTAGAAATCTACATAAAAATCATAATATTAATTACAAATCACAATATAATTTGGTAAAGCAATCCCAGGGTACATAGCTCTCCATATGAAGCATACATTGCTGCTGTTGCCCCTGTAACAAGAATTAAAAGCTTTTTGAGTTGACTTTTAAAACTCATCTCCTAGCCTAACAAAGAACATCCAGCTATAGACCAAAATTACCTTAAGAACTTTATGGAAAGTAATAAAATCCATCACCTCCCATCACCTCCCAAAATTCTAAAGGAAGCAAACTCTTATATAAGAAATAAGAATGCCTTTTGACCTATGTATTAGAAAATAGGCCTGTGAACATCAAGCAAATACCAGTCTTGCTATGGAAAGCATAGACAGCAATTTTTTTCATTTTTTTCTGGTTGAACATATACAATGAAGGCATTGTATATAACATTGCTTTTAATTTACCTACTCTATTGACACCTGGATATTTACGGTTTGGCTATAAGAAGCACTGAGTAAATTGTATCATGAGCCAGCTGTCTGCTGGCATTGCGTGAAGATGAAAACTGGAGAGAATGATTCCATTTATTAGTCCTCAGATGGAATATTTATCAAAACGTCTCCTCCCTCCATCTCTAACAGAAAGCACAATCAGACATCAGTGTCTCTCGAGGCAGTCAGCTGTGGAGATGAATTATGGGAATCTGACCTGTAATCGTAGGTGACATTTTAAACTCAAATATTTTTCCATATTTCTCCACACAATTAAAATATTTAGTCTCACTTCATTTTACGAGACATAAATAGCTATGTAAGTACTCTGTAATTACTGTACATTGTAACGAATGACCTCATAAATACATTGTAATGTCCCATGTAATTACATGGTTAAGTCTTGTCTTTGACATGGCTGCTCCTCGATGGAACGCCTGCTGGTTTCTGAGATTAATTACTTACGGGCTAATTTGACAGTTTGCTCGAAGATATGCTTCTGTTAAATAGCCATTTGCACTGTTTTTAAGTGGAAAATTGTCTCATGATATAGTCTTATGTCTTTCTTCAATATTGACCTCACTGCATGTATTCAGCCTTACATATTTGCCATGTCTAAATATATTGCACACAAAAGTCAAAAGGACATAATTCTGTATGGGGAAAAACTGGTTGACAATTATGTTTTCCATCAAACATTAGCTACAAATGATGATAAGAATTCTGGCAATAATTCTGATAATTTGTTCTGGTTTATTACTTTAAATTTATGGATGTATAAAGTACAACAGTAATATATTTACATATGGTCAGGCACTAGGCAACTAATGTTGATTTAAACACGTGAGTTGCAATTACATGACTATTTTAGTATATGGTTCTAATACTTTGAAGACATTGTAGCTATAAAGCTATATATAATAAGTGAAATAATCAGTATTGAAGCTTTATTTCTGTTTCAAAAATGATATCCAACCAGCTTGTAAAATCAGCAGCCTACTATGATGTCATTCACCTGGCTGCTCAAGTCATAACTCGGTTTCAATATTACCAAACGACATAAAGGAACAAGAAATCAATATTTCTTGTCTTAAATTAAATATGTCCTGTATTATTGAGAGTGTAGTTTGACATGCAACTCCCTTGATAGACTTTTCTGCTTTTCTAGCCTTACTCTGATACCAAGCTTATTTTGTTGTATTTAGTGCCTTTGCTTGGTATAAATTAATAGTTTGGGAAAAAAAAGACTTAGTGATATCCAACAATCAGTGAGGATCCCTAACCATTCACTTTACATCTAGGGAATGACTTAAGCACTATAGAATAATATCTATTGATACTGACAAATCCTAAAATGATTACACATAAGTTCACTGTATCATGAACTCTGGAGAGCAACAAAATTGCTTTATTGTAATGGGATTTTGTCAAAATGTGAATACCTCCTAAAATTATATTTCCCATTTTGGGGCTCAGTATAAACCAGGCCTGGCTACTAGACTATGAATAGCAAAACATCAGTGGAAAATGATATTTCACGTCAGGTATCTTAAAGCAAAAAGGAGTTACACTTGTATGGACCTTACTTATTTGTTTTTTGTCCTTTCTTTTGCTCTTTCTCCCATGCAATATATTCTGTATTCCTAGTCGTATTATTCATCAGTTTACAAGTACTGATATAATTGTATGTTTTTTTAAGACAGCTTAGGTGGCAGGAAAGATTAACTTATTTTTATTCCAATAAAGGGAGCTATTCTTGTTCATATCTGAGTACCAGTGTTTGGAAATCAGTAAAATATTTCTGGACAATCAATCAGACTGTGGCAAAATTGCACATAAAAGAAACATCTCTTCACACATTTCAATGAATTAGCATAGATCGTCAATGTAATTCTGGTCTTGAAGATTTGAAGCTCAAATTGAGATTTCGTAAACGTAATTCAGCCTCTTATTCACTCACTTATTTTTAGGTTTGCAAAATCCAAAATATGAAAGAACATGTCTTGGAGGAACCTGGTATTTGAATTTTTTCACTTATTTTCACTGTACTTTAGTATGTGTCAACAGTGGCATATACTCTCCAGTGCAGTCTATAAAGTAAGACTAACACGGTATAAAGTGTTGTACTTTGCAACGCAAAACTTTTCTAAGCCACAGTTCAAAGAAACAGGACAGGATGCATACCAGAACCTGTGGCATACGATGATAATATTGGGCAAATGGTCCTCATTAGTACTTAACACATTTCTGAAAACCTCAAAGCATACTAGAATGTCTCCTATTCATCTGTGTTACTATTCTTGGTGAATAGTCTTTTTGACAGCACAAAAGTGCTATCTCTTTTTCTAAATAAAAGTTAAGAACACAATGCTAAACAGAGCAGCCAATGGTATTTTCTATATATGTGGTATACAAATTAAGAAGGCCTGAAATATAGTCTGTATATCTGTGTGTAGAATGTGGTCTTTTCTTAACATTGGCATTACTCATTAAATAGATTTTGAATGTTTATTGTATAGAATGAATATGCAAGTTTGAGACCAGAATTCAACTGATCATTTTAGAGGCTCCTGTACATCTCAGAGTTTCATCTATACAGACATTTTTAAGCATTACTAAATGAATACATAGAGTTTCTCCTCATTATCAAACAACTTCTTGTGAGGCACATCTCATCCAAGTAAGAGAAAAAATGTACAATCTAGAATTGATTTCAAACTAATCCCAGAATTCCCAGATCCATGTTTCATTCCAGCAAGGGCATTCTCAGTTCTTTTCAAGTGGTACTTTCCAGTTACTTCTATGGGAGGTCTAGTCAGACGTCACCATAATAAGATAATTGAATATTTTCTGAAAGAGTATAACAGAGCTCCAAATGGCTCACTCTCATCTGAACATCTGAATAGAGAGAACAAGCCAAACATCAGTCTGCCATGTGCTGTGAATTTAAAATAGAAGCTTGAAAAGAATAGAGTCTTACAACATGAGCTTCTGAGTAAACATGGGTTGATGGGCTTATCCATTATTTTTCTTGTTTTCTTATGTATTTAGACAGAAAGGAAAATAAGCTGTTAACTAATAATGCCCGTGAAATGGAAAAAAAAAAGCATGCCATTAATTTAGACAAGATTGCCTGAGGAAGTATGGAAACATAGTCTAGAAGACCATTTTAAATGAATTATAAACTTAATTCTTTACCACCAAACGCATTTGTACAACAGGTGCACCTTGTCATCTTACTCTGGAGGTCCACATTTTCCATCTTTCATGAGTTGGAATTACAAGTGGACTGTCATGGTCATCCATCACTTGTGCAGGTGCTAGGGATCCAAACTCAGATCCTTATACGTGCAAGGTGAATACTTTTTCCACTAAGACATCTCCACAGTCTTCTTGTTTTCTTTTCAATAATCTTCATAGAAGAATTTAGGTGACCAAACTACCAAAGAAAGGCCCTATGGTTCTGTAAGTATAAAATAAGAACACTGAACTCAACAGTTAGAAAAATCTTCCAGTTTAGCTACATGGCAATCTCCAGGTCAACATTAATTGAAGTAGCCTCCACAGGGTAATTGTAAACTGTTAGAAGTATATGTTTTTACTACTGAAATGTTGAAAGCCAAACACTTTAGATGACCATCAATATGAGTCTTCTCTTTCAAAAGTCTAGTTTTTCTTACTAGTGACTCAAATACGTTTAGCGAAGAACACATTCATATATAAAAGCATGTGCTGGGAGCACGCAGCTGTAGGTAAGTAGAGGGTGAGAATGTGTGTGTTGAAGTCAAATGCTTCAGTGTGCATGCTGATCCAAGCTCATGCCTCTTGGTATTATTGAGAAATTCTTAGGCTTTTTAAAAAACATATCTTTAACATTTTGTCATCCTATAGATTCCATGTGCTATAGCCTTCAGGTATTCCATGGCATGATGGCTGTATATTGTTAAAACCTTTTGACCTTATCATTTTTCCCTGTATTTAAATTTCTTTTCTACCCTCTCCACAAAGTTCTGCTCAAACTTGAGTGATGAACTTTTAGTAAAGTGTTTCTTGACCATATAAGACTTATGAGATGCAATTAATCTTTTCATCTTGTGCCTCTAAGACAATCCTCTTTATTTCCTGGCACTCGGCCTTTCATAATTTATGTGTCTTTCTTCTGTCAGACTGGGTAAGCCATGGCTTGCATTTTGCTTCGTCCCAGGGAAATATTGTGAGCGAGTAATGACTAAATGAATAAGATTCTTAACTTTGTGAACTTCCTCTGAAGGCAATATTAAATTGTAATGAAACACCAGCTTTAGAATCACAGAATTTCAGCCTCAATACTGTCTCATCAATTACAGGATGCATGATTTTAAGTTACTTAACCACTTCACAATGTAGTTTATATGACAGGACAAAAGATGAAACAATGAACTTCAACGTATAAATTATCAGGACTATAAATCCATACTTTATGTAGAGAGTATACCATTATCATGTCTAGAGTAGATTAAATATGCTGTTAACAAATACTAAGAATACTGGAGTCTACTTGTCATATTAGCATACTTGTGGGATTCAATAATCTCAATAATTTCATGTTCAATTAAAGATACTCTAACATGTTAAATAAGTTGGTCAAGAGTTACAAAGAATAGCTTATATGGTACATAATATTATATTTAAATTTTGTTTGAATGTTTTACATATTTCAGCTATAAATTATATACTTGTAATACAATGGTTGAAAATACCCATTTATAAAGTCTGTATCTATGAAGCGCATATGCACTAAAATACCACAGTACTTTTAATATTCATGATCCTTCTGTGGTATAAAGCAGAATGGTGAAAATTTTGTTGGCTTCTATGCTGCCTTATTTCTTCAAATCACACATTGGTAATGAATGTCTTCTTTAAAAATTGGCCCTTTTATTTTTATTATCTGTTTTTAGTAGTAATTTTATTTTTAGTGTCTCTTAAATGTAGTACATGCATGTGCTCAGTGTTACTAAATTGAGAAGATAGCAATGTGCTTTGTGGAGAATAGGAGTTAACTAAGCTAGGTTGAGTATAGAAAATCAATTATAACCATTAATATTAAATAAGGTATTTTAAAAGAAAACCAGGAGAAGGCCATGTAATAGACAAATTGGCATGTGTTCTGTAATCAGAGGCTGGAAGGAAGCCAAATGTATATTTTCTTTAGGAGCAATGCTTCAGAACTGAGAATCGGGGTTTCATTAGGCTTTACAGAAAATAAATATGGTAAATAATGAAAATCGGCTGTTAGCATGTTTTATAATCATCAGAGTACTTAACCAAGAACTTTACCTTCACATGATGTTATACCCATGTATAAAAGAATCAAGGAGTTTAGAGCAGCAGCCATTTTGGAAGTGAGGAAATGATCTTGGTTATTTCTCTCCCTGGAGATCAACGGCCTGCATTAGCCATCATGCCTCAACCAAAAGAGGTGAAAACCTCTGGCTTGCGACCCAGACTCAGGGGCCTATCCCTTGACTCTTGCTCAAGCTTCTTTCTGAAAACTGGTCATTTCTTCTACCACCTCCAAAGAACATTTTTAATGTTTACTTTAAAAAATAATTTGAATGTTGTCAAAATAGCCCATGTTTACTATTTTTAAAAATTAAATAGCACCAAGAAACACACAACAAAGTCCAAGAAGCCATGAAAAGTTATGACTTTTGCTTTCATCCATGTAACAAGCATGAAATTGGGCTTCAGGAGACGTCCATCACCAGGGAAAGATGCCTGGTTCTCATATGTAATCAAGCCCAAAGTGTCAATGCAATTATCTGTATTTTTGTCATAGCTAGTGTTTTGCTATTCTTGGATTTAATCAAAATGGATTTTTCAGGATATATTTTTTAATTTTTTTTATTAATTTATTCTTCTTACATCTCTATGGTTATCCCATCCCTTGTATCCTCCCATTCTTCCCTCCCTCCCAGTTTCCCTTTATTCCCCTCCCCTATGACTGTTCCTGAGGCGGATTACCTCCCCCTGTATATGCGCATAGCGTATCAAGTCTCTTCTTGGTAACCTGCTGTCCTTCCTCTGAGAGCCACCAGGTCTCCCCCTCCAGGGGACATGGTCAAATATGAGGCACCAGAGTACTTGAGAAAGTCATATCCCACTCTCCACTCAAGTATGGAGACTGTTCTAACCATTGGCTAGATCTGGATAGGGGTTTTAAAGTTTACTGCCTCTATTGTCCTTGGCTGGTGCCTTAGTTTGAGCGGGACCTGCATAATAGCCCAAGGAGCATGTCCCATGAAAGGATATATTATTTTTTTAATGTGGCCACTAAACATCAAACTTTATATCAAAGTAGTATTCTCTCATTGAAAACACACATACTAACTAAAGTATGAGCAAGTAGTAGTTTTAAAAAAACATGATACTAAGAGAAGATCAAGGCAAGTATTAATGTTTACAGGCTTTCTTCTCAGGGGAGACTTGAGTAGGGCCAGCAGGCATTTTATAAGAGTAAATGATCTATACAAGAAACCAGTGGGATGAACGACTAGGTCGCCTGCCTGGGTACCAGCTCTAGTGTCCTGTGTCCTATAGTCCATCTGCTGTGAGATTACTTCAGACCATTCTCTACAGAGGGAAACCAGAGAAAGCTACTTCCTATATAATTCAGAAGGCAAAGAAAAAGAGGAGTGGAGTTGGGAAAAGCACTCAACAGGGCAAGACACGAGGTGGTGTTCCCTGAACCCTCCTACACTGGTAACATCTACAGTCTTATCTTGCTTAAAGCTGACACCTTTTATATTTTAAGACTTTGAGCTGTCTGTTTTCTTTTCTTTTAATCCCTGGTTGCCTTGAGGTCAAGTACAGTCCAAATCTCTTCCTAAAACTATCAGAATTACTTTTAACTTTGTTTCACTTTTACTTTTATTCAATAATCAGAATTTTATAAGGAATATCTTTCATCGGATCAATTATTTATGTTCTATATTTTTTTAACGTAAATGTTTTCTTCATCCATTCAGTTAACACATTCTAGAAGAGATGGTTGCTAGAAATAGACTTAAAAAGAAAAGATTAATGAACGTATAATGGTACACACATGTATAATCCTTCAACTAGTCTGAAAAGTATAAATTATTCATACCAATAATAGAGTTTTAGGTAAGTAGAAATGGTTGTGGTGTCAACAACATGGAACAACAATCAAAAAAACTGCAAGATAGGAACATAGTATTAGTATTTACCACACCAAATTAAGACTGAGAACTTTTTATTAAGAAAATTAAACCAATCTTTTTTCTATAATTGCCCACAAAAGTATGAGAGGTGTCAAGTGGTCTTATGGAACAAAAACAGAGAAGTTCATGGCAGAATATGAGAGAAGGAGAATGTTAGTGAAAGACATGATTCAGATGAAAAATAAAACGAAATAAAATAAAAATACTCATAAGAAATGTGCTGATAATACTACTCAGTTGTGGTACCCCTGTATACCTTTGGGTATTGCAAGTATCCACAGAACCCCCCAAACTGGTTTTATTGTGTGTGCGGAAAAAGTGATAGTAAAGAGAAAACACGCACATCTGTTTCAACTGACTGACATAGCCTTCATGTGGCCCTCCCCCATCAAAGGTTCAGTTCACCATCATATATAGAAGACGCTATCTCATAGCCGACATCCTATTCCTCAGGCTTCTACCACCTTTCTGCCTCTCTTATGTGATATTCCTGAACCCAGAGTGTAAATACTGTAAAGGTTTTAGTTTAGACTGGGCACCCCACATTTTTACCAATTAAAGATTTCTGTAATAGTCTCCATTCATTTCAATAAGAAACTTCTTTGATGAGGCATTCCTTAATTAGGGTTACCATTTCTGTGATGACACACCATGACCAACCCAACTTGAAGAGGAAATGGCTTATTTGGCTTACACTTACACATCACTGCTCATCATAGAAGGAAGTCAAAGCAGGAACTCAAACAGGGGAGGAACCTGGAGCCAGGTGCTGATGCAGAGGCATTTATAGATGCTGCTTAGTGGCTTGCTCCCCATGGCTTGTTCAACCTGCTTTCCTCAGAACTACCAGCACTCACAATTGGCTGGACCCTCTCCCCTTGAATCACTATTTAAGAAAATGCCATATAGGCTTACCTACAGCCCAGTCTTATAGAGACATTTTAACTGAGGTTCCCTGCTCTCAAATGAATTTACCTTGTGTCAAGTTGGCAAGAAATATCCTGCACAAGATAAGAGCTACACTTATCTACAGATGGAATGATAGGTACTTAGTAAGCAGTTGGGATATATATATATAGGATTAAGAACATGCAGTAGTAGGTGAGCCACTAGAATTCATGGCTCACCAGCTACAGGAAGTTCAATTGTCTTACAGTGCAGGGCATGGATTTTCTCTGATTGAGTGGCTCCCAAGTCCAATCAGGTGGCTATTGATTAACCCCTAAGACATAAATGCCACAATTGGATTATTGGGTATATCTTCCTATGCTAGTTGGGTAGCATTATTGTCATTATTATAGTAGTTAGGGCTTTCAGATGTCTTTCTCCCCTGGCAGCTTGCATAGCATCCTCAGATGATACCACAGCTAGTCCTCAAGGAGGAAGTTTCCAGGCAAGTTCCAGCTGGAGTGTTCCAAGTCCAGTGTGTACAGTGTGGTGACGTCACACTTCATGCCGAGGACAACCAGAAAAGCTTATGTTGTTTTGGAGATCTGTAGGACTTCCCTAACTAACGGCTTGAAGGAAGGGTGCCCATGACCAGCACAGGGTTTTTGTTAGATAGTCCATGGCTCACGGGTTGAACATTTTCACCTCAGGAGATAAAATGGGCATACTAGTATTATATGTGTTTTAAGTAAATATAGTCTTTCCACATGGCTTTTCCAGGCATTCTTGCAGTTTTTTTATTCTTCCTCCATCCCTCTTCCTAAGTGTTGCTCCCCTTCCATCTCTAAATAAAATCATCAACCAATTTTTCTTTATTTACCAATCTTCCTTGCACTCTTGCTGAGACTTCTAGATTTCTGGTTCAGATTACCGAGATTTCAAGTCTCTTCCACTGCATTCTCATTTCCCTACAACAGGCTCTTATTAGTTTTCTGATAAAGGAGACACAAATAAGTGTCTCTGAGGCCATACACATTGGAATTATTCACGTGGTGCACTTAGAGAAGCATGTGTTACTATACCCTCCTGGCTTTACCCCTTTCTTTTGCTTATTTATCCCATGACACAGAGAGCTACATTGAAATTTACACCCAGAATTTTCTGCACTGTTTCCTCACTTCCAGTGTTCTCTGAGAATGCCGATGGCATTCTTCTTCTAGGTCTATTTTATGGGGCCTGTCCACTCTGTCCCTAACTCTGGAATCTCTTGTTCCTAGCCCCCTCTAATGTGAATGAAATACAGCTACTATTTTAATGTGATTTTTAAAAATTTGTTCTCTTAAATATTTCATGTTCTCCTTTAACCTAGTCCCAACTTCTTCTATCTCTTGAAGGCTAAGCTTTTATTGGAAGGCTGAGTAACTTTATTTAGGATCTTTTTTTTTTCTAATTTTCTATCTCATATTTTGTTTCTTTTCCATTATCTCTATTTACATTTTAGAGGTTGGGGATTATGGACTAAACTTTCAGTTTCTGGTCTTTTCTCTACAGTTCAGTAAAGTCCTTTCCCTTCTTAATTTTGAAGCATATATTTTCATTTATCTTCTAATGTATCTGTAGAATTTTTCATTTTTTCTGTCATATTTTTCACATTTAGTTACTGTCTCAATCTACATGTGTTTTCATTACACTCAGGATCAGCATTTTCTCTTGGATTTTTGGTGTACGATTTTATATTTCTAAGGGTTTGTTTATGTATATTATTATTGTTTCTCTCAGGTCACCTTGTTGTGTATGTTTCCTTTATTTTATTTAGTGTGTGTGTGTGTGTGTGTGTGTGTGTGTGTGTGTGTGTGTGTGTG
>OU015744.1:16769206-16789037 GCA_907169655.1 Acomys percivali
TGTGTGTGTGTGTGTGTGTGTGTGTGTGTGTGTGTGTGTGTGTGTGTTTCAAAGACTTTGCTGATACTGGTCATATGAAACTATCAGTACACATTGAAATGAATTTCTAAAACTCTAATTTGCAAAGGGCAAGCTCTGGTCCCTGGGTGGGACTTGTTAAGTTGTGGTTTCACTGTTGGGAACTCAGGCTGTTTTGTTTGTTTGTTTGTTTGTTTTGTTCTTGTCTAGTTCAAAGTTCTTAATTTTCTGTCAGGAAGGCTTAGCTGATATTGCCCCTCGCTAACTCAAGGCCCCCTGTGAACTGGATGAGAAAAGAAAATATGGATGCCTCACATCTTTGACCTGACCACCTTTCCTATACCCCTACTCACTGGTGTGCCTCTTATCTAAATCTGTGGCCTTTGCACTTAGCAACTCTGAGCTTTGAGCTCCCCACTATTCCATTCAGTGAGAGTTAGTGGACTAGCTTTCTAGATGTAAGAATCTGCAGTTTAGCAAATATTCAAGCTTTCCAAGTCATCTCCCTTCTCAGTGGCATGCCTCAGTAGCATAGTCAAAGTGTATAGGAAGCAAAAGGACCCAGAATTGGATGAGTTGCAAATGCAATCTAGCTTGGATTTCATTAACATTTTTTAAAATTTGTTATCTTAACATCCTGATTGTAGCCCCTCCTGGTCCACCCTTCCTCCCTTTTACCCCAACCCCCTCCCCTAGTCCTCAGAAAGGAGGAGCCCTCCTCCCCTATCATCTGTCCTACTCTTGACCAGATTTGTTGGCTCCATTGGTCTCCTTGTGGAGCTCTTGTCTCCCTCCATGACCTTTTGCCCCGATCCCAACTCTTCCATAAGACTCCCATGCTCCACACAGTTTGGATGTAAGTCTCAGCATCTCCTGGAATCCCCTCCCTGATGGGTGGAGTTTGTCAGAGGACCTCTAGGTAGGCTCCCTTTCTTGAACCACTTCTGGCGTCTATTCTATTTCCCTTCTGAATGAGAATTAAGCATTCTCCCAAGAGTCCTCCTTTTTATTTAGTTTCTTTATGTCTGTGTATTGTAGTGTGGTTATCCTGCATTTTATGGCTAATGTCTGCATATAAGTGAGTATATACCATGCATGTCTTTCTGGGTCTGGGTTACCTCATTCAGGATGACCATTTCTAGTTCCATCCATTTGCCTGCAAACCTCAAGATTTTCTTGTTTTTAATAGCTGAGTAATATTCCATTGTGTAAATGTACCAGTCTCTTTATCCGTTCTTTGGTTGAGGGGCGTCTAGGTTATTTCCAGATTCTGGGTATTATGAATAAAGCCGCTATGAACATCATAGTTGAGTAAATGTCCTTGTTGTATGGCAGAGCATCTTTTGGGTCTATACCCAGGAGTAGTATGGCTGGGTCTTTAGGTAGAACTATTCCCAATTTTCTGAGAAAGTGCCAGATTGATTTACAAAGTGGTTGTACAAGTTTGCACTCCCACCAGCAATGGAGGGGTGTTCCCCTTTCTCCACATCCTCACCAGCATGTGCTGTCCCATGAGTTTTTGATCTTAGCCATTCTGAGGGGGTATTTTTTAAAAGGTTCTTCAGCTTTGCTTTCTCCTCTGCCTCTGATTGCATCAACTTGTTGGTGTAGCCCATGAGATATATCCTATTCCAGCCTTTTAGTGGCCTTTACTATTTAGAATCTTTTATTATCATTTTAATGGCGCTTGCAAGGGAAACATGATATTGCATGTAATCAGTCAAATAAATTGTATTCATTGGTACTAAAATAAAACAGTTAGGAATGCTGTCAGATGGTAGGAAAGGATTTACCTTAGAGGCTGTGCCTTAAAATGCTTTCTTCTCTGTTTTCTTCACACTTGTACTTGAGTTACTTCTCTGACCCTGCTCAGTCGTCCTTCTCCCTTCGATGTCTTAATTTACATTTTTTTTTATTTTACAGAGTATCAAAGTAAGCTGGTTTCCTCCTCCATCAGGAACACAAAATGGATTTATTACTGGCTATAAAATTCGACACAGAAAGACTACCCGCAGGGGTGAGATGGAAACACTGGAACCAAATAACCTCTGGTACCTGTTCACAGGTCAGTGTTCACGCAGTGCAGTCTGGCAAGCTTTTGATGAATTAAATGCTTTAGGAATAAAATATACTCTCACTTCAAAGGAACATCGACTTTTTTTCCTGGCAGCTGACATTTATTGGCCTGAACAAGAATAACCTTTATATTTTTAGCTTTATATGCTCTGTAATGCTTTTGCTACACATTTCCCCTCTATCATCTTAATAAGTGTATCATAGAAAATTTTTTGTTCCTTCTCATACTTGCTGACTCAGCAACTCTTATTGCCTAATATCTTTTAACTTTTTAGTTAACAATTTTTAAGACCTCTAGTGAAGTTGCTCTCTATTTTTACTCATTGTGGTCCCACTCCACAACACAAATGTCAAGGGGGAACTGAGAAGAGGGACTGAAGAGAAAGGATCTTATACTTTCTATCAACTCACAAGTCTACTTTTGTAGAAATATTAGTGGAATTCACAGGAGGTTAATATTTATAAAAACTGGGTTGAATATTGTTTTTGTTGTTGTTGTTGTTGTTGTTTTTGTTTTGAGACAGGGTTTCTCTGTGTAGATTTGGTTGGTCTGGACTCTCTTTGTAGACTAGGCTGGCCTCAAATGACAGAGATCCCTCTTCCTCTGCCTCCCGAGTGCTGGGATTAAAGATATCCATTTTTATTTTATAAAATGAAAAATAATGCATTTTCTTATAGTTTTGTAATCTTCCTATATGTTAGTCTAAGTAAGTTCTTCCTAAACAGACTTAGGAAAGTCTTCTGAAGTCATCTCAGTGAAGATGTATGTTTAGGAGTACAAGAATGAGTGAACAAGGGAAGTGAGGGAGGAGCAGGGAGATATTTTCTTATAAAAATGGTGATATATTATTGAATTTGATGTCCATGACTTTGAAACAAGTACAAAGCTTGCAATGCTTCATGAAATGGCTCTGGGAAGTCATACAAAAATGACTTTGTCCCATGATCGGTAGCTGGATAGAACATACCTAGCTTCTCTTGTCTATCATTGGACAAGAGGTTGACTGCTGCCTAGCTCAATGAAAGTCCCTGCAAAGCAGAACTTTTGTGAGCACTAACAGAAGCTCTCTCCTTGTTCATCACTACTTTATGTGATATGGCAAGAAAGCTCAGAGTTTTATTGGCCTAGGATTCACTTGAGACATGTCTACAGCCCTGAAAACAAAGCATAGTGTAATGGTCCACCACAGTCATTCGAAGTAGATGATGAGTAAATTAGGGATGATGCAGCAATGTGGCAAAATGCTTAACAAAAACAACTTAATGGAGGACTTCTTATGGTTCATATTTGAAGACCATAGTGCCTCATATCAGTGGATATGGTACAGGAATGTGAGACTTCCATTGTACCTGCAGTCAGAGGGAGAGAAAGAGTTCTACGCTGGTATTCCACTCACTTTATTTTTCTTCTCTTGGGCTCTAGACCTTACAAAGGAACCACTCACTTTCACGGTAGGACTGCCTTCCCCTACGACAATTCCCTCAAAGACATTCCCAGAGGTGTGTCTTTTGAATGATTCCAATTTGAGTCAAGTTAACAGTGAAGATTAGTCATGCAAAGTCATGTCCTGGCTCACCGTGTCAAGCGCTTGGTGTACAAGTTCAAGAATCCAAGACTGGGCACATAGCCTTCACAAAAAAAAAAAAAAAATCAGGCCACATGTGGAGCCATACCAATGGTAACACTAGCCATAGGGCCTGAAAGTGTAAGCATAGTCAAGGAAATCTCTCTAGCTCAGTGGTCAACTAGCATAATCAATTTGTTAGTTCTAGGCTAAGTGAGAGCATACTCCAAAAAAAAGGGTCAATATAAGATATGTGCTGTAAACTTCTAATCTAAACACCTGCAAATACACCATGCACACATGGATGGGCACACTTGTACACACATATCCTTATAAACACATTCAAGGTCCACCACTCCTTGTCATATTAACACCTAAATATATAGCTTCAAAACTATAATTTCCCACACTTGATCGTCAACAACCTATGAACTTCCAATAATAGAAATAAATTTAATGTCTTTGTAAAACCCTCAAAACTGTAACGATACTAACATTGTTCAAAGTGTCTTCTAAGGCACAAAACAATCTTATCTGTGAGCTTATCCATGAAAACAGTTTACAAACTACCATCATGGAGTTTTAGCTTCATTACCTTATAGTCCTTCACCCCTTTTTAAACATAGTGGATATTTTATCCCTTAGAATACCATGTCCAGTTAAATAATGAGCCAAGAATTATTTGTCCTGTTTACTGCAAAAATGCCTATGAGTCCACAATGCCCGTCTTTCTGTTTCTTTCTGTCTCTGTGTCTCTTTTGTATCTCTCTGTGTCTCTGTCTCTGTCTCTCTCTGGTGTGTGTGTGTGCCTGTGTATGTGTGTGTGTGTGTGTGTGTGTGTATGTGTGTGTTAATCCTAACATGTTTCTTTTGATGATATGATTTGGTAAATACCTAATATGGAAAAATAAAACCATCCATTGCGTTTTAAGGAAACATAAGTAAACACTCAATAGGCTGTATCCATACTTTAATAATTAAAAAATGCACTTCTACTTAATTATAAAGAATAAGTGTTTCTATTATAAGAAGAAATACTTGGCACATAATAGCAAAAGATGAACTTAAAGCAAGATCAGAGAAAAGCAACCTCCAAATCCACAAGCTCCATGGTCAACATGTGGAACTCCTGGAGACATCATCTATCTCCATCATGCTTGAATAGCACCCACACATCCAACTCCTCTACAAGATGCAAGCCAATTATAGCTGCTTCTTTGTGCGTGCACTATTCCCTAACCTCAGCTTTCCTCAGCATTTATTTCATATCTCTGGCATAAACATCCCACTGCAGTGATTTTCATCTTCACAGCTTAATGCAATGGAGCTTTACTCGCTGTTCAAACTTTCTCCCAAAGAATCTAACTCTGCCACACATTGTCTCACTTTCTCTCTAGATTCTTGTTTCTCACTTCCATGCTATACTCACTCTCTCTTTCTTATTGTATGCCTGGAAAAAAGTAGCACATCATGGAGAACACTACCAGCTACAGGTCTATTCTGAATGCCATCTGCCACAGCTGTAGTGGTGCCTGTGTATTTTGGCAACTGAACTCCCTGTGGTGGTTGTTTTCATCAAGGAATGCCTTTAGCACAATTCTCAAATATCCATTGAACTTGCAATTTTACAACTTGGAACCCCTGATGAGTTGCCTTTAGGATACCTTTACAATATTCCAAGTGCATAATAGCAGGTTTCTCTGTGGTGGCATCAGTCTCTTTAACAGTTCCAGCTTCTGTTTCCCACCAGGCCTGAGTGCAGTGCAACTTTAAATCTGTTCATAATGCTTTATGCATTAAAGACTCCTCTCTCTCTCTCTCTCTCTCTCTCTCTCTCTCTCTCTCTCTCTCTCTCTCTCTCTCTCTTTCTTCCCCTCTCTCCAACCATGACACAGCCTGGTTGTCATATTCCCTGGACATAACAAACTATTTATTCCATTACCTTTAAATTTGGCCTCACTCCATTTTTTTAGGATATGGGAAGAAAGGAGCCAGATTTGGGGCAGAACGTAACATGAAAGGCATCTAGCCCAGCTCTCAGGAGAGTCTTTGTTTCCCTTTGAAACCTCAGGAGCAAAGACTACACTGTCTGCTTCTCTATTGGCAGAGCAGTCCTCTTAGAGAATGTGATATTCCCACACTCTTGCCAGAATTTCTTGGCTTAGAGCATTCAAGGGCTTTTCTACTCTCCAGTTCTAAACTCTTTCATGCCTGTCCCACAATCTCATTCCAAATGCCCTTACACCATATGATCAGTTCTATCACATCATCTGCCAACTCTTGGGGACCAATTTTCTGTATCAGTTACTTTTCTCATTGCTGTGTTCATAACACTTGACAAAAGTAATGCAAGGAAAGCTTATTCGGCCTCATATTTTTCAAGGTGCAGTCCATTGTGATAGGGAAATTAGAGTAGGAGAAACATGTCCCTGTGCGTTCACAATCAGGACAGATGAGCACTAGTGTTCAGTTTATTCAGTCTGAGACTTCAACCCATGGGATGGCAATCACCTGTATCCAGCGTGAGTCTTTGCACCTCAATTAAACTTTTCAGGAAGTACTGCAAAGATATTGCTAGGAAAACAGCTCCTGCGTGATGCTAAATCAAGTAGAGCTGACAATGAAGATAAGCCATTGCAGCCTCATAGCACGTGATTGTGTGAGCTGAGGCAAACTAAAACTCATATGATTTGTAGTGAGTAGAGTCATTGATTCATGTATTTTTTTCATAAAAACCTATATGTGTTTTGTGAATAAATGATCACTGAAAGTGCAGAGATTAAACAGAGATATTCTTCTGTGCCAGATATGCAGCAAATATTATTTTAAATCATGAGATGGGGGAAGAAGGAGAGAGGGAGGGAGGCACACATACTTTGTCTTTCCCTTAGACTATTATCTTTGACATCAGAATAACATAGTTTGTTCCCATAGGAATACTGTCTGTACATCTTATCATAAATGGGAGAATGCTTCCAAAACAGATTATTGAACACAACACTGCCTCTTTTAAAGCTAGGCAAATTCTAAGTGGGTGTTGTTGAATTTTAAAACCTGATATAACATTCTAACACACTGTTGTCAAAGCTTTTAAAAAGTCAAGCCTATGGTGTATTTTCCTCAACCATGAAGAAATAACATGAAGAACAAAAATAGATGCTAAAGTAAGACCTATATGCACAATTAAGTCCCTAATATGACATGTGGTTACTTTGAGAAAAACCACAGCTTTAAAAAAATCTTGCTGAAAATGTTTTAATACTTCTACGTAATAGTAGACATAAAAAGGCATGAGGCTATTTCATTTCTTCTTTTTATAGAATACAGAGAGTAGGCTCCTAGACATTTTCTTGTCATTGGATTTTTTTCCTCACATAAGAACATTAAAAATATGAAATAAACTTTGTTTGTAAAATAAAAGATCAACATAGAACAGAGATACTAAGGACTGGAAATTCAATTCAAAGCACTCTAAATTGCCAATAAACATGATAAAATGTTCAATCTTGTTTGCAAATAGAGAAACAGAAGTTAAATTACTGATTATTTTATTTGGCTAAAGAAACAATAGTAAAAATAAGTAGAAGTGTTGTATTCAGGAGGCAAATCTGTAATACCAACTTCCCTATTCTATTTTAGGACATAAAATAATATAATGTTCATGGGAAACATTGTGAATATGTGTTATGTGCTCATGGAAATAAGCATATATGAATTGAGATTTCACATTTTTCACAGAGATACAATACATCCCCAGTTTTCCAAATTTTAGGAGTTATTATAAGATATAATTCAATTTGCAATATTTTAAACAAAATCATGTTCCTTAAAGTATTACTTTCATAGAAAATAGTTTTTTAAAGCATAAATAACTTTAAACAATAGACCTTTTAAAATCAGTCCTATCAGTATGCAGAGACCGAAGAACCAGCCAAAGACCATGCATGGATAGGTCCTAGGCTCCCTACACACAATGTAGCCAATGGGTACCTTGGACTTCATGTAGGTCCCTGAGAAAGTCCACCAGTAAGGGGAGTGGGGACTCTCCCTGACATGGATTGTTTCCTGCTTTTCAATCACTTCCCCCTGGCAGGGTGGCCTTATTAGGCCACAGAGGAAGAGGATACACTCAATACTGATGCAACTAAATGTGCTGGGGTGTGTGGGGAAGGGGGCTTCCCTTTTCTGAGGAGTAGGGGAAGGGGGATAGGGACAAGACAAAGGAGGGAGAGACCAGAAGGAGAGAAGGGAGAGGGCTGTGGAGCAAATAAATAAATAATCCTATGTTTTTGAGAGTGAGATACAATAAAAATGAGTCTCACATTAAAGATTTAAAAATTATCCAGTGATATTGTACTCACCTTAAATTCATAATAATGATTTCATATTGAGCTCTTCAATTGATTATGTCCAAAAGGACCTATCTGCACATGTGATTGAATGCTGATAATCCTCCTGTATATAGGTTCAGGACAGATACCACTCAGGCCATTACAGATCCATGTCATCTTTCCCCTCAAGCACAAACCATTTGATTCTGTGTTCCAATAAAATGGACTCATTCAAAGATAAACAATCCAGCTCTGCATCCTCATTTCTCTGAGCTGTGTAAGACACCAGCAGTATCTAGTCACCATGGGGTAACCCATCACCACTCCAGCTTGTTACCCTGCCACCCAAAGGAAAAGAAAGGCAGGATGTGAGTTAATTAGCTTATTATTGCAAATGGCTTATAACTGTCCATTTGCCTCTTTAAAGGTTTAAAGGATTCTGAATTGAAAACTGTAGCTTTTAATCCCACCCTTGCATCTTAGTGCCAAAAAAAAAAAAAAAAAAAAAAAAAAAAGTAAAACCCATGGGGAATTTAAAAAATAGTATGATAAAAAAGATTTGTAACTGTGACTGCCGTTAACCTCAAAAATGTCACACATATTTCTTTTGGGTTTGAACTGAAGCAGGAACAACAGTCAGTAAAGCAAATTTGACAGAGCTTCTGCCTTTCTTTTTGCAGTACTATGAGTCATGCTGAGGAACACCTATTGCATTTCTAGACAGTTTGACCATGATTTCAAAAGCATTACTGAGCCAGCAAGTCCTGTGCACCTCAAAATATACTATGGTTTAGGCTTTCCCCCATAATGTATCCAGGAACTGATGTTCTTTATGGTTAGTAAGTATAGTTATTGATTTTCAATATAAATCCACAGTGTTGTAAAATGTGCAGGGTTTGACCCCATGTTTTCAATGCCTCGAACATACATGGATGTATTGATTTGGATGTGAGAAAATTGGAAATGCTTTAATGCTTTCTTTTTGTAGGGTATAATTGAAGGGTAGAAATGCAATTCTTTTTTTTTTTTTTACAAAGCTCTATTTGTTAGACAGGTGTTTGTGTTGTGTATGTTTTTTTACTATGATAATGGAACATCTGCAGTAACAAAGTAATTCATAATTCTAACAAGGACTTTAAATAGCAGGCGTCAGTCTTGTGGGAATCCATATCAACTAAATTTTAAAGTGATGTTTTTAATTTCTGAGTGATCTTCAGGAAAGGTTATTTGGCACTGAGTTTAAGAGTGTTCTCATATTTCGTAGCCAATGTTGAATAAAGAAAATGATACACATGCACTCGTATTTGATGGCCTGAAAACTGGAAAAAGCATAGTAATTTTCTAACAAGGCTAACATGAGAGAAAGCATGCTGCTTGAAAAAGATATTCCATCTTCTGGCATGTGGTGTATAAAATTAGAAAAGAATTATAGTGGTTAACAACTCTTAGTATGAAGGGTAACAATAGGCAAGGATACTCTTTTTAATGACAGAATTTTATCACTAAAAATAGATATCCAATACTTTCTTCAGAATAAATTTATTCTTAAAAGCCTTTGGACTCATACACACTCTCAGAGACATATAGGGAACTGTGCAGGCTTTATGGTCCCATCAAACATTGTAGAAATCACATCATGTATGATAGCCACACCCTTCTTTTTTAGTGAAGATACATTTCACAAAGAACGGCCTGACATGACTATAAGTAGCCTGGATCTCTCAAGCAGAACTTGACATCCAAAGATAGAATTTCTGTTTCAGAGAAATCCAAGGCCTGATGTTAAGACAGCTTCAATGTGATTGTTTAATAACATTCATAACATAAGACTCCATATGGACTGTAGCATGATATCCACAAGATATGTGTCTGCCAAACTTTGATTAGTGCTTGAGTCACTGGAGGTCATAGCCAAGCCCAGTTGGCACAGGAAGCCAGGGACACAGCCTTTGAGAGCAGTTGTTACACACACGTTTGGTGCCATTACTTACTTATTTATTTGGTGCAGAAGTGTAGCTAAATTTCTACCTGACATGGAAGAATATGCTCTCTTGGTGATTTTCTGCCTAGCATGAGAGAGTATTTTCTTGGTGAACTTCAACTAGGTCTCACACAAGATATCTACAGAAGCCATTACTTGCCATGGTTGGATAAGCACGTCTTCCATGAGCGGCCTTTCCTTAGAAATCTAAACTTTCTCAGGATGCCTCTGTGATACATGTTAGTTAGTGTGGTGCTTACAAATGGGTAGCAAACTGAAATGACTATAAGCTTTCCTGAAGGATGACAAAAGTCTCATGCCTTATCTTCAATGTGCCAAGCACTGTAGAATGTTGTCTGTCGACAGTTAACATATCACTGTTAGCAATGACAAGCCACCAATAACAGTTTTAACATACTGGGCTTCTCCAGTTTATAAAACTAGAAGCTTCTCTAGAATATGAGCTCTCTACCTAAGCTTTGATGTATATATTCTTAAATATCATCTGATCAACACTATGTCCTATGAGTAGTCATTTAGAAACCACATTGCTACAAAGTACTCATATTTTTTGGTCATGTGTGTGTGTGTGTGCTTATGTGTGTGTACATGTGTGTGTGTGTGTGTAATTTGGCCCCTGAAATAAGCATCATCTGTTGATAATCTATTTCACTTATATGTTTCTGGTACCAAATAATGATGTTGTTTCATATTATCAGAGAGAAAAATAGAAAAAAAAGTCAGACAACATCATAATCTCTGTAAGAGCTTTTCAACTCCTTGAGATCTAAGGACTTGACAATTTACATTGAGCTGTCAATGTTTTAAAAATGACCCATGGTTCTTTTAAAAATATTGACAGGTAGTAACTGTACAAAATACTGAGTTTCACTATGACATTTTCCTGTGTATGTAGAATATATTATATAAATCTCTAGTTTCAATGGGACTGCACTAACTGCCTTGTTAACAAAGAATAGTAGATGGTTTGGTTCCTTTTTCTGAAGGTTGGTAGCAAAGCCGCATATATGCTAAGAGCCACCCCATCAAGGACTATGTAATTGCAAGCAAATGTACAAAAAGAAAATCTGGCCAAATTTCATCAGTTGTATGAGAACTCATTATTGATGTAACAACAACTTGTTAAACAAGTTGTCATTGTTATTAAAAGCCCTTGAGACTTGAGGGGGAAAACGGGTTTTTAGATCAAAATCTTAAACCCATAAAACTGATAATCTGTCAGGCCTCTCTAACTGTAACTTCTATTCTTTCTAAAGTAATCTCCATTGCCATTACTGTGGAAAATATAATGCACCCAAATTGTTATTGTGATTGACCTCAATTCTTTCTACTCTGAGATCTGACACAAAGTAAAAGATACTGGGAGGGGGTCTTCAAAGCCACAGCCCACAGAATCAACTAACTGGCTGGGACTCATGGTGACTTGCAGAGAACAGAGACCTGTAGGGATCCTGCATATTTATTACGTCTTTGTAACTTAGTATTCTTGTAGAAATCCTAACAGTGGGATTGAGAATCACCCTGACTCTTTTACCTACCCCGTTTATCCTACGGGCTTGCCTTGCTCAGCCTTGATGTGACATGTGCCTTGTGTTACTGTAACTTGTAATGTCCTGTTGGCCTGATGTCCCTGAGAGGCCTGCTTTCTTCTGGGGGGAGGGCTATGGGCACTGTGGGTCTGCGAGAGATGGGAGGAGGGAGGAAAGACTGAGGGAAAGGAGGGGGGAAGTAGGGTAGAGATGTAATATATGAAAAAAGATTTTTAAAATGGAAGTGTGTGTATTTTCTATTGAAATTCAGTTGCTTTGGATTCTTCCTTTTTGGCCCAGTGTAAACATAATCAGTAACCAACACTAAAAGATGGACACAAAAATTTTTACATTGACTGCTCTTGATTTATAGGCAGGGTTCCTAAGAACAGTGAGGAAAATTCTTGCTATTTTTGGTTATTTCTTCATCATTCATATTTTATAATCTGCATCTACCCTGAGGCTGTTTTCAATGACACATTTTTATAAACTGAAAAAAATACACAATAATTTATAGTTTATGAAATATAATTTTAGTTCCTTCTATGCTATTTCTCTTCATACAATCAAAATAACAATAATTACCAAAACATTTACAATATTAAATCATGCCAATTATTGTCACAATTTTTCTAAAGCTTTGAAAACCCAGCTGGAAATTCATATTGTTCTATAACATTTTTTTTCTGGTGGAAATTTCTTCTCATAGGATTGGAAAAAGGGAGTCAATATAGTTTCCAAGTGTCAGCCATGACTGTCAATGGCACTGGGCCACCTTCCAACTGGTACACAGCGGAGACCCCAGAAAATGACCTTGATGGTAAGATCTCACTCTGTTGTCTCTTCCTTAGTGACCTTAGCTTCATCGGTGCTATAGGAAAGTTCATGAACTCCATTTCTAAAACTATTTGTTTTTCTTCTATCTTCATATGTACAATTAAAAACACTATTTACAAAAATAGTCTTTAGGGATGTTTATAGTCTAGTGGCATTACCTATACATTCATTATGGGTCACATGATAAGTTTCATTTTGCATACTTTGAATATTGTTCTATTATAGATTTTTAAACTCTTAACCTTAACTGTTTTCTCCACAAGAATTCCTACTCTTTCTGACAGTAATCCTGATACGTATCATATGCTTCTCTTGTCTGAACTTTTAAGACTGTTTCTTCACAATGCCAACAAATATTTTTAGTTGTTTCTAATAGCATTTATATTTGACACCATTTGTTATGCTGAAGAAAACCTACTTAATTTGCTTTATTGTGAATTATCTTGATACATTTTGAGTTAAGATATTAAGGTTCTTATAAAATTTGTATAACAATAAATTAAATACAAGCCAAGTCATAAAAATCACCAAGTGAAAAATTGTTCTTGATATAAAAGCATTATAGCTGAATAAAATAAGAAAACTTAGTAAAAGAAATAATAAATAAATTTCAAGTCATAAAATACATAAATGGCATATATAATATGGACTAAAATAAAAAGTAAATAATGAAAATAAGACAAAAATGATAATGAAAATATGTATACTTAATCTTACACTTTCAAAACTAAGACCAAGAAAAACAATTAAAATTAAAATCCAGTTATGTGTTGAAATTTTCATCACACAATAATGATAATGTTAAACTCTTAGTTCTTAAGGTTGGACATGGGATTATCTGAGGAAAAATAAAGAATAAATAGTCTGTATCTCTTTTCTTCCTTCTTCTTTTTTCCTCTCTGATATATCCATAATCTTATTGGTGTTTTTTTTTTCAGTACTCTCAAATGTTTTTATTACATCCTTGAACTCTTTTTAATTCTCTTTCTTATCTTTTCCATTTTAATTTAGTAAAATAATCTATTGTTATTCACGATTGTACAGATTTGATTTAGTGAAAGCAACTGTGATATCAATAGAGCAATGAGCAGATGGTGTTTCCACAATGGCAATAATCACTGTCATGTGGTACAACCAGCTATTGTATTAGTTCCTTTCCTTATTACCTTGGACAAAGACCCAGTAAGAAGCTACCTGATGGAGAATGGGCCTGTTCTCACTTACAGTTCTACCAGGTCATTCCCCAACAGAAATTATGAAATAAGAGATGGTACAGAAGAGCTAGTCACATTGTAACAGCAGTCAGGCCCCAGAGAGTGTGCAGGATGAAGACTGCAGGTCTTCTTCTCTGAGTCTCTTCCTCCAACAAGGCTCTATGACCAAGAGCTTCTACAGTCTTACCAAACCACTGAGAATCCAATGTTGAAACAAATGAGCTTATGGGTGTCATTTTACCTACAGACCAAAATATCCATTCAAAAAATAGTTCACAAAAAACCTGCTTCATTGCAAGCATGGAGAGCTGTTATGAAGATCAAATACTGTTAAGAGAGACATATTTTTTCTTCATATTCAAAGTAGCAGAAACCTAACAGGCCAAATCATAGAAATGATCATTATTAAAGGGTAAATCAGTACGAATTTTCATAGTATCCTACAAGCCGACAGAGGATAAAGAAGTGAATGAAGAAAGAGCGTCTTACTTTAAAAATAATACTTGAAGCATGAGATGTTGATGATTAAGTAGAAATATAGCCTTTGGGAGGCTAACACAGGAAGAGAGTACATTTGAGTCGAAAGACCATTTACCAAAACAACACCAACAAAAGGAAAACTAGTACTTGAAGACTAGTGATATTTTCCCATAAAATAGGGAAATTAGTAACTGAGTATAACGATGGCAGAGAGTAATCAACTGTGGGGTTTACTTTAGCATAGGCACCATACGATTATGGCACTGAATTAAAAAACAAATCAGGAGTAATGAAGTTTGGGCACAGGTTGGTTCTAATTGACATGACTGAATTTTGACCACATTATGAATATTTTAATATTGGAATTTTTCTTTAAATCAATAACTTATTTATACTAAGCACATCATTAATTTTTAGAGAAGTGTTGTAATTATAATTTCATTTTGAAAAGATAGCACTAAAGTATAAAAATGTACTTGTCAAACACTAATAAAGATCTTCCAAAGAAGTAATGTCCAAGAACCCACATTGGCTTACTCACAGTTACCTATAACTCCACGGGTATCCAACATTTCTGACATAAGTAGGTATGTACATTCAGTGAATGTAGCCATTCACATACATAAACAGACACATCATTTAAAGCAATAAACATATTTTTAAAAGCAAAAGAAAGCACTATAGAGGAAATAGAAATGACTACAAAATATCACTTTGTATAGGAAAAAAACCTCTCAGATTAAGTAAAACATAGTGCAGACAATAAGAAAATGAGGGAGCACCCATGTGAGTATGGCAGAGAGCGGTCCTCCTGCCAAGATGGAGATCTGACGTCCTAAAGCTGGAGCTCCAGTTGCAATGAGATCAGAGAAATTGAGCTGATGATTATGAGGCTACCATCTGTTTGATTTCAAGAATTATAAGCCATTAACTATTTTACATCAGTTTTTGTGATGTTCTTTTTTTTTTTAATTTAATCCTCTCATCCACATTCATAAGGTAATTATTATTCTCTTTAGTTCAAAGAAACAGAACAAACTAAAATTATTCACTAAATTGATCAGGTCAGCTAGGAAGCAATAGCTAGAACTCAAGGTCTGTTTCTGTGAATCCATGCCCAGCGCTCAGTGTAAAGTCTCCACTGACCCCACAGATTTGGATGGAGGTAGAAATTTATGAAACAGCGGTGCTGTGATTCAAGGCAAACGACTCTAAGAAGTGAGATCATATCACTTACCCAAACCTAGAGGCCGTATCTCTTACCGGAAGGAGTGAAAATAAATGGAGCAGAGGTCCAGAAGGTCCTATAAAATACCCAGATTGGAAAGGACTCAGCGCTTGACTTATATGCTCTTTTCCCGACTGTGAGTGAATCAAATGTCAAATGGACCCAACATAGAAAATCACAACTGCTTGGATGGAACACAACCTTTCCTCGATTTCACGCTCTTTTTCATGCCCTTGCCTTCTGTGTATACACCACTTCACACCTCTGTTGTAGGCAGTAATCTGATGTAGTTCTCGTTAGAAGAACCATATTAAAGCCTTATGCTTACTGAGCTTTCCCACACTTTCCCTTTAAGATGATCTCCCTGTTCCATGCAGCATTTCTCTATACATCTTCCTTATTTCACTATTGATGCAGGTATTACGAAATGTAATTAAGAGCCTCCTCTGTGTTGAATCACAGGGAGCGCAAACAAGAAATTGGTGAGAATAGCTCTACTTGTGCATAGATAACCGTTGCACTGATTGGAAACTATTTCATTAGAATGAATAGACCTAGAAACAGGTATTTTAAGGGAAGGATGTTTTGACAAGTATGATTAAACAGAAAAGCTCTCAAATAGTCTATTAAATAGCATGCCTTTAGTATATTACTGCAGCCATTACTGGTTCAGAAAAAAATAATCCTTTATAAGAATGTTACTCTTTTGTAAGATTTATTTATTTTTGTTTTCTGAGTTTGAGAGTTTTGCCAACATGTATGAAGTATTTGTGTGACTACATGGCTGGTGCCTGAGAATGCCATCAGAAGGCTGCAGGTGTCCCACAAGTGGAGTCTCGGATGGTTGTGGTGCCACATGGGTATTGGGAACAAAAGCCAAGTCCTCAACAAGATTACAAAGTTCTCTTAACCACCAAGTCATCCTTACAGCTCTGTGAATGAAACTCTTTCACCAGTCCTTTACCGTTACACAGTTCAGTTTTGCATCTTTTATTTTCATTCCTCTACAAATTCATCCTGATGATTATTGCTGAAGATTTTCTTGTCACTTCTCACATACAGGTTAGCAATGTGAATACAGAGAGTACATTAAAAAGGAAGCTGGAGGAGCTCGTACTTCTTGACTCATTGATGCACATGGTACAAAGTGTGATATCAGGTTATTTGAAACATAATGGAAACTAACTGATCTTAGAGAATTTAGCTATTAAAGAGTATGGCAAGCTTTACTTTCTCTATGAAACTGTTTCAATCACTGTGAGAAATTAGTCAGACTGGTCTTAAAACCTTGTTTTATTGATCCATGATGAATCTTTTTTTAAGTTATTATTATTTATTCAGATTTTATCCAGATTGTTATCCCCTCATTTGCATCTTCCTGTTCCCTCTGTCCCTATTCTGCGCTATTCCCCTCTACTGGACCTCTGACAAAAGGGGACTTCCTCTGGGACCATATGACCACAGAAATTATGATTCTTTATTAAGATCTAAAAGTAAAGTTGAGTTGAATTCCATCTGATTTTCTTTTCACTCCACCATTAGAGTATAAAAGTCTATCCTGTAATATAAATAATTGTATTAATGAGTGGGCCAACTTGATAAGCATAACAGTACCCAGCATCCATTCAAACACACCCATACTCACATACACAAACTCATGGTCACAATACATTATTTTATAAGCATTGTATTGAAGTACACTTTCTTTAAATATTTATCTCATTTTCACTAATTCATGTACATGCTTAAATTATAAAATTACATGAAAATGACTTCCACCCAAGGTTTCAGAGCTGATGTTGGAAAGCTTTGAATAGAAATCATTCCAAAGTAAGAAACACAACCACATAGAGTTGCTTTGTTCTTCGCTAAATTATATATAAAAGAGAAACAGTCATTTTGAAAAACATGTAAAATGGAAAGTTTTGTTTTCCATAATGCAAGAAATCTGTATTGGAAGAAAGCTGGAACATTAACATTCTTGGCATATACCTGCTGTGTAACTATCTCCATTCCCAGGTCACCTAGTGACTCCAGAGAGATATGTTCATGACCATGGCTCTGAGCCTTGAGTCCCTATGCAGAGGTGGTGCTATACAGACTTCAGCTGCCCCTTCTCCCTTCCTTGGACTCTGGTGCTTCTCTTTCTTTCTCAAGTTGGCTTAACCTGTGTGAAAATGAACAGAAACTTAAATAGTTACTGTAATCCTCATGGATTGCCCTTTAATTAGGATGTTTTGTTAAAGTAATTATACATCCAAACTGCACTGTTTGTTCAAGGTTCCCTAGAAATCACATTGCTATTACTGGCAGCTAAGAGTCCTGAAATATTTATTTTGCGCCTCAGATTTTCAGCTTAAAAAAAAAGTCCAAGATCATTACAATTTACCACAGTTCTTATGTACATGCCTTACATAAAGAAATGAAAGGATTTTTGATGAAGTTTAGGAAGTAGCCTTCAGGAAATCGAATCTGGAGATCTGTTTAGCCTGCCCTTAAGAATGCAGGAATAGGGAGAAATTGTCAGACACCATCAATGATGATGTGATTTAAAGTAAACATTCCTTAAAGTACAGCAATGATGCAGAAGAGTGGCTGGGGATCTAGGAACTACTCTAACTTTTGCTTTCAGGAAATGGGTAATTTCCTCTATAATCATGCAGATGTGTTCACTGGACACTCATTTTATTAGCGATATGATATACCACGGCAACTCAGGGTTTTAACCAAGTGACCTATGTGACTATAATTGAGAGTATGGCGAGAAGAGAAACACATATTCAAGCTTATTGTCATTATTATGGTAGATCTGTTTGTGAGACTACCTATAAAGAAAAGCACTGGATATTGAAAATGTGGTATTTACTTAAGAAAGTCATAAAAAGAAAGATCCCTTAGAAGACTTACAAAGCAGAAATATGTAATTCTTAGTAATTGAAAAATTTGGAGAAAACAAAGAACCTTAGAAAATACACAAAAACAAAACAAAACAAGGCCGGGTGTGGTGATGCACACCTTTAATCCCAGCACCAGGGAGGCAGAGGCAGGCAGATCTCTGTGAGTTCGAGGCCAGCCTGGTCTACAAAGTGAATCCAGGACAGCCAAGGCTACACAGAGAGACCCTGTCTTGAAAACAAAAACAAAAAACAAATAGTGATATGCTGTAGGAAGGTTATTCCTCCAAAGTGTAAACACTAATACCCTGCAAACCTGTAATTTTTGGTCAGAAGAATTGTTGTAGGTGTGAGAAATGCTGGCTTCTGAGATGGCAGATTATCATGGATAATTGAGGACCCTATCTAGTCATCAAGGTTCTTATATGAAAAAGGCAGGAAGTCCCCTAAATGTTTATCCAATAATAACTGAACAAGTTAAAAAATACATACATAGGAGCAATATTGAAGGGGCTCAGGAGAGAGAGAGAGAGAGAGAGAGAGAGAGAGAGAGAGAGAGAGAGAGAGAGGAAGAAGAAGGAGGAGGGAGGGAGGGAAGGAAGGAGGGGTAGAGAGATAACACTAACTGACTAATAAGTTAATAATTAATTAATATATAACTATAGATGTTCTTACAAATTTATATTATGTGTAAACAGAATTTAGGAGGGGTGATTTCAAGTTGTTAGAATGTTTGAAATGACAATTTTCGGTATGTTGTCTGTACTTTACATCTACAACTCAATAGTACATGTAGGCATAAATTTTAGTAATATTTGAGTCATTGACAAAATTAAATATACACATACCAAATATGTTCACATACCATAAGAAAAACATATTTGCGCTATATTTTAGCTTAGTAATAGCATTATTATTTGAGGTCAAATTGTATCAAAACAATGAATGCGGAGCATAAAACAAAAAATATATATCTATGTCTATATCGATATAGATATGAAGGATAAAGTCAGGAGGCACAGGGCCATGAATGCTGGTGCTCACTGTTCTTTCTTCTCTTTCTACTTTTGTCCAGCCTGGGCCACCGTCCTTGGAACCCATAGTCAGAGCAGGTCTTTCACCTTCAATTACTTCTCTCAGGAAACAAACAAAGGTGTCTGTCATTGGTGCAGTTCCCTAGATGTTTCTTAATCCAATCAAGCTGAAAATCAAAATTAACCGTCATATGCACTGTTATATAAGTGAGACAGTGGGAATCTGATGTGATATTCCATAGTCAACGTGAGAATATAAAAAACTGCTGAAGCTGTAGCTAAGTAGTTAGAGTGTTTATCTCCTATTCCCAAAACAAATCCTGGCTTTGACCCTTAGCACTGCATAATCATCATGGTGGGGAGCCAAATGCCTGTAGCCCTGCGACTTTGGAAGCAGAGGGATGGGGAATAGCAGCTCAAGGTCATCTTTGCACTACATAGTGATTTCAGGACAATCTTGAGCAAATGAGACTTTGTCTCGAAAGTAAATAAAGACATAAGATAAGGATGCTAGGCAAGCAACAGAATTAACAGCACTTGTAAGCATACGATGGATGAGTTATTTGTGGCTAAGCGTCACATGTACCATGACCTCTCAGCATTCACATGTCCCATGACCTCTC
>OU015744.1:16789047-16810917 GCA_907169655.1 Acomys percivali
TCCCATGACCTCTCAGCATTCACATGTACCATGACCTCTCAGCATTCTTTAGATGGTTTACGTGTTCTTTAACATCGTCCATAAAAAAATAGACATAAATTTCATAAATACAGTAAAAATTTCATGAAATTTATCAGAGCATCATTCTAACAACCTGATTTCATATCCCCTAAATTTTGTTTACATATAATATAAATTTGGAAAAACATATATTGATGTATACCCATTATAAGGAATAAATGATCGTATATATGTATATGTATTGCATTTTACCCTTCGAACTTAACATTTCATTTTCTCCTTTTAAATAATGCAAAGACTATCAGTTTACTTTATACCATGATCATGATAAAAGTTCTACAAACTAACTAACATTACTTCCTAAGTAGATTTATGAGTCAGAGTGTAATCAAGGACAGCACATGACATATGAGTTTATTAATTTTCTCATCATCTATGATCCCTTTCTTCTGTTCTGACATATGGGAAAATAGGATTTTTGTTCTAAAGAGTGTACTAACATCCGATTTTAGCTTATTATTATGGCAGTGCCATTTAAATTATTAATGTGATTTTTCTACTTTCTGGTATATATAAGCTAAATTATTTTTTATATGGTGCTATCACATTCATAGAATTCATACGTCTCAGAACTAAAAAACCTACAGAAAATTATACAGAGGATTACCCAACGAAATTAAAATAAAAACAAATTTAGAGAATCACATTTTATATCTTCCAAGTCCTGAAAGAGTATTTACTACATATGTATACATAATTGGATTTTAAGTGTTAGGTCATACTAAACATATGTATTAATGTTTTTCTAAAGTAATAATGCAAATAATATAATACCCAACATATTTGTAAGTAAAGAACATACTTGCAAAGAATACATTGCTCCCAAGAAGTATTTTGAATCTTGAAAAAAATTTTTAGGACCTGATAAACAGGCAACCTGTTTTAATGTTGTCATTATCATATAAAGGGTACTTACTAACGTTCTGTGAAGTTGGTTTTTATTTTTGACAAATGCCAAAGTTGTATAAGTTTAGTATTATTTTGCTTAAAATAAGTAAAGCTTATGTCATAACAATGAAAATTCATCTAAGTAAACAATTACAAGTTAGGGGAAGGAGTAGGGTTTGCATCCATAGCAGAAGAATATGATCTTCTAGGATATTACCTTGGTTCATGTGGTTCCTGATGGGTGAAAAAAAATGCAAATACCGTGTCAAGAAATTAAAACTTTCTGATAGACTTTTGGTAGGACCCATTTATGATAGTGATTTGATCCATGGCAGGTAGGTTTAAAAACTCAGACCCCAGCTGTTGTTATAATAGAATTAAGTTTCCAAGACTCTTACTATAATTCAAGTGCAGTTCATTTGGTACAAGGATTGGAGTCGGCAAAGCCAAAACTAATTTTTTTCAAGGAAACTAGAAGTCAGCTTCAGTTCTTAGCCACGTGGCTATTCTGAATCTCACAGCAACAGTCTGTAAAAGAAAATGAAGATTATTTCTATTTGGAAAAATATTTCTAAGATTATGAGTACTTGAGTCCTTTTCATAGACACAGCAAACTTTTTCATTTTTTCATAGAATGTTTGATTCCTTTTCACTTGATATAGTGAAATGGTCAATTATTCTGTAACACACACACATATTCACACACACACACACACACACACACACACACACACACAAACACACACACACTCACAGTCATACCACATCAAAACAAAAACAATTACAAAAAAAAACCTCCCAAACAACAAAGTAAAACAAAACAAAAAATTGGATAAGATGGGTTTTGACTCTTAGCAGTTTGAGCCCTGCTCCAATTACTGCATATCATGGGATACTAATTTAACTTCTCCAAAACTTAAGCCTAGTCAATTATAAAGAATTTACAACAACTGACTGCATCTCATAGTCTTACTGTGAAATCGACTGTAGCAATAACAGAGATTTGGCATGGGTTGGTATTGTGGGCTTTAACATATTAGACTCCGGCCCATGACTGCAGGCCTTTTTGAGAGAATAACAAAATATTCCTACTGTTTCTTATGAGACATTTGTTTATTTGTGATGATAAAGTCTTGTTTGCCTCTGATATCAATGAAGCCATTTATCTAAACTTGTGAGGAGCCCATCATCTACTTATAAAATAACATTTAACATTGACTTATACCTGCATCAATAAACAAAAAGAAAAATTACAAAACAGTCATTGATATTTAAAAATTCATATTCATAAGGATATAATCATCTTTTGATACATTTATTGTTTCTGTAAGAAACTAAGAGCAAGTACTCTGCTAACTTATGAAATATTTAAAACATTTTCTTTAAAATCTAGAGGTTGACAGATTGCCACTATTTCAGGTATTACAATGTAGAGATTTCAGGAGTAAAAATTAAACAATGAAACTTTTTAAATACATAACACTTCATTTCGGTTTTTTTCACAATAAATAGAAATTTACTCTATTAATATGGGCTACAAGATAGAAACAACATATCAACTTACATAAGTATTTTGAAGACATTAATTGATAATTAAAATATATGTCGTGGGTTCCAAACACTTCATTTCTTAAAGCATTATTTTTTTAGAAGTAGTATGACTGCATATTTCAAATTCTCACCAAAAATACACTAAAACAATTGAAAATAATTAGAAGTGTTGATAATCTGGTAGATATATGTAAATAAAAAAGCTACTCTTCTCTCAAATACCAATGATAGCATTATCTATATTATTCATTAAAAAGAAGGAAACAAAATTAAAATATGATATATAGAGTTAAATTTGATAAGATATGAATGAATGTGTTCAAAGAAAATTATTACATTTTAATTAGATGAGACATGAGAAAATAGAGTGAAAACACATACACTTATATACATATTATGTATATATATATATATCAGAGAGAGAGAGAGAGATGTATATTCATTCCTGGATGAGTATGTGAATGCTATGTAAATGTAAATTATTCCCAAATCAATGATTAATTTAATACAATTCCAGTTACAGAAAGAATAAATGCAAAAGAATTCCAAGAAATTTCAAAAGTATAATTAACAATTGCTATAAAACCTGATAAATAATCCACTTACTACTGTCCAGCATAGAAATACATAATTATATCCATGTATCAGAGCATAGGAAGTAGAAACATTTTTCTAGAAATTTGAGAAATAAATGTAAAAATCAAGCCAGTATCTCAGTTATGAGATGCTTCCCTGAGTGTTACTTGGGACCATTGCCAGTATATTTCCTAGGCCATGTAATATTTCCCTTCTCTAAAACTTTGCTTACTGCAGTTAACTCTGGTGCTAGAATTTAAAGTCAGTGAGGGCGACTAGATCATTCACTGCATAGTTCAAAAATGTAAAGGCAATAGTAGTCAAGAGGACTTGCTGAGGTTTCTTTCTGTTAATGCCCTCAGGATTAAAGCTTAATTAGCTGCATGTTGACTGTTTACCGTTTATGTGGGTTCTTTTTTTTTTTTTTTTTATACTAATTGTGAGAATGAGTTTCTGTTTTAAAAATAAACATAAACAAAAACTAGTAATTGTATCCTCTGTTTCAGACTACCTCTCAATACTACCACTCAAACATAAAGCCCCAGCCTGCTGCACTCATCTGCACAACCGTTTCACCTCTGTCAATATCCCTTCCATGGCCATGACCTATAATATTCTTACTTTTCCCCATCCTATCTGTTAAATTCACACCACAACACTTCATATCAGTCTGTCATCATTTCTCACCTGAAAGTAACTCCATACCTGCTCTTTTGACACCACTCTGTCTTCCTGTACTCTGGACACCACAGTGTTGCCAAATTGATTGCTCGTGAGAGACGTGATGGACTCATTTCACTTCCCCAACTCTTCTTCATTTGTGCCCATCATATCCTCCAGTCTGATGTTCACCATCTAATCCTGTCTTAACTTCCCTCAAACTGCACTAACATGGCTACAGATGTCTCAAGGCCTTGGACTTCGTGCGCTGTCTTCCAGAAAGTTGTAGGGAGTGTATTTTCTAATCGGCTTGTCCATTTTCTGCATTGCCTAGGTGCATTCTCTCTTAGGGTCACACTCTTCTCCCTGGGCTGGAACCAAAGACCATACTTGAACTTCTCAGTGTTTTGCCAACTCCTTGTTACACAGGAGATGGACAAGTGACTATATAAATGTAGCTGGGAGCATGTGTGGATTATAAGTAACACATAACTTGGTTCTTCACACTTATCTACTCTTGTAATCAGAAAACTTTAATTATGGATAAATACATACATTCTTCTATTTGTTACACTTCTCCTAAGCATACCCATTTCCTCCTGTTATGAATTAAAAAGACAACACTAGAAATGGATCTGTCTGTTCACAAATCGCACACTGCATGCAGCCAAAGATAGCTACTGGTATAGCCCAAATCAGAAAATTACCTGAAGCATTATGAGCCGTTTGTTTCTTTGAGAACCAATGACAATAGTTTGGACGTAGCTGCTAATTACCTGAAGAGTATCTTGACTTAGAATTCTAAAGATATAATGGTGTATCTTCAAATCACACCTTGCATACCATTAAAGTATAATAACATTAATAAGTTTATAATTTAGCATATTATTTAGTTAAGACTAGGGACTTCTCAGTGCCTAGTTCTTTAAACTGAATATATTTTTTCTGACTAGTCTTTATTCATTTTTTCTCAGCATTAAAAACCATGTAAGTTTTTGTTTAGTATCTTATTACAATAATAGTTAAACTTTACTAATACCAATTTTGTGTATGCTACACTTAGTATTTTCATAAATGTCATGTCATTTAACATCTTAACATTGTGTGCACTGATACTTATTCAATAAAGTTGATACAACTAAACTCTCTATTTCTACTTTTCTTTCTTTCTTTCTTTTTTATCTATTTCTACTTTTCAACAATCCTCTTGAGTGAGTAACCCATTCCAGAGACTTAAGTGACATTTATCTCTCATTTGTGCATGCTAGATTTGCATTGTTAGATATGTTTCTCATTTAGAATATGCATAGAGATTAGGAAGCTAGCTTGAACAATAGAACAATACTTTGAACATTTAGAGCCATATTTAGGCTCATCGAAGCTGAGAAAATGGCAGAAATGAAGAATTAATAAATCTATAAGGTAGAAGTCAAAGGCGAGCAAACAAACTATATTCAAGACATATGGTGGAAGTGGCCTGAGGAGATAATGCCTCTCTGTGAAGAGAAACCCTGCCAAATGGGTGTGAACACTCAATGTGTATGAATCACACTGGAGAAGACAGAACATGGAAATATCAACTGCCTTTTGTAATTTGCTTTACAGAAATACAGGCTATCAAAGACTTTAACAAAATTTTACCAAAAGGAGCTGTAAAATGCAGTACAGTAAGTGGAGAATAAATGAGAATTTTTCCAAGTATCAACTTTCTGACCCTACTTGGCAGTGATACATACAGCAGAAGGTACTCAGCAGGTCATTTTCATTAAAAACTGCCAGGAGAGACAAATCTTTCTGATTACTAGGAAGGAAAAAAAGCATCAATATCTGTATTTTTATCTTATTTCATTTCTACATCATTCCCTTTCTCATTCTCTTAAAATTTTTATTTTGTGTAGACAGTTATACAAAATTGTGGTAATTTTATATGTAATGACAGTTGTGTTTAACATTATAGAATATACAGCCTGAAACCCCATATGTTTGAGCATTATGTGCCAGGAACTGTTCTAGTTGCAGGATTTATAAAAGGGGATGTGATTAAAGCAGTGGAATACTTACATTAAATTGTTAGCATAAAAATATAATAAACCCTACAGAGGAAGTAAGAGGCAATGACCTGGGGAAGGCTGGCTTTACTGCCACTTGCTAAAGTTGGTACCCGGGGAGGTGTATCCTGGAGAGCTGTATACACACCGTGGTCAAAGGTACTCCCTGACCCTTCCTGAGCTTCTGGGACACCTCATTACCCTTTATTGGATTAAAAAGTGTCAGTCTATATGCAAACTTCAAGGCTACTCCATCTTTATAAAAATACATGCTGTAAATACATGCTGTTCCTCCACAGAGATATTTAATGTGCTTTTGATCAATCAGAGAAAGTTCATAGTGGCCGGAAGGAAGGCATGTATCATGGCAGCGTTAGAATCCCACATTCTGATCAATAATATATGGCCTCCTTGCTATAATAACTAGGCTGAGAAATTGTCCACAATCCAGAACAGCAAATTCAGCCTCACCTACTCACATCTTAATATAAAGAAGAAATGAAAAGCTCCCTTTTATTATTCAGGATGGGATTTCTTTCATACATATGACTTTATGGGAAATTAATTCCTTGCGGCCAATGTGTGTCTGGGATGTTTGAGTACCGCTGAGTATTAATGTAAAGCATGGGGGATGGAATGAGTTAGTGAAAGGAGAGTGATATAAAAAGGTCAGAAAGCTGAAGGGGTAGAGGCACAGATCACAAATGGCCTAAAGGATTCTGATCTTACTCTGTGGAGTGGTTGGATTTTGAACACAGCAATAAAATGATCCTGGTTTAATTTTTATTAATTTACTCATATATGCAGTACCTATATTCTGATATATTTGTCTTAAACATGATCTATATCCTAATGAGCTCTCCTTCCCCCTCTGTCTATATTTGTATATGTATATCTATTTATTATTTCTTCCTTTTCTCTTCAGTACATCTTGACCACTGATCTCTCTCCCTCTACTCCTCCTGGTCCCCCTGCCTTTCAGTAGATCTGCTCCACATGTATTCATCCTGCATTTCCCGTCAGAGAAAGGCATGCTTCCCAGGGATATCAGCTGAAAACAGCATAACAAGTTACAATAAAACTAGGCACAGACCCTCCCTCATTCTAAGCATGTGTTTTCACTCAAAATGCAGTCTCACATGTCCAATTGCTTCCTGGTACCTCTGCACACTTGACTTACAAGACATTCAAATTTAGCATGATTCAAAACTGTTTGTTTTTCCTCACCTTGGTACCATTACTTAAACTAAAGACCTCCACCACAGCTGTCCAGACAAGTGTTAATGCCTTTTGATTGTCTCTGTTCTCTATGCTCATTCCCTCAATATTAAATCAAATTTAGTAATACTATCCATGAAAATATCAATTAGATTTCAGGTGATGCCCAACATCCTCGTCAGGAAGTATCATTCAATATCTTCTTGTCTTGCTTATTGTAAAGTATTCTATGGTTCTCGATCCTTTTCAGTCTTCACACACACACATACACACACACACACACACACACACACACACACACACACACTTTCCTGTTTTTGGTTTCACTAACATGTGTGTATGTTTCTGTGTCTGTGTGTGTAAGCACATGTGCTATGACATACGTCTAGTGACCAGAGGACAACCCTGTCACAGGCTGCTCTTTCTTCCACCACCTGGGTTCAAGATATCAAGATATCCCAGTCTTGAGAACCAATGTAATTACCTAAGCTGAGCCATCTTACTCACCCATCGCAGTTGTGAAAACATAGACATAATAGAAAACACCATCTTAACTGTCCTTTGCTATAGAGTTTGGCTGCACTGAGTGTAATGACTTTCTTCCACAGCCATCTCCATATTGCCTTTTTGCCAGGATGAACACTAGAGTAAATTAAACCAGTGATTCTAAAATATGGTCAAATGACCTTTCACAGGGTTGCATATCAGATAACCGACATATCAGATATCATATTTACATAATGATTCACAACAGTAGCAAAATTAGTTATGAAGTGGCAACTATAGAAAATTTATGGCTGGGGTCACCACAACATGAGGAACTCCATTAAAGGCTTACAGCATTAGCAAGGTTGAGAGCCACTGAATTAAACAGTAACTCTTGTTTCTCTCTTCTTTCCCTGGCAATTGCTGTTCTACCTTGTGGATCTTTGAATTTCAGTATTTCAATTCATATAAGTGTAATTATTTCTGTGCTTCGGTGGCTATAAATTTAACTTAATATTTATTAAAGTCACCCATACTTGCATGTACAAAAGTCTCTTCCCTCTTAAGGTTGAAGGTTAGTCTGTTATAAGGATTTGTCATACTGTGTGTACATGTTCATCCATTGATTGACACATGGGTTATTTCTACTTTTGTTCAAGTGTAAACAAAGTTAATATTGCTGCTATGAATATGTGTATGAGGATAGTTTATTTCCAGTTTAATATACATATATATGTACATGTACATGCATATATAGAACCATATTTAGAAAATTAATTGTGCAAACATGTCTAATACTATTAATTTCTGGAGAAAATTTTAATGTGTAGTAATACTGTTTTACATTCTCACTAGCTAACTAGTCTGAGTTTTCTAACACACCATGCTTCAGGATTCTTAGGTTGTTTCAAATACCAAACACATTCCTTTGCTGGGCTTTGAGGCCGCTGTTTTCATATTTTCAAATGTCCCAAATTTGCAACCCTGACTCTTCATGAACACTCACTTTAGACTCTAGGAAGAAATGTCCTTAATGCATCAAAGTAACTGTTAGAAAATCATTTACCAAATTCTTCTGTTTTTTTTTTCTAATTCTGTTTGTTTTTATATTTCTTCCATTGACACCACATCTACCCCTATAATTGGCTGATTAGAGATGTATAATGACTGGCATGTCACAATTTCTAATTTCCTAAACATTATTTATTACTGGAAACCTATAGTCATTACTTAAAGATAACATATGTATTATACAAACAAATTAGGATCCCGTCACATCATGAAGAACGACACCATACTTCCTTGCTTGTCTTTCAGGTGTACATAGAAAACCTGAGCATCAGTAACTTGAATATTTAAGGTGTCATCAGATCCCTATGGTTACATATTATCTCAAGAATTATTCTGGTAACTTCTTTCTGTCTTATATATACAGGCATTGTCCTAGAGATAGCTATAAAAATTTTCAAGTACTTCTGAGCAGCAGATTTCAAAATTGGATCCCAAGCAAGTGCTGCACATTATCACACACTTTGTGCTGTGAAACTATTAAACTGATATTTTTATAGTTAACAGTAGAAATGACCTTTAGGGTAATGTGTATAAAGGGAATTTCATTCTGGAGAATAACAGGGAAATTGTAATTCTGTTTTCATGTTAAAAAGTGACTAGTTGGGTATGAATTGGCTGATGTGAATTGTGCCAATTGCCTGTGTTATGTATTATGATTAGGAGGCCATATATTATAGATCAGAATTCTTGATTCTAACAGTGCCTGGGTATATGTCTTTTTTCCTATACTTATGATCTTAACTGATTTTTTTTTAAAAAATCCACTTAACATCTAGATGGAGATACAGTATGCATTCTCATATCATCTACAATCCTATCTTTATAAAGATGAAATCAACTTGAGTCCTCATAAGAATAAAAATATTTAAATTCAATGAGGGATAAGGAGGCTCTCCAGCAGGTCCTGAAGGGCCAGTTGAATATTCCCATAGCTCTAAGGATTATCCTCTCATGATTGTAACTTAACCAATACAAGGAAATCATGATATGGTTTCCAGAAAATTGGAGGAAGAGGTATTGTTCTAGAAACATCTTTTTGTTTTCTGTTTTATTCTAAAAGATATTTGTAGGCTCAATTTTCTTACCAAACATATTTTATTATGAACTTATTAACTGAGAGTACCTCACTTATAACCCTGCTAACCTAAACAATAGGAAAGGGAGATTAAAGAATACAGTAGTGAAGCCATAAGGCTGTTGATTCCAAGGAATGATTCTCCTGGCATAATCAGCAGGATTTTTTTCTGCTGGAACCTGGAGCAACTAGAACCTGGAACCTCAGCAACAGTCCAGAGCACTGAAGCCTTCCCTTAAGCAATTCTCTCTAGGAGCATCTCAATGTGGAGTAATGAACAGCCAAACTATGCCAAGTTTTCAAAGGCCCCGCCTCTTGTTTTGGACTCACATTTATACCTCCTCACAGAATTTGTTCAAGGATGTTTTTCAGCTGGTTATTAACCAATATCCCCTGCATGGTGGTTCGACTTCTAGGGGATAAGCATCACCTGCTCTCTCACAAGTCTTTTTCTCATCCCCAATTTGTGATCTAAGTAAAAAAACATGTTTATCTTTCCTTCAGATATTGAATATTTTCATTAAAATTATTATGTTTTCAAGTTGTTTTTAAAAAGTCATGAATTCATGGGATGACGGAGTGATGGCTGAGTCAATACAGTGCTCCCTACTAATGTTTAGGCACTTAAACATGCCTCCATTGCACCACGTAAAAAGATGGACACAACGGACTATGTCTGTGATCCTGACACTGGGGAGGGGGGAGCAGGAGGATCACTATGGCTTAATGGACCCCTGTCTAGTGAGTTAGTGGCTCCAGAATCAGTAAGAGACACTTTCAAGAAAAATGTGGAGTTTTAATTGATGAATAAGTTTTATGTAGGCATCTGGATTTCATATGCACATACACCCACTCATGCTTACACACATGCATGCGTACACACACACACACACACACACACACACACAAACACACACAAGACATAAGTACAGAAAGGCTGGATAACATTCAGAAACTTCCATGATATAAAATTAGGTATATTGTCTCATTTTAATAGTTATTTTTAAACTTAAAATGTTAAACAGAAGGCATTATGAAACATATCACATATCAAGGACAGTTGTAACACTATACCAATGAGGTTGGAAAATATTAATCCATCAATTTAATCTTTTTTACTACTTTACTTACATGAGGAAATATTTTGTAAACATTATGCTTCTGTAATAAAAGTTTATATGTATATTTTGAGTTATAATTATTTATGATGCCTTTGTATAATATTTAGAAATTCCTTTATGGTATACAAATGATATAGCTTGTCCCTTCTTCCTTGCAAAATAACCTCTTTAGGAAAATGTAACCATGTTATAAAAATTCTGTTGATGTAACACCTTTGATCTCATTTGGTTTCTTTTGGAATGATGTTTACATGGTAGCTAACATCATAACTTTTAAGAGCACTCTTTCCTTCACCACACACACACTATGAGTGTCAAGTGGAATACGAATAAAATTGGTGAGTAGGGAGATAATTATCTTTTCATATCAAATCACAAAGAAAAGAGACTGTAGTTACCCTGAGCCATCAAATTATTTAACATTTTTTGATATGTTAACCTTCAAATATTTTTGTCAGAGAAAAATAAACACAGCTTCTTAGATTCAAATCACCTGTGCTTTTAAGTACCTTGTTAATTTTCAGGAACTATGTTTAAGTGTTTAATTGTCTTTCTAAGTCAGAATGGTCATATACTTTACTTCTCATAAGGCTTAACTTATTTTCAACATAGCCTAAATATAGTTCATCAAAAAATTTATCATGTTTTCCAGTAAATATTTACTTACATATGTATTTTTCTCACTATGTTATAAACTATAAGAATTTTAGTTATGTGTCCCATTATCACCATGTCCTCTATTCAACCATAGATTCAGGCCTCAATGTTACTGCTGGGTTTGTTGTCAAGAGGATAGAATCTGAGATGAGGAGACCACAACTGAGAAAATGTCTCAATAAGATTGGTCTGTAGATAAGCCTATAGATCATTTTCTTGATTAGTGATTGATGTGGGTCACCCACGCCCATTGCACACAAAGCCACCCCTGAGCAAGAGATCCTAGAATGTATAAAAGAGCAAGTTGAACAAGTTAGTAAGCAGTAGTCTTCAGGTGCTCTTTCTGCTCTGACTACCCTCAGTGATGGAGTGTAGCCTAAGAATTGTAATCTGAAATCAACACTTTCTTCCCCAAGTTATTTTATGGTCATGGTGTTTTAGCATAGCAATGAAAACCCTAAATAATGAAACCAAAACAAAACAACTACAAAAACACCTATAGTCTGACCATGTAAGATGCTGTATGTATCAGTGTCCTTTAGCGATATACATAGTCATATTTCAAAATTATGATGTAACATCACCATGTTGTAACAATATCAAAACATAACATTCATGCCAGCTTAGTAGTAAAATTCATTATTTTCTGTATAATGTCTCTTTAAAAGAAAAATGTTAAAGCATTGAAGAGTTTCTGTAATATCCAATATCATTTGAGAACTTAGGTACTATTCATAATAAGAATTTTTATGCATTATTTCTCATTAAGTCTTTTCGATAGCCTATAAAATTGCTCCCAATTTTATCTTCACTGTAAATCTGAGGGATTGAAAGCTCACAAATAAGGTTTCACCATCTCATCGTCAGAATCTAGTACAGAATAGAATCTTAGCTATTTCTTAGCCTGAATCAAGCACTATCTTGCATGTCAATTTAATTGGGAATATTAATCTAGTGAGTGATAGAACATGGTATGAAAACAAGGTTCCCAACACCTAAACCTACATGTCTTCAACCCATGGGACAGTCTCTTTCCTCTAAAAATACTGGATTTTAACAGAGTCAACACATCATGGGCCAAGTATGTTCTGAGTCATGCTGAGAGGGTCACAGCCCTATCTTGCTCACTTTGACAATTCCTTTTGTCAAAATAGTTTGCTTGATTTTTTTAATATGGGGAGAGGGGATATATGCTCAGGTGTTCACTGAGGCCAGAAGAGGATGTCAGAATTATGGGTAACTGAGTCACTCAACCTGAGTTCTGGGAACCTAACTGCACTACTCTGCAGTCACAGTACAAGCTTATCTGCATCTGGGCAACTTACCCAGACCCCTCTAACCATTTCTGAAAATAGGAATGCTACATATATTTTTTCATTTTTGATTAAATTGAGTAAATAATTCTTGGACAAGACAGTGTGTTATTTTATGTTATTCTCAGTTATCTGGTTTGACTTAAGTTTTCAATGTACTAATGATGCTTAAAGGGAAGTATACTAAGAAAGAAAAGAGCTATTAAAATAAAGATGTTTGATAATATCTGTGTGCTCAAAAATAATGTTTAAGAAATGTGGGGGGGGTATGATCAAATGATGATGGGCAAAGTTCATGAAGCTCCTTGGCATGACAGAAGAGGCCTGTGTCCTCAGCAAAGTGCTACCAGGCAAATGTGATAACCAGATTCCCAGAGCTGATGTAAAGCCAGGCCCCCAGGGACACGTCTGTGGGCCTGGGGCTGAGATCAGGGAGAAAGGCAGATCTCCAGAGCTCGCTAGGCAGTTAACTACAGAGCGAGGAGCAGATTCAGTAAGAAAACTTATCTCTTAGGAAGTGGTGGAAATTTGTAAAGGGAGACACTAAATATCTACCTCTAATATCCACATGTGTGTATACAAATGCATATACACACACACACACATACACACATATACACACACAATCCTGTAATAAATGAGGTACGTGCTAAGAAAGAAGCACTCTGGATAATAAGCTTTCCATAATTTGAGTCTGTGTGGAATAACATACTGTCTTATTTAAATGTCTTATTTGCCATTCTGTCAGCCTCTGAAATGAGGCTTGCTGATGATACTGCTCTTTGAATCCTAGAGTCTCAAGTCCCTGACCAGCCCAGCTCTCTTCATGTGAGGCCCCAGACAAACTGCATCATCATGAGTTGGACTCCTCCTCTTAACCCAAACATCGTGGTGCGAGGCTACATTATCGGGTACGGTGTGGGCAGTCCTTATGCTGAGACTGTGCGAGTGGACAGTAAACAGCGGTACTATTCCATCGAGAGACTAGGTGAGTAGCCATTCATGCTTATTCTCCTAAGAGAAGAGGGTAGATTATTTTCAATTATTTTATTTCTTGTTATGTCGGCCTTGGAGATTATGGTCTCAACATGTGCGTATTCATTCTTATTTTTTTATTTTAATTTATTATACTTTATTCAGGTTACACCTCGATTGTTATCCCCTAGCTAGTATCTTCCCGTTCCCACCCTCACTCCCTCTTTCACCCTATTCCCCTCTCCTAGACCTCTGACAGAAGGGGACCTTCTCCCCGACCATATGATCACAGCCTGTCAGGTTTCTTCCAGATAGCTTGCTTCCCTTTCCACTGTGTGCCACCAGGCCTCCCTAACAAGGGGGAGTGATCAAATCAAGGGACACCAGAGTTCTTCAGAGGTGGTCCCCACTCTCCCTTGTTCATGGATTTATTCTTAAGTAACCCTACTCTCACACACAGGAACACAAGCTGATATACCTACATACATACTCTCACATTTTGTCCCTCCCTCTCTCTTCAATGTGGGGATTCTGCTCTGCTCTAGAGGGCTCTGTAATGAACCGAATCATTCTGCGTGCCTTTCCTTATGTGCCCAGGGCACATAAAGCGCACTGGATAACTTCCCTCTTTCTGACCAGCATTGAAAATGGCTAACCTTAGTATGTCTTCTAAAACCAAGATAATGCATTTTAAAACTTTATGCTACCTGCAAGAGAGGATTCTGTTAATTTATCTTTCATCTTAGTTGTCTAATCACGGAGACTTGTTTGCTTTCAACATCTGTAGAAAAAGATTTGTGGATGTCTCATTATGATTGTAGCATAATGAAAGGATGAATTTTCAATCAAGGCAGTAAATCTCTTATCTGTGTATGTATCCTTTCTTCACAATCCAAATCTCTTGCTGTGTTTGGCATCATTTTTGCATGGATTCAATGCTTCTACTGTGTTCTCCTGTGAGGTCAGCTGTGCATTTAAACCTTCAGTTCATTTTTTTTTCTGATTTTCTATGGTGTTGTAAGGGTTTGTATCATTAACGAGGGAAATGATAAATAATATATCAGGATGCCAATAAGTTAAGTAATTGTCACAAAGTAAAAGATAAGTTCACTCTACCTGTTGATTTAATACCACATTACTGGCAATGAAATGCTTTGACCTCATTGGAAATCAAACTTGATTAGGGGTGTGAAACTGTAGCCATTTGCAGTGTCCCTCACAAACAGAACATTTGTGATGAGCAGCCTGATTTGAATCTGAATAGCTAAAATGCGGTAGCAAGAATAGATTCTATCAATGCAGAAATAAAATTGCACCAATCCATTTTCTCTGTAATTGCTCCAAACACTAATGAGAGAATCACCTACTGAAACTGGCCACAATTAGAGTTAGCTTGGCATTTAGAAATAATATCCCCCCAGTCAGTTTCAGGGCATGAATATAAGGGCAATCACAAAGCTCATATTTTATGGCCGTCAAACCTGTGTCAGGGGACTCTCACTTATCCATTATTCAGAATACACCATCTCTGACAGTGCATCTTTATTCCACTAACCAGACAAGGCAGGTTAGCCTGCACAGGCTACGGCAGGAAGAATAAATGCAGTGTAAAACAAGCAAAGCTGGAAAGAATAAAACCACATGATTGCACTGTGTCCCTTCATAATGGCTTTTTTTCCTTACAATGAAATTGGTAATCTAGTGGAAGTTTACCATATCATGAAATTAACATTGGTGGCTTTCCCTAAATGCTAATCAAGAATAAAAGCATCTTGTTAAGGTGTGTCCCAAAGAACAAAGAGGAAGGGTAAGGTGTATCTCAGTAGCAAAGCTGTGGTCTAAAAGAGAAGAGAAACAAGGGAGAGTACAACTTTATTCATGAATTTATATTTTACAGTTTGTCTGGATACACACAGAGACGCACACACAAACACAAAAGCACACAGCCACACACATACACACACATGCATACACAGGCATACATACACATACAGATAGGCACACACATGCTACCACATGGCATGATTTTAAGAAAATAATAAAATATGAACATTGACATAACTATGAAATGAAAGCATATGTTGCTATTTTTCTCTAGGGTGCTTATGGTTATACTTTTTGTTGTTGTTGTTGTTAAATAGGGGTGTATGGATTAACTCGTTATACTTTTCACAAGGATAAAAGATTCATGCATGTCCACAGAGATGCAACAAAACCATTAATTGCTACTTTTATGATATTAAGCACTAAGATAAGGATTATGTCACTGTGACAGTATTACCTCAGCCGACCACATAAGGGATGGAATACTGGTCACAGTTTCAAGAGGTTGAGTCCATTATTGTATGGAAGAAGGGGAGGAGAGCAGCTGTATCACAGCAGCCAGGGAGCAGGAGCGGGGAGCAACTCTTTATAACCACTCTCTCTCCCTGTCTATTCCATTCTGCCCACTTCTCCAGGATGCCCCTGCCTACATACAGTTAGGCCCTTCCTTCCTTCCTTCCTTCCTTCCTTCCTTCCTTCCTTCCTTCCTTCCTTCCTTCCTTATTTTGTCTAGTGCTATCCTCATAGACACAGTGGGGGTAAGCTTCAGCAATTTGCTATCTCTCAATTCAATAATATAGACAACCAAGGTTAAGTAACATATAGCTATTGGTGTATAATAAGCTACATGTTTAAAATATATATTTCCGAATTTTAAAATTAACTGCTAAATAATCTTTAAACACGCTTTTAAAATTTCCCTTCATTTCTTAATTATTGTAAAGATATGAAATGCTTTGTTGGACTTGTTCCTCACCAATGTGTTTTGGGAAATGCTTTAAGTGGTATCATGTTCTAAATTTGTTTTCTGGATATCTAATTTCAAAGCATCAGCAAATTTCATAGCATTAACTTTGTGTCCTGATAGCTGTTTAATTCACCTGTACTATCAGCTCTGTAGGTGTGATGAAACCTTCTACATAAGCAACATAAATGCATGAGCAAATGCTCTGTCGTATAGTTTCTGAGACCTGTGCCTCTGGTTTCTTTCTCCTGCTTTACTGAAATAGTCAGTAAGACCAGTGAAGTGTGAAGAAATGTGCCAGATGCTAGCATTTTCTTGGCTAATTTCTGATCTTGGGGAAATTTTGAGTATTAGCTATGAAATCGGTGATGGAGTCTTTAATATGTCATTTATCTGACTTTTAGGGAAGGCTACACACTTACTAGCTTTCAGGCTATTTCAGTAACATGTTTTAAGAATGCTTGTAAAGTGATTGTCTCTCTCTTTAAATGACATTTTTTTCTTTTTAGTATAATAAATTAAATTGATTTTTGAATGGAAACTAAACATGAATTTCTCATATAAAATTATTGTATGGTTGTTGTCCTCTTAATATAAATGTATATGTAAAAAATAATAAAAGTAACCATACAATATATACAATAGATTACCTATAACAAGAAGAACTATGACACAGTCAGAAATTATATAAATGTTACATTCTTAGTGTTTTGGCTATTTTTATTTGACAGCCTTGAAGAAGACATCTTTCCTATCTTGGTGCGTCTAAATTTCTGAATGTAAATCAATCTCCATCACATATTGTCATTATCAACCTACAACACATACCTAAACCTAAAGTATTAGTACTTTTGATTCGTTATTCATTTAATTTTTGGTTTCATATTCAATGATTATATTCATCAACAATGCTATTGTACTCTCTATACCTGGTCTCAATTTATTAGTGTTTCCTGGCTTCAGAATCAGTTGCTTCAACCATATTCTAGTTTGTCTTGTATTTTCTTACTGCTCCTTACGTTATTTAGCATTTCATAGTTTGGGGCTAGTCTGTTTTTTTTATTATTGATTTGTAATTTTATCTTAGCATCTCTAAAACAACCATATTCTTTTATAACAGAACCTTGAAAGTTATTGAGTTTTGTTTTTATGTTTTGTTTGTTTCAAGACAGGGTTTCTCTGAATAGCCTTAGCTGTCCTGAACTCATCTTGTAGACCAGGCTGGCTTCAAACTCAGAGATCCACCTGCCTCCACCTTCCTGAATGTTAGGATTATAGGCATTTAATAAAACATTTAAGGTAAATATCATAGCTTAGAACCATCAAATGTAGCTCTAACTGTGGTCATCCACAGGGAATGCCTTTTTCCCCATACTATGTATTTCTACCACACACTGTTCCTCAATTGTCTTCTCCAGAAAGAGTACACCTATGCTACAGTCCATGCCGTCTAATTGAGATAATAACCATAAAACCATATCAAATTTAATTAAAATATGAATATGTTATTCAGGCATTGTTCTTATTATCATTTATACATTAGTTGTGGATTAGTATTAGATTAAATTGTTTTTTAAAATAATTGAAGTTTTTTGGTGTTTTTAACTCAGATATAAAAAATACATAATTTTATTAAAAACACTGAGTTACTGAAATATATTGGCATGAGTAAATACAATGCAGTAGCTTTTAGTTCATGTGAAAGCTGAAAACATAAACTCCATATTTTAAATATAATCTAATACAGATTATAATCTGCTAGGAGAGAGAACTGAATTTGTTCACCAAGAGCACTGCTTGCCCAAGGAGAAGTGACAAGGGATAAGAAAATGTCAGGCCATGAGATCATGGCTCTGAATACAAGAGGAAGAATAGCTATTATCTTCCATGTTTTTTTTTTTCAGGTTAGTGTCTTCTAAACGTATAGGCATTCTCAGGCAGTCTTTAAGGACAGCTGCAGGGTGATTCATTAATAATGCATTCACTCTATTTGTAACTCCTTTCTCTCTCTACTCTCTGAGGTCCACAGCAGATGCATTGTCTTATACCTGGTGAATTTTTTAAAGCTATTTGGAAAAATCCATTACAAAAGATGAATACTCTTATAGAAAGAAGGCAAAAAGACCATCTTATCGGAGCAAAAGCTTTCTCTCTCTCTCTCTCTCTCTCTCTCTCTCTCTCTCTCTCTCTCTCTCTCTCTCTCTCTCTCTCCCTCCCTCCCTCCCTCCCTCCCTCCCTCTCTCTCTCTCGTTTTCCCCCTCCACAAAGAGTCCCCTCCATTAAGGACTCTATAAAAGAATCTGTGCTTCATTCTTCTGCTAAGTTTATGATCAAACATTTAAACAATAAAAAGGTATCTTATATCTTGTACAGTTTTCTACAAAGTGTCTTATTTAGGTTAAACCAATCCTGATCCCATTTTTCAATCCTTCTTCCGTGTTTAATGACAGCAGTTCATTGTATATTTACCAAGGGCTGTGAAATTATCATCAATATATTTCTTTATTTTCTCCAGTGGCAGGCATCATCCAGGCTCTCAAAATGAAGAAAAACAAAGAAAGATCCTATTGAGTAGGGAAAGTAAAAATTATTCATATATCAATGTTTATCAGAATACTAGACAGAGATTGTAAAAAAGACCTAGCTTCTAGTATATAGAGAAATGAGAGGCCAAACGCTGCTAGATTGAGAAAATCACACTTACCACATGAAAAACCAAGATGATTCTGGGAAATTAAATCTTGTCTGTTCACCAAGAAAAATATAATCTAATGTAGTGACATATGATATTAGTCGTAAATTTTCTGAGTAAGTAGTATAAGCTGTAGGTTTTGGGATTGTTGTTGTTGTTTGAATGAATACTGCAACTTTCACATAAAGGTATAGTATTTTTATCCCATGAGCTATGCTTAGAGCTGACTGAGGGGAAAGAGACAAACCTGGGCATTTTGCTTTATTCATCAACTATACCAGTAGATCCATGCATTTTCCTTTCAGTTATATCAGGTTCTGGTCCATGTACTTTCAAACTGTGAAAGCATCCAGTGCTTAATTACGTAAAATTGTGTTTTCTTGTTGTTGAATTACCCAATTTCAGATCTCTAAACCATCCTACATTTTTTTAACAAAGGCAGTACCCTTATTCCAAAATCTACTTTGATATTAACATATATATGGTTATATCTCTGTGCTGACATGATACACACATCGTTTTTTGTTTTTTGTTTTTTGTTTTTTTCTACCTTGTAACTATCTGAGTCCTGATACATAGAAGATTCCTTATTGGCAAGAGATAAAGGATGTTAATTTGTTTCTTTCTAAACTGACCTAGACCCAAGAAGAAAATGACATTCAACCATTCTGTACATTTATGCATAATATGTAGGTTATTTTTCCTGCCTAGAAGCCTTTTCCTTTGTTATTGATCTTATGGGTGTGCTGTGTTTGTGTACACACATGCTAAGAGGTTTCATCAAATGTGGGGAGATTTGAGCATTATTTTGTCTATAGCTCTTTCCCCATGCTCTCTCAAGTGATTACATGAGTTACATAAATATTACACACTTCTAAGCCTCTCTAGTCCATCTTCTATCACTCTGATTCTTGATAGTAGTCTTTTTGACAACTGTGTGTCATCTGGGGCAGTTGTTGCTATTGTGTTTAAAGCCCGGAGTGTTTTTTGGATCTTTTCATTACTTAACTAACTGGGTAATGAATACCTTCCTTACCTGACCAGTGTTAAAAATACTATACACTACATATGCAAAGGGCATTTTTGTTCTTTATATGTCTATGTTTGATATTTTAATTAAAATACTGAATCTTGAGTATTCTTCAGTATGCATAAAATTATTCAAAATTATGCTTTTAGTGTCCTCTGCAAATTATTTTTTCTGCATTTTTTCAAAACTCGTTTCTATTAACTCATCCTCACGACAGGTAATCTTCTTTTTGTTTGACATGCCACTTATGTGCAACCCCTAAATAGTGTGTGTGTGTGCGTACATGTTTATGTGTGTGTGTGTGTGTGCGTACGTGTGTGTGTGTGTGTGTGTGTGTGTGTGTTGGGTATTAGAGATTTTGATACAATTTTTTAATATCCTTAAATTTTGTTATAGTATACAATTATTTGGGAAACAAAGCCCACTCTGTGCCTTAGCTTTGTGTTGGAGATGATTAGTGTCTAATGTCATGAGGCTAAACTCTCATGACATCAGGGTTCCTACTGGACGTATGGACAGCCTTGTGCCCCTTATTTTGAAAGCTCCAAGACTATTTATCTCTGGTCCTGTTATGTGCTTTATCTCCAAGTCTTGTGGAGTTTCCTCACATAATGGCTGAAAATGAGTCAGGTGAGGGATGAATACTGAGCCCCAGTGCGGTCCAGTCCACTTCTCATTTTATTATATTCTTCCCACAAGCCCTAGCTTCGATAGTCACCACACACTTCTCTCTGTGTGGACTCCACGGAAGGTGATCTCCAGATACTTTTTAGTTGTTTTCCCTGTGATGGAGTATGGAAACTCCAGGTCAAAGATAAGGAATGAAAACACTCATCATGATTTCTTTTCTCTCAGAATTCATAGACCATCATGGATCAGTATCTGGTATCACAAAGCTGTTAAATATTTACTTGTTTTTAACTAAATATAAGAGGGAGCTTTTAAATAATGGTTAAGATATCTTTTATTAGATCAGTGTACCAGATTATTCAACTTTTCAAAAACACCAAGAGGCCAAGTGTATTATTCCTATCTCTTGATATCTACCATTAATTTCATCAAGAATGAATCCTGTCATATTGCATTTTTCAGGAGTAAATTTAAATTGAGTGCTCTTAGAAACAGGTCTTTTAGCCTGTGGAGAAGTGAACCTTTATAACTCCCAGAGTGCATTTGAAGCTCTGTGAGCTCAGTGTAAATTACATGTTAAGCTCAGCATGCTCCCATCAAAAAATACTCTTCATGCATAGAATATAAAAGTTGTGAGTCTATGACATGCAAACATTTTAAATAAGAAAAATCAATTCACTTTAGTAGTTTCACGAATAGTCACCATACATGAATAAAAAATGAATAAGCACCATGGGGAGGACATTTTATTACTTTGAAATGAAGTGCATTATAGGTGTTGGTTAACAAAATTCTGCTTTGTGTTTCTGGAAAAGGGTATATGAATAATTATGGAAAGTGATTTTTTTTTACCCAAAGTATAAAATCCTGATTCCAGAGACTCAATAGAAATAAGTCATTTCATGGTAGAGAAAGCAGAAGGAGAGGAGACTTTCCCACTTATTTATCCATAAATTTCATATTCAAAACATATTTTCAGTTCAGCAATAGAAAGTGCTGGTTTAGATTGT
>OU015744.1:16811119-16824481 GCA_907169655.1 Acomys percivali
TTTTTTTTTTTTTTTTTTTTTTTTTTTTTTTTTTTTGGTTTTTGGAGTCAGGGTTTCTCTGTATAGCCTTGGCTGTACTGGACTCACTCTGTAGACCAGGCTGGCCTCGAACTCGCAGCAATCCACCTGCCTCTGCCTCCCGAGTGCTGGGATTAAAGGCGTGCGCCACCATCGCCCGGCTCACGTGATTTTTTTTATCCCTGTTTCCCCAGATGTTAAACTTCCTGCCATTTTCTTAAGACTGGTCATGTCTGCATGTATAATTCTGTGAATGGTGATATATATGGGTACATAGTTTATGTAACAGATCTTTGTGGAGGAGATCCCCTTCTGTCAGAGGACTAGGAAGAAAGAAGATAAGGGGACAGGAAGGTTCAAGTGAGGGGGTGACAATGGGGACGTAATATGAATACATTATAATTTTTAAAAAGGATAAAAACAATTTTTAAACATTCACGTAAAGGTGGTAGTACATTCTTTTGGATTATTTATCTGACAACCTTTTGTTTCCAAGTATAAATGGTCTATGAGTATCCTTGAATATTCAATACTTTACTTACTGTGCAGATGTAAAATGCAATATACATACAAGTTATAAGGCAATTAAGGACAAGAACAGAACAGAACCCATTGCTCTAAGCAGTTCTATCACTGTCAATCTTGGAACTTTTTTATTTTTTATTTTTTAATAAAATAGAATACTAATGTGAATCATTCATATGTTTTATAAAATTATAAAACATTTCAGATCATTGATTATTTGGACTCCACATATTAACCATATTCAGAAATACTGTATATTTATTAGACTTTTATTCACTTAATAGGGATGCCTTTCCTTAAGCCACATATTTGGAATAATGGAGTAGCCATATAGGTCAGAAACCACAGATTATAACTTGCATAGGTTTGTATTCCTGTTGCCATGATACAATATTCTGACAAAAGCAACTAAGCATAGAAGGACTGATTTTGGTTTTTTTCTTTTTTTTTTTAATTATACATTTATACTATTACACATACATACAATAAAGTACCTATAGCAAGAAGAACCACGACACAATCAGGAATTATATAAATGTTACATTCTTAGTGTTTTGGCTATTTGTATTTGACAGTCCATATGTACAGTTCATCTTGTCGGGGCTGTCAAGATGACAGGAGCTTAAAGAACTGATCACATCCCAATTACAACCAAAAGCAATGAACAATGAATACATGCTGCTGTTCAGCTCCCTTTCCATTGACATAGACTGGACCCCCAATCAAGAAATGAATGGTACCACACACACTGGTTGGCCTTCTCATCCCAATTAATGCAACCAAAATAATCCCTCAAAGCCATACCCATAGGCTAGTATGTCTTCTTGGTGATTTTAGATTCTTTCACGTTGACAATAACAGTCATATTGTATATTTTACAGGTAGCTGATTTTGTGTTTAACACCATTGCGTGTTAATTAGTAAGTTCAGGGAGTGAAAACAACTATAAGTCGAACCTCTAAATTTTTATTTAATATGTCACTCTTTCTTTTGGAGATATTAACTCAATGTGCTGGTGACACTGAGTGATACTTACAAGTTATACTCTTAGGAATGAAAAGATAGAACTGCTTCTATTTTCATTGAAATGAATCAATCTCTTAATAATTAGCAAGGAGGTCACTGAGAAGAGACTTGATACCCTATGAGCATATACAGAGGGAGGTAATCCCTCTGAGGAACAGTCATAGGGGAGGGGAATAAGGGGAAAATGGGAGGGAGGGGAGAATGGGAGGATACAAGGGATGGGATAACCATAGAGATGTAACAAGAATAAATTAATTAAAAATAAACAAAAAAAATAAAAATAAAAATAAAAATAAAAAATAATTAGCAAGGAAATGACAGATTAAAACAGTAATATGTGTGTGCTTTTGAGCCTTCTGTCTGATAGGACAAATTTCTACAGCCGGCTTAAACCTGAAAACCCAAGTGATTAATTTCTAATATAAATTTCTTTAGAAGAACCTAGAACTTAGTGAGGATGTGTCTTTTAACTTTTAAACCCTGTGAATGTGACATCTTTCTAAAAAAAAAGAGTCTTCACTAATGGATTTATGTTAAGGATGTTTAGTGGGATCACACTAGATTACCCAATGGGTTATAAATTATATGACAGTGTCTGTAGTAGAGACACACAGTGGCAAGACAGCAAAAGAAGGGGAGGTCAAGACCACATGGAGCCTGGAGTTACGCAGTGACAGAGAACACTGAACTCACCAGAAAGCAAACAGGAGTGAGGAGTGGTTCCGCCATAGGGCCTGAGGCACAACCAGCGCTTGGATTGTAGTCACTGCCTGTCTAAACTGCAAGGGAACAATCACTGCTGATTCCATAGTGTAGTTGTAACTTTCAATACTAATTTAATTTTTCTCTCAATCTCCTAAACTTGAAAATTGGAAATTCTGAGTCATGCATCACCCACTTACTAAAGCAACATGAACAATACTTATAAAGCTGACACATCAAGTATCATCATAGGACAGCATCATGGTGACAAGGCCTGAGGGTATCTTGGTGATGAGATTGCAGGGACAAAGTATCCAGGCAACCAAAAGAAGTGTTACCTCGGCCACTCTGTTCCAGTTGGTCAGCTTCATCTTTTCAGGTAAATCCCGGAAGATTCATGCCAGGAAACACATAGGAAATTTATAGCAGCCTTATTTTGGTGTTGGAAGGTTTTTGTTTTCTAACAAGAAATACAAATGGAAACAATCTTAAAGGAAACACAATGGATGCTATAAGACACTGTTGTTCTAAGAGTAAAGTTCAATTATAGCAAAGTAAATGAAATTTTGAGGAAAGGTAAAAAGCCAAGAATTTTACTCTGAAAAATAAAGGGAATTTATCCACATGGTAATATAATTCACAAGACTTGCATGCCAATTATTCATGTCTTGGCAAAATTTAGGAGAATTTCTTTATTTGGAACAGACACAGAATATTTTATAGTTGACCCTAGATCTATCTATATTAGTGTCTTTCCCTATAAAATATTTTATAATTATGAATACTTCATTATTTGGGTGCTAAATTCTTTAAATCTTTTAGATTATGGAGAAAATCTTTTATTTTTCCAATTTATAATAAAACTATAGGAACTATAATTATGACCACAATTGTGGAATATATGTCCCTAGTAGATAGGATACAAAAATGGGACACAGGACAACAAAGCAGTGTAAAATTAAAATAATAATCATAATAATGACAAAAGGTAGCAGGCGCTTGTAACTTTGATAAGTGATGTAGGTGAGGTATCTATTCCTGGTGCTTTCTTGTTTGTCTGAGATGCAGAAGGAGGCCTCTGTAAGTCGCAGAAAGCCTATGGCAAAGTCTTCTTGCTGTTAATCAAGTTCCTTCATCTTGACGTCCAGGGTTCTTCAGTCTGCCAAAGTGAACATAATCAGCATTTCTAGCCTTCAAGGGAGGAGTGTGAATAAGAAGCACAGACTTCATCAAGAAGATAAAGCTATTTCATAAGCAATACAATGTAATTTAAGGAAACTAATCTGCCTTGTTTCTTTTTATGTATTTTTTCCAAGAATTATGTTTTAATCACAGTCTTTGCCCTCCCTCAACTTCTTCCACATTCTCCCCAGTTGCCTACTCCCTTCATGTTCTCACCCCTCATCCCTATCCCACCTCTTTTTCAAGAAAAAAGATATATATTTAATACAGTATTTGTTTTCAGGTTGATAGGGTTTTTTTTTTTGTCTTGTTTAATTTGATATCTGATTATTGAATAGCTCCTCATCTTAAACATGTGGAAACTTTCACAATGTAAGTGGACTTTTATTTTTGTGAACCACCTTGTAATTTTTAACTTTGAGGAAGTAGTAAATGTAGTCATACCATGCGTTAGTTAATTATTACTGTGATAAAACAGCATGCTCAAGGTGAGTTATGAAAGAAGGCATTTTCTTTGGAGGGTCATAGTATCAGAGGCTTATAGAACCTGTGAAAATTAAGGAAGGGATCATGGGCGCAGACAAGTGGGCAAGCATAGTGCTGTAGCAATACCTAGGAGCTGACTTCTTCATTGACAAGCACAGCATGAGGCAGAGAGAGGAAGAGCTAATTAAGAATGGCATGGCTTTTTGAAACATCAATGTCCATCTCCTGTGACACACCTTCTCCAGCAAGGCCATACCTCCTAATCCTTCCCAAACAGTTCTACCAATTGGGAATCAAATATTCAAATATATGAGCCAATAGGGGCCTTTCACATTCAAGACACCACCCATTATATATTGATGATGTTTAATACAACAAGCAGATAATGTTGCTTACACTGCTGTTCAAAAGTGTTGTTGATGCATCAGGAAACAGTACAGCAATAGAAGGCTTAGATAGCCCATAACAGTGGCAATACATAACATCCACTGAATACTTACTGCATGCTAACCTTTATGTAATATGTATGTGTAAATATATGTTTGTGTGCATGTGTGTGTGTGTGTCTGTGTGTGTGTGTCTGTGTGTGTGTGTGAGTGTGTGTGTGTATAATCGTTACTTCATCCTAACAATAATACTGCAGATGTGCTTAGATTGGTGCCTTAATGTAAATAACATAACAGAAATAACAGAAACGTAAACTAAGGCTGAGAAGTCTTGAGTGACTTGGGTCATGTTTCTTAGCTGGACTATAATAGACAAAGAACCAGTTCGCAGGACTCAAAGCACCTTTGATCAGTAGCAAAAGTGCATAAGTCTGATATCATTTATGTGCTGGGTTATTAAAGTTTACTACAATTTTGATACCTAAGTAATGAACCTAATCCTTTTCAAATTTTTGTCCTTTTGTAAATTTGTGTCATTTCTTCATCAGCATTTAGTAACTGAGATATCATTCAGAATTATTTTTATCACTAGAACTGTGGATGTTTAAAGTTAGAGTAAGCACAGTATCATCAGAATCATCACATCAGAAGGTTTTAGCCATCTTCCTGAAGGTTTGCGACAAAAAATGGTGTATCTGCATAGCTAATATCTGTATAAACAAAGAGATGTGAGATGCTCTGTCTCTTCCTCCTTCTTTCTCTCTATTCCTGCTTTCGCTCTCCCACCTATAAATAAACACACATACTCATATTCATCTTCTCACTCTTTGAGCCTCTTTTTCATGCTTATACTCTGCCCTTTATTTGTGATTTCTCTTTGTTCTCAGCTGAACTTCAATTCACTAGATTGCCCACAAATAAAAAAATTTATGTAATTTATATTCAATTTTTAATATACATTGAATCAAAAAGAAGGAACTGTATGAAAACCTATAGCCAGTGGCATTTCTAGATGTATAATTCCTTTCTAGATGTAGTAGATCCACTATGTTTCCCCGAGAGTCAGTGAACTCATGAGTTCTCATTATCTATAATATATACAAGTACAGAACCCATAATAAATACATTGCTTAGGATCATTTATAGTACATTCATCAACACAAAATGGCTTGGACACACATATATAGCTAAGTGGATGATTGTTGAAACAAAAGTACGTTTGGAGTTTAATGGTGGAAATCATTTGTTCAACTAAGGCATAATAAGTGCCGAAGAAGTTGGTATTGAAGATAGTTACAGTTGAATATAAGGCAGAGCTTGGACTTTAGAGCATTTCATAGAACTGATTCTTTTCTTTCAATATCTGGGAAACCATTGACTTGTAACAGTCTCTTGTCCTCCGTGTCAACAACTCCAAACTAAAGATAATGATAAGAACTTGAAATCTATGCATATTGTGTGAGTGTGTGCTTGTTCCTTTATGTAGGTCTGGGCATGTGTGTGATAGAGCCTACACATGGAGCCCAGAGAATGGATTTCAGGTGTCAGTTCTTGTTTTTTCACTTTGTTTGAGACAAAGTCCCTTCTCCTATGTGCACACCATGGTAGCTGACCCAATATATTTCAGAGACTGTCCTGTATCTCCCTGTAGGAACACATAGTCTTCATTGCAAAGTCCGGAGATCAAGGTCATACTTGTGTGGGAAAAGCTTTCACCTACTATGACATCACAGTCGTAATGGCTTTTCAAAAATTAAGGACAACAAGTCATTTAAAAATAAATTGGCACATCTTAATCTTTTTCCTTTAATTAAAGAAAAAGGCTTATTTTCTTAGGAAAACAGAGGTTCAAAACTGACTAGGGTATGTTGACTTCATTCTGGGGTAATATTTGGACAGGTAATATCCATGGATTTTCTAACAAAGAAGTAAAAAGTGTAAGAGAAAACATGTTTATAGGTTTTTTTGATATTAAACATGACATAGTAAAAATACAATTTATTAACTCTTTCTACACAGTTGAAATTAATGGAGATGGTGATTTATGGAAAATAGTTTAAAAATTCCCCTTAAATTATTTTCTTGCTCTTTTTTGACATACATGTCAGTAATGTTTTAACATTTAACTTTTGTAGAGCTCCTAACTTCTTCTCCTATATACACTATTTTCTACCTTTAAAAATTATAAATACCAAGCATTGTCTTTGAACTCTTAAACTTGTCCTCCTTATACCTACACTTGTACATATTCTTTCTATAAAAATATAGAAAGCAAGGCCACATTACACAGATGTTCACTCTGACACCATATTTTAAAATAAAATATTGTGTTGAATACTCAGCAAACTCTGAGTTATCTTTTCAAGAATAAATTAAAAAACAAAACAACTATTTTTATTTTCCTCAGTGATCAGTAATGTGAACCCATGATGGTAGCCCCGTTAGTAGATTTAATGGTTTAGGTTAGGATTTGTTGAGAATCTTCTATGGCTGATGGGTAAAGGATGAGACCAGGGATATGTGAGTGTTCTAGCACTGAGCACTGCTAAAACATCCATTAATCAAGTGTTAACCTTACCATTTCCAATCATAAGCAAAAGTGCAGCACACTGGAAATGAGCCCTCTTGTTAGAATTATTCATTTGAGAATCAGTCAACCACAGACTTCCCTGACATCTAAAAGCCTGAGCGAACAGTGGGTGATTGCTCAGGAAATTTATGAGACCAGCATGAGTATTTTTCACATTCCACAAAAGAAATACAACAAATGCTTTGCTGACAAAGCTCTAGTCATTACAGATTTTATATTCCAGTTTACTGAGCAAGAAGTTCTCCGAGGCAGATGGCTTGCTCCATCATGGGAGCTTTCTTGAGGACGAATCACTTAGAGAAAAACCACAGAGCTGTACTCTCAGCAATAGGCTGCTGGACCTTGGCAAAGGGATTTGATTTTTCTGGGTACTTTTAACTTTTAATTTACTCTATTTATGCAGAATTTTTTTCATTAAGCAAGAAAATAGTTTTTAAGTGTACACTATAACACAGGGATTGTGGTAAGTACACACACAGACACACACACACACACACACACACACACATTTGTGATAAGCTCAGTTCACCCTTTGGTTTTTGTTTTCATGAATCCTGAAATGGATACAGCTATAAGAGTCATCAATGAAAAATATGTTTTAATGCATCTTAGAAATTACTATTTTATTATTAAAATGTATGTCTTTAATTCTACTTCTATATTTTCTCATTTTAATTTTGAGCCAAATTATCTCTAATTATGATGTAATATTACCTGTATAGACTTACAAAGGAAAAACAAAACCAAACTTTGCCTGTGGATTGCCCTCTTGTCTCTAATAACAACCAGTAAAATAAAATTATTGAACAACAAACAAAGCAATTAAAGAAGTCTCTTCAAGAACCGGATTTTTATTCAAGACTTTTCCAACACTCTTACTCATTCTTCAGTATTGGGAATGCACAAGCAGTCTGGATATTTCACAAAGTCTAGAAGCACCAAGTAGATTAATCCTCTAAACCCTCCAATTTTATGATACCCAAAACAATACATATTATAAGTGTACAATCGTTGCTTTAAATACATTCCTCATGTCCTACAACCATCACGGCAGCAACCTCTACAACTGTTTCTGTCTTGTAATATGAGCACTATATTTCTTGAATTTTATGACTGTTCCTGTTCCATCCCTCACTCTAATCCAGCCCCTACCCTCACTCACCCTAGAAATCACCACACCACCTCACACTACTGGAATTAATTTCCTTAAAGTCCAAAAGCTCCTCTGTTGTTTTCTTTACTATCTTATTTTTTTAATGGACACACATTAGGTGTATTTGTGGGTCCAATATCCTAACTGATACATGTATATAGAATGTGCAATAATTAAATTAGGATAATTATCACTTCTATCTCCTGGAAAATATTTTACTTAGTGTAAACACTTAAATAAGTCTACTATGGTTATTTTCAATATAGAGTTAAATCTTTTCCTAATAGTTATATTTTCCTTCCTGAGCTCATACTTCCCCAGAACTATTCCCTGTGTTTGTTATCCAGATCCCGGCCTTTCTAAATCCCTCTCCAGGCTTCCCTTTTCAACTTTTACCCCAAGTTCTGTTGCTCTGTGATGAAATGTTTAACTTTCAGAATGTAATATCATTTACATTAAAAACAGAGTTTAGCTTTTTGTTTATTTTCGTTGGTATGGTGTCTTTAAGATTCACTCACACAACACCATATGTCGCTATTTCTTACTTTTTAATGTTGAGCTGAATTCTCCAAGTTTTCATTACTGTAAATAATGCTGTTAAAAACATGGGTGAACATGTGTATTTTAGACTCTGCTCTGCTCAATGCAGTATATGGTCATAAGTAGAGCTGATCTATCATATAAAATGCTTTTACAAATAAATTAGTAGAAACACTCTGTTTTCCATTGCAAATATTGTGCTTCACATTACTGCCGAAGGTGGAATCCAGTTTGGTACTGTTTGAGAACACTTATCTTTTAAAATACTAACCACAAAAATATAAATTCACCTCATTGGTTTTCTTAGAGTTAAGACTTGAAGCTCTCTAGTTCTTAGTAAATCTGACATTATTTTTTGTATACTCTTCAGTCATATTTTTATATCATCTTTGGATAAAAATATTCAACCATTTTTATGTCTTTGTATCATCTTTATATTTTGTTTTTGAATATCTGGATATCGTTCTTTTATCACATATAAAATGTTAAGCTTCCCCCAATTCTTCTTTGTTGTTTTGTTGACATTATTGTTAGTCAAGAGGTGAGTGAGGAGAATTGAATACAGGATCTCTAGAAGGGAGCTTGTGTTCCCAACCACTAAGCTGTTGTGCCAGCCCTTTGTACTGAGATAGCTTTATTCTAGGGATGTGTTATTCTATGCAGCTGGTAAATATTTTAATTAGTTAAAAATATTAGCTTTTTCCAGCTGATTTAAAGTAATAATCTTGTTGTTTTCCTTTATCTTGTTGGTATGGTATATTGCATTGATTCTGTTTTAATCATTGGTAAATACTCTTTTTGGCATTTTTTAAAGTACATGTCTTTTTTTTGAAAATAGAATCTTTTCTCATACAGTATATCCTGTTAATAGTTTACCCTCTCTCTACTCTTCATAATTCCTTCCCAATTCCCCTTCCCTGCAGATCAACTCCTTTTCTGTTTCTCATTAGAAAAAAAAAAAAGTATGCAGGGTACCTGACCCCATGTTCAGATGTAGCTGATGGACAGCTCAGGCTCCATGTGTATGGGGAGGAGAAGAGAGAGGAGACTGCCTCTGACATGAGCTCTGGTGCCTGTGGTTTGATCAGTGGCCCTGGATAGGGCAGCCTTAGGGGCACACGGAGGAAGGAGATGCAGCCTACCCTGATGGGACCTGATAGACTGTGACCAAATGGTGGTGGGGGAGACCCCTCCCATCGGGAATCTGAGGCTGGAATGGGACAGAACTGGGAGGGAGGGTGGGAACTGGAGGATAAGAGCAACGGAATAACAATCTGGGTGTAATATGAATAAATTTTAATAAAAATTTAAAAATAAGAATAGACTTGTAAGAGGGTGCAACCAAACATGACAAAATAAAATCTAATAAGAGAAAGGGGACATAATTCTATCAAAGTTGGACACAGCAACCCAACAGGAGAAAAAATGTCTCCAGAGCAGGCACAAGAGTCAGAGATTCACTTGTTCTCACAGTCATGAGTCCCTAAAAATACTAAGCTAATAGCTATAATATACACACATAGGAGCTGGTGCAGATACATATAGACTCTGTGCATGCTGTTTCAGTCTCTATGAGCTCCTATCTGCCCTGCTTGCTTGAATCAGAGGGACTTGTTCTCCTGGAGTCCTCGATCCATTCTGGGTCTTACTATCTTTGCACCTCTAGGCAAGAGAGTTGATGAAAATCTCCAAGTTAGAATCTTCCTCCACCTAATATCTGGTTATGGATCTCTGCATCTGTTCAGATCCGCTGGTAGATGAAGTCCTTCTTATGATAACCTGCTTAGACACCAAGTATAGAAGAATTAGGAATTATTTTACTGAACTTTTGAGACCAGTATGTTTGGTTTTAACTTCAGTATCCGGACTTGTTTACCCAAGCATTGGCCTGTATGAGTTCCTGCACTACTGACTTCAGTTACTCCATATTTCATTCACAATTTTTTAAATATGTATAATAAAGAAAACTGACATATTGGGTTTTTTGAGCATCTTCACTTGCTTTTCATATCATGGTAAAGATGGCCTTGTAATGGGTGTCAAGTGTTTGCAGAAGATGAGATTAATTACTCTCTCTCCCTCTCCTCCCCCCCTTTCTCTTTCTGATTAGTGATGTAGTATCCTTAGCAGTTATAATTCTATATATAATTATCTTATTTCTGGCAGTTTTTGTACTTATGAACATTTATCCATTTTAGTCAGGTTTTCCAATATGTTAGCATATTATTGTCAATGCAACTTTCATTATCGTTTGTTCTTTTGTAGGATCAGGAATAATGACTTGAACTTTATTTCATGTTAAAATTGAGCCTTCCTTTGGCCCAACATTTCAACATATGTTTTTTTAAATCTGTATTCAAGCAACTAACTTTGATTTTTATTAATCTTTCTGCCCCCTTTATTTCTTTTTTAAAATATTTATTTATTTAGTGTATATGAGTGTTTTATCTGCACATACAGCTGCACAGCCACCTACCAAGAAGAGATTTGACACCCTTTTATTTCTATTCATTTCTTTGATGAGTACTGTTTCTTTCCTTCTACTAATTTCATAGCTTTCTCTTTTTATCCATTCTTACGCTATAAAACTACATTGTTTATCCCAATTATTTTTTATTTTTAATATTACCTTTTACTATATAAATATCTCCTTATAAGTGCTTTCACTGGGTCCCATATCCTTTTGTACATGACACTCTTATTTTCCACTTATATTTAAATTTCCATCTAGATTGCCTTTCTTCCTCAGTTTAAGAATGTGATGTCTAGTTTTCACAAACTGGCGAATTAACAGCTGGACTTAAATATCCATTTATAATTTTATCCCCCACAGGTTCATGAAAAATTCTTCGTGAGTTCCAACTTCTTACATTTTAGGACTCCAGTGTAGTCCAATGTAGGATCCATTCTGAAAAGTTCCCCATGTTTTCAAAATGAAAGTGTATGGATTTTGGGGGGGGGGGGATAGAGAGTTGTCTATGTCTGATAGACATTGTTTTTCATTTGGGTCTGTTATAGACATGATTTATGCATAACTATGACTCATTGTTACCTTATTAAGCTAAATAAATTTGTATACAAAAGAAAAGTTGGTATTATCTAGTAAAAGTTGTTCCGTTAGGATGTCAGCCATGATTCTCAGTCAGAGAGTCTGTCCAAGGTTATTGTTAAGGGAATGTGGTTTTCCTTTAGCAATTCAACCAATCCTCTTGAAGTTTTCTGTTGAAGCAGTTTGTATAGATGTATTTCAATCAGTTAAAGACACAATTCTGACTCAAGGTAAAATTGTATAAATAAGACCAACAAAAAGTTATCAAATGCCGGACAAGGAAGCCCAGTTAGGGGAATGGGATCCAAAGAGGAGCCATCAGAGACAAAGAGGGTCCCTGCTTCAGTTGTTGGGGGAGCCACATGAAGGCATAACTGCATCTGCTACATGCTCTTTGGTTGGTGGTTCAGTCTCTGTGAGGCCCCATGGTCTCTAGTTAGTTGGCTCTGTAAGTCTTCTTGTGGAGTCCTTGACTCCTCCAACTGCCTTAGTCACTCCTCAAACTCTTTCATAGAAATCCCTGAGCTCTATATAATATTTGGCTGCACCTAGCTCTGCAGCAACTTAATGTGCCAGGGTGCGTTGGTACACATAAGGTAACTGCCACTTCTTTGAGGAGAAGGAGAAGAGAAAATTGGGTGTGAGGGTTTGTGAGGTGGTGGTGGGGGGACTGGGAGGAGAGATGGGCTGTAATCAGATGCAAAGTGAATAAATGAATTTATAATTAAAAAGTTATCAAATGCTATATCCTTTTTAAGAGACTAAAAATAGAAAGATCATCTTTCACTTTGATGCATATTTTAAACTCTTCTTAAGTAATGTTCTCAAAGGGGTCAGAACCAAATTATTACTTTGTAAGTATTCTGTGTATAAAGCATCTTTGCAGCAGGGTCTCAAAAGGTATTGGGCTGATGGTTCTCAGTAGAGATCCTAACTAGTTAGGAATGTGATTACATTTCCTCTGTAGTCCACAATGTATCTAGTAAATAATGATGCTCAATGTTATTGCATTGTTATTATATTTGCAAGTGGTGAAGGAAACACTTTTTCCCACAGCTACACTGAGTGCTTATTCTGTAGGCTTTCAAAAATCAAAGGCACTGAACTGTAGCTCAGTGATAAAAAATAAAAGGAAAAAAAGTGCCTGTGTTCCATAGGCCTCTGGGTTCTACTAAGCCATGGAAAAGTAAATACTTGATATTTATAAACTACAAGATTTTAATCAATAAGGGGAACAGGATATCAAAAAGTGAAATGAAAATAAAAATAAATTTTAGTTTTTATTTTGTATCTGGGGGGGTGGGGATGTAAATGGCTATAAAAAGTGCTATACACTGTAGGTTATAAAAATGAAACAAATAACATTTGTTGGATAACAACTCAGTACGTAGGTAATAGATTGATACCAAAAGAAATTGCAGTTTCAGATCATGAATTCTTATTCATTATAACTAGGCTCAAACACATCTCTATTATTAAAAATAGGAACCATTGCAAATAACATGATTTCCAACTAAAAATAGGTTTGTTTATTCCCCTCAGCATAAAACATTGTGCTTTAGGAATCCGTGAACTCTTAGAGAGCATTTTCTCATTCTGTGGCTGCTGCTATACACCAACAAAATTTTGAAAAAGATATAATGAAACCTACTCATGTAGAAGCTACACACACACACACACACACACACACACACACACACACACA
>OU015744.1:16824491-16835650 GCA_907169655.1 Acomys percivali
AGACCTTAAACAATTAAATAAACTATACCATAATGTTATGTCTTTCTCAAATAAATCCCCATAGTGACTAAGGATTGGCTAATAAACAAATCGTATTGTAATCTGACCTTTAATTGTACAATGTTCTTGAAAAGAAAAGAGTCTTTATGCATGAATGATTTAAATTAGGTATTAATTAAATTTACAAAGGAATGTATGTAATAAAGTTGAATTGAGTGTATTATATGAATTGCATCTTCTTCAGGTATGAATTGTTTATCCTTTTTAGAGATAGATGCTATCAGTTGTATTTACTCTCCACCTATTACACTTAATTAAAGAGTTCATGTCTAGTAGAGTTCAAAGGATTCAGGAACACTTAGTGTCTAACAGTGACCCAGTAGCTTCCATTCTGTGGTGGTGGTAGCCCTGGTCCTTTGCATTAGGAAACAGCTACCATTCTAATTTTCTCTAATCAACTTGTTGCAGTCTTGACAGACAGTGGGAAAGATGGAAGAGCATGGGTCCTGGGCCCCGACAAGCACTTGGCATGGTTGGGGCCACTGAGTGAAGTACATAATCTGTAGTGAATCAAGATTCTGGCATGTCAATCTGGCACACACCACTGACATCTAATTCATGCAAGATATTAATTAACAGTAATGAAGTTCTTCCTACTGTCTTTTGTTACCAAGCACAACTTCTTGGTTATCCCTGAAGGCCTCTTGATTAATTCCCTGAGTCCCTGAAAGCAAGGTTCATCTCTAATCTTCAGAGAAGGCTTAGCACAGACTTTTAGGATAATGAGTCTTTTACCTCCCACATCTCTTGGGAAGGACAGGACACTTTCTGATAATCAATTTCTTATCTTTTTCAGCCCTATAATCAATAAGTGTGCCTGTATTGCCCCACCATTTTCATGACACTCAAGCAATAATGGTCCTAGTCATCTGTTTGTGCATGCTGAGAGTTATTAGATATTTATTCAGCTTCCTTGATCCCAAATCAAACTCTTATAAAAGAAAGGTTGACTGGTCAAACATTAAAACATTAAAAAAAAAAAGAAATCTGCCCAATACTGTGAAATATGTGGACTCTCACAGAATATCCATTACCAAAAATAATTCGCAGGGAAGTATACCAAGGTCTACATCCCTCTTGCATGATTAAATCACATTAAATTCAAATGAGAAAACGGCCACACTTTATTTGCAAAGACAATTGATACATTTGTCAAGCCTGTGTATCTGCAACATTTCAGCATCTACCAAAAAATAAATTTATTGTCATAATTGGCAGTAAGCATATTCCTGAACAATGGAGTCTGACCATAATTAATGATTAATTCATTTGGAATTCATTATGATAATAGTAAATGCGTTTAACTCATTTAATACTTCCATAGTGGCAGTGATTCTAGGCAATTCTTTTGTATTTACTGATTTTAAACATTAAAAGTTCTGAGCATGTGCAGGAAAATAATTCCACATTGCCCTCTAGCGGTACACTAATAAAAAAACAATTTCTTATAAATTATGGGGGGAGAACATTCTTGGCTTTCAGTACACTTTGAAAAAGCTTGAGCTCACGACACATTAAAAGACTATCCCTCCATCCACATACAAAATAAATATTGAAAACATCCTTCATTTCTCATAATTTTGCCAATAAACAATTGACAAGTTTATCGTTCTCGTGCAGGCATGTTCGGTATACGATTAAACCTAAAGAAGAAAAAAAAAAAAAGGAAGCCTATTGTTTCCTCAGTAGGACCAGAATATGGACAAAAACAATGTGTCGGCTAGAGATGCCCAAAGCTGGAGCTCAGAGGGCACATGGTAATGGTGGCGATGTTTACAGAAGCAAAGGATTATACTTCCAGCCAAAAGCAGAAAGAAAACAAGAGACGCCTTTTTACTGGCATACCCAGAGTGGCCCCAGGATCCCCTAGAAGACTGATTTCTTATGGATTCACAGTTCCTTCCAGCACCAGGGAGGGTGTGCCTGTAGACAGAAATGTCACATAAAGGACTTAAAGTTAGACTCACTCACCTGACCATAGTAGGTTTAGATTCACAGGGATCTATTTTGTCAGCAGGATTTAATTAGTTTATCTAAAGTCTCTACAAATATTTTAAATAATTTATTCACATTACACCCAAATTGTAATCTCCTTGCTTTTATCTTCCTGTTCCCACACTCCCTCCATCTTCTGCCCTACTCCCCTCCTCATGACCTCTGACAGGCAGGGTCTTCCTCCCCCACCATTTGACCACAGCCTATCAGGTCTCATCTGCTTGCATCCCCATCCTCTCTGTTTCCACATGGTCTCTCTGCCAAGGGACATTGGTGTCTCTACAAATACGTACAGGTGTTTTCACATGAAGGTCTAGGTTTCCAGAGAACAGGACAAAGCTGACTGTCTTCTTAGGGTTTATGGTATCCTCAAACTGAATGACGGTTCTTTCTCAGCACTTAGGGATCTTTTCATGCTATGATCTCTCATGCCGTAATTGAGTCTGGCTTATTCTCCATTGTTCATGCTTATTAGACAAAAGGAAACAAAGCCAAAAGCAAGTTAAGGCAAACACATAGCCCAGATCCCGTTTTGTGAATATCAAAACTCTGGTCTCATTTTCACCCCTTTGATAAATACCTAGAGAAATCCGAATGTACAGATGTGGTTTAGCTAAACTAAAATTTAACCACAAAAGGCCAATTCATATTTCATCGGGTAAATACCAAATACAAAGGTTTATGTCACAATGTATAGATGAATTATCTGTCTGAACTAAGAAATTAGACCTAGTATCCTCTTCCACATCTAGAAAGGATATTTGGCATAGAAGATAAGTGTTTTTCCTACTTTATCTAAGTATATTTTCGGCATTCCCCAGGTGTTTCCTTGAACTATTTTTATCCTTTCTATGATCCCTCTAATCAGAGACACTAACTTCTTCCACAAGTCCTGTTTCAGAGTAAATACCTACTTAAAGCCCTTCCTGTGTGACCTGATCCTTCATGAACTATCAGGCCTGTATTCTCAGGTGACAGTCAGACTGCCTACTGCATGTTTTATTACTTAGTTTTATGTAGTATTTTCTTTTTTTCCCCTGCTCAGAATTAACTTGCTAAGCTAATAAGAGAGGTTAATGTTTTACAACCACTCTTGAATCTCAAAGAACACTTGAGATTTGATTATTGATTACTTCCTTAAGAGTAAACAACACACACACACACACACACACACACACACACACACACACACACACACGTTTCTCTAAGTCAAAGTGCTGCATGAGATATGATCCTGTTTCAGTCTTCTTGTTAGATTGTAGCTTTGGATACATTGATAGTTTGAATGGCACTGTGTTTAATATATGCATTTAAATTGCAGTCAGACTTTATGAAGATCTAATAAAATTTCAAAAACCATCATTAAATATGAACTCACTCATTGGAAAGCCCCACCATTGTTGTGGAAAGACCTAGGAACAGAAATACAAACATGGCACATGTGTGGTTACATGCATGCCTTTAAATGGGTTCAGCATGTTTGTCTGTTCTGTTGTGTGTGTTCTGGAAGCAAGAGGCTCTTGTGGCAAGAAGTGAGAGGACAGTGATAACTTCTACCAGAGACATGTAGTACACGGTTATTCCTCTTTGTTTTATCTGAGTAATTATGAATATTTAAGGCCTAGAATAATTGATTCTTTGAGACTGTAGAATGGTGATATTCCATTTTGCTCATTCAATTTTACTTTCAGGAATATAAAGTGATCTACAAGGGTTTGCTTGTGTTTAAACAATGCTTATTTATGAAAAACATGATCAAAACTAATTTCCTTACCAGTTTTCAAGATTGTAATGTGATTATCTATTAATTTCAGAACTGACTGACTTTTATTCTTTAAAATATGTCTATAAATTAGTACATTCACATATACTTCAGAGGATTGATACACGGAAGATCTTTAGGCTATGACTGCCCTTGGTTATTGGAATGCTTTATACAATAATCGCTGAATCTTCAGTGTCATTGGCTTGCTTCTTCCTTTCTAGTTTGTAAGGATGACTAGAATTCAGTTGTCAGGCTTCCATCTTAAAACTTGGGGTTACCAGTTCTACAAAAGCCCTTGCCAGCTACAGTGGGGAGCTTTGTTTTATACAACTGCAGTCTGCACCAAGGGTGCTCAGCATTACCAAGTCAATGCTTCTCAATATCTTTTATTCTTTTTACTTTTACATATATATTTATATTATTATACATGTATATAATAAACTACATACAGCAAGAAGGACCATGAAACAATTAGATATTATATAAATATGACATTTATAGTGTTTTCTCGATTTGTATTTGGAAACCTTGGAAAAAACATGTTTCCTATCTTGGTGATTCTACAATTCTGAGTGGAAATCAATATCTATCTTATTGTATCTCCATCAACCTAATAACATCTATCTATACCGAAAAACAACTTAAGCTCTGAACAACTAAGCTTAATTGTAAAACTAAACTATTTGGTCTTCAACCCCATCAGAGACTTGAGAAGAAATAAAATCAATTCTCTAATAAATAGGAAATACAAGTTAGCAGCTTCCAAAATTAGAAAATGACAGAGATAGCTTGCTGCCTAGACTGTCACCCACAACTCTCTTTAATGTTGGAGCATCGTCTTCAGCCCTTGGGTCCCTTATATCTAGTAGACATATTTCTGAAGCAGGCATACCCTGCCTTGGCAGGGTTTGACCATTGACTCTGCCTGCATCCAAGATTGCCCACTTTTAGGCAGAATTCTGTCTGTGGTAGAAATGAGGACATTTTTCCCAGTGGCTTGTTTGTCACATTTGAAGCCATCTCTGTAAGGAGGTTGTTTGGTGCTCATCTTCTCTGAGGTAGGCTGGGTATTGTCAGGAGTTAGCTTGTCTTACTGTCAAAGGATCCTTAAAATAAAAAAAAAGTCTTTAAATGCCATATTCGGTACATATCTGAGGGGATGTAGTGTGAGTTGGTTATAATAAATAAAATGTACATTTAAAAGAAAAAGGTCAAAATGAAACAGACCTAGATGAAAGCGGGGATTCACAGTTTCTTAAGTTGATAGATCTTGACCATACATTTTAAATTTTTGGACTTTTTTCTAATTTAAGAGCTAACCATGCTTTGGGGTTTTTTTTCCTTTCTTTTTATTAATTTATTCTTGTTACATCTCAATGGTTATCCCATCCCTTGTATCCTCCCATTCTTCCCTCCCTCCCATTTTCCCCTTATTCCCCTCCCCTATGACTGTTCCTGAGAGGGATTACCTCCCCCTGTATATGCTCATAGGGTATCAAGTCTCTTCTCGGTGACCTGCTGTCCTTCCTCTGAGTGCCACCAGGTCTCCCCCTCCAGGGGACATATCTATGTTCTGTCCATTTCTACCAAGACTCTTGCCTCCAAGGACACAGTGGGTGTAGAATTGTAACCTTTATATTTGCTCATTGCTTTATCTATATTTCTCTTGCCTTAGAATGACAACAACAAAAGGGCCTACATCATAAAAATCACTCAGTTTTTTCCTTGTGTATAGAGTACTAGTTGACCCATTGATTCTGGAATCATCGTTTCAGAGCATGAAGCCATTACAAAATAAAATCTCTCCTGTCACTAAGTTTTAGTTTATTGAGTTTATGGTTCAGAAGTTAGCTTTCAGGTCATAGTTTCCCCTGGCCATTTGGATGTCTGAAACTCATTTTCTATTAGTTCTGGTAGTTAACAAAATGATATGCAAGGTTTGGAAATGAATAACAATTTGACTATTCTCAACCTTTATATTTATTATTAACCTGAACTAGAAAATTCTTTAGTTCTAATTTCTTATCTAAAATAAAAAGTAAATTATTAGAATTCTGATTCATAAGCTATTGCCATAGTAAAAATTGGTAATTATCTATATCTGCCACAATAAATCATATATTGCTTTTATTTGAATTCTTGAATGATTAAGTGAACAGAATACAATGTGTCCCTCTGTGTTTATTCTGCTCACTTGTAATTTTCTTCTTTGAGGACTCCACTTCATGTATTTTAGTTATTCACTCACCAACTTTCATATTTATTACCTTCTTCCACATAAATTTTATTCATTCATATTTACTTTCCATCTTGATTTTGTTTTCTACTCTTGTGTTGATTTTGTTCATCTAATTACCATCCATTTCTAACATACGTATCCTCTCTCTGAATCTGTGAACTGGGTAGTTTGGTTATGCTGTTATATTATTGTTCAGTTGCTAAGATGAATACCATAAACAAACGCATCTAGAGGGAAGGTGTATTTCAATATATACTTCCAGGTCACAGTCCATCATTGAGGAAAGTCAGGGTATAAACAGAAGCGGGAACTTGAAGCATAAACCATGGATGAGTGCTGTTGCTAGCAGGTTCTCTGATTACTGCTCAGGTATTTTTCTCACCCAACCCAGTCTCACTGGCCTGGGTTTTGTTGTCTCCCACCATAGCCTGGTTACTCTCTAGGCTGCTTACTCACATATCAGTAAAGGCAATCTCTCACAGACATAATGCCTGGACAATGTGACATGGCCAGTTCTTCAGCTGAAACTCCCTCTTCTCAGGTGCCTTAAGTTTGTGTCAAGTTGACATAATTTAACTGTAAGTGTTCCTGTTCTCCTGCGGATCTCTTACTGGTCAGCTCCAAGTGTTTGTGTCTGTTCTCTAGTCTAATACGCTTGTTCACTTTGTAGCAGTCTCTTAGCCACCATCCTTATTTCCTGCCTGCTGCCCACTTTTGGTTTAAATGACATAGACACAGCTGACACTAGAGCCTTAGACTATGAGCTGGTAACTCACAAACAAAAAACAAAACCGTTTTTATTTTAGGATTTGAGAACGAACAACATCACTTACCCTGTATAAAGTGCATAAACACTCTCGGTTCCCACCCACTGCTCACTTGAATGTTCAAGAAGATCGAAAGCCTATCTCCATTAGGCTGGTTGTTCCCAGAATCCAATGCACTCATTTTCAAACATCAATTTATTTAAAAGATTACATTAAATTTGTTTTCAGAAAATGTTTACTGTGAGCATTTCAATACACTAATTCACATGTCCAATTTGTTTCTGTTTTCCTCTAGAGTCAAGTTCTCATTATGTAATCTCCTTAAAAGCTTTCAACAATGCAGGAGAAGGTGTTCCTCTCTATGAAAGTGCCACCACCCGTTCCATAACAGGTATGCACCGCCATCAATCCTCTTGTGACAAGGTAGTCAATACTTAGATTAACATAAATTTTTTTTAATTAAACAAAATACAAAAGAGAAAAATATTTAAAATAAAGGCAAGAAATTTTCATGAATATAGCACACATGCATATATTTTTAAATCATCTGGTCCCAAAATGAACGAGAAGGATTTATTCTTTACATTAGTATGTGGACTTAGAGAATCCAGATCTTGTTTTCCCAATCATCTTATAAGCTTCATAGTGTAGTGCCCTGATTTGAGTCTTCATTCTCCTAGCTAGTTTGCCATTGGACACTGCTGTTTGAGTGGAAAGTATGTGGTCTAAGGTTCTAATAGGCATTTGTTTCTCTCAACACTATTCTTCAGATAGGTGGCAAGGCTAAGCTGGAATCTTGGGAAGTTGGTTAGAGTAGGCTGTCACAAAGATAATAAATAATGGACTGGACCATAGGTCACCTGACAGAAGATGCAAAGAGGACGGGTTGATTCAAAGGCTTATTGCCTCAAGAAGGGGCTATATTTTGTTAACTAGAAAGGTAGAAAGCAAGAAAAAATGGTAGAAGATTGAAAGGCAGTGTTAAACTGCTGATATCTAAGTAATAAATAAAGGCTAGTTGTTAATAATAGTGGGTTTACTCACAAGTGAACTGTGTATCACCTTTGTAGACACCAAAAAATAAAATCTTAACTCCATCTTTCTTTTCACAATACTACTCCAAAAATTTGGCTAAAACTTGGACAAAAAACTTTTATGTTTTCAATTAACATATTGTGCCTACACCTTCCCCAAACCCACATCCTTAAGACATCACTTGATTGGGCATAAATTTTCACTTTGATTAGAATAAAGGGTTTAGGAGATCAAGCTCCAGGTTTAATACCAAATATCAGAGAACAAAAATTACTGGAGTATGAATTCCAGATGAGGATGCTTGAATGGCTGGAGAATAAATTTTTGGATCTTCTGACTTTTTCTACTACTTAGATTTACATAAATTTTATATAGTTTGTATTACAAACCCGCAGGTGGCATTCATTGGATATCCTGAGATATTTTTGGGGGGGATGCAATGTTGTTTCTTTGTTTTTGTGGTGGTTTCCAAATATGCCATCACTTTATTGTTATCCAGATTTTCTGGGAAAAAATCTGAAAAAGTGAAGTTGTTACTTCATAATCTTGGCATCCTTTGACCGTTTGTTTTCAGATATGACAATTCCCAAAGATAAGGATGCAAAATTAATATCTGTCATTTGAGACTATTTTTTCCATGCCACCAAAGCTCTTTATGGCTCATCAAAGAGAATAAGCATCATTCCCCTGGAAAGTTTCCTATCAAAAATATGACCTTCATCATTAGGAAAATGATGTGTATTGAGTTCTAGAATTGAAGCTAAAATATATAACAACAGGTGAGCATATTGCATTTTTCACTACCCCTTTCTCACAGACTGCCCCAAAAATGAGGCTCTCTCAGAAATAGTAGAATACTCTGGCTCCACCTGTGATTCTTCCTTTTGACCTTACCTACGTCATCTCCTTCCTGTTCCTCATAGGGAAACTAAGCAGTTTCTCATTATCAAGGTGACATTGAGCTATAATCCGGTGACATAGGATTCCACCAAAAAGCCAGGTGTGGTGGTGCAGGCCTTTGATCCCAGCACTTGGGAGGCAGAGGCAGGCAGACCTTTATGAGTTCATAGCCAACCTGGTCTACAAAGCAAGTCTAGGAGGCGGGGATATTATGCAGAGAAACCCTGTCTCAAACAAACAAAATCAAAAACAAAAATCCACCAAAGCAATTCTTTCAATTCATTTCCATTATTAATACCAAATTAAATGACACAAAGAGGGACTACTGGGCATAAAGATGATAAACACTAGTGGAGGGAGCAGAGTTCAGAGAAACTGAAGGTAAGCTGTGCAGAAGGAAGCATCTGTGGTATTAACATCTTTCCCAGTGGCATTTGCTGTCAGTTTTTAATTCTTAGCATATGGCATTGCCACAGTGTTTTCTCAAACATCAGTGATCCATAACACAGGTTTTATTTTCGTGTTGTAACTCTGATTTTAATGGAACTGAGAAATGAAGTGATACCAAAGTTGGAAATGGTGTCAGAAATTTTCTTATTGAAGAAAAGCAAGTAATGGGCTGTAAAGGAATGCATGAAGCAGCCCCTTCACAATAAAGAATATGCCTTTTCCTGCAAGTAGACTTATTTTTATGCTTCCACACAACACGGAGAATAAAGGGCAAATAAATGGAATCGGAGGCTAAGGCTCTGAGAGAATCTCTGATCTATAAACGTGTCATATTGTCATGTAAAAACCACTCTCTATCTTTGAGTTGCTGCAAAGTATTCCCAAGAGAAATCTTGGAAAAATCCGGCAAAGAGTAAACACGAAATATATCACAGACAATGAAAGCATTAAGTTAACGTGAGTATCAGGCCCTGGAGCATTCTAAATGTTTCTGCTTGTAGCCTTTGGTGAGCTCTGTAGCCTTTTCTCAGACTGGGAATAACACACCAAGTTACTGAAACTTCCACCTTGGCCCCACACAGAAAATTCCCTCTTCTTCCATCAAGCTCTTTATTTCTTGTTCTAAAAACAAATTGTTTTTCACCTGAAGAAGGGAAAGGGGCAAAGAATAATCAGACATTAGTGAAGTACATTCTCTGCATTAATGTATTAACTATTTTAGCAAGGTTTAAACAAAGTATAATCCATTTGAAAACTATTATTAATTTTAAAGTCAATTTCAAATGAGTATAATGACTAAAACTTCATGATGTTATGAAAATATATAGAAACTGACTTTTCTTGCTCAGAAAAATAATATGTGTGTGTATATACATACACACATACCATATAATCTTACATAAACGTGGACATCTTCATATACCTCTGAAATTCAGCAGCATATAAGGCATCCTAAAAGAAAGAGAAATGTTGAAGAAGGATAGTTTAATAGCAAAAGGATATTTGCTGATATCCAATTATTCAAGAAATTTCTGATCAAAATAGAAAAGAACACTTGCAAAATGTGTAGCATGTATTCACAATATTGATTGCTGTCTCCTGGAATGCTCCACCAAGTCTACATTACTACTCATTGTGGGGGCTGAGCTCTTTGGGCCACTGAATGTTTGAAAATAGCTGCCATAAAAATGAATAAATGCTTAAATAATTATTTAATTTAAAATTATATCACCCATAGAACACATGGTTATTATACTATGCAGCAGAGTTCTACATAGATTGACATGGAGAATGATGAAAATAAGTTGTATCTCTAAGATAGGAAATAGGACTTGACCATTGACCAAATATTCTGGATCACATTAGGTCCCTGGACAAATCACAACACACAATATTGCTTTAAATACATAGACTTATTTTGTAACTGAGTTTAATATAATAAATAAGGGCCATCAATATTTCTGTTTTCTAAAATCATAAGTATACAAATTGATTATTTTAATCTGCTAACATAGGACCATTTGACTTCCAAGCATTATAAGTAATGTATCTGAGAAACTACGCTTACATTAACTAGGTGAAGCAAAATTATAATACACGGGATTCCCCATGACATGGATAAATAAAAAATAATTCATAGATTGAACTACCCTTCCACTATGCAGAAAATTCTTCTTACAAAGTAAGGCAAGAATAGAAATGTGTGAGGCAGCACCTGCTTTAGTTTGGCAAACACATCTTTTCCTGCTACACAAACCTGAATGCTGATTCAAATCCTTGTAGAGGCTGCATTGTCTTCTGTTCTCTCTTCATCATTTCATAAATCCATTTTGCTTTAAAGAAATTATTAATAAAGAGGCACTAAAAGAAGTACAAAAGGCCAAGGCTCTGTCATTAAAATTTAATCCTGTCTCTCTCTCTCTCTCTCTCTCTCTCTCTCTCTCTCTCT
>OU015744.1:16835660-16856604 GCA_907169655.1 Acomys percivali
CCATTTCAGGAAAAAATAACCAGAAATACGACTTTTTTACTTCAAATTATTGATAAATAACAAACCTGATAAAATAGTATATAAGACCTTGTATGAAACAATGTACAACATTCTAACAAGATGGACTTTTAAAACATATATTCTAATTAGATATAAAAAATTGTGAAGAACTATTATTTTGTAACATAGCAATACTCTTCTTATTATATTTTATGATTTAATTAATTGCATTTTTTCTGTTCTTCTCATGTTCCCTTCCATCGTTATTGCCATGCATTTAACTCATTGTGATGTGTTTGCCACTGATATTTATTTTAACTCTTTGTTTACACATTTATTTGTCTGTTTCATTTGGTGGGTTTTAACCCAGACCCCACTGACCCAGTTGATTATTATCCTTTGCTTGATGATTTCCCCACCTCGGGCCCAGATGTCTCCACCCCCATGCTCCCACCAGTAGGTGTACAAGCTGTGGCTCTTACCCATGAGGCTGTGAGGGTCAGCTGGGCAGACAACTCTGTCCCGAAGAACCAAAAAACATCCGATGTGCGACTTTACACTGTTCGGTGGAGGACCAGCTTTTCTGCCAGTGCCAAGTACAAGGTGAAGGTCAAATACAATGCACGAATTTTAAAATCAAATTTCATATGTTTGATGAGTTGTTTTCAATGATTCCTGGTCTGTCCTAAGCCATTTTCCTACAGTGACGCTTACATACTAAAACAAGGCATTTTACTAACTCAAAATCTAAAATTAGTTAGAATAATTATGCCTTCAGGAATCAACAAGAGACAAGGTAGAAAAATATCAAGAGTTGCAACATGATGTTTGAGTTCCATAAGAGGCTGTTTGCACCAGATACTTGCTTCTGTGTAGAAGAATTCTGTTTTCCTTGGGAAGTAATAAGGCTCCAAGAAAACATTCTGAATAGATTATGCCATGATTGTTTTCATTTAGAATCTAGATTTCTGTGTATTAATATCAAAGGCATCTATTCAAGAGAATATAACAGAGAATAAATGATATAAAGATATTTTACAGCAACAGAACTGTACTGTAAGCCATTAACATTGATTTTCTTATTTAGCTTGGAAGCTACCCTCCTATTTTAAAGGAAATCCCTTAAATGAGCCAGAGTTATGCCAGCCTCCTGTTGGTATACTCATTTCTAAATAATTTCATGGTCCTCTCAGAGACTATTGGTGATAAATAAGAAACACCGTCATTTTACTTTTCCATGTCTCCTGCCTAGGCTCAGCAATTCTACCAAAGACCTACTTACAAAGACAGATGTGTAGCCTTCTAAACCTGAGAGCAGGTTAACATCCTTAAGTGATAGACAGTGCAAACAAATACTAAAGATCATCTGGCACTTGTTTTGTATCTATAACAACTCTAGATTATTTATTCTGAAATGAAGTTTTAATTTTGCTTGCTTCATATATACATATATTATGTATCTCACTTAGAACACTTTAGGTAGCCATCTCAACAGATGTGTGCTTGAATGAATCCATAAAGAGCCATGGAAGACAACACAGCTGAAAGTTAGTAGTTTACAAAATGACAATAGGAGATGAAAGGAAAGTTGAACACAATAATCTCAATACTTTGGATACTAAATGCAGGAGGACTGACAAGAGTGTGAAGTCATCCTGGGCTGTAGGATGAGACCTTCTCTAGAACCAAAAAAAGAAAAAGATGAAGAATGTAAACTGTGTCCCCAAAGTAAGGGATCTAGTAGCTTAACCCTAGCATTCCAGTTTCCTCATACTCACTTGCCTCTCTCCAGGAATAGCTGTTAAATCCCTTGCTCTCACTGACTGCTGTATCCCTTAAGCTGTCCTCAAGACAGTGGTGACTTTAGAGATGCAACTGACTTTGGAGATTTTTCTGCTGCAAAGCTGGAGATAGAGCAAAATGCACATTAGTTTCTTAATTCCACCCCTATCTCTGCACACTCATTCCAGATATACTTTAGTGTCTTTCATCCCTTATCGGTCAAAACTTTGTGGTTTATGATAAGTGAAATTTGAGTTGATATAACAACAACAACAACAACAACGTACATTTAATTTGTTATTGATGCCTTGATAGACCAGGCATTGGAAAAAAACTCCCTAGGCAATTCCATGCAATACCATTGATAAATGATATGTTATAAGTGCCTTATCTGTCTCCCTAAAGTATTACATTTGAGACTCAGCAGAACCATAAATATAGACATTATTGGGAAAGGAAAAGAACAGAACATATGAGAGTCCTGAAAAACATCTCTATACATAGATTGTTCAGTTTTAAGTTTACTTTTAGAAGAGACTCTGTTTCCCTCTTTAAAATGCTATGTTCGTAATTACTCTACTTTGTAGATATTTTCATCTTACAGAATAACTATGGAGACTTTGCCAGAATGTGAAATGTCATTTAAGAAAAAAAAAATGATTATTTTTCAGCATCATTTGAATGCCAAGATTTCTTGAAAATCATTTGAGTTAAATGGTTAGTAGAGCAGAAACAGAATTTCTCACAAAGAATTTGAGTACTAAACAAAAGAGATTTTAACTGGGCTTTCTCCCATCAACTTAAATGATTAAAGGCATTATTTAATTTACTACTAATAACCTTCTGCACATACCAAGGTACATACGTGTGCATGTGCACACGCACGCACATGTACACTCACAGACATTTCTACTTCTACACACTTAGATGATGAGCTCCCTAGTAAAGAGTTGGGGAGCTGAGTAGCAAGGGTACAGAAAGAGGCTACTGGTCTATGAGAAAGATATATAATAAAATTTACGGTTATTGTTAATAGATGACTTGGTTTTTATTTTATGCTTTTAAACCAAGTTCATATCTAAACATCATCTTTAATTCCATAATAGTTTTATAAGAATAACAAGACATTTTCATTATAAGACAAAGGGTACTTTTATATAGATTTGAAAGTTGATTTTTCCAAAAAATAATTTTAAAAAAGAGTTGCCTTTGCTATATCATGGAGTATCATTTCTCTCAATTGGAAAATAATTCTGAAACTACCATTTTGATTGTTCAAACCCCTATAATGATATTTCTATAAAAATATGAATTTTTTCATCTTTTCTACCAGTATTTAATCACATTCTGTTTTACCTGAAATTCCACTAAAATATAATTACTGGCAGTAGCCTAGTGCTTATCAGATGCATTGTAAACGTAATAGGATATAGGCAGTTGTGCAAGACTCACTTTCTTCCTCAAGATAGAACTCAATATGGAATTCAATATAACGAATGTAATGAAAAGTGACATGAAACAAGGTATAATGCATTATAGATAGCATTCATTAATGCTTGCTCTGGGCCAAGCACTATGTTTAACTTCACTTATTTCACACAGTAAATGATGATATAATGTCTGTCATGTTAGCTTCAACTTAAACATAAGAAAATGGAAGCTTGGAGAGGTATTATCCAGATACTCTGTATTCACAAATGCAACCAGACAGAATTTTTCAACTTCTTTATTTTTTTTTTTACATTTTAACAATTGGTTATAATAAAAGCTTTCTACGAGTATCCATAGAAAACATTCTGATAAATGTTTCTAAAGGTATTCAATTTAATAGAATAAATGGATACATTACCACAATGTTACTAGTTTCTTTTTAATCTTAATGTTTAAGTAAAAGGATTTTCAGAGATATAGCCCAACCTATTACAGATATACAATATAATAATTTGCCATACTACTGTAAAAGAAAGAGATACATATATTATCAACTAGTGGGAAAAGCCATTGATTTTTTTCAGGTTTAATACTCAATACATGTATAAATATAAAAGGAATGGGAAGGATGAAGTTTGGGGAAAGACACTGATGTAACTACCAAGCGCAAGATGTTCCCAGAGGATTTACATAGTTTAAAAATGCAATGTGCCAGGTCACTTGGGAAGTAAGATTTTCCCCTTGAGACCAGCATGCCTTTTAAATTATCAGTTGCATTCTAAGAGTAAGCAAGAAAGACACAATTTACTTATTTTGTACTAAAGTACCTAAACTTGTTTATAAAGAAAAGAATGATTTAAAAGTCGACCACAACACTCCACAATATAATTTCTTTGTTCAATATTATACGACTTCCTCATTCAATATTTATCCAATAGGTCACTCCTTTATGATCAAGCACTGCCCTTCCCATGCATGTTTCCTTATATGTGAAGTGTCCAGAGAGGGAGCGCACCGTGTAATGCAGAAACACTCTTGCTCTGCTTTCATTAAAACTTTGAAACTAAGTCTTAGTTTTAAGCATCATAATCATTAGATTGCTATTAATGAATGTTTACAGTGGAAAATGATGGTCAATAGAAAATATATAATACTAACCTAAAACAACTCTAGATTTCAATGATAAAGAAATGAATTCAGATCTGGTCCCGCTAGAAAAGTGTTGAAATGGAGTTGACAGTAGAGTTTGTCCTCTGTTTGTGCTTACGGGTTGGCTCTGGGAACCCATCTAGGTGCCCTCCCCTTTGAACACGGTACTGACTGATTTTATCAGCCAAGTCTCTAATGTATGACAGGCCAGTGTATATTGGCTGACACAGAAGCAGGCCCAGCTCTTCCGCTATTTTAAACAGAGTCTACTTTTGGCTTAGTTGTTTTCAACGTCTTGATTTACTAAGTTGCCAGAGCTCACTGTTTTTATTTCTTTGCTTGTTTCCTTCCGGTTTGTATAGTCAGAAGACACAACCTCCCTCAGCTACACAGCGACTGGCCTCAAGCCAAACACGATGTACGAGTTCTCGGTCATGGTGACCAAGAACAGAAGGTCAAGCACGTGGAGCATGACTGCACACGCCACCACCTACGAAGCCGGTACGTGAAGAGACACTGGCCGCAAAGGCCCATGCTTGGCCTTGGTGTCAGTGTTCACTGAAGCTGTGGAACTGTAGACTTAGAATTAGTATGTTCTCAAAATTATAGCTTGTCCTGCATGAGACAATGTATCCTGTACAATTCACAGCACTCGTACATCTAATAATATTCTTCCACTCCCATAGAAGAGGATGAGGGTTTTCAATAGATTAAACATCTTGCTGCGTGATTCATCGATGATTATTAGAAAGAGTTCTTTAGGACATTCACTGTTAATTCTCTTCAATGGGTTTACATAAAGGGCAGGAATCTGGCTAACTAGTAAAAGCTAATGGAAATAAGAATGGCTTTGAAAAACAGTCCTGATAGGTATTGGGTAATTTGAGACAGCAAACATTATAAATTTGTCCTCTGGATGTGTATTCTGGAATAAGAAGTAGTTTCTAGGTGGTCTTTGAAATACTTTAGAAATAGTTTAATATACTGTATTTTTCGGACTATAAGATACACCTGAAAAAAAAAGACACATCTGACCACAAGATGCACCCAGTTTTTAGAGCATAAAATAAGAAAAACAGTAAAAACCAGCACTTGAACATCAAGGTGCATCCAAATTTCCGCCCACTTTGAGGGCGGGCCGAAAGTGTGTCTTATGGTCCAAAAAAACACAGTAATAGAAAACTTTTATGCCCTTTGAAAGATCAAATATATGCACACCTAGCCACTTAAGCCAATTAGTCACCTCTCCTGCCTCAATAGTAACTGTTTTAATTGGTCTCATATTTATATTGTATTTGTGTGTGAACTACACCTATATTTGTGTGTGAACTACACCTAAACATTTTCAAATTTTTAAATCATGCCAATAAATCACTCCTCAAGTGAACAAAATTTCTCCTTTCCACTAGAAGTAGTCCCTTGGTGTTGCTACTTTAATTTTATAATTGTTGCCTTAATTTTTAGAGTGCTACATTTTGTAGGTACTTCTGTCTATAAAGCTCTTTCTAGATAATCTCGTTTTAACACTCTTTCCTTTAGTTTACTTATTATACATTTTAAGCTTTCCTCCATTAATTCTTATTTGGATGCCAGAGTCTGCAGCTTATTAGAAAAATTAGGACCAGACAAGTGAGTTACATACTATGAGGACCATAAAATATCACCCTCTCTCTTTCCTTTACCCTAAAGGAGAGAACTGGAACCAAACATAAACTATTGAAATTTCAAAAAATAATACAAATAAAACCTGATATGACTTGACTGGAACAAAAGTCATTTCACCCCAAAACAAGCAAATTCATCCCATTTTCCCATTCATAAACATAAAATTGATACTAGCAGCTAGTTTGCATAATGCATCCTATACATTGCTCATCAACTACCTAGCCTTACAGAGACACCAATGGTGAGTCCCAAGGTAGACAAAAAGATAATAAGTTTGAGACCTGTGGTTAGTAGAAAGGGTGATTGTCAAATCAGATAATGATCTGAACAAAGGTGTAAATAGCATGTGGATGAGATCCCTGGGTGATGATGAGAAGCAAGAAGTAATTCACAAGTGTCTGTAGATTCTGTAACTGTGAGGAGGAAATGAGTTGGATGAAATAACTCAAGGACTCGCTTTAATTCTGAAAAAAAAAATAGTCTTTTTGGCTTCATTGCTACAAGCTGACGTGGCTCATAGTAAACCTAATGGTGACTGGAAAATTTTAATTTAAATATTTCATTCTATCCAAGTGGACAATCTTTTATTTTAGTCTGATTCACTTAATTAAGATAAAATAAATAACAAGAATGGTGCCAAAAAGGAGCCAGTTGCAGCTATGAAAAAAAAAAAAAACTGTTGCTGCTTCACAGTTCCATCGCCCACTGTTCTGAAGCAGCATGTTTTCATGTTTTCTCTCATTGTGTTAGTTAATGTTCTACTCTTCAGAGGAGAGAACCTTAATGGGACATCTTGAGATAGATGGCAGGAAAGCTGGCTCAAAGATCCTATGTCACAAACTCGTGTGGCCATGATGCTCACATTGACCCAGAGACATTATTTTTCTCCAAAAGAAAAGTCCATACGTTGCTCTCAAAGGAAGAACAGTAGAAAAATATTGCAGTCAAAAAAACCAAATGCCTGATATAATTCTCTTGTCTGTCATCTTCTAAATTTAGAAGATTTCCCTCCATTCTTGCATTTAATGTAGACACCAAGTCTACAGAGGAAATGTTTGCGAGCCATAGATATGAGAGAGCCTTGCCTGTCTAGTGGGCCAAAGTGTAAATAACGAGAACATTTATAGCTTACAAGCCCTGAGATAAGTACAAGGCATAAAAGAGAAAGAGAATACAGTCTTTATTTTAAAAAGAATAAAAATCCTTTTTAAGAAAGACAAATACACTGAGAAACCATGAAGAAATCTTGGTGGCACTCAGAGGAAGGATAGCAGGCTACAAAGAAGAGACTTGATACCAAGTGAGCATATACAGGGTGAGGAAATCAGTCACAGTCACAGGGGAGGGGAGTAAGGGGAAAATGGGAGGGAGGGAGGAATAAGAGGATACAAGGGATGGGATAACAATTGAGGTGTAATATGAATAAATTTTAAAAATATATTAAAAGAAAGAAAGAAAGAAGGGGAAAAAAAAAGAAATGCAGTCACCAAACTTGCAATCTCTTAAAAATACAGGGAAAAAAAAAAGAAAGAAAGAAATGCAGTCACCAAACTTGAGACATATTAAAAATACAGGAAACATCATAAAGTACAAATTTACTCTGGAAAACCAAGGGGAAGTTTGACAAGAGAAGAAATGTCTGGTCACAGCCTCAGGGCCTAGGAGTGGGGGGATCAGTAGGTATTAATGTGGATCATAGGACCCAACAACCTTTTTTCTTTCCCAGATATCTGGGGGGAAATATGTAGTTCATAGGTAAATTGTAACTATCTGGACCTGTAATTCCAACACCAACATGTCTATTCATCATTCACACAGCCTAAGGATAAAGACATACACACAACTGAAACTGGTGACTGAGCATGCTGGTGTTTTGAATACTCATTGTCTCCGCACCTTACTGTGTATTACAGCAGAAATTAAAGAGTTTTTTTTCTTTTTTCTTTATTTTTGCTTTGCTTTGGTTTTTACCTTTTTTTAAATACCAGAGCTGACTGCTGATGTAAGTTAATCATCATCCCTTGCCTATTTTCCAAAGAAACCTTACTTTGAATTTTAAGACAGGTAAGAATGAGGATGTTCCGACTAGTTAAGATCTCTTCATTTCTTTTATAAGTTTGAAGTTTCTCTTATACACGTTAAATAACATCTAAATCAGTTTCTGACTGTATCTAACGTTTCTATTCACAGACTATGAGATATACTGAATGAAATTTTTTAAGGAAGTGATCTTTTTTATAAGACGACATTACCTCTTTGACATTTTGCTATAAATTTATGCTGTTTTTCCAATAATGCCCCCTTGACATATGTTTCTTCTCATCCATTTCATCTCATCTCCTCCTTTTTATTCTTATCCTCTTCTTCTTCCTCTCCCTTGGGTCTACTATCTTCTCCATGTTTCTTTTAAATTTTCAATATGTTGGGGGCATTGCCAGCCTATCAAAATTAGCTTACCTTTTATTACCTAGGGTCCAAGTGGCCTTTGGGGAAAGAGATATGACAGATAAGAATGATTTGTGTCTTGGCTCTTTGGTTTATATCTACAAATACACAGGAAGATATCCTGGGAGTAGAGTGTAGCTATTGCGCTGATGGGTCCTACATTACACTCAGAAGGACCAAGGGGAGTAGGATGAAGATAGGTCCACATAGCGATCACATTCTGTTACTCACTGGAGTCCTATTTGAAAACATGAAAATTATTGCCCAACAAAGAGAGAATAGATAGCTGTGAATCTGCCTGTATCAAACTAATGATAACAAGGAGATTGCAGATAATGGATCTGGAGTATTGCTAGCTTCTTAGAAGGCAAACTGTTGTCAAAGGGGTTATAAACAGATCAGTAGAGATCTGCAAGATGTTTGACATTTGGTCTTACTTTAAAATATATTAAGGGGAAAATGGGAGGGAGGGAAGAATGGGAGGATACAAGGTATGGGATAACCATTGAGATGTAACAAGAATAAATTAATAAAAATATATATATATTTAAGCCTCTCTTCTCTACCTCTCCTCTCTGGAGTAACCTCTTCCCTCCTTTCCTTCCCCCCCCCCCCCCCCGCCATGCTCATCTAATAAACTCTGTATAACATAAAAACAATATAAATAAAATAAAATATATTTACATTTTGTTTTACACAACATTTAGAAGAAATCTACCTGAATGAGGCCAGAGTTTCTTGCCATCTTATTTTATGCCCGACTGAGGCAAAGGCTCTCATATCTTACTTGACTTTTCTACTTTTGTTTCTCAGTTTCTGTTCTCACTTAGAAACATTTACCACATCATTTAAGCTACAAGGTCTGAACTGTTTTATTTTGTTTGTTATTCTTTCTCATTTTTCCCCATAGAATCTGGTAGGTATTTTTCTTCAGTTATAAAGTACAGTTTTAAGAGAGTCTTTAATGGAAGGCATGAAGTTAATCAGTTCAATAAGCATACCTTTTTTGTAAATGCATACATGAATGTGAGCTACTTAAAAGCACATGCTGCATTCTTCTGTCCAATGTTTCCTCTCTATACTCACACCTTTGGAAGGCATTGAACATCCACAGTAAACCACCAATTCTACACTTTGCCTTGCGCCATTCAAGTATTTGCAACGAATTGTAAAAAGCAAAATAAACATAATATGCTTAGTATTAACAATCTACATCTTGATTGTTAGCATCATGACAAAATGCCCACCGTATCTTTTCTTTTCTACAACCAATGACAAGGCCTTGTCTCTGTCTCTTATCACAGCCCCGACTTCTGCTCCCAAGGATTTGACAGTCATTACTCGAGAAGGGAAGCCTCGTGCTGTCATTGTGAGCTGGCAGCCTCCCTTGGAAGCGAATGGAAAAATCACTGGTAAGTGTCCATCTCTCTCTCCCAGCCTTATCCCAGCTTGACCTTTCTCACTGGCTTTGATTACTTCGCAGCTGACCTTGCCCTTTGTGAGGAGTTCCTTGTTCAGCATATCTGTTCACTCCTCATCTTCTCTGATTGGCTTTTCTTGTCCCCCACTGAGGAAGTAGCTCTCTAATGGTTCCTACAGGTGCACACACATACATATTCACTTTCAATTGCTGTGTGAAAGGCAAACATTCCAATTGGAATAGATGGTTTTGTTTTATTTATGGACCACTAAGACAACCTTCCATGAAGTTTCTGTGTATATCAACGGGTAAAATGTATATGGTTGTTCGAAAATTACAGCCTATAATAGATTTCTAATGGCAACATGTGAAGGAGATTTGTCTTGAGAATATTAAACTTCTTTAGCTTTTAGCTGCATTCTTTAATCGTAAGGTTTGGAACATACATAATACTGACTGACAGAAATTGAACATAATGAATATTTCACAGTGACAGATTTTATTTTACCAAATATTACTGATAGCAAAAATGCCCAATTAAAGCATCCATTAGAAGCCTATGATGTTAATTTAGTATTTAAAAAACATAATGGAGTTCTATTAGAGAGTTTTCATTCTCTATTCAATTTAGATCAATTTAGGTTTTTAACAGATATCCCCATAGCATTAACTTATTATGGAAAATATTATACAACTCAAAATGTGCATCTTATAACCCAATAAAGTAGAACCATTGAGTTGGGGACTTACAAGACTCTCTCTAGTATTTGCATGTACATGCAAGAGGTATATGGCAGTACCACACATTAACAGACTGACTGAGTCTTTCTGTAAGACAGATAAACAAGGGATGAGCAGTTTCGGTTTCAGATGGTAAACTCACTCCATATGCAGTGTTATAAAGTTTTGCAAAATAAAAAGATAACATGATGCTTATAAATCTGATTGAATTTTAAGTTGAATATTTGCTTTCTTTAGGAAATTGCTTTTTGGGTAATAGCAAACAGAATTTTCATATGAACTGACAAATATTAAGCAAAGCATAAACATAAAATCCCTCCCCCCAGAGCATATGTGTTTAGTTGTCAGTGGTCCAGGTCTTTGAAAACTCAGGCTGGTACATTCTAGTTTTCTTTTATTCATTTCTCAGTACCCTGGTTTATTTACTGTAATTCTGTTTCAATGCTTTTTGTAATGCTTGATTTATTTATACTTTATTTCACTATAAGCAGTTATTTATAAAAATGTCAAAATAGATAATGTTTTAAGAAGAATAGAAATTTTTTAAATAAAAACAAGGTGTGGTAGAAACTATGTTTAGTGAAGAATGAAATTAATCGTATTTTCCACTACTACACTCTTCACTCTTACTCAAATAAATCTTCAACTTGTCAAAGCAAATAACAGAATGTGTTTCCAACTCTGAAAAAGAAAGACACACACACACACACACACACACACACACACACACACACATTTGAATTACTAGAGACCTAAAAAGCTGATTAATTTATTAAAGGAAAATTGTGATTATTAAGGATGTACTTTAATTCAGTTCAACAAAAAGTCAAAATAAGAAGCCTTGAGAAACTATGAGGAAGAAGAAAGAGACAAAATAGGATAAGGACTAAGAATATAACCCTGGTATAATATATGCATGCAATAAAATATAATAACCACACAGATTTAATTTTAATATTTTAAAGAAAAATAAAAGTAATTGTAAATGTGCTGAGCAAGAAGCATCATGTTCTTATGCACTGCACTCCCACACATTGGTTCCTATTAAGATGTTATGTTATTATTCTTTGATCTCCACAAGGTGCATTATAGCACATGCACACTTGTACACACATACACAGACACTCACATACAATTAATAAGGGTAAAAATAAATATAATAAAATGAGACAAAAGTTAAAAAAAACTTTTTTGTTTCTGTTTTTCTGTCTTTTTAAAAATTTTTTAAAGTAATTTATTCAGATTACATCTAATTTGTTATCCCTCACTTGTATCTTCCCGTTCCCCCTCCCTCCCTCTTTTATCATATTCCCCTCCTATAGGTCTCTGACAGAAGGGGATTTTGTCCCCTACTATAAGATCACAGTCTATCAAGGCTCTTCCTGGTAGCCTGCTTAATCTTCCTCTCAATGTCACCAGTTCTCCTGACAAAAGGGAAGTGGTCTAATAGGGGGCACCAGAGTTCATTTTCGAATCAGTCTCTGCTTTCCACACAGTTGTGGAGAATACGCTGTCCATTGGCTAGATCTGGATAGGGGTTCTAGGTTTACTGCATTCATTGTCCTTGGTTTGCACAGTAGTTTGAGCAGACCCTCCTGGGTCCAGATCTGCCAGTGCTTCTTGGAAGTCATGCACCATGTCAGACTCTTACAATCTTTTTGCTTCCTCTTATACACAGACCCCTGAATCTTGAGGGCAGTGTTTGAGAGAGATACCCTATTTAGGGCTGAATTCTTTAGAGTTTGTCACTCTCCGCACATGTTCCAGTTTTGGGTCCCTGTGTTAAATACATTCTGCTGTAAAAAGTCTCCAATGCAGGCTGAGAAATTAAATAATTGATGGATCTAGCTATATTCCTTTAGCATAAAAATAGTATTAGCAGGGGAATGGGAGGAGGGGGTAGGGGTGGGACTGAGAAAATAGGAAAATAGTATTAGGTTTTTCCTATGCACAGAACCTATCTAGTTTCATGTTCTTGACCACTTTAGCTGTGTCAGACATAGCTTCCTTTTCATGGAGTGGGCTTAGATCCAATCTAAAATTGGTTGGTTACTCTCACATCATTTGTGTCACCATTGCACTAGTATATCTTGGAGGTAGGTCTCTGTGTAGGACAGGATTGTATATGGGTGACACCGATGAGCATTTTTCTTTTCCAGTAATGTGTAATGTACTTGTCACACCATGAACACTCTTCAATAGGAGTGAAGCATCTAGCTGGGCACCAGTTCAATTCCTCTGTTCAGTAACAGAAGTAACTGGTACCTTCTTCTTTAATTGAAATATCCCCTCTGCTCCCTCATTCTTTAATAAGCTACATAACCTATGTGTGTGTTTGTATTTAAATATACATATCTAAAACTTAAGATCTAAAAACCCTAATATAAATGCAAATATGTCATATTTTGAGGTCTCCTTACCTCATTCAAGATGTTTCAAGCTCCATCCATGCAAATTCCATAATTTCATTTTCCTTAACAGCTGGATAATATTCTATGGTATATGTGTATTACATCCACATTTGTCCTTCTAGTCTGCATATCTAGAATATCAGCATACTTTAATAAGTAATTATATCTTATAAAGGTATAAGTCAATATATCAGCCTACCTGAACTCTCATTACTTTTGTATAATTGGCAGAATTTTTGCTTCCTAGTATGCATGATTAACAGTAGGGTTTAGTTACTTACTGATGATCAAAATTGACCCTCACTTCCTGCTTCCTGGTCAACTCCACTTGGCGAGTCATTTCATCAAAGCCACCAGAGGAAAAGATCTATAGATTCTGCTGACAAAGCAGAAATAATAATCTTGCCTGAGTTCGTGTTACAGGATATTCTGACACATCAATTCTGTTGATGCCAAGCAAGGTTTAGAAGTCATCACAGCTCAGGAAGAGAGAATCGCACAAAAGCAAGAAGACCAGAGATTAGGAATAATTGCAGCTATCACAGATGGTTAATCAAACTTATTGGTTTAATGAAAAAGTCCTGTCCTGTGGTCATTTTTAAGGTAAAACTTATGGCAGGCAGGTTTGGAAAAAAACAAATAAAAAGTGAGTAGTACAAATAAAGAAATGTAAAGATGAGCACAAAATAGGTATGAATTTTAATAATCAATTTTACTTGAAGAAAATGACTTCTGGATATTGGATTTTGTAATATAGCTTAATTTTACAGGTCAACCAGGAAGAACCTAGTTAAGACCACAGAAAGTTCAGAGTTCCAAACATACACAGAACATTATATAAGGCAGTGTAATGACTGATACAAACCAATAGGTACTATCCTAATTTATTAAAAACACAAAGATACAGAAATGAAAGTTTGCGGTAGAGGAAAGCTTTTATGTGTCAGAAATACCTTAACAGGACTTTGATGGACAATATGCGGAATCCATTTGGATACAGAAAGTAAAGTAAGGGAGACTGGTGTGTGGGTAGCAAGAGAAAGACTGGAGATACATAGACAGCAATCTTCCTATGGTTGAGAGTGTGCACTCAGGGTACATATACGGTGCACGGATACTTACAAGAAGTGAAACTCAGTCTGAGAACTCTGAATTAAGCTTGGCAGATACACTACAGTGACAGTTTCCAGGCTAAATGGAGGCAAGAAGGCCTCAAAAGGAAAAGCATTTCCAAGGGAAACATTCTTTTAAGAAAGTGATTTTCATAATCTTTTTTTTTTTTTTTTTCCTTTTTTGAGACAAGGTCTCTCTGTGTAGCTTTGGCTGTCCTGGACTCGCTTTGTAGATCAGGCTAGCCTTGAACTTACAGCGATCTGCCTGCCCCTGCCTCCTGAATGCTGGGATTAAAGGCATGTGCCACCACGCCCGGCTTTGATTTTAATATTATTATGTAATAAATACTATGCAGTAGCATGTATAATTAATATAAACAAGGAAAGTTATATAAAAGTGACTCATTTGCACAGAATTATTAGACTTAGAAACAAGGTGGCTTATATGTGATAAATATTATTTACAGAATTTTGGTAGAACTGTAGCACACCACCACCACCATATTTATATAGCAGAACTATACAAGGTTAACCCCTTACCTGTCAGTTTTATCTGACAATGTAATGAAAAATTATTGGTAGCACCTAAGATGGATAAGACTAATGTTCAGATATGCATTTCTCATAGACCTCAGTGATTTGTGGTACATATTCAAACAAAACCATCATAAGTGAGTACACTGTTAGTGCTATGGTAACATAATGCCCAAACAGAGTTAAAGCTCTCCATAGATGGGTACTATGTCTGAGATGACAACTAAACCACCTTTATCTAGTTTGGTGACATTATTTGCCTGCCTAAGATGGAACAAGAGAAATATTGCTAGAATCTCATTCCAGCCATTTTCCAAGCTAGCTTCATTATTTCTGAAAGGATTGCCATGCAGGCCCCACTAACTTCACAGGGTCACTGCAATAATAAAATATGACCGTTCAATTTTACAATATTCTAAATATGTACAGAATTTTATACTTCCAATACATCTTTATTATTTAAGCACAGCCAAAATAAATATCACTTATTTTCTTTATTGGTCTGTTATAAATATTATGCAGACATGTTGTCTCAGTTTTACATGGTTCATAATGTTAATATATTAGAAAAGGCAAGTAATTAGGATTTATAGGTAGCAAACAGAAATTTTTAATATGACAGATACATTTTATTTCTAATGGCCCACTCCAATTTTTATTTTCTGCACTAAAACAATTACTGGCTAAATCTTGCAATATTTAAACTAGTGATGACTGGCTAAGCTGAATGCTATAGTTTATAGATTGTAGAAATATAATAATTATTACAAATTATATCTGAGAAACGTCTGTGTTTGAAAGAGTAACTGTACTATGCATTCTGTACACCAACCAGAATCACATCTGTCTATTTATACAGCTTACATCTTGTTTTATACCTTGGACAAGAATATACCAATAGATGACTGGATTATGGAGACTGTCAGTGGTGATCGGCTTACCCATCAAATCATGGACCTCAACCTTGATACTATGTATTACTTCCGAATTCAAGCACGGAATGCAAAAGGCGTGGGGCCCCTCTCCGATCCCATTCTCTTCAGGACTTTGAAAGGTTTGAACTATTTTCCATCGTCTCTTTCGTTTTCTTGAGGGATAGTCACAGAATAACTCCACAGTCTGCGTTAGGAAAAGGGTCTGCCCCTTTTTGTTTTGTGGGAAAAACAATGCCTGCCGTGGGCATTCAGAAGAGATTAAGATGTGACTTGTATACTCAAATTCTACATGTGAAAGCAAGATCTATTGTTGTATCACATTTTTATGCCATCAACACCAGGCAGACATATATAACTTGACTTTTTATTTATAGCCTTCTGGCATTTTCCTTTGATTTTATACACACCATTTTTATTTGACGTACAATGAAGCCTTTTGACCTTTTTATATAACAGAATAAAAGTGTAGGTGAAGTGAGTTATGTATATGTCCTAAAATTGCCAACTTTAGTTCCTTTCAATAATGGTCATTTTTATGTATTAAAGAAAGCTTTAATAAGGAAAGCTAGAAAATTAAAATTAAAAAAAAAATGTGGTTGGTATGATGCAAACACAAATCCAAAAATGAGATGGAAAGTTTAATATGAAGATTAGATGAAATCTCACAATCATGTTAATATATATACATATATATATATATACATATACATATATATATACATATATATACACACACATACATACACTCAATTTAAAGATAGTTAACTTCTGTATAGAAAATACTGAATTTAAATGCTGATTATATTTTTTAAATCCTTACTCTTTTAGAACCTAATAATATTTTTTACTAGATAAAATGATTTCATGCATCAATTAATGATGGAAAAATAATTTGCATGGCCCATACCTGATATTTACTATACTGTGCTCAGTGTTTTATACAAGGGTAGATAGCTTGGGTCTTAAATATGTGTCATTATTATGCATATATGTCCTCCAGAAAAATGAATACATGATGGCAAACAAATAAGACATTAGAGAGACCTTCATGATTGACATTCCTACGGACTTCTTTGCTGTACTTAAAGGAGGGTCTTAGAGTAACTGCATAGTCCATTTGTCAATGCTTTAGGAAGCTATGCTAATACATAGCGGACCTTTGAATTCTCATGAGTAAGCTATTCAAAAGCTGTATTTTGTTAGCAGCTTATCTGAAATTTTGCCAAAAATACACAAGCAAGCATTCAGCCTAAGCCTGCGTGACAGTTCCTCATGTCACAGTAGGAGTTAGGGGGCAGGGAAGGAAGAAATAAACTAGATTTTGTCCAGGTTTTGAGGACCTCCTGTTTAAAACAGGTTTTACTTCATGAGCAATTGAAAGGCAGCCAGTTGTTCATTTCATAGAAGCAGAGAATGTAACTAGATAATGTTTTGCAAATGCTTAAATTTTATCTATAGGCAGGTGCCAAATTAATTTCATGCTCACAGTGTGAGCCAGCCAAGAGATGTCAGGAAAGGCTTACAGTGATTTAAGGAATCGGAATGTTTTATGTGGTAGATTGGTGAGCTGCCGCGGGCGGGATATACTGGTCCACACTGATAGCCACCCTGTAGCCTGTTTAATGACGTTTACATTTCCTTTGTTACTGTTTGCCTTGACTTCCCTAAAATCATCTATAATCATTTTCTAAACCATTGACGCATTCCAAATATTCTTTTATAATGGTCTACAAGAATTAGGTCTAATACACTGATTTGATGTTGTGCTTAATAATCACTTTGTGAATAAAGTTTGCTCAAATGGTTAAATGATTTTTCATGTCCTGGGTAAATTTTAAATAACTCACAAAAAAAAAAAACTGGTACTGCCTATCTTTATTAAGACCCATATTCTGCAAAAACTGAATTTTCTATGTCATTTTAAATGACAAATGTCTTAAGGCCGATAAATTATACATCATAAGAGATTTGATGTCGCAGTAAACCATAGCTACACCAGTGACAAAATCATAGAATTTCTCTGATTAAAGATTTTCACCTTCCAAAGCTGCTTAAAAGCATAAGGCCTCTGCTCACTGGTATGTGACCTTGTTTGACAGGGAGAAAGGTTTAAATGTTTTCCTAAAGCTGAGCAAAGTCCCTGTAGTCTACTAGTAAATGGGTAAACATTTCATTGCAAATCACACCCCAGGCAGGTGTCCACAAGCCTCATTCTTTCATATTCAGCCCTTGCCAAAGTGGCAGCATTTTGCACTTGAGATCTTAGTTTGTCTTTTGCTATTAGCAACCAGCCAGAGGGGTTTAGGAAGTGTGGTAAGTAATACTGATGAATTGAAAGAATATTTATAATTAGAAAGCATGTATGCATGTGTGTGATGTGTCTAATTATTTCTTTGAATTTTAATTATAGTAATATTTTGGGTTGGTTTTTTTTTTTTTGACCACATAAGAATATGCAGATTCCCACCTCCCTTACCCACATCTTTCACAGGCTTCTATTTAGAAACTCTCAACTGTTCAAACACCACGAGATGTATGTGTCTGTGTGTATTACCTCCAGGGAAATTTGCACTAATGTATTCACCTATCATTTTAGGGTTCTTTATAGAAACGTAACTAAAATATATAATAGCATATTATGGATATATATTAATTCCCACATATATGTATAATATGTGTGATTTATTAGATTAATAGATATGGAATTGGGAGTGGCTTACAAGTAATGGTTCGACTATTTTAACAATGACTGACTCCTAATGCGGAGTCTAAGAATAAGATAGTTGTTCAGTCCATTAGGCTGGATGTCTCAGCTGGTCTTCAGTGTATGACAAAGTCCTCAAGCCAGTGCCTCTAATCCCCATGAAGGAATAAACTTGCCAGGGAAAGTGAGGACAAACAGGCAAAAAGAGAGTGCTATCTCCTCCCATGGTCTTTATGTAGGTTGCCTACAGAAGGTATGGCCCTGATTTAAATGGGATCTTCTCACCTGAAAAGATTCAGACTTAGAGTGGATCTTCCCACCTCAAAAGATTCACTCAAGTAAAGTTCCTCACAGGTGCACTCAGCCACTTGGGTTTTATTTAGTTCCAGATTTAGTCAAGGTGACAACCAGGACTAGCGATCACACATGTGATACACTAGTGAAGAAGAATGCTCCCATGGTAGTATACCACAGAAAATGTCTAAAGAGGGAGGGCATCATTTCCTACACCCAGAGGAGGAGCCGAGTGCCCAGTGATGAGATCTCAATAAAGCATTATCTATTCTCTGAGCATTCTTAACTGGTACTTGAAAATATGGCTCTCCCCTATCCAGAAATAAAATACACTGAAACCTATGTGCCAGAGTTTGAGAAAAATGGCTTAGAATTCAAATTACATCTTGGCAAAACACATGTTGGTTTAGGTCACATGACATCAAAAATTACAAATTCACATCACAAACCACAAGTATTTGATTAAAAAGTAATTATTATAATCCATTTGGACTCCGTTGATCTCAGTGTTTAGTAAGTTTTTTATACAAGACCTCACTATGTAGAAATTGCTGCCCTCAACACTGATGTGTAGGCTAGGTTGGAGTTGATCTCTCAGAGATCTTCCTGACTCTACTTCGTGAGTGGTAGTCTTGTGCCACCCATACCCAGCTAGTAAACATTTTTTAAAACTTAAAAATTTTTCTCACTATAGCCAATGTAATTTTACTAACAGAAAAGCAAATCTGTAGAGATTTTAATTACTGGTCATTTACTAAAGTATCTTTTACTTCAGACAATGCAAGTGATGCAATTAGCAATAAAAGAACAATCAGAGGATGAATAGGCGATGAGTTTGGCTTTCTTCTTCTTTTTTTCTGGTTACTTTTTTACATTATCCCACACAGTCTCATTAAAGCCGTCTCTATACCAGGTATAAAATGCTGATTAGAACAGCTATATGAGCGTGCCTTGCTCCGATTCTCAAATCTGCACACTTCCCAGACTGTTGTATTCTATGCCTTTATTGCTGAAAGCCTGGCATGCTGGTTCTGATAGGCCAGTTTCTTTTCTTCGCAGACTACAGACCTTTGTTAAAAATCCTGCTCATTCCCAGCTGGGTGGTGCAAGCCCTTAATCTCAGCAATAGGCAGGCAGAAACAAGTAGATATCTGTGCATTGGAAGCCAGTCTAAGCTACTGAGTGAGTGAATTCCAGGAGAGACCGTATGTCAAAAACTAAAAACTAAGACAAAACAAAAATCCTGAGATACATGGTACAGACTATATTTAGTGCAATAGCCTGTAAAAAACAACAACAAAATAAAACACAAGACAAACAAACAAAACAATGAGCTATCAACCAAGCTTCAGAATTTGCTGTAGGTTATTTTTTTTCCCAGCAGCAGTATTGTATTTGCAGCAAGGGAGATACACAGAATGAATGGATGCCTATGTCATACATTACTGCATGGTTACCTATCTCACTGTAAATTTCAATGAAACCCATAAGAGTCAAATGAGCTTTTGAGTACAGCTTTGTTAAATATGCCAAAAGATTTAAAAAAAGAAATTCATGTATGCATACAATAATTATAATTGATGAAGACTTACAAAGGTGTAGATTAGAAAAAAAATTCTTAAGAGTGCTATGAGAACTATGATAGCATTAATTTAGTAGTTGAGGTCATCTGTTGAAGTAAATGAAGTCAAGTTTCAAGAATTTTAGAGATGCTTTTAGATTTAAAAAGGAATTGTGATCATTGATTACTCATAGCTCTTTGCAGTGGTGAACAAATTAAAAGCCAGCCTCACCGGATCTAAGATGAAACCATCATGGTCATATATCCTACTGAGTATATCCCACTGTGTTTACCCCACCGAGTATATTCCACTGATTATACTCCACTGAGTATATTCCACTGAGTGTGTCCTACTGAGTATCTCCCACTATGTATATCTCACTGAGTATGTCCTGCTGAGTATATCCCACTGAGTATACTCCACTGAGTATATCCTATGGAGTAGATACCACTATGTATATCCCACTGAGTATGTCCCACTGTGTATATCCCACTGAGTATATTCCATTGAGTATATCCCACTGAGTATATCCCACTGTGTATATCACACTGAGTATATCCCACTGAGTATGTCCCTATGAGTATATCCCACTGACCATATCCCACTGAGTATATCCTATTGAGTAGGTACCACTATGTATCTCCCACTGAGTATGTTGCACTGTGTATATCCTACTGAGTATATCCCACTGAGCATATCCCACTGAGTATACTCCACTGAGTATATCCCACTGAATATGTCCCACTGAGTATATCCCAC
>OU015744.1:16866246-16876297 GCA_907169655.1 Acomys percivali
CACACACACACACACACACACACACACACACACACACACACACACACCATCATCATCATCATCATCACACACACCATCACACCATTCACCTTTGGTAGTGAGTCTAAGACAGATGAAAGTACAGCTACACCAGGTCTGACTTGCTGAAGCAATGAATTTTACTGGAATTTACTTCCAGGAATATGGGTGAAATACTTAAACAGGAGTAGAAATAACTTATTGGGTAGCTACATCACCAAAGACCACCAGAGTGTAGGTGACACAGAAGAAAAGCTGGGAGCCTGGAGCACACTGCACAGCCTGCCGGCAGCTCAGCAGGCTGCAGAGTGTTCTTTCATGGTGCAGGCAGTCTGGCTAGTATCTGCTGCTTTCAGGCTGGGCACTGGGCTTGTCTCAGAGTCTTCTGTATAGTTTGGCCATCTTAGTGTGACTCTAAACAGTCTTTTCTGCTTATATGGGAAGGGTGAAGGCAGTGAATCAGGTCAGTTTCAGGAATTTGATGAAGCTGTTTTAAGTTGTTTACTACCTGTGTTAAGGATCTTTGCTGCACAATGGATTACTTCACTCTCAGAGGGACACGCTGCACAACACTCCACCCCTTCATTTGACTCTTACATTGTTTCTACTCCTCTTCCTTCATGTTCCTCCTTAGGACTTTATGGGGATTAAGTAAATGATAATCTAAAAATTAAGCCTTGAGCATCTACGCCACAGCAACAATTGCTTGATCTCAAGAATTTCATCAGTGGTAATGACTTGAGGCTGGCAACAATAGTCATCTATGGGCATAAGCACGCATGTTAAAAGGGCAGTTTAGTGATCACATCACATACATTTTATTTTTAAAAAAGGTTGTAACTTTCCCACTGAGTCTCTGACCTCCCCAACTATAGTTATCTTTTTAACTTCCTAGTATTCGATACAAATGTCCCCAGTGAAGTACGCCTTATGTCCAATCAGAAAACTGGTTGTATCCATAACCACTTGTGCCACTATTGCTCTAACCGGCACTGCTCACCTGCCTCTTCTATTTTGGTGGTGCATTCTAGAACGACAGCTTACTTGAGTAGAAATTTCAGTCTGAATCTCCAGTACCACTAGTAGCAACTTCTGCCACTACAGGTCTAGCTCACAGTGAAGAGGCACTTCCAGCCTAGTCCTAGCTTTATTTTCCAAGTCTTGACACCAATATATACAATATCTACAGGAGTTGGGTCTCACCATTAAATTCTGTAATACAACCAAGAATCATAGCAACAGCTTTATCTTTTGGGGGCATCTAAGACCTCCTTAGCCAGAACACACACACAAGTAGCTGACCCCCAGCACTGGATGTTTTGACATTGTAAGGACTCAGGGAGCATTTTTATTCATTTATTTATTTATTTAATTTATCTATCTATCTATCTATTTATTTATTTTACTGTTGTCGGTACATTTGTACATCTCTTAAACAAGATGCTAAGTCTCTAAAACATTTAAGTGCTAGTATCATGTTATCTATATAATAAAACATTTTCCAGATGATGAGCAGGACAAGGCAACACCCTGAGCCAATATCCCATAGCAAACAGTTGGTTTATAAAGAAAGCCTTTGTGAGTCATTCTGAGAGTCCACTGTCATCCATTGTGAACAAATTGGATGCGATTCCTAGAGATCACAACAAAGGAGATACTAGACTCAAACTTAAGCAAGGTCAAGTACAGATTGGAAAGGTCAGTCAATTGTTATCAGTGGCTTCCTCCACAGATCAGCCTTGGGTATAATAGGAGCCTAGAGAGGAGGCACTAACTTAATTAGCTCACCACAGTCCTCTGTCATTCTTTCTAAGCCTTTCTACTTCCATATTGTAGAGGTCTCCCTTATGGCCTCTGTGTATGTCAACAGCCTTGATGAACTCTTTGGGTATAACTCAAGCTTATTATCCTTACCCAAGGGGTGAGGGGGCCAAGGAATGGTCCTGTTTTCTACTTCTGTACCTGCTGCTTCCCTAGGTCTGAGAAGCCCTAGGTTGGCAGCATTGCTTAATCTATTGCTTTTACTTCTCTAGCCACCACACCTGCTGGGAACAGTCAAGGCTAGACCAAATATCTCTATTCCTAACATACCTTCTTCTTTACAGGGCTACACACCCACACTAAGTCTAGGGGAATAGTTACCCACCCCTGGGAGAGGTTCAAAAGTCTTCTCCTGAATAGTTCAGTCATGGAAGCCGTCTGTGAACTGTTCCTCTTGCTTTAAATTTTAAGGTTTTCCACAACTCCTTAGCACAGAATTTGGCTTTCTGTCATTTTTATTCCTTAGGAAATGCCACTCTACCTGCCTTACTGCATTTTTCTTCAAGACACCTAGACAGACCTTTCCCCTTGTTTTTGGTTTGCTTGTTTGTTTAAAGAAATCTCCTGTTGGTTGCTTTCTCACTTTACACTCTTTACATGGTATGTAAGACACTTGGTCATGCCAAAGCATTTCTTACTTTTGCCCCACCTTGGAAACAACACTGCTAAAGGTCCATCAAGTCTTGAGGTCCCTGATGAATCAGCCTTTTCTTCAACTCCTTTGTGAACATCGTTCTGTCTGACCTAGTGAAGTGAGACTAAAACATGGCTTCTCTCATTCCCAGTTCCCTGAACGGTGCCTGTCCCTCTTCTGTCCTCCTCCAGCTCCTAATACTTATGAAGATGGACAGAAATAACCAAGTCTTCCTACCAGCTCTGAAAAACCAGTCCATCACTAACTGATTTTTCTCATACTGTCTTAGTTTATGGACCGTTTGCCTTAGAAGGGAAGGGTAGTTGCCTTGCTCAATTTCTTTGCCTCCATGGCAATCAGACTGAGCTCTCCTGTTCCCACATCACAGAGCCTCACAAGTCATGCTGTGACAGGCTCTCCCATCGCTTCTTTAAAAATCTTCCTAGTTCCATCAATTCAAGTTCCCCAGTTTCTCGGACTGGGCACCATTTGGATGTTGGGTCACAGAGTTTCTGTCATTTTCTACTAGAGGTCAGACCTGAGGGTTTTGTCTATAACTTTGACCATGTCCTCCTCAGTCTCTGGTTCTCCCTATTAGTTCCATGTGTCAGGATTTCAGGTAGGGCTTGTCAGCATAGGTCTAACACGAGTTCTCTTTTCCTTTTGACCTCCAAGCAGGCTAACATGTAATCTCAGCCTCTAGTTTATCTAATTTACTTGCCAGTTCAGTTGCTAACATGGAAAATGCTGCTGCAACTCACTTTCTAGTGGAAATTCCTCCCTTAAATAGGCATGTTCTTGCTTGGCGTTCATTTCAGTAACAGATGCGTTTCTTAACTACACACAACAAAGGCCAGGTAGGTTGGGTAGCCTCCACTGTTGCTTGCTGAAAAACTCGAACCTTGTAGTCTACTCTCAAAACAAATGGCAAAATTTTCTCTAAATAGTTCATTGCTTTCAGGTCATCCCTGTATTCACACAATGTACCCCACTAATCAAGCAGTCATCTACCCCATACCACACAAACAAAGGCTCCTATCCTGGAATTTCCCCCTACAGATTCTTCTAGAGCTGGTGGATTAACCTTAGTTGCAGGTCTCACTATTCTGAACAAAAGCCATGCAAGCACTGCCACAGTAAAAAGATAGCCACACATGCAATACAGGAAAGGTTGGTTGTATCAGAATTTTCTCTGTGAATGGTCTGCTCTCAGGATGATTGGCCTCAATTGGATGCTCTGCTACCCATAGCCAAGGCCATGCCCTTAGTCATTCCCAACTCATCGTTGATTCTGTTGTGTCTGTGTTCGGCCTCCAATTACATTGTGTGATAGAGTCCTGGGGGCATGCTACACATGTATCTACTTACCCCAGAAAGAGATCACAGGATAGACCAAACACAATTACCACCTAGCAATGTGCTTTTATTGGGGTTACTTACAGAAATATGGCTGGGGGTGTTACTTACAGGAGCAGAAATTACTCAAAGGCAGCTCCATCACCTAAACCCAGTCCAGCATGGAGGACAACTCACAGGAGCTGGGAAACTAGGGCTCACTGCAAAGCCTACAAGTGCTTTTGTTGCCTGGAGATTGTCCTTTCCGGGTAACTCAGTTGGTCTGAGGCTCTTCCAGACCCAGGCTCTTTCTTTCTTCTAGAAAATGTAGCCGTTTCCTACAACTGAGATTAAATTAGAATCCTTCTTGCCTTCTGGCTGGTCTTAGAGTCTCAGAAGTCTTCTCTGTATATCTGTACTCTCAGAGAAGGATAAGATTAGAGAGAATCTGGTCAGTTTCAGAGACTTCTGGAAGCTATGTGAGTTGTTTGCTTTTTCTTGAGGAGCTTTCCTACAGTAAGGAATGTTTGAATATCAGAGGAATCTGTTACACAACACAACTGAAACTCCCATTGAATGCATGGACAGAGCCTGAGTAGATATATGGCACGGGGTCAGGGGGCAGGGAAGAGACTCCAACAGACTCGTTACGATAAGCACTGGCAGGATGCACATGGTTTAATGTCTTCATTCAGCAGATTTCCCTTGGAGAAGAATGGGCCCCATCTCTTCTATGCTTTCACTGTGTGACTTAGAGCTTCACCACACACTAGCACATTTCAGCTCAGCGTTTGGGATAATCTGCTACAGCACTCTGGGGAGAGGCTGTCCACGTCATTCTGTGGACTTTGATAGCAGCTTCTATTTTATGAACTGCATAAGGCTGTGCCTCATCCTCCATGTTGTCGGTGTCTGGTAAATGAGCTCCTAGGAAGATTCTGTCATTCAGGAAAGCCTTTATATATTGAAAAACAGACTGATGCCTTAGACTTTGGTAAAGACAGGGCTGCATCTAAAAGTGATTTCTGAGACCCTCTGAAGGCCGTTATATCAGATGTGCTAGAAGAGACCCAGTGAAATAAACTTCAGACAGCACCACCGGACTCCATGCCACAGCACTGAGTTGGCTTTTGTTTTTATTAACAAGTGAATTATTAATCAGTGCCACACCTAAATTTATGTTAATAATAACGTGAATTACTAATAAAGTACTGGCCTTTAAAATATGGCTGGTTATGATAAGGATTGTCAGATAACAAACATTCATCAGGATCCAGTAAGGTAGATGGATATAAGTTTTATAAAATTCAGAAATTTTGAATTTTCTTTGCTTGATATCTTTAATGAGAAAGTTTGCTTGGTTGGGTTCTTTGGTTCATTTTTAATTATTACCTACTTTCCTCTGTTCAGGGTCAAGGGTGTGAGGCTCAGAAATGACAGAATATTTAGAAATAAATGCTTGATTATTTATTTGTATTATGGCATATAAATTATACAATTTGTTTCTGTATACATGCTTAATTAGTGAACTGAGATGTTTACTGACATCTGTCATCTCCATATTTAGGAGTCCAGATAAGTCTGATGGTGCTGTCTTTATTTAGTGCCCATGGGAAAAAATGCATCATTTCAAAACTTTTTTCCTACATTTGGCAGTTTCTTAGGAAACCATTCTCTAGGTGTTGGTCAAATTATGCATTTGCCTCAGGGTATCAATACCCATAAATAATCTGAGATGTCCACTCAAAGCAAGCATTTAAGATAAAGGAATCATACCTGTAAATTCCTCAGCTACAGGATGCCGTGACTAACAAATACCACACAATTTGTCATTCCCTTTCCTTCTCCCAGTACACTGTTATTCACACCTGTATGGTCACATTCCCCGTCACACTTATGCATGGAATTCTAATCTTAATTTCTAGTTTGATTTCTAACAACTTATAAATCTGTCTTCTTAGCAAGTGTCAACTCCATTCCCATTAAATGGTGTACAGACAAAAATTAGAATTGGAAAAAAAAACAAAAAACAAAACCCTGATCTTTCATGTTTAAATGGGTGGAGAGAGATGCTTGTATTGTTCTTATCACTCAAGGCAACTCAAAGTCATTTACAAACCCTCCCTATTTTGCAAATCATTGCCCTTAGAATATCTGTAGGAGACAAGTGGAACCAAAGGTGTGGAAGGAGGGAAAGCAGCAGGGATTTACTGAGCACCAAACTTCATGTGTGATAAGGACATTAGCTGCTGTTGCATAGAAGCCCTTATGTTTCCCTTCACACGATGATATTTTTTATGTTTATTTAAACACAATGCATTGGTCCTTAGGAAAGAGTGAGCAGCTGCTTTCTATTAATATGTATTTGAAAACACTTGGGTGTTAGTTATTGTTCCCTTTCCTGGTTTTTGATGCCCTGATATCTTTGCTCAAAGTCAGCAGTATTATCAACCGCATGATAAATCGATCCCTCACACACATATCTTGCCTCTGACAAATCATCTGTTTTAAATATATCTCAATGTGATCTGTGTGTTGGGCAGTAAAATTGTATTCAGGTGGCATTAATGAATCTCCTTTATCCACTGGTGTACAAGACATAAAATCGATGCAATTTTCGTCATTACCCCCAGAATAATTCTCAGAAAACCAATTCTAAGATCCAGAAGATAACTCCGTGCTCTGCATCCTTGGGAGGCTGTGCAGCACATATTTGTCAGATGACCCATCTGCCCATTTGATTTAGATTATGGCCCATATGTATTTCTCCCAGGATTGATAGTGTGGGCCCACTGGATGGCCATTCAGAGAAGATGGATTCAAGATGAGATTACAGCTAACACATCCAACTTCCTAAATGTCCTCTGCACATTAATGTCCCACTCTCCTTCCTGAACCTATAAACACCCACAGAAAAAAAGGAGACTCCAGCTCCAAAACCCAACACATTCATCACCTGTAGGTGCCGAAGATTCTTGATCATGTGAAATACCCTCCACCTGTTTGCTGCAAGTGAGACCATCATATAAACATTAATATAGCTTAGGTTTACACAAACGTACACACACAGGCACATGCACAAGCACCCATGCACGTATGCACACTATTGCACATAAAAACATGGAAACTGGTGTTTTAAGTGGCATCTAAGAACGAAATCATAATGAAAAGCTGTAAAGATATAATAAATTAAAATGCAAAGTCTTTAGTAATATATTGAAAAGCATATCAATTAACAGGAGTCTCTCCTCCAGTACTGAAAGCTCCTTGTGGTACCACTGGGATCAGCATCAAGGAGAATTTGCATACTCCCCAAGGGCAGCATAGGACTTCAGCCCTTCTCATCTTCGATCCTGGGAGCAAATGACTGGGAGGTCACAGACACTTAATCTTATTTTCAAATTTACTCTGGGAGTCTCACAAACTTTCAAAGTTTGGAGATTTAGTATACTACATTGAAAAATAGTTTGAGGGGACTAAAATTTTAATTGTTAAAATTCTAACGCAACATTACAAAAGTATCACATTATTTTTGTAAGTATTTCTTTTTAATAATACTAGAAAAGTGAAAAATAGTTGAGGAAAATCTGCCAGTGTTGTATAGAAATAGACGGATTGTGTTGTGGTTAAATCATTAAGCTCAGGGTAAATTACCAACTGCCAATAATTGGTTAATATGAACTGTGAATATGATTGTTTAAGCTTTAGGTGCAGTGAGCCAATGTCAGCTGTCATCACAGGACATAATGTTAGTGCATCATTTCATACTCCCCCTTCCCTGGGAATCCAGGGCTATGTCTTTTGTGTAGCAAGCACTCAATACACGTTGAATAAGTTATTACCGATTAATTCTCCTTTAATGAAGCTGAGTCCTTTGGGATAGGGTAGTAGTTGGAATATGGACATTGCCTGACTTTCACTTTAAACATCTCCCAGATTCCAATCACTCCTCTGTTTCTGTAAGACAATGCTTATGAAATCATCCCAATTAAGTGGACACATTAAATGTCATTGCCCAGCAGTAAGTTCTCCAACACGTGGTGGCCTGCCTGGCAGCAGCAGCCGCTCTTACCATTTCCTTATGTCGCTGGTATCTTCTCCTTTCTTAGCTTCCTGCTACTGGCCTAACAGTGATGGGGCATAATTGTTGTCATTGCTATCACTATTAGTAGTAGTTATTTATTACTTACCCATCACAAAAGCCTCTTTGAGGTTTAAAAAGAAGTCTTCAGAGAAAGGAAACTTAACACAAAATTAAAGCTCAATTCCACGTCTTTAAATCAAGATATCTTCAGATCATCAATACACTGAAAATGAGTTTTGTGCTTTCCTGATGAAATGCTATGAGATATCTAAATTACCATAAACCCAATCTTCTTCATTGATTATATCACATTTCCTAGAAGACACTTTCTGTTGGATTCATTAAGAGTTACTTAATTATATTTTGTGGTATCAGTTTAGTCAACAACAACAAAAAGTTAACCATGTCAACATACTAGAATTTTTGCAAGTTTTAAGCCACATGCTATGTAGAAGCACTCCCTTGGTGCCTTTATCCTAACACTGTGGCCTATATGATATCAAAGGTATTTTCTACTTCCTGTATTCTCAATGTTAATCCCAAGGGTTTGAGACCCACACAGCTTCCTGTCTGAGTAATACATGGAAGTGCTTCTGAACTTGTTTTTACATCCTCCCACAAACTAGCAAAGAGAGTTAGAAACCTCATTAAAAAGACATTTGTCAGGAGGCTGGAGGACAAGGCAAGTCCTCCTCAGGCTATCTACCTAATTTCCAGCCAATACAGGATTATTCCCTCCAGGAGTCATGTATTGCCTTTACTGGACTAAGTGATTACGTTGTTAGGCTGTCTTTTGGCTGACTGCTTTGAAATCTAGCTGCTTTCAGTTGCTGCAAAAGTATTCTTAATATTCACACAGAACTTCTGTTTCACTTCATTTCTTCCAACATTGATCGCACAGTGTGCTGTGGGCAGGGCTTCTCTGGGTTTCTTGAAACTTTAGAAATGTCTGTATCATAAGCCAGGTATATGGGGAAAAGTTAGGATTGTCCTTTGATGTAGTTCTCCTACCAAAATGTCCACAGCCTCTCATTTAAACTGTTCTTTTTACGAGGATACCCCCAACTTCCATCCTTCATATGTACAAAAGCATCATCCTACTTTCTACTTCCTTTCACACTCACAGTCAAAGCCAGCAGAGTTTAAATATGCCTTTTTATGTGAAAATCATGTCTCACTGTGATTGAATCAATTTCTGTCATTGCTTCTTGGAAGCCTGGTGTCCATGCTCACTTCAGCTGAGAATTGATATTCAAAGAATTTTAAAATTTTGTTCTCAGAGAGTCAGTGACCAGAACACTAAGTTGCTTCTACACAGCTCTTTTGCAAATAAAATAGTGATATGCTTGGGAAACACTAGTGAGAAGAATTTTAGGTATGCAAAAGAATGTCACAAGGTTGATTTGTAAGTCAGAAAGATAAAGAGACATGTAATCTATTAACTGTATCAAAGAAAACCACATCAGAAACAAATGCTATATGCTGAAAGATGTTTGCATATAGAGTCAAGTTTCTAATAGTTTTCTATGAATGTTCCACATAAATGTTCTAAAGAGAAAAGCTAATCAAATAATTATACTTCTCTATACTTATGGATAGAATAAAAGTCATCTGTAACGCAACATCATTGGTTAACTTTTTATTATCTTGTGAGTATTTTTTTATTAATCTGTTGCTAGATTGCTTTAAATGCTATACCTGCCTCTGTTTAACACCTGTGGGAGGCAGAGTTCCCTATAATACCATAATGAAGATTTCCTTCTTTTTCCTGCCTATTAGCAACAGATATGTGGACTACATGCACGGGGATCTTGATCACATTCTTTGTTTTCTATCTAGTCAGTATTTATTCTCAGGCACCTTACTTGGCACATAATAGTACCAACCAGTACTCAAGGCCAAATCTAAAATGAAACAAGTTTTGGCCTAGTAAGACAGCAGCAGGAACTTAGTAAGAATCTATGACAAGCAGAAGTCAATAAAAGCTGAATGCACCTATGAGCCATGATCTAGGTCATATTTGTTCTGGGGTGTCCAGGAGAAAACTATTTAGGATGGCAAAGCTGCAACATTTGTGTTTGTTTCTTGATACTTTATTATAAGTATGGAAATGAAAGAAAGAAAGAAAGAAAGAAAGAAAGAAAGAAAGAAAGAAAGAA
>OU015744.1:16876307-16907919 GCA_907169655.1 Acomys percivali
GAAAGAAAGAAAGAAAGAAAGAAAGAAAGAAAGAAAGAAAGAAAGAAAAACAAAGGAGGTTGTTTCCGAAAAAAAAGAGTTGAATTTAAATGCTTTGAGTATGACAGATTTTTCTTACATGATGGAAAAAAAATAAAATTCAAAGAAGTAGGCCAAGTAATTCTGCTCATAAACTGTATATTTAGAATTCTTTTCTTTGCCTTTTCATTTTGTTTGTTTGTAGCTCCCTGGGATATATCCACTAACATTCTAATATGCTGACATACACAGGTCGTCATGGAGATGGAGGCTATTGGCCAGTTGATACTAATTTGATTGACAGAAGCACTCTCAACGGTAAGTATATAAATTGAGTTCTATTGGATTAGATACACTAATTACATGGTTAATTCTACAGGTTCCAAAACAAATTTTCTGTTGACAAGGGCAAGAACTATGGACTTAGGGTTTCACTGTGGTGATAGAAAAATGATATTATTAGCAAATTTCACACATTCTACTAGGAAATGATGACAATTAGAGGTGACAGGTGCATGGAAAAATAATTAGAAAAGTTCCAGCACTGGGAAATTTATAAGTGATGCAGGTCTCTCCTTGTTTGCCTTCTAAGATGCTGAGAAAACATTGCCCAAAACAATTTGGGGAGGAAATATTTTACTTAGGTTTACAGCTTATAGTCCGTCATGGAATGAACGCATGGTAGGAGCTCAAGACAGGAACCTGGAGGCAGGGACTGAATCAGAGGCCGTGGGAGAAAGCTGCCTACTGGCTTACCATCTGTGGATCACTTTGGTGTTTTCTTATACAGCCCAGGACCATTTGCTCAGGAGTGGTACAAGCCACATCAATCATTAGTCAAGAAAATGATCCACAGACTTGCCTATAGCCCAATCTAATGGATGTATTTTCTCAATTGAGGTTCCCTTTACCCAGATGACCCTAGTTTGTGTCAGTTTGAAAAAAACTAAGCAGCACAAGAATTAGTAAATACTTGTATTTCTAGACATGGGAGCAGATTGCAAACGTTCACAAGAGCCCTTCTTTTATTTGGAGAGAGATATGATGGCTAAAGATTAAATTAAACCAACTATATTTGATAAAGTCACTGAGACTTTTCACCCCCAAAAGTGCACTTAATATTTCAATTCAATAATATTTTATTATTGGTTGTCCTTTCTACTGCCAGGTTTAGTCATTTCTCTTGCTTACTCCAGTGAAGTTTTCCCATAAAACTATAGGCTTTTATAGTGAGCACATGGTGGAAATACCAGGTGATGGACATGGAGCAGACTGAAAGACACACTCCACAAGCTTGTCACAGTTTTATTGAAAAAGTCTTTGAAAGGATAAATTAACACCAAACCAGGGACTAATGTATCATGCTTATCATTGGAAACCATACTGTTCTTGTTTGATTTGACTTACTAAAGACAAATCATATATTCAAATTATAATAATATCTGTTATCATATATAAATATATAATACGCTCTAAGGTGCTTCAGTTTCATCACACAGTTGAAACCCCCTGCCTGTCTCTGCATTGCTGCATGCTTTCCAGTCATTTTCAGGTGTGTGATGTTTCCTACACATGACTATGTAAAGAAATAATATATTACTTTGCATATTTATAAATTCATGAAAAATATCAATTACTCATTAAATCCTATATGGGTCATGCTCTAATTTGTCTTTACCTTTAGGCTTGCTTGTTAAGATTTACCCATGTGTTTAGCATAAGTCTTAGTATTTTATTTTATAACTAACAAAATTATTTAACCATTTTAGTAGGTTTGTTTGAGAGATTTGATTAATGAACAGATACATGTCCTTTGGGTAGTTTCCTATTAAAAGATACAAATACGCATATGTATGTATGTATGTATGTATGTATGTATGTATGTATGTATTATGTATGTATACATATATTCATACATGCTAGTAAATAGAACTATTTTAGCATCATGCTAAGGTACCAACTTGGAAATTCCAGTTTTATGAAGTTGTTTAGTAGGAATCCATTCCCAGTTATAAGGATGACCGTTTTTGGAAGTATAAAATACCAGACAATTCAAGAAGCAATCCATATACACATGGAGCAAGAGTAATTATCCCCTCCTAGGTTTCAGGGTTGTTAAGCAGTGGATGTAAATGATAGTGGTGAAGTAAGCGTGAACCACAGGCAGAACTCGGTTCTCTCTGTGTCCTGAACTATGCAGTCTGGGATAGTGTTGGAGCTAGCAGCTAAAACTGTAATTTGTCCACAATTGCCTAAGAATCTGACATAAGTGAGTTCTTTACAAGAGATTTCTATTTCAGTGTGCATATGTTTCTTAACATATATGCATGAGCAATGAGAAAAATGTACAAAATTACTCTTAGCTGCTTGTGATCTTAACTTCTTAAATTTTACAATCCCCAGTGTGCATCAAGTTTAAGAGTCATATTTAAGTGCTTGAAGCTGTCCTCCAAAATTTTTGGTTAAAAAGGAGCATCAAAATAACTTGACATGAATATGTCAATCAATAGATTTTTCTTGTTTAAAGGAATCTTTCCTCAGATAAGGAGTAGGAGAGTGGCTTGGAGAAATGCATGCCACTACATGCAACCCTTTTTACTGTTTAAGATTCTTAGTGAGAATAAAACTGTAATTAAATTTGATGTAACAAACATTACCTCACAGAGCAAGTTCGTGGAAGCAAAACAGTAATGACATTCAGAGGCTTCCAGCCATGTCATATAAACTGTTGGCATTATCCCTCTCAGTTTTCTCCATCACTTCATGATGTTTTAGAAATATTATGTTAAGTGAATGAGACTAATGATGTACCTGCAATATGTCTAGATTAACTACTGGAGAGACAAATTATTACACTGACTGATTACACTGAACTGAAAACAGGGATGGTGAAAGGAAAACTTAATCTCTTTGCTCTACTATTTTGCTAGCAGAATAATTGTGGTAAATATGTGATCTGACATAAGCTTCAGCTATTATAAATGATCCCATAAAGACCTATGAAAACTGAGATTCCCAGTTAAAAGCCTAGTAATGTGTTAAGGTTTGGGAAAGAGGTGAGATTTTTTTTTTCCAATTAGATATGTAAGTGAGGCCCCTGAGAGGCAAGCCTGTAGTCACACCTCGCCTGTAAAAGAAGTCGGCAGGTTTTGTTCTTAAACCTCTTACATAATGAAACCAGATATATCTCCCTTATACTGACAGAATTATGGAGGTTTTCTGGCTCTCTCTATGTTTACTGGGTTCATTCTTCAAAGCACAGTAATAAAATAATAGCTTATTGTCAGGATACTCAAGGCAGTTCCAAATACATTTAGACCCTGATAATCATATATGTTCTTTGTTGTTTCATGCCATCTTTTTAAAAATTCACTTTTGAATTTCAACTTTAAAACAAATGAGAATGCTATAATTCATAGATTTTTTGTAGTTGAAAGCCCTTAATTAAATTGTAGATGCTGAAGAGGCTTCCTAAATATTCTTATGTCAAGTAGTATCAAAGCTAAATATTAGGTGATATGGTACTATTTCAATTTTATGATGCATTTAATTTTTAGACTAGACTCCACAGTCTTCCTTGGTGCGGAACATGCTTCAGCTTCTAAAATCACAGTTTGTGCTGTACATTTGTTTGGGTGACAACCACCATGAATTGAAAATCACCTCAACCTCAATCCTGCTTTATTCACAAGGAAGTACCAATTCCCTTTGATAGTAGTTCTGCCTGGGGTTTAAAAATCAGCTTAGCAAATTTGACAAACACATCTACACATCCTATAAAACATTATTCTATTGACCCCAATTTTGAAACAATGTGAAACTTGACATGCTGTAGTACTTTGACTCCTTATTATTAATAAAAAGATGAAATTACTAATGAAATTTAAGTGCTTAGAATTGTTGGGTGTTCCTTTATTCTCTTCTAAACTAACATATGTAGATGTCTGATGAAAGACTATGGCACAGATCTATTTTTCTCAGAATGCAATCACATTTTTCACCTACTCAAAATAATGTGATATATAAAGTTTTGTATGTTTCTTTGAAATGATTATTCTGAGGTTGGCAAATTGTTAGTAGAAACTCAGTGTTCTCAGCAAATATTTTAATGTCAATGGAAAGATGCAACAATGCCTCCCAGATGCAACAGGACCGACACCCATATTAACTCACAGAGATTCCAGCAGCACACACTAAACCTTCCAACCAGACAAAACCCCAAACCCGAGCAGGGAAGTGGAGACAAAAATCTCATCTTTAGCAAAGAAGCTATTTGCAACTGATACCTATTGGCCAAGAGAAAATCAGCTTTCTCCAATGGAGTGTCATTGGTGTCTCGCCCACACTCCTGGGCAGGTTCTATGGAGTTTTTCAACCCACACAGTTGACGCAGTGGATTTTTTTCAACATTACATGTCATAGCTTGTTGATCAGGATAAAACTCTGCCATATTCATCTTTGGAAATGAACCAAGGTGGCTGTTTTTAGTGCAGTCAACAGTTGACACTAGCACAATCACTATATAATTTACAACACTTCTGTGAACTGAAAAGAAGCTCAAGATCATTATCTGCTTTTCCTATTGTCTAACACTGAAATGTATTCTATTTCCATTGGCAGGCCTACACTAGATATTATACAGAAGTAGAATGAACCACTATCCAGCCTTTAGTTGGTTTCCCTTAGATTCTGCCTTGTGGCATGATGCTATTTTTCTCTTGTGTCTGGATAGTATTCCATATAATGGATATATAACTTTTTTTTTTAGTTAATGGAAACTTATATTGTTTCTACTTTGGGATATTTTGAATAGGGCTGTTAATAAATTTTTCCTGTCAAAGTTTGTATAGTTATATTTTTTTTAATCATTTTGTGTCGTTGTCAGTAAGAACTCTTCACAGTTCGATGAGCAGTGGTAACAACCTCTCCCTAAGCTTGAACCCTATATACTTGTTTCCCCCCCAGAACCACCCATTGGACAGATGCACCCTCCGCATGGCAGTGTCACTCCTCAGAAGAACAGCAACCTGCTTGTGATAACCGTGGTCACAGTCGGCGTCCTCACAGTGTTGGTCGTGGCGATTGTAGCTGTGATTTGCACCCGGCGCTCTTCGGCCCAGCAGAGGAAGTGAGTAGAAACTGACTCCCACGAGAAAAAGGGTCTCCTTCCTAGACTGTACTCTTGATGGCTCTCTGTTCTTGCTTAATTCACTCCGTGTCCCTTACTGCTTGACCCTGGCATCCCCCACTTCTGTCTACTTTAGGCATGTGATTAAGTTGCAGGTAGACTTGCAGATTTTGCAACACAACCTGCAACGAATATCCTGCATTTCTGTTCACTTTTACTTCTCCGATGCTTTGGTAAATAGCAGTCAGAGAGGGACTCCACCAGGCCTCTCTCTAGCCCTCTCTGTAATTGCTTCAAGACAGTTGGAGATATTGTTCCTCTGCAGCACTTATTTATCACATTTGACAGGGAGGCCTGCAGGCAGGTAATCAATGCTTGTTCAATGGATGACTAAATATAGCATATCAAACTCAATGTCATTACAAACATAGGGAATGCTTGGCTCCTGGGCATTAGGAAAGAAAGAAGGAAGAGTCCAGTAATTCGAAAAGGTTCCTGTTATTTTCTGTCTATGCTCAAATGTCAGAAAATAACATTGTCAATGGCTTCAAAACATTCTCATATTTTACAGTTCTCGATTTTACTGCAACACATAGCAAGTTAAGAATGGAAATACAGTTTGGCTATAACTCTTCCATGTGACCAGGACAGATGCCTGTGTTTACAGATGTTGGAAGTCACCAGAATCACCTAGTCACTTGATATTCCAGTTTTTGTCAAATCCAGTCTCCTTTTGTTTTGTTCTTGGCCTCAGGCTTGTGCTGACTTAAAGCCCAAGGCTGGGCCCGAAGTGGCTGGCATGACAACTCTTCTCTATATTCATTGTCAACAAACATTCCCCAGCAAGTCATTTTTCTGCTTCCCTCATGCCTGGCCTCTCTCTTGTGCTCTACTGATGGCCTCTGTCATGTCCTCTAGCATTCTATGTAAAAGCATAATAGGTGAAGAGTACATCCTGAAGAATTCTCCGGAGGCACAGAGGCAACCTTCACATTTAGTCCTCTGTCTAGTTTCAACCACGGGTTGTACTGTTTGGAACTTGGAATTACTGGTGATCCAGTACACTGCATGAAAGGAAAAGCTAGTGAGTGAAGAAAGCAAGTTATCCTACAGTGTGAACCTAAGACATGGTCTCTCGGAGACACTTAGTAAAGATCAGGAGGAAGAATTAATTCAGTGAATGCCTTAGACTGTCATTAAAACAAAACACTTGAAGATGAATAACTTATCAAGAACATAGGTTTACTTTGGATTCAAAGTTATGGCAGCGTAAGATATGGCTCTGCAAGTGAGAGTCACCCACTGTGGCTGGCTGTGTGCAAGGTGACATGGCAGAACAAGTAAACAGATGTGGAAAAGACGTGACAGGACAGGAAGCAAGAGACAAAAAGTAGCCCTACTTTGAAAGCTTCATGAACCCACTCTCATGAGAGGGATACGAAGTCCACAAAATGTAACTCATCACTCAAATGAAAACATTCATTTCATACCAGTCAACACTGTCACCTTAGGGACTAGCCTCAATATGTTTCCCTAGTGACAAACCATGCACAGTAAGACCTTGACCTGGTGTTCCTAAGAAGGGTTGTTCAGACTTGGCATGGCGTATCATCAAGGTGTCAGGTCATTGAGGCAGAACTCAGAAGAATTCATATGAAGGAGAGAGGACATATTTGTTAAATGTTCAATGATTGTTAAAGCACAGGCACATTTGTGAATTTCCCAGCCTTTGACTATGCTATCTGTAGAGGGTTTGGAGTTTTGGTTTTGCTTGCTTCATGGTCATACTGACTGATGAACTATGGTCCTGGGTATATTATCTCTCTAGGGGAAATGTCAGTCTATTGAGAGCACCTCATATAATCTCGAAAACCAACAGGAAACCCATTGGAATAATATGACCTTGAAAACTTTATCATGAAAAGATAGTGAATGTGTTCTAAAACATATGTAGTTATTAAAAAATAGAAAATGAAAGAATAAAGTAATGGTCCTGTGAACGGCTGAGAACCCAAAGGAACTGAAGTTATTTTTTCCTTCTCTGACTCACAAAGTCTGTTGATGTAATTCCACACATTGTCGTCTCATCAGTGACTGACCCACTGACTTTAGTTTTGTTCTCTGACAAAATACCTTGCAGAATATTGACAAGATGGCTCAGCATACAGGTCCCTGCTGCCAAGCTGAGGACTATAGTACAGTATCTAGAGCTCACAGGGCTGAAGGAAAGCGCTTACTCCCAAAAGTTTTCTATGAACTCCACATGCACTCTATACACACAAGCATGTGTGTGCATAAATACAATTTAAAAATGATATATATACAGATTAGGCTGGCTGTGTGTGTATTTGTATGTACATGTACACACACAAAGACACAGACACATAGATACACACACACACACACACACACACACACACACACACACACATATATATATATATATATATATATATATATATATGTGAAAGAAAACGAGTCCATGAATTTGAGAGAGAGCAGGTAAAGGATGTGTGGGAAGAGCTGGGGTTGGAAAGGGAAGGAGATAAATTGTGTGTGTGTGTGTGTATGTATGTGTGTGTGTATATATATATATATATATATATATATTTCAAAAAATTATATTTAAAAAATTATGTATGTATGTATGTATGTAAAGGGAAAGAGGAAGGGGTCTTTTCCTTGCAATTATTTCTGGGTTTTCTTCACTATTTTATTTCTGTGAGGATCTTCCCCCAGATCATTTCTACTCCGGAAACTCTAGAACCAATTAATACAGATGAAATCAAAATCAATTCTAATCTGAAACAGAAAGAAGCTTCTTTACTGAGCTCTTGGGAGGCTGGGAGAGAACAGGGGAGGGATGAGTGAGGCAGGTAGTGCTGTGGAGTAGGTAACACACCCAGGGACCCTTTGCTGTCTCTTGAGACAGCTGAAGAATGGAGTTTCCTTTGTGTTTTCCCGGGAGTGTAATTTATTACATCCAAGTAAACTGAAATTTTTATCAACTATCAGGAATTTCTTATTTGAATTAACATGTACATATTTATTTCATCGCATTTTTATTGCTACATATCATATGTTTAATAATAATCTGGCTATCTACCTGTCTCATAGGTTAATGGGTAAGATTTTACTTTTATCATATAAAATAGTGGAAAATGTTTTCTTCTATATTCTTCTGCTGCTGGTGGTGCTGCTGCCGCCACCACCAATATCTCTTATGCAGGACCTTTATCCTTGACCACCAGTGTCTTCATACTTAGTCAGAACCAACACAAATATGTCCATCATGCAGTCTAGCCTAAAACACATAAGTCCCAAGTGGAATACTTGTAAATTACAAAATCACACAGCAGCATGTAGCTATAAAGTAATATCAAATAAAAGAAAATTTTCACAATTTTGGTAATTAAAGTTTTCTTACTTGGAAGAGAACCCACGTTCATATTTTAAGTTAGTGAGATTACAATAGAAAATTGAAATATAGACAAATTGTGTTTTATTGAAAGCAAAGTTGGTGAGTGTTTTCCTGTGCTTTTTGTTAAGGTAAGAATATTTGCCTTGTGAATATAGAAATCACATACTGTTGAGTTAGAATCTGTATATAGTTACTAAAGATTAAAGGATTAATATCTATCCTATCATGGATAGATATTATTAGAATCATGCAAAAGTTATCAAAATAGACACCAATCTTAATACATTAAGTTAAAATATGTAAATAAGCCCCCTCTTCCTTGATATGAGTTCTCAGGTGAGCCTTATGTTTAATGTGTGTAGCATGTTTTGAAAATAGCATTGATTCAAATCTTGACAAAAAAAATCATTATTCTCATTACCAAAGATCAACTGTTAAAATCTCAAATGATTTCAACTGCTTTTTAACTTCTAATGGGATTTTGCCTGATTTTCATCTCTTTAACATTTTAATTGCTTTTGCATACTCCTTTCACATTCTGTTTTACTGGCAACTTCTTAAGGCCATAAAGTCAACTAACTCAACCTTAAAAAACACAGGTATAAGCCAGGTGCAGTGGTGCAAGCGTGTAATCCTAACACTCGGGGAGGCAGAGGCAGGGGGATCTCTGTGAGTTCAAATTCAGCCTGGTCTACAAAGTGAGCACAGAACAGTCAGGGCTATCCAGAGAACCCCATCTTGGAAAATAAAACAAAACTAAACTAACAACAACAAAACCCCACAGGTGTTGTCAAACATTGACATCTTCTGCATTTTTAATACCAGCTTAATTGCTATTAGTCACGTAAAAATAGTCAACATAGCAGATGGAGAAAGCAGGGGATTATTGACCCTGCCTGTCCTCCATCCTCCCTTTCCTCACAGCCTATGCTGTGTATTCACTCATTGCAGAAACTCTTCCTTCCTGGTGCCCTCTCTACCTGTGGACAAGCATCCTGCTACACCATCCACTAGACCATGAGCATGCCATTGACTGGGAATTAATACATACGACTGCTCATTTGTCTGCCTCTGGTGGAAAACTCTAACAAAGGGTATTTTTAGCACATAGTAGGGCCTACATATTTTCTTGCAACATGAAAAAGCATCTAGACGAGGATAGCAGTGCATTGGAACGTCACTGGATACAGTCATAAACAAAACAAACATGCCGTCTACGTTGCTTTGTAAGCCACTCATACCCCCAACACAATCATGGAAGATGAAAAAGGTTTTCTTAGAATAGCAGGCTATGAGAAAGCATGGACCAGATAGAACAGCGAGGAATACCTGAAGTAGCTTTCAAAAACAAGAATGAAGGGTTCTTCTCTGTGTGTTCCTGATATCATTGAATGTGTGATATCTGTGTGGTTTGGCTTCATACAAATAATGAATGTGATAACTCTTAACTTTTGAACTAAAACTATCTCTCCAGGTACCCACTGACTTGATATCGTTCAAAATATTTCTGTAGGAGGCAAGGCCCCAACACTCTAGAGTCTCTGCCTTTTCAACCTACTGTCTACCATATTCTGGTATAATCATCTTACTCCAAAAAAAGAGAATTTCCCAAAGCCATGTTATTTTTCATCCCTTATCATGCTGCCAATATCTCTCCCCTCTTTGTATTTGTAATACTTACTATGCTTCTTGGCATATGTTTGCTATTCCACACATTCTCACAAAATGAATAAGTGACTTATTGAAAACATTGGGTGCAGCTGCAGAAGTGCAGGAAAAGTTTGCCCTGCATGGCTGAAGGAGCTGTGCTATGCTAGAGAAACAGCCTGACAGCTCAGTGAGACAGCTGACACCCAGGGCCTACTTAAGAGGCATAAAGAGAGGAAAACAAGTTCTCTAGTCTAATACTTTACTCACTTACAGTGAGTGGGAGGACTCTCTATAGAAAAGTGAAAGGAACTCTGGAGAATACACGAACTCTGGTGCCCCATATTTGACCACGTCCCCTGATGTGGAAGCCTCATGGCACTCAGAGGAAGAATAGCAGGCTACCAAGAAGGGCCTTGATACCCTATGAGCATATACAGAGGGAGGAGGTTCCTCTCAGTCACAGTCATAGGGGAGGGGAGTAAGAAGAAAATGGGAGGGAGGGAGGGAGGGAGGATACAAGGGATGGGATTACAATTGAGATGTAATATGAATAAATTAATAAAATATATTAAAAAATAAAAAAAAAACAGGATTCCAAAGGTATTTGGGACAAAAAGTAATCAAACACATAACCAAACAGATAGACTTGAACCCCAGTATTCCCTCATACTAGAAATACTTTTCACAGTGTCACTAATGTCCAAAGTAGAGGGCCAGGTGAGGTGCACACTTTGTCTTTGAGCATACCTGAAGTAGGAAAACAGCTCCCATTTTAAAGGTAGTTTCTGAAAGAAAAACGGTAACTGTGGGAAAGGATAGTTTTGCATTGCAAGAAAGGGTTAAATGTCTGTTATTTCTTCACTCAATAGAAACAAAGTGCCAGAATAACATGATGGGCTGGCTAAGACCTTCCGAAATGAGATACACTGTAGAATAAATGAATTCACTGGGAAAAAAAATAAAGGAAGAAGAAGAAAAAAAAAAGAAACATCATATTTAAAATATAAGCAAACGAAACTAAATAAATCACCCTGCAGTATTTTACATGTCATAGGATTGCCTGTTAAAACAGAGATCACGGCACCCCTCAATATGGCCTCTCCTTCAGTAGTCCTGAGTGAGTGCCTACAGCTCGGCTCCTGGGCCACACTTTGAAATCACTAGGACCATCTGTATACATGTTATAAAGATTCTACTGCAGAAAAAAAAAAAGGGAGCTGAGTTCTGCCATAGCTTTGGCCGTTAAGCTGGGGAGACAACAGATGGGCAGAAGGTCAGGGTGACAGCCGCTCTTTGTAGCGTTTGAAGATGAACTTCAGAAACTTTCATTCTAAGCACCTGCTGGGTTTATTGCACACCTGCCACAATGCAGGTGGAGAGGAAGGGGAGGAGCAGCTCTGCGCACAAGGCTTCTCTCTGGGGAAAAAAAAATAGGGGTTGTTGTGGGAAGAGGAGTGGGGAAATGTTCATTGGAAATACATACACAAACAGGAAAGGAGACTGGATAGAGACCCTCAGGATCTCACAGGCCTCCGACTGACTGAGCAGCTGAGAGCTCCAGAAAAAAAAGATCTGAATCTGGTAAGAAGCTCTCAGCAAAGCTGTCTGAGTTCATCTGGAATCATGATGTCTTCTCAACTGACTTCACGATTCACAAGCAACAAAAAAACTGAAGCCTTTCCTCAGATTTGCAACTTTTTAGAAATAGATTAGATCTGGGGCCCCAGAGGCTGGGCCGTAGTGTGATATGGGGCTGGTAAATGATTAGTTGAACAAGGCATACATTGAAACATGAGACAACAAATACTCTAGATTTATTACTGGTTTCATAAAGAGGACGTTTCTTACATCTGTGTGTAGTTATCTGTTTTTCTGAGAAAGGATCTCAATTAGACCATGTTGGCCTACCACTCAGTATGATTAGCCCTGAAACTCAACCTGCCTTTTTGCTTTAGCCTCCTAAATACTGGGATTACAGGCTTAATCCGTATCATCTTGCTTTCCACAAAAGGAAAAAGAGAAAGAAATGTTTTTGAGATTTAATTTCAATTTCTACTTTTGGGTGTGAGTGTATGTGTGTGTGTGTGCCTGCGTGTGTGCCTGCGTGTGTGAGTATGTGTCTACTTATGTTATGTGTGGGTGTCCAGGAAGGCCAGAGAGGGCATCAAATGCCCTGGAGCTGGAGTTACAAGCCATTGTGTGCCTCATAGACTAGGGTAACAGGAGGCAAGCCTGAGTCCTGTGGAGGATCAGCAAGTGATGGTTAATGGAACCATCTCTCTGGTCCCACTAAAAAGTTTTGATCAGTATTTTTCCATGAGCCATTTACAATTGAGACACCTTGAGAAAACAAGTGGTGCCATCCTGAGTGTGGGAGCTGGTACTTCTCTAAAGACAACCATGGAGGATGCTGAAGTTATTGAGCATTTTGGTTTGAAAGAAAGAGAGACAACAGGGGGATGCTTCTAAGTTTAAGAATAGGAAGCACCTTCTCTAGTGGCAGTAGGGTTAAGCAAAATATAGTTTTTGTGAGCCCTGTAGATATGTTAAGGATAGCAGGTGAAATGTAAGAGAATGGATTTATACAATGGAGACCAGTGATTACTGTCTCACACACCAGAAGCCTACCTGGGACTTAGGTTGAACCACTCTTGGAGACAATGTGGGGCCAGGATGCTGTGAAGAAGGCATTCGAGCAGTAAACATACATTATTTGTCTACTAAAACACAAAGCAGCTTTTAAGTCTGGAGGTCTTTGTCTCCCATCCTCATCAGCATACTTCAGAAAGACAGAAAAGAACGCTGAGAAATTTCAATAACTTGTACCACGGAACATTAATTGGAAAATATTTACAAAGCTTCTAAGTTGGTATCTGCAAAGGCAAAGTCATTCCCAAAGGTTTTGCAGAGCTTGCAGTTTTTTTTTCCTTATAATCAGCTTGTTTGGAGCCTGGTGAACGACCCAGTCAGGAAAGTACTTGCTGCACAGCCATGAGGACTTGAGTTGGACCCCTAACATCCATGTAAAACTCAAACACTTTAGTTCAAGCTCTGGGAGGGTGGAGATGGACAGATCCCCAGGGCTTGTTGACAAGCCAGCCTAGCCTAATTGATGCTTTTCAGGACTCTGATGAAAAAACACCAAACAACATTATTCTTGATGAATAATAACACCAAAGGTTGACTTTTGGCTTCCATGCAAACACCTACATTCATGTGTGCGCATGCACAAGCACACGCACGAGCACACACGCGCACACACACACACACATATGTACATACACACACAAACACACACATGATTAGTTTGTCTTGGTCACTAAACAAACACTGCCACTCAGTCCTCCCACTGCAGTGCATATGCAGATGACCCACCACATCTCATTAAAACATTACTTACAAGACATGTTGGGGCAGACGTGGCCCGTGAGCCACCTTTTTGTGGCTCCCTGATGAGAAAGGTTAGTACAAGCACCATGCTACTTTACTTTCTATGCAGAGTCTTTGAGACTCAGTAACCTCAAGATGTGATTACCACTGAATAAAGTATTAAATTTAGGGTAGCTAAAATCTTACTGAAGCAAATAAGAAGAGTTTGAAATATGTTTCAAGAGAAGGGATCTTTCCTTCTTTTCCGATTTCAAAAGACAAGTCTACTGTGTTTGGCTCTGGGTGCTCAGTGACTCCATGGCAAAGTGTTTTATTCACCTAAGAATGTCCTCATGTGGCCTTTTGTTTTCAAATACCAAGCGTCCCTATTGCGCATTAAATTATACAGCTGAGGCGTAGACTTTCCTGTAAGCTCCATTCTTAGCAGTTGGCACAAACTCTGGCCTTTTTATTTCTATCTGCCCTTTCAAAGCTACTTGTTCACTTATCTCTGAAACAGATGTTGCAGTCATGTACCGTATGCCTACCTCCAAAGATTGGCATATGGCTCTGTCTAAGCCATTGTCACCGTGAGCATGAATTGCCAGATGCTGAAGCTGGGGAAAGGCTCCTGGCAGGCTGGAGGAACCCTGGGGACTAAGCTCAGCATCTCCTAGAAATGTGTTGAGGCTCATGGGGGAGAAGTGGAAAGACAGCCAAGACAAGGCTGCCAATTTTGGGGTTTCATCTGATTCCTCCTGGGAACCCTTTTGTTTCTTTGCTCTGCTTGCAACCTGCACTGACTGAGGAAAGCGAGGAGGAAGCACCATGGAACTGAAGCACTCACATCCCCTTTACCCTCTCATTCTGTTGCATAGGAAACGGGCCACCCACAGTGTGAGCAAGAGGAAGGGCAGTCAGAAGGACCTCCGACCTCCTGACCTTTGGATACACCATGAAGAAATGGAAATGAAAAATATCGAGAAGCCTGCGGGAACTGACCCTGCAGGAAGGGACTCCCCCATCCAGAGCTGCCAAGATCTCACACCAGTCAGCCACAGCCAGTCAGAAAGCCAGATGGGAAGCAAAAGTGCCTCCCATTCAGGTAACAATAGTCTCTGGCATCAGAGAGGCCTGCTAGGGGACTCTGCACTCTTTCTTTTGTAGAGCCATCTTCTGCTACTTTGCATACCATTTTGTGTCATTTACCAATGAAAGCCAGCTGATGAAAATTTGGTGGCACATCTGTGCCCTCCATCATCCTGTTGCCTGCCTTCTCTAATTTTAACAGTTCTGGAAGGTTCTTGTAGCTTAGCAGCTATGCAGCTGGGGATATTGACATGAGAAGCCTAATTGAAATAATCACATTGTCTTATCGTGTACAAAATGTTGATGCAATACAGTCTGAGGCTAGCTATACATTTTCCACCTCTCAGTCTCTGTTGGATCATTAAAAGGTGATTCTAAATGTGCTATCGATTAATGTTTGAAAAATTAACATTAGGAGCACCTGAAGAATGAAAAACATCATTACTTTGGCATTCAGTACTAGGGAGATCAGCTGTCATCTCCAGTCAGATTATTATGTGATCTCTCACTGGACACAGTCGTTTGAAAGCTGTTGATATACAGAGGCCAATGAAGGAAGTGCCAATTGCTCAGTAGACTGCAGCATGATAATTGATGTCCAGGGATCACTAAGAATTCAGTAAAGTGGTTCTAAAATGATTGTTTTCTGGAGGCCATTGTGTCTGAAGTGTGTTTACTGGAAATACAATAGCAAATATGATGAGCATCAGAAAAGTGTTGAATCTACTCGGTAAATGAGTGGCCACTCTTTTTAAACTAAATTAAAAGTCCTAATCATGTTAATGTGCAAATGGTTCACTAGGCTTTGTCAATTCATGTATTCTGAAACAAGGATTTGAGTCACTGATGTTTCAAGCATGGGCTGGGGTGGCCCTCTCCTAGACTTTGAAAGGCATCCCTAGCAGATGTAAGGGCAGCCTTCTCATATTGAAAACAATAATCTAGAATTTAAGGTTCCCTTTGCTCATTGCTGGCTAGATATGTGAACACAGAGACAGCTTTATCATCTGTTCATTTGACCCTCTAGTGCCTTCAAGCCGACTAGAATGTTAAACTGGGACAGGAGGGTCATGGTTTGTCTCAGAATCACCTCTACGCATTTCTCTGCGTCTTAGTCTTGTTCCAATTTACATAGAGAAAATAGCTGCAATTATTGAGCTATCAAGCAGAAGGGCTATTCTGGCTTACAGTTCCAGAGCTTTCCACCTCTGGTAGCCTGGTCCTGTTGCTCCTGGTCTGTGATAACACAATCAATGCTGGGAGTACATGACAGAGGAGTCTGGCTCACCTAATGCCAGAAGGAAGGTAAGCAAAACCAAATCAAGAAGAAAGTGGCTTCTGAAGATCTCCTCTAAACTTATGTTCCCAGGCACTTAACTTCCTTATAAATGTCCTCTCACTGCCCAGTAGCCATACTGATGGGCAGCTAAGTCTCTAATACATGAAACTTTGAGTAACAGTTAATAGGACCCCCACAGAACGCCCCCTTCCCATTCTTTGGAGGCAAGCCAGAGAAAGGAGATTCCATGAAAAAGAAAAGAATGGACAGGATTCCTGGAATTCTTCACTGCTTTTCTCAATAGGGGCCCTTATGTAGCATCCATAAGCCACATCTCTCCTGATGCACAAATATTAGTTCTTTTCAGACATTTGTGGAGTTCTTCCATTGCCCAAGTCTATCAGCTCATGGATCTCCCTGAAAACTCATGTGTCTTTCACTGTGTGAAACTGTGTTAGGCAGTTTCAGCAAGGGGACTCGAACCTGAGTAACATTCTGTGTGGTTACTCAGCCCTCAAGAAGCCCCTACATCCTTACCAAGACCAAACAATAAGAGATCTTATAACTTCTGTGAGCCTTTGTCTCTCTCTCCTGATATTTACCTCTGTTTAGATGGACACATGAAAGATCAGTAAGTCTGCCACTAGAAAAAAAATGTCCCCCCCATCCGTAGAATGAAAGGAGGAGAAATTTCTTACAGGAAATTCTCTCCTTTTCATAGGATTCATCCTGCAGCTTAATTCTTAACTGGGTACCAGGGACAGCAGAATGCCTTTGCCTCCCAGCTGAAGGGGTTGCCTCTCTGTCTGCAAAAGTCTTTTCAAGAACTTCAAGGGTGCCATTAACAACCCCCTCCTTCTCTTTCTATACCAAGATGACCCTTGGAGCAGTTAGACTAGTTTTCTAACTCTCAATAAGTGCTAAGGGAGGCTTGACCCCAGCAGGGGCTGCTTAAGAATGAGAGAACACTTGTGTCTAGTTTTCCTCAGCATAAGGACCCCAGTGCTTACAGGGAAGGGAACTTTGGACTTCTTTCTCTGGTTTTCCTTTTATTTATTTATTTATTTATTTATTTATTTATTTATTTATTTATTTATTTATTTATTTTGAGACTGGTTCTCATTTATACCAAGCTTTCTTTAAAGTCACAATGTATCCAAGGTTTCTATTTCCTCTACTTCCTGAGTGCTGGGAGAAAACAGCAGTGCCATCCTGCCCTAGGTTGATGAAAAAAATCTCTGAGGAGGCAATAACTATGTAAGAAAAAATTATTCTGTTAAGTGCCACATTTGTCATTTTCACACATTATCCTACAGAATCCTTACAGAGTACTTTGAGATAAGTGTTATTCTCCTCATAAAATAAATGAAGCAAAGTAAGTTAACAAGCTTCAGAGTTTATAGTTAGTACAGGAGGTTACATAGGGTAATAGGTCATGTAATCATATGGTCTGCTATTCAGTACTGTAGTTTTATAAAGTCAGTAAGGTGGGGTAGATTGTCAGTACTTTAGATTATGCAGTAGGCCGTATAGTATAGGTGGCACAGTCAGTACTATAGGTATACGGCCAGTACTATAGTTACATTGTCAGTACATGGTTTCAAAGTTAGTACAGTAGGCTAGTCCAGTTAGTTAGTAGTTAGTACATAGTACAGTAGTACATGGTCAGCACCATGGTTTCATAGACAGTACTATAGGTCACATAGTCAGTACTGTAGGTTACACAGTCACTGCCGTAGTTCAGTGGTATACACAGTACTGTAGATACATAGTCAGTGCTGTGGGGTACACAGTACTATAGATTACATAGTCAGTACTGTAGGGTACATAGTCAGTACTGTGGGGTACACATAGTCCTATTGTTTATGGAGTTAATCTTGGTTTTCTATGAATGAAAATCCTCCAACCCTCAAATCCATGCTTTAATTACAAATTTTCAATTAATTCATTTAATAATTTTATAGAAGGTGCTAACTTCTACTCTGTGTACAAAATTAATTCTGAATAAGCTCAAAACTCATGCACAATATTTGTATGTTATCTACAAAAAGAGAAGTAAATTAACCATTAGCTGAATAAACATGAAATGCTTTTCATTAAATAAAAATTTCCAATTGTTCTTTCTAATGTCTTCTATCCTCCCTATCCCTTGTACTTAGTTGGCTTAAACAAAACCACTCTTTCCTCAGCCACACAAGTAGAATGTCCTAGTAATGTAATTTATAGTAAGTGCCACGGTAGAAGGTATCATGCAATAATGACCATCTTCTCCACGAAATGGGATTCAAACTTTTCTCCTCACTTAAAAATTCACAAAAAAATAAAAAATAAAAAATAAAGGAAGATAAGAGTTCGGCTCTGTTTTATCTCTGTTTACACACAGAATTTGCTTTCTCGAAATGAAGCCCAGTGCAGCTCCAGCCCAGAAATCCCAAGCATTGGTGCCTACCTTTCATATATCATGCATAGAAAAGTACATTTCAACATTGACACATTTGCTTATTCAACTTAAAAAAAAGAAAAAAACAACACTCAGCTTATTGGAAAAGCTCTTTTAAAACTTAATTTTTATTATTTATTTATAACTATATAGATATTAACTGAAGGTTTTATGTGAGTTTCCCAACCCTGTTAGGACCAAACGTGAATATATAAAATATTCTCCTTAGAATGCCCTCAGTTGGTACTTGCTCTGGGCTGGATAAGTGCTGCTTAAGTGTCTTATTGCACACTGTACACTCAGTAGATGGTGATCCTGGGCAGTTATAGGCAGTTAAGAGGTGTGGCCTAGAAGACAGATGTCTTTGTTCATCAGGGAAATGCTTTCCAAGGCTATGTTGGACACGAGGTCCTTCCTGTCTTATTTTTGCTCTCCAGAGGGGGGAAAGATGGTTTCTCTTCAAGGCCTGCTTTAGAAATGATGGTCTGTCTCCCCTACAGTGTAAAAGCAACTTGGAAATTAATTATGGACTCAAACCTCCAAAGCTAAGACTATTAATTTTTGTCTTTGTACGTTGATTGTCTGGGGGCATTTGTGACAGTAGCAGGAAGTGAATGATCTACAAACCAGCAAAAACAAATAAACACGCACACACACACACACACACACACACACACACAAACATTGTAGCAACTCTGCTTCAAAAAATGGGATAAAGTTCTCAGTAGCCAAATATAATTCTAAACACCTCATTCCTAGAATTAAAATGTAGCTGCAGCATCACAAATATAAAATCACAGATACCTAACAACATGGAAGGGTTTATCTAAAAACAAGGTAACCATTTCCTTAGCTGGACCTAGAATTACTTTTTCCTTATTTATTTATTTATTTATTTATTTATTTATTTATTTATTTATTAGAATAAAGATGCATAGTAGATACTGTTCTGCTTTTTATTTACACTTATTAAACATTATTTTAAATAATATACAGGAGGAAATAATGTATTTAATTGATTTTATCTATTTCCTATTGTTTATTCCACTTCCAATTTCTTGAAGATTCCTGTATTATTTATATTGATATATGAAAAATGAATTGCCATTTCATCAGGATTAAAGTGCTAGAGAGAAATTCATTTCATTTTATTTTATCAGAAAATAACCTGACTTCACCATTATTCTCAAAGCAGAGTTTGCTAGTGATGCTCCACGGGTTACTGCTACATCACTGGCTCATTTGCGACTTGAAAGTTCTGTTACTTTTGTCTTTCACCGTCTGAAATCTGTAACATCATTTTGGCCTCCTTGGTTCCTGGTGGGAATTCCACTCTCATTCACGGTTCTAGATCACTATGCATAGATTTGGTTGCTTTCTTCTCACTCCCTTCAAATATGGTGTCCTGTCTCTAGCTTTCAGGAGTGTATCAGCGATATGTCTTCCATAGATTCTGCTGGTTTGACTAGGAGTTTTCATAAATTTCTTAATTATAGATATGTTTTTGTCTGTTGCTGAATTTGGGAAATTTTTACCTTTAAACAGTTGTCAGCTCCATACTCCTTTTCATCTTTTATTGAATTTTTAGATACCACATTTTTTATAGAGGAAAGATACTTCCTTTTCTATTATTTCCCAGAATTAATGGTGTTGGGATGTACCACCACTCCCATAACATGTGTGCTTGGCATTTTTGATGCGAGTAATGTGGCTGTAACTGTGTGGGTTTATTTATGGGTCCTGCATTCTATTTTATATATTTCTTTTTTCTGCCAGTACCACATACCAGAGAATTTTTGCTACTGTGGCTTTGAGGTATACTTTGAGCTCAGGCATAATGATGCCTCCAACTTTGCTCTTTCTCCTACTTTTATGTTGCTATTAGACCGTGCTACCTTTGCCAAATCTAAGAGGTTTTCTGGTATTATAGATTCTTTTAAGTACAAAATCAAATCATTTACATATAGGAACTTTTTTCCTCAGAGGAAGGTATATTTCGTTGGAGATTATTACTATTGCTCTTATCATCATTGGTTTATTTTTAGGTCATCATCATTGGTTTATTTATTTTTAGGTCAGGACACCGAGGAAGCAGGGAGCTCCATGTCCACTCTGGAGAGGTCTCTTGCAGCACGCCGGGCAACCAGGGCCAAGCTCATGATTCCCATGGAGGCCCAGGCCAGCAATCCTGGTCAGTATAATTTAGTGGCAAAATGTAAGGGGAAAAAATTTAAGTGCTTTCAGGTTGCCTTGTTTCTGTAAATATCAAATCACCAGAAATAACTTTTATGTGACTTTTTTACAGATGAATAACAGTAACTGAAGACTGTTGCAAGCCATATCATTTATAATTATCAGTCATGGTCATTACTATATAATTATATCTTTATATCATCAGTGTTAGCAAACAGATGGCTACAATTCAAGAAATCATTTGTAATAATATGAATTTCTGTTTTAAGAAGGACATTTGAAACATCCACTGATATTATCGATCTGATCCTATTATCATCACCACCACTTAATTTTTTCCTACTTTAGTGGGTCCAGGTTTCATGATTACGCAACCTAGCTCTATCAAATCACACGTTATCAGTCACTTAGTAGCCCTCCTTGTTGGAGGGCTCTGTCTCCCTCCTACCTACGTTGAAGAAATTAGCATCTGGGGATCACTTCCTTCCCAATTACCTCCATGATCAATCTTGCTAATTACACTGTTCGTGTAGATAATCCATCTGATTCCCTGAACTGTTAGTTCTTGATGGTACCTGCAATGATATTAGCTCCTTCCCACCTCAATTCATCAATTCCGTGCCACACTAAAGCAATGCACAGTGTCAGCTCCCATTATCCTTCTTTCTATCTCCTTATTAATAGTTTCTTGTCGCTCACTTGCTTTATTGCTCTGTGCCATCAGTTCCTCCGAGCGGATGGGGGCTGCCGATTCATTAGCTCTCCCACAGTCCCTCTGCTCCCCATCTCCCACAGTCCCTCTGCTCCCCATCTCCCACATGCCCTCATCGCTCCCTTTTGTTTTGTTTCATTCTCTACCTCCTCTGCTTTGCTCCTCGTTCCCAACATTATTCACTTTAAAAAGAAACAAGTTTTCAACCACAGTTAAATTAGTAGCTACCAGTTCACATCCCAGCCCCCAGCTACAGAGTGTGTCGGAAGAACAACGGAGAGCAGCTGCCTGCTGGGTGGGCTGGACCACTAGTTTGACATTGGCACTCGTCTGTAAATACTAGTGCATTTATTCTGCTATTGGTTATTTCATCCAATAAGATGAATGTCACATTTAGTGTGAGTTTTCAGAGTTCAATACCTTCTCGTCAGTCTTCACTAATATTTCCTTATGGTTAGGTGTACATTTCAGGGTATTTGCCTAACAGGAATATAGAGTCTTGACTTCAATCACCAACACCCAAACCCGAAAATGTAAATAATAGTTATCATCACAATTGTCTTTGTTTTTATATCACCAAGGAAAAAAACTGTTGATAAATTCGTGCTCTCATTGTTACACCAAGTCCAGTTGGTGTGCGATGCTACCATCTGAGGATTGTGTTGCTAACCCCAAACTCATGTATGACTTTACTCTACTTACCTCTTTCCCCATGCTCCCACATCTATTTCCCTCCTTACTGTTCTTTGCAGTAGGCATATAAATATTTACATTCTGTCCTAACCTTATTTTAAAGCAATCATTTGATATCCTTTTTTCCACCAACTAAAACTCCAGCACTCACTTGCACAGAAAATATAAAAGTATGCTTATTTTCTTCTTTCTGATGCTTTCTTTGATTCTGTTTTCAAACTCATTTTTTTACTGAAGCCATAGTACCCTTAGCATTCCTTTTCTTTTGTTGTGATCAAACTCCATGACAGGAAGCAACTTATAGAAGGAAGAGTTTATTCAGACTTACCATTCCAGGGAAGCATAGCAGCTGGTGGGCAGAGAAGGAAGCTGAGAGATCACTTCTCCATCAACATACACAAAGCAGAGAGAGCAAAATGGAAGCAGAAATAATACATGAACCTTCAACACCTATCCCTAGTGATGTGCTTCCCCAGAAAGTCCAGACCTCAAACTTCACAAACAGAACCACCAACTGTGGCCCAAAGTTTCAGGTGCCAGAGCATATAGAGGCTATTTCTCAATTAAATCACCACAGTGGCCAAGGTTGTCAATGTATTTATGCTGTTTTATCCAAATAGTCAACTTTTGGCTAACTGTGGCTTCAATTCCTGTGTATGGAGGAAGGGAGAGAGGGAGACAGAGAGACAGAGAGACAGAGAAAGAGACACAGAGAGAGACACAGAGACAGAGACAGAGACACAGAGAGAGACACAGAGACAGAGACAGACACAGAGACACAGAGAGAGACACAGAGACAGAGACACAGAGAGAGACACAGAGACAGAGACAGAGACACAGAGACAGAGACAGAGACAGAGACACAGAGACAGAGACAGAGACACAGAGGCAGAGACAGACACAGAGACAGAGACAGAGACACAGAGACAGAGACACAGAGACAGAGACAGAGACAGAGAGACAGAGACACAGAGACAGAGACAGAGAGACAGAGACAGAGACAGAGACAGAGACAGAGAATGGGAAGAGCAGAGGAGGATTCCCCCCTTTAATTTGTAGTATGTTGAGTCCTAGTTTCTTCCTCCTTCCCACTGGCTGTTCCTGCTCATCTTCCTTCCTGTTCTTTCTGATGTCTGAGCTCAGATGGAGCTAGGGCTCCTCCTTGGTGCCGCTGCCTCTATCTAGAGCGGTGACCACTGAGATAAGGTCAGTGGCCATGATGTGATGTAAATCCTGGTGATCCTAAACTGGAGAATCTCTGCCTTCATCTCTTACCAGAATCCACCTGAATTTCCTTACCAACTGTCCACTCAACTTCTCCAGATATCTAATAAGCACCTTAGCTGAGATCAAATCTGTGACACAGTTTTCCTTTCTCTGTCTGCAGAACTGTGGAACAGCTTTGTTTTCTCATTTCCAGAAATGTCATCACTGTCCATCACTAATTCTCATTAGAAACATTAGTTTTATGCTTTTATTTTTGTTTTGGATTTTTAAAAGTTTATTTATTTATTTGTATATCAATCTCTATGTGTGCATGCACATATGCCAGAAAGGGGAATCAGATGCCTAAAATCGGGAGTTACAGGTGTTTGTTGGATGCCAGGACTGTTATGTGGATGCTGTTCTCCAAATGCTGGTCCTCAATATTGTGAAACTAATGTTGTTCAGCACTTAGATGTTGCCCCATCCCTTTCACTTCTTTACCCTGATTTTCTCATATTGTAAGTTCAATATATCACCACACTAACATTCACTTCCTGGTTTCATTCTATCTGTATTACTTCACCTTTTCTCTACTTCTTTATTAAACTAAGGTGCTCCTATCATTTAACTTATAGACTATTGCAATATGCTTAAAATTTATCTCTCTACTTCAGCTGTTTATCTCATTGTAAGTTACCTATGCATCAACGTTCTAATGCCCATGTTACATTATCTTAGTCCTGAATACACATAGAACAACAGTGTTACAATGTTCCACAAAGCCTAGTGGTGGCAAGTCTCTGCACTTATCTCTGACCTCAGCTCTGGACATGTCACTCTATAATCTACTGTAGTATAAAACCTCCTTTCTGTGCTTTGGGCAGAAACATGCCATCTCAGGTACTGCGTGAAGTACATCCTAACAACATGGATTGACTCTCTCTCTCCCTCTCTCTCTCTCTCTCTCTCTCTCTCTCTCTCTCTCTCTCTCTCTGTTTCTCTCTCTCTCTCTCTCTCTCTCTCTCTCTGTTTCTCTCTCTCTCTCTCTCTCCTTCTTTCTGTGTGTCTTTCTCTCACTACCCTTCTCCCATGTTCCAATGTGTGTGTGTGTGTGTGTGTGTGTGTGTGTGTGTGTGTATAATCAAAGATGTGTATGGCCTTTACAATGAATATAAAATTATTGGCCCTCCTGGTTACTGGTATGCCTAATGAACTCATAATAGAACTAAGGATCAGAGAGATTAAGTGACTAGCTTACACAGCTAGTAATCAGAGTCAGAATTAGGACAGAATTCTGATTTCACTGTTCTAGTTATTATTCTCCCAGCTGAAATATTTCACAAAGCAAGCTCCTTCTTCTTATATACTTTCCACTATGTGGATTAATTGTGTACTTAGAGCTTTTTTTCTGAGGATATAATTGATATTTTATTAGTAAGGAATTCATGTTTGAGCCCATTACTTCTAAAAATATAACTATGCTTCAGATTGTTTTCGAGGCCATTAGACCCCTAAGTAACTGCTCTAGGCGAAAAGTTCTCATATACCACTGATTTTTCTTCATAGTAAACCAGCAAACAAGCAAAATAACCAAACAATGATACTGCAACCTCATCCATGTATCAGATGAAAGACGGTTCCTAACAGACCTTCATCTTTTGCCAATCAAGACTTACAGCCACTCCATACACATGCATTTCTTTCCTCTGTGCTTTTAAAACAACGCAATAGAAAGTTACACCCAGCAAAGTTTTATGTGCTTTCAAGCATCATAGCAGATAGGGATGGTATGATAAATGCCTTTCAAGGTGCTTCAACTAGAAATTATGACTCAGTTTTTCATATTTGAATAGCAGTGTTTATAACATTGTGTGACATTTTTTTACAGGAAGTACAACCATCTATGTTTAGGTGTTTAAGTCAAACGTCTTTCTACTTTAACAGTTGTGAGCAACTTCATGATAGAGAGGTGATGTGTCTACCTCACCTTCATATCCACATATGGTATAGCTTGCTTGGTACCTTGTGAAACCCGGGACTCACTGATTTTGTCAAATAAATGGATGAAAATATATATGAATTAAAAGAATGACACATACACCACTTTGTGGATATAACAGATTTGTGTTTGAGGGCTCTTTTTTTTTTTTTAATCAGTACTAAAGAGACTATCTGGCAAATTTTGCAGTGTGCTAAAGTCAGTTAAAATTATTTCAGACTAAAAATGAATTGGGTTTAAAAGGAAGACAAATCAAATGAAATGAAACTTTTGATTGTCATTCACATGGTAAAAGCTTGCTATGTGCTTTCATTAAGTCCTCACGATATTATCCTGGGTTGAGCCTGTGCTGACTACACAGGGGGGAAATAGCCCTGGACTGCTTGAGGGCCTTTCTCCAGGACATGACTATAAATGCTCCGAATATCTAGGGTGCAGGGCTTCTTCATGGATAAGGATGGCTTTCATCTTTGGCACTATCCACCTCCTTTAAAGTTGTTTTTCTTTGCTTTAAATAGCTTCTGAAAGTGTCATACCAGGTTTATGAGCATGGGAATCAACTCTGATATCAATCCTTTGCTCATTTTATGCTATTTTCTCTGCTTCATGTTCTTACCTAGATGTTTGAATTTCTTTTAGCCTAACCTTGTGTTATTTGTAGTATTTTAGTCTACACCAATAGGACTCCCACCTAGCTAAAAACTGACTTTGCTATTATTATTTCAATTTTCTAATAGTTCATGTCCCTTGGTACTATGTACTAAATAGTTTAAATTTTTATTAGAATATCCTGGTCAAATTATTCCATTTGGGAGTACATTCACCTTTTGTAGGTAAATACAAATAATATGATTTTTGATAAGTACATAATATGCTTATCACAAGGCATATTCAGCTATAGCACTTCTTGGTTACATGAACAAATATACTACAATATATTACTATCACACAACAACACATACCCATAAAATAAATAAAGTGATAAGGCCATATGGAGCATTTCAAAGGCATAATGTTCTTGAGGACATAAAGAGAAACCTAATAGATCTGTATAGTTCATTTTTTGTAAAGCTTAAAGGCAAGTGAGTGATCTATGCTCTTAGACCTCCTAAAGGCAGTCGGTGTTGGAAGGAGTTTATGAGTGACTATAAGGGATGATGCAAAGGCTTTGGCTGATGTTCTCTTTCTTGCTCTAGATGACAAAGTGCTAGACGTATCACTTAGAAAATCATGAATCATTATTATTAGCATGGCACAGCATTCCCATATGGAGCTTATACTGCAGTGAGAAATAATGACACAACAGGATATTCTTTTTAATACTGTCAGATTGAATCATTACTCATTGCTTGTAAATTCTGCATTGATGAAATTATACACAACAAATGAAAATTACATCAATATGTGACTATTGTCAGTTTCAGAATAAATTCAAAAGCATCTGATAAATAAAATATTCTATTTCTATCTATTGTGAGTGACAAAGACATCAGGTAATGTTATAATGCTAAATTTTGTGAGTTGGACCTCTAGCAGAGTTGTGAATTCATTCAGTACATTACACACATTTACTGATAGGCTGTCTGCATTTACTTGCATTTATTCAGGTTTAAACTCTGTTATCAAATTTTTCATAAATGAAAACTATAGCAGTATTCTAAGTCCTAAATATATATCAAGATGGTTGATGTTTTACTTAGGAAATCTTTTTTTTTTCTATCTTGGTGAGTCTAAAATTCTGAATGTAAATCAATATTTATTATATCTCATCATTATCAACTTAAAACATCTATCTAGATCTAATTTTTCTGAAATTTCCATTCTTTTCCTTCACACTTCTTACCATGTTTATTAGTTTTAAATTGTTATTATAAAACACCATTACCAAAAGTGACCTATAGAAGAAAGATGAGATTGTGTTTGCTGTTCTAGAGAGAGAGAGTCCATAAGGGCAGGCAAGGCATGGCAGCAAGCTGCAGGAACAGGAAGCTGAAAGGAAACTTGAAGTGGACAGGACTATGAACTTGTACCCCTATGAAATACTTCCTCCAGAACAAGTCCACCTCCTAAAGGTTACTCTGTAGCCTCCCCCCAAAAGACCTGCAATATGAAACCAAATGTTTAATCTTCAGAGGAAGACTCACCATTAAAATCACTGTACCATGGTGGCAAGAAAGTATTACTAATTAGATAAAACATAATTTAATCTGGTGTTGTGCTTGAGGTTATAAAAAGTTAGAATTTTATTTAATTTCATGGGTGAGTAAAATCTACTTACTCTTCAAATATTATGCTTGTTGGTTGAAAATACTAGGTAACATTGTTATAGATTAGCCCCCAAAGCCTAAATCCCTAGTACTGTGTTTTTGCACATAAGGTATAGGCAAAAGGTGACAATTTTTACAGCAGCTAAAATAGTATTTTTGCTTGATTAAGAGTAGTTACAACATGAAATTAGAAGGATTGGGTAGACTTTTCCTAAAATTTTACAGGATGAAGAAGTGTCATGTGATTGCTTTTCGAACGATCAGACCATTAATTTAGAGACAGGATGACAAAATGTTCATCTATGAGGACTTTCTGGAGTCAAACTAGTGAGAGAGGGTGCTGTAACACTGTGGTAAGGGAGAAACTATGATACTGCTTACTGGAGGTCTCAGCTGAGCTGGGATTAACCTTTAAAGCTGTCCAGAATGATGTGAGGCTTAGGGGCAGGACTTCTGAATGTTGCCACCAGTAACTTTGATACAGACTGGGGCTCAAGTATGGGAAAAGAGGTCAGCAGCTTCCTTTGCCCGATGGGAGACTGTTTCTTTACAACTGTAGAACTGTATGGACAATTAGATATGACTGTATGTAGGGCCATTTCCAACTCACCTTCTTCTTCTCCAAACTCTTGGAGTAGAAGGACTAGGGTCTCAGAAGAGTGTAATTTGGAGCAGATGGTCTGTAAAATGACATTATTAATAAAACTCTAATTGTTTTCATATAAGGCAACTTATTGGACAAAATATTCAATTTTTTCATGTTACCACTTTCCATATAAGAAACTTGGGGAAAAACTCAATACAAAATGACCTTTAATATAAAAATGATAGCTCAGAAATAGTGTAGGGTATAGTTAAAAAAAAAAAAGACAATCAGACAAAGGAAGTCCTACAGTTTTGTTTTATGGAAGCTTAGGGGCTACTTAGTGAATCTTTGCTTTCTAGAATGTTCACCAAGGGACTGTACTTTCCAGTCACATCATCATTTGGCTTCAGATTTTACTAACAGTGAATTGAAGAAAGTATTGAAAAGTAAAATACCGTACAAGAAAGTTTAAGACTTTCCAAATGGAGTTCTACTGGCTCTATCTACAGCATCACTAATGACCTGGTTCTACCCAATAATCGGCAGGAGGATAAATAACCCAGCTTCTGGGATATCTAAAACAAACTGTGGAGACTTTTTTTATCTGTAATTTTTACAGTTGTTATATTTCTAGATATTAATCCCCATTTAATGTATATCCATATATTAAAAACTGTTAGAGACATCTGTGGATTTTTAACCATATCTCATCTAAAACGGCCTCGGTTGAAATTCCTAATAGAAAAACATAAAGTTTGTAGGAGATGGTGGCAGCCTTAGATTACATTATAATTGTGCAAACCCTGGGATGTTAATACATGCCATCACGTGGTATGACAGCAGTAACCAGTGACTCGGTAGTATGCCTTATCCTGTAAAGAGTGTCTCCAGTGCACTGCCTGTCACCACTAGGACAACAGTCTTCCCTTAGCTCAGAAATGAAACCCTAAAATATGAATCCAGCTTTGCATTCGTCATGACAGGTCTAGTGTTTCTCTTCCAGTGGGGAAACAGCTTTTCCTTCTGATCTCAAAATCTTACATAGTCATAAACCCTACAGGTTCAAACATGAATTAAACGGACATCTACACAAATAGAATATGCCCATTTTAAACTGTGAAGCAAGATTTTGTTGTTGTTGTTGTTGTTTTGTTTCGTTTTTCATGACAGGGTTTCTCTGTGTGTAGCCTTGGCTGTCCTGGACTCACTTGGTAGACCAGGCTGGCCTCAACTCACAGAGATCCACCTGCCTATGCCTCCTGAGTGCTGTGATTAAAGGTATGCACCACCATGTCCAGCAAAGCAAGATTTTTTTTTAAACACTTGATTTATATTAAATCAAGTCTGTGATAGACATACTGAAGGCCTAAAAATTGGTTACTATCACCAATATTTAGCTCTCTAAATCCTAACCACACAACGTTACACTTCTCTGTGGATAACCTCTGTACCATTACAATTGCACTGGACTGTTGGCACTGATACACTCACAATTATACAAATAAGAAACCTAGCATATCTTAAATGATTTGCTAAAGTTGCTATATTATCATATATAATCAATTAAGACAAATTTACCCATATAAAATAATATTCCCTTATTTTATCTATTGTTTCTGAGTGTCAAGAAGGAAGAAAATTTAATTAACTGGTTCTGGCTCAGAGTCACAAACCATATTATGACTTCCTCACAGACACTAACGGTCCCAATGCTGAACTGCTATCTCACCATTTTCCACATACTTTGGCCAGCATTACCTAAAGACAAGGTGCATGCCTTCCACAAACAGTGCTAACTGCAATGACCAAGAAAAAATTATGAGTGTGCAAGAATGTAAGAGAGACGGAAGTCCTGTTAGCCTAGACTTGAAAATGGTGAGCACCTCTTCTGCCACAATTCTCCTGGTCAACAGACACACATGACATAACACATGTGGAACCTGAAGGAAGGTTCCACAGAGCAGGAGTGCTGGCTACCAGCTTAGGTGAGGCCTGGAAGACTCATTAGCAGCAAACCTAAGTACTGAACCCAGATAGTTGAGCTCAAATATTTGATCTTTTTTGCCAACATGTTCAGGATAACTAACAAACAGGCATGTGGGAGTATATGCAGGCAGGTGTCATCTGAGATACTTTTTTATCATGACTATCTGAACATCTGAAGTGTGTTATAATATTTATTATAGGAACAAGGACCCTAAATGTTCCCATCTTCTGGATTGTATATAGGTCATTGCAGAAACATTATCATAAAAAGAGGCAGCATGACAAATAGTTTCATTGAAGCTTTCACTCGAACATACCATTCTTACTGTTATATTTCCCATCTCCTCCTTAAACATATTTCTCAGTTCTGTCATGTATCAATTTGAGAAATACACCAAGAGGATTTAGTTCCTAAAACTTATAGCTTTAAATTAGAGTCTTTACATTAGGGTTCCTGTAGGTTACACTGAGTGATAACATTTTAAAGATTGCTGTAAAAGTTTCCAAATGCCACAGTGCCAGTTCATGGAGCTGTGTATTTGGTGAGGACATTTCTACTTGAAAACTCACTGTGCACCAGTGTCAGATACAAATTCTATTTTCAGAAAGCTGTGTCAGAAGAGAATTCTTGTCATATTTGGCCACAGAGTGGAGATTTATTGAAACTGAAAAGATGATATTGCTCTTTGAGATGTTGTACATAAACACAGCTGTGTAGTGAATGCTGAAAACTCTGTGTGTGTCTTTGTGTGTATGTGCTCCCATATACACGTGTGTGTGTGCATGTGTAAAAATTCTTCTGTCATGGATAAAGAAACTGTGGTATATTTACACTATGGAATACTACTCAGCTATTAAAAACAAGGAATTTCCGAAATTTGTGGACAAATGGATTGTACTAGAAATTATCATAATGAGTGAGTTCACCCAGAAGCAAAAAGAGTCAAATGGTATATACTCACTTATATCGAGACACTAGTCCAAGGGGTACACCCCCATGAAAAACTTTACCTACCAGGAAAGTGGTCAGAGGGGAGGACCATGTCCCTTGGATGGGGAGGCCTGGTGGCACTCAGAGGAAAGATAATAAGTCACCAAGAAGAGACTTGATACCCTAGGAGCATATACAGGGGGAGGAGGTCCCCCTCAGTCACAGACATAGGGGAAGGGAGTAGAGGGGGAAGCGAGAGGGAGGAAAGAAAGGGAGGATACAAGGGATGGGCTAACAATTTAGATGTAATATGAATAAATTAATTTAAAAAAAAAGCTCTTTCAACAAGTAAAAAAAAAAAAGGAAATCCTATTGAGACTTTAGGGGTGAGAAGCCTGGGAGAATGAGGAAATAGAAAGATCCAGAGGGTCCTGGAAAACTACAGGCGGGTCTGGGTCCTGGGGTCCTCCTCAAACTATGGCACCAGCCAAGGAAATATAGGCAGTAAACTTTGAACCCCTACCCAGTCTAGCCGATGGACAGGACATTCTCCACCGTTAAGTGGAGAAGGAGATCTGACTCCCACTGCCCCATATTTGACCATGTCCCTTGGATGGGGAGGCCTGGTGGCACTCAGAGGAAAGA
>OU015744.1:16907929-16930473 GCA_907169655.1 Acomys percivali
AGGGGGAGGAGGTCCCCCTCAGTCACAGACATAGGGGAAGGGAGTAGGGGAGTAAGCGGGAGGGAGGAAAGAAAGGGAGGATACAAGGGATGGGCTAACAATTGAGATGTAATATGAATAAATTAATAAAAAAATTTAAAAAAAATTCTTCTTTCTCTGAAAACAAATATTCTGTGGTAAAATAATAAACAAAACATCAGTAAATAATATTTTATTTAGCTGATTTTAAGTTAAGTTCATATGATACACACACACAGATAGAAAGAGAGACAGAGAGAGAGACAGAGAGAGAGACAGACAGAGAGACAGACAGAGAGAGAGAGAGAGACAGAGACAGAGACAGAGACAGAGGCAGAGGCAGAGACAGAGACAGAGAGGCGTCAAACCAGAGCCAGTGAGGATTTAATGCAGGGCTTTCTGCATGCTAGCCAAGCACACTACCACTGAGCTATATACCCTCAGTCCTCTCTTTACTTCTTTATTTTGAAACAAGGTCTCATTAAGCTACCCAGGATGGTTTTGATCTCATTGCATAGGCCAGATTGGGCTCGAATTTGAGGTTCTCCAGGCTCAGCTTCTTGAGTAGCTCGTGTTGCTGATGTGGACCTCCAGTTCCCCACAAGGGTGATATTTTTGTACCAATTGTCTTATAAGTAAATGTCAACAACTTTTTTTTTAATCTCTTAAATAAAAATATCTGTCAATGATCAAATGATCTTAAAACCAAATGCATGATTTACTAAACATCTTAGTCTATACCAAAAAAATAAGACAATAAGCATTTTTGATAAGCAAAAACACTATAAACACATTATTTTTCTAAACTTTTATTGTTTGTAAAACCATTCTTCAATGGTCAGCAGCCTAAATGAAAAGTACAGTTCTTCAGCCATAAAGGACTGGGGATTGGAACATAATTTCTGTCTCTTTGGTTGGCTCAGTTCTTCTGTAAAGATTCTATGGCTTGCTGATTTGTTTTGATTTCACTATCACATTTATTTGTCCTCATAACTGAAGATTCTTATATATCTCATTTTTCAATTATTTCTACTAGTATAATTATTTTAAAATATCAGTAAAAGGATATAAACAGTTGGTGGTAGGGATACTGTCTCTAAGGGGATGATCATTGCAAGAATAACATATGAGTAAAAAACATCAGTGCAAATTATCTACCATTCACCTATCAGCATTAATTGCTGATCTATATTGTTTGATCAATAGATCAGATTTTTTTTTAATTTTTTTTATTTATTTATTTTTTTAATTAATTTATTCTTGTTACATTTCTATGGTTATCCCATCCCTTGTATCCTCCCATTCTCCCTTCCCTCCCATTTTCCCCTTATTCCCCTCCCCTATGACTGTTCCTCAGAGGGATTACCTCCCTCTGTATATGCTCATAGGGTATCAAGTCTCTTCTCAGTGACCTGCTGTCCTTCCTCTGAGTGCCACTAGGTCTCCCCCGCCAGGGGACATAGTCAGATTTTTTAAAAGAACAAAATTGAGTGGTTCTGACACTAATATTTTAGGCTACATAAAAAAAAACAGACCTAATACTACTTTATGGCCATTTTTTCACAATTGCTTTCATTCTGTTTTTACTGGTGTTATTATTAGTAGTGTTACTATGGTAACTATTCATTCAAGGACATGAAATAATGCAACCAATGACCACAAAATTCTCCAAGGAGTTCAAATCTCAAAAGTATAAATAATACTCTAGAAACGTTCTTTTATTGCTCACCAGAAAAAATGTGGCTTTTTGTGTTACTGTACTCTGAGAAACACACACATAACAAAATTAAAATTTCTTTTTTTATGTACATGTAATCCTTCTGGTTTCCATAAGGCTTTAGTCCTATTCTTTCTTAAAAGTTTTTGTCATCTTAAGTTTGCCCTTTTCAAGAACTTTCAACGTGTTTGTTTTCTATAATCACAACTTCATGTAGTAACTTTAATAGGATATTTTGTCTTTATTATTCTCAAGTTCTCTTTAGAGCTCTTTCTCAAATAATTTAAAAAAGCTTTGTGCCTCTCTCTACATTTCTTAAAATGCAAATGTTTATTTTTATTTTATGTGCATTGCTTATTTTCACAATTGCTTTTTTTCCTGGCTATATTTCGGTGTGAGGGTTAAATCCCCTGAAACTGCAGTTACAGGCAGGTGTGAGCTGCCATGTGAGAGCTGGAGATTGAATGTTGGTCATCTAGAAGAGCAGTCTGTGCTCTTAACCCTTGGGTTATCTCTTCATCTCCTCCATTCTATATTTTTATTATTAAACATTTTTATTTTACATTTATATTATTACACATACATACAATAAGCTACCTGTAGCAAGAAGAACCATGACACAATCAGGAATTATATAAAAGTTACATTCTTACTGTTTTTGCTATTTGTATTTGACAGACTTGAAGAAAACATCTTTCCTATCTTGATGTGTCTAAATTTCTGAGTGTAAATCAATATCTATCATATCTCATCATTATCAACTTAAAAAATATATCTAGACCTAAAAACATCTTAACCCCTAAACAACTAAGCTTAATTGTAAAACTAAACTAGATTTTACATTTTAAGTGGTTTGGCACATGTAGGCTCAATTTTCTTAGCAAATATATTTTATTACAAACTTTTTAACCGAGAGTATCTCACTTATAACCTGACTAATCTAAACAATAGGAAAAGGAGATTTAAGAATACAATAACAAATCCAGTTCTGAGGAAGGATTCTCCTGGTGTAATCAGCAGGATTTCTTCTGCTGGAACCTGGAGTAACCAGAACTCAGAAGCTCAGCAAGAGCCTGGAGCCCCGAAGCCTTCCCTAGAGTGGTTCTCTCTAGGAGTGTCTCGAAGTGGAGCAATGAACAGCCAAAACTATCCCAAATCTCCAAAGGCCCCGCTTCCTATTTTTGGTTCACATTTATACCTCCTCTCAGGATTTGTTCAAGGATGTTTTTCAGCTGGTTAACAACCAATCTCCCCACACACAGTGGTTCGACTTGTAAGGGGATAAACCTGTTCTCTCACAAGTCTTTTTCTCATCCTCCACTTGTGATCTAAACAAAAAAACATGTTTATCTCTCCTTCACCTCCTCCTTTCTATTAAATAAAATAAGCTATGTACAACAAAATAAGAATTATCTATTAAGGCACATTTACAAGGACCAGTCCATTTGTAGTTAACAATTTTTATGAAATTATTCCACTATCTCTCCTATGCTACTGATTCTTATCCTAATGTCTAAAGTTTTTTTTTTGTTCTTAGGGTTTTAAAAAACTAAACATATTAATACTGTGCCTATCTACTCATCAACACCATCAGAGACCCCAGGAGGAAAACTTATCTAATATGAAGGAAGTGCAGGCAAGTAACTTCCAAAAGTATTGACAGGACAGAGAGCTTACTGTCTAGACAGTCACAAGTTCTTCTTCATTGTCAGTATTCATCCAGCCAGCCCAAGGCATCAGACAGACTGTCACAAGTTTCTCTCCATCATAGGTGCATCCCACCTTCAGCCAGCCAGCTGAAAGCATCTCATAGACTGCTCTGAAGCAGGAATTCTGAAGGACTGGCCTGCCTAATCTTGTCAAGGCTGGGCAGCCAATTTCCCAGTATCAGGCTTGATCACAGTGGATGGTCGTTCTGTCATCAACAACAGAGATAAGCAAAGTTCCTCAGTCCAGTGGCTATGTGCCACTATCGTTTCTTGATGCCCACATAATTAGACTGGAGGTGCTGCCAGGAACCGATGTGTCTCTCTGTCATAGAAGCCTTTTATTATTAAATGTCATTTTCTGTGGATCTCCGAAGTGTTTGAAGACCATAATTCTATCTATTCTATCCATCATCTTGCTATTCCTTTGAAAACATATACAAAAAAAAAAACTAAATAACGCTTATTCTATAATTAAGCAATTTAGGATCTAGTCAGATTTATAAGTGACCAGCTACCAACTTCAATCTCCGACTATCCTGAACAAGTTATAACAGTTATTTTTCACCTTTTCAAATAAGTTGTACATGTATAATACATTAAATGAATGTCAAACAAAATGATCTTAAGTTTCTGCTGACAGGTACAACTTAAATTTCTGTATAAAATTGCCATTGATTTGCAATTCACTGTCATCTTTCTAGGAAATGCCTGGCACATTTGTTCTTCTCGTCTTCATCTTTGTCTACAATTCTCTGTTCCAAACAAATCATATGAAAACATCAATAATTTCCATGCTTGAGGGCCTTTTTCCCACCATAATGTTTTTGTTGATTATTTGGGAATTTTACATCATGCACCCCAATCATAATAACTCCCCAGTGCCCCCAGGTCCACTCCCCACCGTTGTGATCTCCCCCAAAAAAAGAAGAAGATAACTTTTCTGTCTAATGATGCAGTAATATTCTAAAATTTGTTTACTAGTGTCGTTATCAATAAAGTGAAGACTGTTGACTTTTAAAAAGAAAAGGCTTTCCTTTGGGACATGTACAAACACAGGCACACTGAATCCAGAGATGGCATGAGATTATAAGTAAATGATGACTCCTAAAAAGAAGGTACCTTTAATATCATAGACTAAAATATACTACGTATTAGGTCTCAAACCCTGGACAATTGGCTGAAGTGTCTATTTAACATATCAGACCTGACCCTGTCTGCCATCCTTCAGTCCCTAACTGATACAGAGTCCTCCTGAGTGGCATACCCTGCCTAAACTTTTCCAGCCCAGGGCCTGGGCTGAGCTGCTCTTTGCCCAGTCTCCTTTCTCTATATAGTGCAGACATTTTGGTTACCGGATCAGTTAGAAACATCTGTTTACCCTTCACTCTCCTAGCTTTCCAGCTCTCCCCTCTTCTCACATGGCTCGTCTCCGGGTCTTGTTCGTTCTGGACTCTCCCAGATGTCTCTGCCTCTGGCTAGGCTCTCCCTCTCATCTACAACAGACCTTCTCCACCGCCACACCTTGGGGCTGTCATGGCCTTCCTTTTTGTAATTTTTTTTCTTTCATTACCTAGCTAAAAATCCATGTTTTGGTAATAAGAGACAAAACATACTTATTATTTTTGTAAGGTGGTTATCAAATGATAAAAATTAAGGTTTGCTAAAATTGTAATAAATGTATCATAAAATAGTATTGTTAAATAACTTTTGAATAATGAAATTGAACAAAACTGTCTAAATATCAAAGACACATTGTACAAACGCTCGTCTGTGGGTTTCAGTCAGTACCATTGTACAATCACACTGTTGGCACTCACAGCTTTATAGAGTGTGCACTCATCTGCACCACTTCGGTACTATAAGGATTTTACTTAAAGATAAACCCTGGTTATGGATACTGAGAGTGTCCTTGAGTTTATCTTTGTGATTTTGCCTCTGGACAACAATACATTCATTTATATAGAATTACATCACAGCTCACAACACCTCCTGATACACTCTATACCACATATTCACTTTGTCACAGCCTAACACTTCTTGTTCCATGTTTGTCCTTGGAAGAAAGACTAAAACTAAAAACTGTAATACAAATACTGGAGTGTTGAGGTGCCTCTATTGTAGCTTAATTATTTTCTCAGAGCCATGGCAAGTTTCAAGCTGGAAGGTGATATACAAAAATGGGGTGTTTTGAACATACGCTTTCTTTTCTATAGCAAAAGGAAGAATTCAGGTAATGTCAATAACATCAAGGAGAATATCCATGCATTTGGTGGTTGAAACTTTTAAAATTTTATTCATTTCCTTTAATGTTTGCTGCATGGGATTTTAAAAATAACTAGTGTTTTTCTTTTGCAGCTGTTGTGAGTGCCATCCCAGTACCAACACTAGAAAGTGCCCAGTATCCAGGCATCCTCCCATCTCCCACTTGTGGATACCCCCATCCGCAGTTCACTCTCCGGCCGGTACCATTCCCAACACTGTCTGTGGACCGAGGTTTTGGAACAGGAAGAAGTCAGTGTAATGCATTCCCTTCTGTTTTATTGTGAAAAATATTAGTACCTGCAAGATCTCCTCTGTGTGTCACTGTGATCTTCTTATTCTTTGGAACGGCTTACTATCTGTGACCCCAGTACAAGAATTTTTCTGCTGAACACACTTACCCTTTAGATCCTAGCAGCATGTTATTAGAGCCATTCCCTAGGACTCTTTCCACAGCAGACACCACAGAGAAATGTATGGTGGGCAAATACACGTGGCTCAATTACACGTTGGTGTAGTAGATATTTTAAAACCATAGCCTCTTAATCAGGAAGTGGTAACTCAGGTGGTGTCCTCCAATATATTTTGTCTGGTACCTGTTAACTACATTGAAAGATCTCTACCAAGTTGCAGTGAGCAGGGATCCTTAATATTCTTTAATTGCTTAAGTAATATGTTTTCATCTTTGGAGGGGTTGTGGTTCCTAGAACAAAATATCATTTATTAGAAAGCGAGAACAAGTGTGTAAGGAGGCTGAGGGTTTCATCAACACCCTGGTGATTCCTCCTGTGCCGTTAGATCCTCCACTACCACCACCACTTTGAGCACAGCGTCTTTAAATCGATTTTATGGCTTTCATCTCTTAGTTAAGAACAGGTGACTCAGCAGCTCATGTGCACTCGGAGGCTCTGTAATAGATATGATAGCACAGCAATAAAATATATTCGTGAGGCAAACTATTTTTTCCCCAACTCAACAGGGGAAGCTCTAAGAAATCATAAATCGCCCAAATGTAGCAAGGTTAGAATTAAAAGGCATCAAAAATCTGCCAGGCGAGAATTAGATTCATTTCCCTTTTCTCACTGCACATCACATCTACAAAATAGAGTTGTGTGCTGATTCTCAGGGGGAGAAACTCCAAAACCACAGTAAAGGGAAGGAAACAGGGAGAATGTGGGAAGCCCAGCAACTAGGAATTTCTGATCTCAAAATAACTTCACATGAGAGTGTAGTTTAAAAACAAAACAAAACTCCGAGCCCACAAGTCCCTTCTTTGCTCATGATCTGGACTCCCTGTGTCTGATGCTGGTCCACCCCACTCCTTTTATTCTGGCTGCATCTTAGGACTTTAAAGGGATGTTGAAGAGGAGTCTGCAGGGTGACTTTTTTCTGGTCCTTCTGGCATGTCTGACGTGAGCCAAAGCTCAGTGCTTTTCTTTTTAGAAAGTATTTCTCTTTAGCAGCTGTTTTCTCCATTTTCAATTTTTACAAGCATGGTCTACAATCTATTCATCTCATCTGCCCCATTTTTCTCCTGAGTTTGCCAGTCCCCCTCGCCTTTTCTCTTGAATTAGTGTAGCATGTGGAATTGTCTCTATTGGATCCTGGGGGAAATTATTCAAAAGTTAAATTTCAATGAAAAAATATGGTGCTGTTAAATATTCTGTTTGTGGTTAAACGAAATTTACTCTTCTAAGCTCTATTTTGGTAATGAGGAAGTGTGAATATGGGCTATATGAAAAATTTCTGTACCTTCCCTCAGGTTTTCAGTAAACTCCAGATAAAAAGGTACATTAAAAGTTAGTTAATCAATCAAAACATTTACACTCTTTAGTAGGATTTTATTTGATATTCTTCAAATATATGATGTAGCAATGAAGGTAATCATGTGTTATAATGGAAAATATTTAACAGAACAATTATGTGTGTAGGTAAATAATGCTTTCTTAGAAAAGTACTATAAAAGTTTTTAATTTCATCCAAATTACCAGGCAATAAAAATTCTATCCCTGGCCATGTCTTATAGATTGCTTTAAAATGTATATGTTCATTCATTCACCAAGTAGTTTTCAGCAAAATATGTACAATGCAAAGATGTAACATCTAATGTGCTTCAAGCAATTGCCTGGGAAAGAAAAAGAATGAATAAATGTTTCCTTTTTCTAGGAAACAAAATATTCTCTAAATCACTGCCAATGACAGTTAGCATCCAGCCATGATACTGGTTTCTACATGCCTTGGAGAAGACTAAACACTCCTGTTCTCTCTCAGGCAAAAACAAAAAACAAAAAAAACAAAAAACAAACAAACAAAAAACACTCCATGGCTCTCAGTAGAGCTGTCTTATTAGTGTCCTTGAGGACCAGAGAAAGGTACACAGAAAAAAGATAATGTTAATGCGCACAAGTGCAGAGGCTCCATTTACCCACAGTTAACTCAAAGACCTGGCGATTCTAAAGTCAGGAAATGCTAATGCCCTGCCCCCAAAGGCACATGTTTTCTGAAGTCATAAACAATGCTGGAATTTTCTACAGTTACAAGGAAAGTGGAGGCACAGTAAAAAGATTTGCATTCCACACATTACCAGAATGATGGACAAATGATCCGTCCTGTATAACTCCAGCTCCACTCTTACCACAGAAAATTTGCTGCCCCAGGAGCTGAATACTGTACTTTGAAAATCTCCCAAACAGGTAATCTTGAAACTTCATTTGTGCACAGTATCACACACAATACAGTGCCTAGTTTTTCTCCTCCATTAAACAATTCCACAGAAAAGGAGTATGTGAGGACTCCGTTCTGTCACTGCCACAGTGGCAATGTGTCTCGGATTTATCCATGAGGTTTTGCTGCTCCAGTCTCCCCACACACACTGGAAATTGACTGCCAAATGGAATTTGTGCCAGACAAAATAAGGAGCATGGTATAAGAAGAGTTCATCTGTTATTCCAAGGGCCTGTGAGGAACTAAGTTACCAAGAAATAGTTGATAATGTTCTTCTAAGATTAGTGAGTCAAGTAGGTTCCATGAGGAGGTGTTCATGTCTCAGCATCTGCTCCGTGCTATTGGTGGGCTGTATTTCTGTCACCATCGCTGCTTTCGGATGGAAGAGAAATCCTCATTTCCATTTTTGCAGTATTTCTGCCAGTTATTCTGTAGCAAGTATTTTGTATGTTGACATTAATTGTTATAAAGTACCTTGAGATTTGACTCCACTGTGTAATTGTATGCTATTTGTACAATGAATTCTGACTATTTCATCATTTGAAAATGAGCGCCTTGCCGACATCCATTTGCATCTCACTCTGCTCTGAATTGCACGAAGGCTGTATTCTCTGGGTGAAGGGAGCTTTTCTTTGCTTTCAGAGCTCTTAGCACAGATAAATGCCATGTCACTGAGACAATTTGTTTCACATAGGTGTCCTGGAGCTGGTGTCTGATCTGACCAGTGGGCATATCTAAGATGCAGCCTTTCTCTGTTGGAGCAATTGCTATGCTGTTTCTTTGAGGGTTTTCGTTGCTTTAAATGTCAGCCAATTCTGGAAGCAGTTGCTTAAAATACAAGAATTATGAATTACCTATAAAACCCCTATTCCATCGCATTTGTTTTGAAGAAAACAAAATGTCTCTTATGGATTGGATTCTATTAATTCCCAAACATAGGACTTCTTACTCATATCTCAGGATTCACATTGTGCTCTTAAGAGTTATTAAGGATAAGTTAGACAAAGTCTGTGGTCCACGTACTTAGGGCCACAGGATGCCCTGTGGGAATCATGCTGGGCAGCTGGAAGGCTAGAGATGCAGGACTTGGAATAAATAGAATTTTAATCCTCACTGATACTGATAAGAAGAAATAACATGAGAGGTGTATGGCTAGGGATGTGAATAAAGTGAGGACATGACTGCTCTACGGTACCATTGAAGGAAAGGCTTTTATTGTAGTTATGAGGGACAGTAAAGCCTGAAGCGTCTAGAAGAATCCAGATCAGGGAGAGAAAGTAGGAGAGTGAGCATGACCAGCAGAAGGGAGGCGGCCCTATAAGAGGGGTATGGAGAGAGCCAGCAAGGAGGACAAGATCTAAGGGAGGAGGGCGCATGGCTGAAGTGGCAGGCTTATACAGGGATGGGGATGTGGAAGAAGGGAAGCCCATGAGCTGCGGAAGTTTAAAGCAGTGTTCTGGGTGAGGAGAGTGGAGAGAAGTCAGAGGCCCTCAGTGAGCCCGAGGCCATCGTGGACTTTGATATGTTAATAGGCACTTCAGGTAGCCAATTGTCCTGAGTCTCTTCAGACCTTACACTCAAAACTTTCAGTAAAAATCATTAGAATCCATATGTTCACATGACACACCAACAATTTGTCAGAGTAAGAGAATGAATTTCAAGTTCTTAAAGAAAGAAGCATGTAAATTTTATTAAACTTGAGGCTATATTAATATTTTATCACAAACTGTTCAGGTCCAAAATACAAGGGCAAGACAAGAACTGAAGGAGGAAAAAAGAAATTAAGGGGACTGTAGAAATCGAAGCACTCTATTCTCTCTTAAATGCTGAAAGAATTTTAGGAACAAGATAGTACGCCTAAAGCAGACTTGTAACAGTAGAAGTGTGAAATTTCTTTTCCTGGACTCATAAGTTAGTATTATGGGATGGTATCATCACTAAGAACCAGCCACTGTACATAAGAACGGAGCAGAGAGCAGCGCCCTCTGGAACCCCATTTGTGAGACTCACCACTCACACAGGAACAGGGTCTCTCAGGCAAACAAAACTCATTATTCCCATGAATTTTTCCTCCCTCTGAAGTTATAAACTACATGTGCTAAACAACCTTCTTTACCTCAAGCATCATCCCTGCAGACACTTTTGCCAGAGCCTTTAGTGTTTCAGCCACTTCCTGCATCTAGCACTTATGTGAATTCCTTTGAGACCTTTGCTGTGCAGGAAGTGCAAGCGAGGATATCTATACCTTCAAATGGGCCACCTTGGAGGGACCAGGAGTAAGGCACCAGCTCAGCCACCACTCTAAGGCCAACGGGGGAAAAGACCCAAGTGTAGAAATAGCTAAATTATTAAAACTTTGTTTAGAAAAATCAGCTTTTGGTCACTTTCTTCTTTGGATTAAACATGTCTAAAGTTAAAAACCTAGTATTTTCTGCAAAATTAAACTTTCAAACATCACAGGACATAGTCTGAACCCACACAAAGACACTCCTCTCCCCTTTGTGATCATGCACACAATTTAGTTGCTTGAAAGACCTACCTACCCCAGGGATTTAGCAGCTGACTGTCTTACTTATGGCTCACTGTTTGGAGACTGACAAAGTCCCAAATGATTTTGACTCCTATGCTATTATCCCCTCAACCAACAGCACATCGTCTCACCTTTACTTCTATGAAGAATAAAACCCACAGGCTGTTCTTTCATCTAGATAACCTCTGGCCCTATCTGAACCAAAGAAGGATGAATACAAATATCTCTGGAAGATGCGTCACTTCTGCATATCTTTCATGAGATACCTTGATCTTTTTATCTTTCATGTCTGCTCCCTTGGCATTATCAGAGCTCTTTCCTATCTCCTCTGCCCTTCGCTGACCTTAATGAGCTTCTTGGAGTCATCTCAAAATTGTCTCCTAAACTTGTGATCCTGAAATAAATCTATGTTAAAAATTATCCTTCCAAAGTGAGATGTTATGATAACAATATCGTATTTTTCCATTTTTTTTGCCAAAGCAAATTTTCCTAAGAAATAAATAACTAGAAATGCTTGTGTGGAGTCAACAACGCTTTATACCTACAAGGCAGCTCTTTTCATCCGCAGTTTAACTTGGACCTTTGGCTTTGAATGTGAATGAACATTTAAAGTTGAGTCACCCTTCTTTAGAAATTGAAAATATTTTAGCCTCACTCAACTGTGTTCCCCAGAGGAAAAAGACCTTTTCAATATACAAAGCTGTCCAGATACCTCAAGGCTGTCACAAATGACTATGTGAAACCTCTTCAACTCTAGTAATCTGCCTGAAAATTACAAGATTTTCCATCAAAGAGGGAAAAAAATCATAATTCTGCATTCAGGCAAGTTGCTCCAGTAGAGTCGTGTCTCATATAACTTTTAGCTCAATGTGCTTCTGTTTTGTTATGGGAGATAATGATAGTAGTTATTATTTGTATCATTTTTTTTTTTTAGCAATGCCTCTGAGCACCCTGTAACTCTGATTTGTTTGACAGTTGACATGGCATGTTTAAGTTGCAGAGAAATTGGCATATTGGCTAGAGGATATTAATGCAGCTGTAACTGGTTGAATTTCACTGGCGCTGCTACTTAGAAAAGGAGAAACTTCATCTGTATGATTACAGAGTTCATACAGTTCAGGCAATATAATTACTATGAATATATTGTATTGGTGTCCCTGAAGGACACACCCTTTCCTAATAGACATGGTTCTAACTTCAAAAATGGATGTGCTAATTGTATTCATGAGAGATGAAGAATAAAAGAATGTCCATGTAATAGATCAGATATTGGTGGATCCCACTATCTCTCCCTGGACTGATTCTGGAAATGTGGGGGAAATAAGCTTTATCTTGAGTGACACCTAGCTTTCTTGTTTCCACTACAGCTGTGAGTGAAGGACCAACCACCCAACAACAACCCATGCTGCCCCCGGCTCAGCCTGAACATCCCAGCAGTGAGGAAGCACCCAGCAGGACTATCCCCACAGCCTGTGTCCGACCAACTCATCCGCTCCGCAGCTTTGCTAACCCTTTGCTACCTCCACCAATGAGTGCAATAGAACCAAAAGTCCCTTATACACCACTCTTGTCACAGCCAGGTAAGTACCCATGCCGCTGTTAACGTCACTGGTAACTTTCAATGATAACTTTACTGGAGTGCAGACTGGACGTTGAAAAGGCCTGGATATCATGTTTGGTTTCAGGGCGGATTGCCTGCAAATTGGGCTCAGGCTTGGTCCGGTGCCTGAATGCCTCGGCCTGTGGCAAAGCTGTGTGGTAGAGGAGGAAGGGATTAGAGTCTTGTAGTTACAGCTCACTGTATGCCACCAACTATCTAAAGACCTCCTCCCACTAGACACCACCTCTTAGAGTTCTGCCATCTCTGAAAATCCCCACCCTAGGAATCAAGACCTCCTCCTCCTCCCAGGAACTTTTAGAGGCATTCAAATCCAAACTATGTCAGAAGAAAAGTTTTTTTTTAAGTAATAGTGTAGAGCAAAAAAAAAAAAAAAAAAGTTTTTGAATGTTATTTTAAATGAAAAAAAAAAAACCACACACACATGGAGAAGTCGCATTTGATTCAGGACATGGGATGTGGAGATCAAGTTGCAGTCTGGAGCTCTAGAATAACAAAGTTATCAAAAGGAATGGTTGGTTTGGGAGGGGCAGCTAGTAGAAGAGAAAGCTGACATTTTCTTTTTTTTAATTTTTTTTCCTTTTTTTAAAAAAATTTATTTATTTATTTTATTAATTTATTCTTGTTACATCTCTATGGTTATCCCATCCCTTGTATCCTCCCATTCTCCCCTCCCTCCCATTTTCCCCTTATTCCCCTCCCCTATGACTGTTCCTCAGAGGGATTACCTCCCTCTGTATATGCTCATAGGGTATCAAGTCTCTTCTCAGTGACCTGCTGTCCTTCCTCTGAGTGCCACTAGGTCTCCCCCGCCAGGGGACATAGTCAAATGTGAGGCACCAGAGTACATGAGAAAGTCAAATCCCTCTCTCCACTCAAGTGTGGAGACTGTCCTGTCCATGGGCTAGATCAGGATAGGGGTTTAAATTTTACCGCCTGTATTGTCCTTGGCGAGTGCCTTAGTTTGAGCACGACCCCTTGACCCAAATCTGCCTATCATAATGTTCTACTTGTAGGTTATCAGGCATCTTAGTCTTCTAAATACAATATTACCAAATGAGTAACGGTAATGGCACAATGGAGCCTGGATGATTAGACTGTGTCCTTAGGCATAAAATCCAATGCTTATGCTGTCCCAGGTCACCAAATAATAAGCACATGTACGAGGGTAACCGCTGATGGGATGCCATACAAGCAAAGCCTCATTCATTGCTTCTCTTTCCATAGTCCTTTACAAGCCCTTTATTGCTTGACTATTGCTCCAATTTTGTTTAAAGTCTTTGTCAGAACCCATCTCATCTTCACATTTTCTGATCCCTCTGGCTTGACTTCTTGGTTTAGTTTTGTTTTGTTTTTCATACTCCACCTTTAAATGCCACCCTTCCTTTGTGCTTTGTGCTTTGGAATTATTAAATGCCTTTCCCTTTTATGTTTCTCCTTCATTGTCTGCCTGTGACACCCATGCATTTCATAATGCCTTACCTCATGGCTTTCAAATAAGTCTCTCTACCTTGCTCCTGACACATGGTGGATAGTATGCTTTTTAAAAGGGCTGCTGTTTACTTATTCTAATAGAAAAAGAAAATTAGCAGACTGACAAATGTATTAGTGGTGACATTAACTACATACTTCTTAGCCCAAAAGATGAAATACTTAGAGCTTTCAACAAATTTTAATTCCAAGAAAATCATTACTTTAGTCAAACTGATTGATGAAGTAAAGTCATTCTGTTGTCAGTTTAGAAAAGAAAATACCTCAAATAATTTTGCTCTGGATTTCACAATAAAAGACTGTGTAATTAGTAATGAATTTGTCTTTACTTACTGCACATAATTATTTCAGAATATGGTAATGGGAGGCATTGCTCTAATTTTTAAAGATTATGCTAAATGAGAAGTTGCTCTGCTTTGAAAGCTTTGCGATTAGCATCAATGAAGGCACTCTTCTCCTCAATAGGATTTCTGCATGCGGTTTTTCATGAGGAGTGTTACGGGTCCCAGCCTCAATTTGCCTCCTACTGAGATGTGCAGAGCTGTGCTTGCAACAGCTTTATACATGAGGAATAGGGCTGTACATATTATGGAGTAACAATCTCCCTGGGATCCCTGAGCATTTTGCAGTATTGCTGTGGTAGGTGGTAATTAGAGAGGCATTCCGTTGTCATAATAACTGGAACTCTGCCTACCTGCGAAAGAATCATGTTTCCCCTCCCACCTGCTGAGTTAGAGATTTAGCTTAGGAGACCCCAGGGTCTTAATGGTGTTTTTTGAGATTTTGTCTTCATCTTGTGATAAAGTGATTCTGTACCTTAGTGTTTCACATCCATGGTGGTGAATAGCAGTATTGGCTTTACAAATTCCACAGAGCAGTCATTACACCTTGAAAATCACAGATGTGAACATATAAGTGATTTGACTTAGTCCACTCTCAGGTTAAAAAAATATATGATAAAGTTTTTGGCTTAGCACATTGCAAATATCACATAAATTATGTCTTAGGCCAAGGTAAGGCATGGTGTGTGTGTGTGTGTGTGTGTGTGTGTGTGTATGTGTGTGTGTGTACGTGCACTTATGTGTAGTTTCCCTCCTGAAGTTCTTAGCTGTGAATGGACCAGTAGTATTTTTAAATAAGCTAAGAACAGGAGCCCATTTTCCTGCAGGCAAAAAAACATGTGACTTCTCAAATACACTCTGATAACACGAGCCTCTTAAGCACTTGTGTCTCTGTTAAACAAAAGGGATTCTATAATGCTTTCCCTTATGTATCTATATTAAAGCCTGGTGTGTTCTGTTCCTTTCAATCTTTGGGTGATCAATATGTCAGTGGGCATGACAAAACCACAAGCCAATTCATTTTATAGCAAATTGAGTTTGACTTTCCCCCTGCACATTATAGCCTGTGTTTCAATTTCTCTGTAGATTTAGAACAAGGTATAGAAATATATGGATGAAAGTGGACAGAAAAGGTATATAATTTATATTTTATGAATTGTTGGGAAGTCATGTTTTCCCTTTGTAATGTAATCTTTTTGTCAGGCCTCATTTCAGTAAATATGCTATGGCAGAAGGTGTCCAATAAAATGTTCCTTATAAATTACTACAATTGATTTCAACACTAGACTCTCAGACCACCATTGGGGGTGTTCATTAAAGATATCACCTGAGTGTTCCATTCTGCTAAAGTCAGTCACAGCAGAGGTTGTGGGAGATCAGATGTCCTTTAGCAGGTGGCATGAAGCTTTCATGGTTAGGATCAGTCACAGAACATAAATCACTCACACAACCAGACAGCAGGGATGTGTTGACTTGGGCCAACATTGCAATCGGTTGTAGGGAGAAAAATGACGCTGCTTCTTATTAAATACATATCCTTTCATGTCAAATCCCATCTGGGTTTTTAACAAGCATATTGAGATGAATTTTCCCCTGTCATCACTTGTAACAGATTATTTTCATAGATGAAATTTGATCTGATATAATTGGTTCACCCTAAATTATACTTTAGTAATATGTAATAAGACAATCATGCTTAGCTATAGATAATATTTGTCACCTGGTAGCCTTCTTTTATTTTATGCTTATTATTGAAAACAATCATTTTCTGTAAAGTGATATTCTGACATGTAAATCAAAAGAAGTCTGTCTGTTAACAGTCTTAAAAACAGGAATATCATTTCCAGAGAAGATTTAATGAGCAATCTAAGTGACTGATGTCTCATATACTGATGGCAAAATTGATAGTTGAAAAGGTTAAAGATGTTTCCCATGCTCAACAACTGAGTATGAAACTTCTAATCAAAACTTCAAGAAAATACAACAACATTGATAAGACATTGGGGGGGGGGAATCATTTTTTTAAAGTTACTTTCAGAGATAATCATAGGTTGATTTCTTTCCACTACAAAGACCCTGCTAGATTGATACGAGATACTAAATATTCCTGGGGGGAAAATAGCAGATAACATGATTTTTAGATTATTTGTAGAATAATTGATTTTATAAATACTCATTTATTTTTGTGATAGTGTTCCTTCATGGTGTGTGTGTGTGTGTGTGAGTGTGTGTGTGTGTGTGTGTGTGTGTGTGTCACATGGGGAGGTCAACAGACAAGTTCCATGAGGTGGGTTATTGTCTTCACTTTTCTGTGGGATCTAGAGATCAAACTCTGGCCGGCAGCCTTATGCACAGAGCTCACTGAGCAAACATGTCTTGCCATCTCCAGAGTAACTTTGTAGTATGCATGTTGCTATTAGATAAGAGAAGGAAGTAATAACAAGAACGCCAACTTTCCGGAGGACTCTGAAGCCAAGGCCAGCTGTATTAACTTCACCTGCTCCACTTGCCAGCCATCCCTCGGCAGTAAGGCAGAAAGCCAGGCTCTTGCATCTGTTGCTGTCAGCACTGCTGATAGCCAGAGCTCTAAAATCTAACAAGGAAAAGTGAGATGACCAGAAAAAATGATAAATGGAAATAGAAATTAATATATGGAATGTTATGCTTACTGTGGGAGAGAGAATGTGACAGAAGATGAGGACAGCAGCACACATTTGACCAAAGCTCTTCAGGATTGCAGAAATTATTTTGAGGGCAATATGGAAGCAATAGCTGATCAAGCGTGAGTCCCTTTGATCAAGTTTTCTCAATTTAAAAAAGAGGAAAAATATTTTATCAAGAATATTTAGATCATATGTAAATGTGAAAATAATGGACATCTTAATATAATTAAAGTGTAATGTTAAAATATCAAATGCTGTTTAAATAATAAGAAACAATTAAAGAGTTGTATGTTCAAAATCTGGTTAACATGTATGTCAGGAAGATTGTCCTTGAATTTTACAGGAGATTTCATGGTTTCCTGGGTGACAGAGAATGGTGGATGAAAGGATTGCTGCAGTTATTTTCAAAGTAAACAATCCTGTTGTATACATTATGAAGCTCATAGGTCCCATGCTTAAATTCTGATGAGTACTTCATATTGTTTTTATAAAATGTCTTGGAAATCAAAATACTTTTATAAAATCCAGCTTAGGGGAAATGAATAAACTTACTACTTTAAATATTATAAGTGCCTATAATTCATAAAGATAAGCACTAAGTAAATTCAGGTTTAGCTGAGAAGCAACTACATTCAACTCTGAATGGAGCAGAGCCCTATAACCTCTATAGAAAACTGTATCACTATTCTTGGGATCTTCTTCCAAACCCTGGTGAGCAATGAATAATTGCCTGTATAGTTTGTCAGACTAAAATAATAAAGGGGGCACCAGAATTTAAATACAGCTCATCAAATTCAATACTATTGGGCTAAGGAGAGGTATAGCAATGTGAGAGCTGCTCAGGTGGCTTTACTGATGATAAAAGCAGATAAAAATGAAGCAACTTCCAAATTTGTGACAATTTGATCTAACCAAGTTACATCCTACACTACAAGTGACCCAAATCTTAATAGAGTGGAAACAAGTTGAAGGCACATGTCCTGGAACTTCTATTGACTAGTTTGCTTTCATGGAAATAAATAGACATGGCTCAATCCCTGTGTAGTACAGTGCTGAATAGGAGGATCTACTGTCTTTGAACAGGAGAAAGTGCCAGTCCATCAAAGTTGGTGAACTCCATTGTACCAGCTCAAGAATTGATGTTTCTCCTCTAACTCCTATTTGACTCATATGTGAGGTCAGAAAATCTACTTTAAGAATGGACTATATAACATTTTCCTTTGATTTGGGAAAGAGTAAAAGTATGAGAAATGTTTTAATTTGATTAAAGCTTCCAAAGTTTAGGAACTGGAGAGCTAGTTCAGAAGTTCAGATCCCTTGGTGCTCACAATCACCTAAAACTCTGAGTTGAAGGAATACAGTAGCCACTTTTGACATCTATGGGCCCCTGCACACATGCTTACACACACACACACACACACACAGACACACACACACACACACACACACACTTAAAATAAATCATAAATCTTTAAAAAGATTTTAACCATCATTGTCTGCTATCCCAGGTGTGTAAGTAGTTGATAGATTTTTTTTTTTTTAGTTCACCAATTAGTGTCAGATTCCAGATGTGGGAAAGGTTGAGAAAGGTTTTCATACTAACTTCCTACTAATGAGCTGTTGAATACATGTTATGAAAACTAACACTGAAAATAAGCAAAAAGACTCTCTGTTAAGATGAACTGACTTGAACTAGAAATGCTCATAATGAGTGAGTTAACCCAGAAACAGAAAGAGTCAAATACTCACTTCTATCTGGACACTAGCTCAAGGGGCATGTCCCATGAAAGTCTTCACTTACCAGGAGAGTGGGACAGATGGGAGGACATCCTACTGGGACTCTAGGTGAGAGAAGCATGGGAGAATGGGGAAATAGAAAGATCCAGAGGGTCCTTAAAACCTACAAGAAGAGCATTATGATGGACAGATCTGGGCCCAGGGGTCCTGCTCAAACTATGGCACCAGCCAAAGATAATACATGCAGTAAACTTCAAAACCCTACCCAGATCTAGCCAATGGACAGGACATTCTCCACAGTTGAGTGGAAAGTGGAGTCTGACTTTCACATGAATTCTGGTGCCCCATATTTGACCATGTCCCCTGGATGGGGAGGCCTGGTGGCACTCAGAGGAAGGATAGCAGGCTACCAAAGAAGAGATTTGATACCCTATGAGCATATGCAGGAGGAGGAGGTCCCCCTCAGTCACAGTCACACTGGAGGGGAGTAAGGGGAAAGTAGGAGGGAGCGATGAATGGGAGGATACAAGAGATGGGATAACAATTGAGATGTAAAATGAATAAATTAATAAAATATAATTTTTAAAAAGATGAACTGACTTTAACTATAAGCAATTTATAATGATAAGACATATACTACAGTAAAATCTATGTAAAAATTATTGACAGACTTGTTGATAATTTATAACATATGTCAGGCCAGCAGGACCTTGTAGAGAATGTATTACCACAATAGGCATCTTGTGAATTTGTGAGCATTCACTCTCAACTTATGCATCGAGGAGAATTGATGTTCTTGTTGTCAGAATCTCGTTCACCAGAATGCCAAGGCCTTCAGAGGACAATGTCTTTATCTTTGTAGCAAAGAGGATGCTAACATTTTTGCATGTGTAAATTACCATGATGAGCAAACCACTGATTTCAAAAGAGAGGTATATGACAACATGATTGTGCATGCCAGCTTATAGAAATAATGAGATTAGAACGGCTGCCCCTTTTATGTCTTTTCCAAGTGGCTGTCTTAAATAGCTCTCTTTCACACCCCTGGTTCTCTTACTTTGTAAGTTGTACGCACCTTCCATTTACACAGTCAGTGGGTCATCATTTCCTAACAAGGCATGCAGTTTTCAAGCCACAATAATGTTGGAATTCAGGTTTAGTCTCTAGTTCCCTTCCTTGTTGCGTTTAAAAGTATAGTTTGTGTTAGTTTCATCTTTGAAAAATTACTCTAGACTTGGTTTTTCAGCAGAAAAAGACTTCACTGTGCAAACAAGACTGAGCTGACACCTTCCTTGGTGTGGAAAACAGGGGACAGTGTTGCCACCTGAAGACTGAGGAGAGTTTATATATTCCCCCATGTCTCTTACCCATCAGGAGCAAAGTTGAAATAAAAGCACTGACTGGCAAAAACAAACAAACAAACAAACAAACAAGCAAACAATGCCCACACCCAGCCTCACATTGAGGCCCAGTACCCCTACTGATTGCCTAAGTTATTAAATATGTCATTCAAATTCTTTGGGCTTCAATTTCCCACCATAATTAGATAAAATAAAATCTAAGTGGGACGTGAACTGTTACACATCATTAGGAAATCAAAATATATAAATATGAGTTATGAATATAACGTGATAGTATTTTACTTTGAAACTTCTGATCTGGTTTAACCCAGAGGTACTCTCACTTTATACAATAGTCACTTTTACATTTTCAATACCTACAGAAAGGAATGAAACCATATGAATGGGAATCATAGAATAATATTTTAATAACTTGCTTGTCTGGTCGAACATTATCTAATTTGTGAATTGCCACATACACCCATATATTTTTGGAGGATATAACGACCGTAAGTGATATGATCACGTCATGGAGCAGGAACTAGTGAACAGAATAGCTCACAGCAGCAGCTCAGCGCCTTCTGAGCATTACCTGGCTTTATAGTGATGCCAGGTCTCAGCCCTTAGAGCAAGACTCACTCTGACACCATAAATCCATCCAAGGGCCAGAAAGTTGACCTCTGTTGCAGTAGTGTAGGTTCCAGTAAGACCTTCCCTCCTGCACTGTGGCAAATCTGATAGGAACACATCTGTTCGTGGCTTTGTAAGCACTGCATCTCCCCAATTTGTCCAATAGGGAACCAAGATAATGTGTTTAATGTTACTAGGATCCCCCAATCCCTGATCAAACTTTCACCTTAGCTGTTTCTCTGCAATGAAAGCAGCAGACAGAGAGGTTAAAGAAGTGAAGAGCAGACATCACTGATTTAAAACTGGAATAAAGAGGTTATTTCACACTTAACATATGTAAAATATTACTGAGACGTCTGTCCTCTAATTTACAAACACCATAATTTTTTACTATGATATTACAATGTTTTCAACATTATTTGCAACATAATTCTATATTCAGCATGAGTATTTCTATAGCAGCGAGTCTAGAATTTCATGTGTTGGAGAATCACTAGTGAATCATATCCAAATACAGGTTCCAATTTAGTAAATCCAGAGAAGATGCCAACAGTTTGAGTTTCTAAAGGGATTCTAGGTGATATGGCAGCAGCCCCTCTGTAGTTTACACTTCAATGTAGTTTTATTTTAGAACAGAACGTGAGGATTGGGGAGGGAACCAGTAAGTTTGATAACTCACTTAAAATGAAACTTATGCCCCTCTATGTGTGTGTGTTTGTGTGTGTGTGTATGTGTGTGATTATACACCCCCATCAGTTCCTAGCTATATAAGCTTTCTATAGAGTTTTTAGATTTTGTAGAGTACCAAATGGTTTATTACATGTAGCAGGTTAGAGTTCACTTTGTCTTGTTCATCAGGCCACAGCTATGGAACAACATTCCCAAGGTCTGCTTTTCTTTATTGTGGTTTTGTATCTAATCATGTGGGTTTAATTTTGTTTGGTTTTTTCTTAATGTGTATGAGTGCTTTTGCTTATTTTATTTTTATTTTGTATTTATTCTTCTCTAATATATTACATCCTGACTGCAGTCTCCCCTCCCTTAGATTATTTTTTAAGACTTGTCCAAGAACTCTTATAAAATACTTATAAACTTGAGGGAAAAAAAACCTCTTACTAATATAACTTTCCATAGCCCAGGGCCAGGAACTGAGCACTTTCCCTTTGCTCAAACATACCATGCAAAATTAAAGTTTTATTTTCCATATAAATGCCCTAAAAATTGGGCACATTTTTAAGTGACTTATGAAAGCATGGGTGGGATTAACATCCAAAATACGTTTAAGAAATTCAACTTCCAAATATGTCACCTATTTCATTGTCTAACTGAAGATTGATAATTAAGGTTTAAAGCTTTCTGTAGTGACTCGGCTGCAGAAAATGAGCACCTATGGGAAGTCAGGATCTTGCTTGTCATTTTGGAGTCCATGACGTCTCCTGGATTTCCTATGATTTCATGGTGCACTGAAGAGGACCTACTTCATGACTGACTGATTCACAAGCACATGACTCAGGGTTCAATAAACATTTTCAGTTCATTCAGTATTATGGATGGGTGAATATCATATGTAATCTATAAAACAAATTACAATTTTTTTCTGGTGTTAATGAGGGTAATTGAACCTATAAAGACTGGTATTACAAATCAAAGTAAACAGGAGGTAATTAAAAGAAGAAATGTTTATGTGACTAGTAAGGAAATTAAATTCCACAATTTCCCTAAAGATATTATCATAATTAATTATTGAATATAAAATACATCTAAGAA
>OU015744.1:16930483-16949286 GCA_907169655.1 Acomys percivali
GGTCATGACCACCACTCAGACAGCTTCCCTACCACTCCCCTCCTCCCACAGACACACCTGCAGGTCACAAACAGTAAAGTGCCTTCTCTACCTCTGTGCCTCAGAGCCCAGGGTTCAATGCTTTACTCACCCCGTGTGTGGTGTGACCCTCAAGAGACATTTTGTTCCATTGAAACATCTTCTAAAACTAACATTTAGTACTGTAGAAATATATATTCTCAATATTGTCTTATATTATAGCAATGCCTAATATGTACTAAACCCCACAAGATACTAAAGTAAGAAGTTAGTGGATTCTAAGCATGTCGATGGCATCTTCAGACTTTCTTACCGAAATTTGGCATTACGGAACACACTGCTGCAAGATCATGTTCTTACTCATTTTTCAGAGAAGCCTAAATGGAAAATAATTTCTTTCAGTAACTTCATGAAGATACATTGGATGAAAAAGATGAAAGAAGCACATAAAGATATTACATAGTTCTATATATTACCCAAATATTCTAATGCTTTCCTTGGGATGCATCTGACAATCCACAATATTTTAGCTTCAGCATCTGTAGGACAAAGACAATAACAAGAACTCCCCCCAAATTTTTTTGTTCAGTTTTGGTTTCACAACAAATAGTTTGTATTTTCTTTGAGTTGTATTTGTGATATTTTTATTGGTGGTTTTCTTCCCCAGTATGTACAAGTTTATTTTCATATTTTAATGCTAAAATAAGTTCCTATATAGATAGAGGTGAAAAAACTTAAAGATAAGATGAACTAATTTCTCAACTCAGAACTGGCTTCTGATCTTTGTATGAAGAGGAGATATTTGGAAACTCAGGGTAGGAGTATGATGAGGAAGGAAGAGCTCATTCGCCATCACGCAGAGGCAGATTTTCCTCATGAGCAGCTCACCATGCATAGACTTTGCGAGCCTACCCCTTTGGATGAATCTAAAAAAAAAAAAAAAACAGGTTGGAATTTGTCTTGGACACTTAACTTGCATTGCAAACAAGAAAAAATGAAATCTCAACCAGACAGACTTTTCAGAGAATGCAATGTGAGTAAATTACATTTCTGGTAGCTCAGTCTAAACGAAATCGTTTTTTAAGATATGCATGTTCCTTAGTAGCTAATTGTCTCTTTGCTGTACACATGAAAAAGCTTGCACAAGCTATGCCTTTATATTGCACCTCAACTGTAGAATAAACCATGTCATTCTGCCTGATGTGAAGCTACAGTGCTGAGAACATAAACTGTGACCCTTGTCACTAAACAGAAGACACAAAAATATAACCTCATTCTGCATGACCTCAGTATGAATCCTACTCCCAGAGTCACAAAACTTTTACCAGGAAGGTCTGGTGATGGCATTTGAAACATTAGAGGCAAATAGTCTTGCTTCAGAATGCAGTTTCTAGGATAACAGTGAGTTTATACATTTGAAAAAGGTAGAATGTGATAAATGACAAGTGAGCTGTGATTAAGGAAGGGCAAACAGTAAACCAAGAATAAGATAGAAACTGTGTCATGCATTTGAAGGGCAGAAGAGGGGGAGGCAGACAGAGAGAGCGAGCGAGAGAGAGAGAGAGAGAGAGAGAGAGAGAGAGAGAGAGGATGAAAGAGAGAGTTGCAAGATTTATCTTTTAGAAGCAGAAAGAGTTGAGTATGTGAATACTTAGATGGGAGAAATGAGGAAGGTGATTGTTGTCATAACCCTGTGCCTCTAGGGACCTTGACAAACAGAGAGAATGAAGTAGTGGGAAAAGTTGTCTTCTGAAGAGGAAGAACTTCGAGGATGAAGAGGTTATATGAGCATCCTGGAGAAAATCCACAATGTGTAGAGAGAGGTGTAGCATTCATGGGGACAGTCACAGCTGAAGTGGTAGTTCAGAGAATTCGCTTCAGAAATGGAGCATTTCAGCAGAATGAGATGTCAACTTCTAGAAAAACAACCTGAAGGAAAAGTAAAGTTGCAAGACTGACTTAGGACAAAATCTATTTTTGTGGTGGAGCAAAAAGTAGTCCTAAAGATAAAACAATACTAGTATAATTTCCCCAAAACCGAAATACAGAAGCATTTCATGAAAATAAACATTATAAATATAATAGTTCCTTCAAGCAAGGATATGATCATTTTGGATATTTCTTAAAAAATTTTTTATTACAAAAATATCTACCAAACTAAAGATGTATAAAAGAACCATAAAGAAAGCTGATAAGTAGTAAGCTAATTCAAAATTAAACATTTCAAAAGGAGTTTGAATGCAGGTACTCTGTGTGGGTAGATAAAGCTATTCCCTGAAGCCATAGTTGATTATATGAAAATACCAGTGTCACGGGTGAACTACCTCCCTATGAACTGTTTCCAGGAAAATAGCCAAGGCTCTCAAAACAATTCAGAAAATTGTCCCTGCTGTTTCCTAGATGCTACGATCCTATAGCCAAAAAAATTGCTATGTGCTCTGACCACAGGATACAGAGCATTCATCAGGAACTATGCTAGCTGGAAGTGTCTTTCCTACTGAACAGTCAGTCCTAATAGCATCTGAAAGTACTATGCAAGCTGCTGAAGAGGAGAAGTTGTCAATGGTCAACCGTGGACCCTGCACATTCATGATTAATCTGACAACAAGATGTGCACTGTTACAGTAGTTCTCAGTCTTTTATAGTGGCAGCAAATCACATTATGATTAAATTGGAAGCCCATTCCTGAGTAACTGATTCATATCTCTTATTATAATTATTGTCATTGATTTATCCATAGGTCAGGAAATGGAAATCATAGGTGCTAGGGAAAAGGTTACTACAATCATTTTGTTAAATAGACATGGCATGTCTACCAAATTGCCTTCTAAATGCAATGTTTAGTCCCAGAGGCTAGTGTTATTATCCGTTTTGATCAGACGAATTTTTATTTTGCAGTGGCCAGAGGTAATTGCAAAGACTCATAACTGCCTGAACTTGTAGGAATAAGTGACTATTTATAAATGAGACATCCACATCATCCCCTTCAAGCTTCAAGGCATATCACAGAAGAGGGTGCAGAAGAGATGTAAAAGCAAGAGATTAAAATAGAGTATTGTAGAATTCAGCCTTCTACAAATAACATGGCCATTGCACTCGCGAATTCTCATCAGCTGTACTACCTGAACAATACTAGGCTTGCCAATATCCTCTCCTTAACTGGGATGGGACTCGATGGGCCCTATGCTATGTTGAGGAGTTCATGTAAATTAATGGTTGCTAGGAAAAAAGGAAGCACGTTTTCCAATGATTTGCCTACTGGTAAGGTACTTGTGTGACCTGTGTTCCAGTAAATAACTTCTTAGCCATGTTTACACATAACACACACAAGCATACACAGGCACACACACACACACACACACACACACACACATATGCATGCATGTGCACAGAGAAAGAGGAGAGAGAGAGAGAGAGAGAGAGAGAGAGAGAGAGAGAGAGAGAAAGTGAAAACAGGAAAAAGACTAGTTAGGAAGGGAATTGAATGGAGACAAGGGAATAATGTACATTTGCATAGATGTATGAAAATGTCATCATTATTCCATCATGATGTATAATAACATATGCTAATGAAACATGAATATTTAAATATGTCAAGTGCTCAGAAAAATATACAGTGAACAACAATATACTCATAGCTTAGAATCTAGCCATTGAAGTCTATTTTCTTCTTTTAATATATAATGTGAGTTTAGAGTGCATGTGTATATTGTCATTCAAATATTTGTGGATGAATGTATGGGTATGGTTATATGTACATATGTATGAGTGTGCATGTGGAGGCCCATCCTCACAAATCTTCCTTAATTACTTCTTCCAATTTTATTTTTAGACACTATCTCTCAGTCATAAGCAAGACCCACCAGTATGGTTAGTCCCTCAAGCCACCTTGCTTGGGATCCTTTGCTCCACCTGGAATTAAATCACCATGTCTACTCAACATTGATGTAGACACTGGACATCTGAATTTTATTTCTCTTGCTTGTAAGGCAAGTGCTTTAAAAACGTAGCCATCTTCCATCCCTGGACATTTTATGAAACATAAGATTTCCTTAGTTCTTAATGTTTAAATTTACAATCATCAGTTCACTTCACCCTGTACATTTCTGCAAGCATTTATGATGTCATTGTCCCTAGAACATACATTGATTCAAGTTATCATTTTAGGCAAGAAATAAAATCTCCAATAACTTCACAGAACTCAACAGACAGAGCCTTACATGATAGGAAACCACAGCAAATCAAACTGCAGACTTGTGGATCTCAACCCCAGTGGATACATCTACAAAACAAGTCTTGAGCCTTAAATTCTGACAGGGGCAGAACGATTCTAATAGGGAGAGGATCAGAGAGCTTTCCGTGAGATGGGGTTTCCCAGGACTTTCAGAACCTGCACCCATAAAGTTTCAGAAGTATGGTTGCGTACGCATAGTACAATGGAAGATGTACGCCTTCTACTCTACACAAAGGTCTGCAGGAAACTAAGGAATACTGAGAGTGGGAGAGATAGTCTTCTCCAGGGAAGAACACACCAACTGGTTACCCAATAGCAAGTGGTCATCCCTGAAAACACACATACATTGTATATACTGAGCAGGTTACATTTAGAAATATGTATGTGTATGTACACATACATATATTCATATAATAACATAATTTTAAAATTAGGACATGAGTTTAAGGTAAAAAAAAGAGGGATGTACAGAAAAGTTTAGAGTGGGGAAAGATGAATGGTGATAAATGATAGAATATACTGTATTCTCAAAAATAAGTGAAATTAAATTTAGAATATATTGACGTAAGAAGCAATTTGATTTCAAAAATATTGTTATTCAGAGAACTGAGAAAGATCATAGTATCATATTTTACTAAAGTTTACCAGACTGATACTAGACTGTACACATATAAGGATATTTCTGATATATGTGTATATATATCAATATATACATGTACCTTCCTATAGTCTAGAGAAGGCAAAATCCAAGTGGCTGAGAGAACAGTAACACGCAAGTATAGAATATCCCTAGAGTAATAGTTGAAAACTGCATAAAGTTGTTCAATGTTGACAAAAGTAAAGTTTATAATATCTATTTTCTACAATGATCTTTGGGGCACAAAAGGTGATTTTTTTACTCTTATACTTGAAAATATTTTTTTAAACATATAACCACACATTATTGACTAATACAAGTTCTGTCTGAATTTTAGTCTCCTTTAAAAAAGTAACATGTATAATGAGCTTGGGTCAATAAGAAATTAACATAAAAACGGAACTGATCAAATTAAGGTGGCAATATGGCAATATGACAGTGTAATCTGGAAGTGACATTCTAAATGTAGTCCTGATACCCATTTGTGAGTATGTGTGTATGTATGTGTGTGCATGTATGTGCTTTGCTGAGTTCCATAAAAGAATGAAACCAAACTAAAAATAATTATTTTACAATGTTAAAGAATCTAGATCTTGTGAATCAGTAGTTTACTACAAAGCAGAGTCTCCATGGTCATCTGTTTTTCTTTAGAAAGGAAGATAATTCAATGTACAAACTATAATGTGAATTTTGAAAGGTGAAAATGATTATCTTAAAGTACACATGAAATATTTACCAGAATCATTATCTACTGTGTGCTATTATAAATAATTTAGTATTACAATTACATTCCACATCAAGTACACAATTAATAAAGTTATAAGAGGCAGAAGTATGCATGTTTATATGTTTCTACTTTTAACAAATATTTTGCTAAATTATATTGATACAGTTGCAGTGTTATTTATCTATGAATTGAGAAGTTGATGCCTCTGATGTTATAGCACTAGAATATGGACCAAAATTGGAGGCCAAAAACATGTTTCATGAGGAATAAAATTTAGCATTTTTCCCAACAGAAATACAAGATAAATAAATCAAAATGGCTATGAATTATTAAATGATTTTTTTTTTGGCTTCTGGTTCCTGATAGGAACAACAGAACTAGAAAAATAATCAAAGAATTTATCTGAGCAGAAGAAAGAAATGCCCCTTTTTTAACAAATGTTTCTGAACATTTCTTAAACTAAATGAGGTAAATCTTGATGTGACATTGTTGAAAACGATAAACTCCAGGAAGTCAAAGCAGCCCCCTTAAAGAGAATAATGGCTAGAATGTGAAATGATTCTTTCTACCTGATGACTGATCATGTGCCATTAAAAAGGCCAGTGCAAGTCTGAAAATTTCTATTGCTATTTTAATCAGCTGAGTATCTGTGACTTTGAACTCGGAACCTGAGAAAAGTATCAGAGAAGGTATGGACATAAAACTGCTCAGGTGAATCCATGTCTCAAGACTTTTGCTGGTTTCCTTGAGAATTGTTCTATGAACCTTCTTAATGAAGAAGCAAGGGTAATTGCTGGTATAAACTTTCTGCAGCCTCATCAGCTTCTTGTTGCTTTTGACCACCTCCATTTGATTGCTGGAAAGTCTTCCATCATAGCACAGCACCGGCCCTGCTCTCAGTGAGACAGGCACTGGGCGAATCCCAAGGACACAAGCAGCATTGCACAGTGATCTGTCCTTGAGGACGGCCTACCTACCTGAGCTTAGTCATTATTTCCCAGCATAAATTCTATACAGGGGTTGTTTAATAAGCTTAGCTCCTTTCAAATCTTTAAAATTCTCCTTCAATTCAATCTTATCCAGTATAAAACGCAAAATAAACACTGCTCATATCTAGGGTCTGATCTCTATAGCTTCCAAAATACCTGGGGCCATATTTTTAGATTCAGGTTTTCTGTAAGATTGGCCTGTTTTCTGTTATTCTAGAAAATCCCTGGGGTTTTTTTTTTCAGTTACTATTAAAATGCCCCTGTTTTGCCTCATGAATTTCATACTTAGATTCCAATATGCAAAGGTGGGAAGTTAGACCACAGACATAGCCATAACAGTATACGTTTTCATTTAGCCTACCAGATGTCTTATTAGATACTTACTGGATAACCACAGGAATATAATTAAATCATTTATTGTATTATTAATTCATTGTTCAGCCAGAGGAAAAGGGAACAGAAAAATAAAACTTTTTTTTTATATTATATGAAGTTTATTAAGTGGGCATGGGGAAAGAAGAAAAGAGGGGAAGGGGTACTCCAGAGAGAGAAAAGAAGAGGGAGAGATAAAAAATAAGAGAGAGGAGCAGGTAGAGGAGGGGAGAGAGATCGAAAAATAAAACATTTATATCATATTTGAGCTCCAGGTTAGGAAGCAAAACACCACTTAACTAGGTAGATGAAGTGGCAAGAGAAAATCTTTTAGTTCCTAACTTCACCTTCTATCATTTACCATTAAAATCCAAATAAATCAAGGCTACGGGAAAGCTGTGATTGATTTGTCACTGTTTGCATTATTGGACCATTTTTCTCTCATGAGAAAGAATATTTGGCTTATGGTTTCTACATAGTGTATAGAAAGTACGTGGAAAATGGTTGGAGGCTGGGACTGAGGAGAAGTCCCTGGAAGGGAAGAAAGAATGCAACTAAAAGGAGAGTGTGTGGAGGGATTTTTTAATGTGCATTTTTCCAACTAATGCCATCTCAGAAATACTGTATTTTACTTAGTCATTAGAACTTTTCACTTCTTTAATACCGTGATGTTAATATATACCATTTCTTCTATTAGAAGGGGACAAATTTAGCTGGAATAAAGAAATAAAGGGGGAAGCTACAGGACTCCAGTGGTAGAGTGCCACTCTATCACGTGCTGTGTCTTTGGTTGCATTTCCAGTGGCAGAAGAGAGAGAATAGCAATGTAGAAGGATCCAGTGGGTCCTAGAAACCTACAAGTAGAACATTATGATAGGCAGATTTGGGTCAAGGGGTCCCGCTCAAACTAAGGCACTAGCCAAGGACAATACAGGCAGTAAAATTTAAACCCCTACCCAGATCTAGCCAATGAACAGAACATTTTCCACATTTGAGTGGAGAGTGGGATATGACTTTCTCTGTCCCCTGGCGGGGGAGACCTAGTGGCACTCAGAGGAAGGACAGCAGGTCACTGAGAAGAGACTTGATACCCTATGAGCATATACAAGGGGAGGTAATCCCTCTGAGGAACAGTCATAGGAGAGGGGAATAAGGGGAAAATGGGAGGGAGGGGAGAATAGGAGGATACAAGGGATGGGATAACCATAGAGATGTAACAAGAATAAATTAATAAATAATAAAAATTTAAAAAAAAGAGAGAGAGAGGAGAGAAGAAATCTGTTGTGCTTATTACTGTTCTTTCTTCTGATTCCATCCCTGTAAGTTGCTAACACCAGGCTCTCAACTTTCTACATCTCATTCTTATTCTCTTTCACAGACCCAAGAAGATCTGGTTTGCTCATGCCGATTCCCAGTTATGTCTTCTTGGTTAATTTTTAGCTCATTTTAATCTATGAGAGAAGATACATTTTAGTAGTAGATATCTTTAAACCCTGACAGTTGAGTGGACTTAACCATTCCCTTCTCTTCTTTGAACTTTGACATACTTGTCTCCAAGACAACACATAAAGTGGGCTGTGGAAGTCTATTTTAAGGAACATGTAAGAAAATGTGAGAAGTGTGGGTCCTGACACATACATAAGATAGAGATAAAGTGATGATTACTGAACAGCAATCCAGATTCCAGCAGGCAATGGCTCTCTGAGACAAATAGGTAGGAATGAGTCGAGGCCTCCTTCCTCTCACTAACCTTGTGACTATTGCTTGCTCTACTGGAGTTAGGCTTTTCCCAGTTGCTTAAAGTACAGCCCCCACAATTGGAGTTTTTATGTCGAACATATGCAGCTCTAAGAACTCAAGAAGTGACCTTTATTACATCATATTACCATGTCAAAAGAAAAGAAAAAAAAGGAAAAAAATATTACCATGTGACACCCATCTTACCTGTGACTTACTGCAGCTCCTTTTACTTAGGGTTAGAGAGCCAAGACCCCTCGCCCTCACATCCACTGTGGGCACATATGCTTTGTTTTCAGGTCACTGAAGAGAAATGAGAATGTTTGAAAGAACAAGCCTTTTCTTAGTAAACATACCGTTGAGTGCTCTGTACTCTTAAAGTGCAATCCACTCACGTGTTGGGAAGTAAAATTCCTTAAGACCAACAGGAAAGCATCCATGTTTGAAACCACGTCATTGCTTGTAAGGAATTCTTGTGACTGTTATATGCAAATAAGCATAGCTTACTATGTTTTTAATAGTTTGTGAACATGAAATCATAAGGAATATAGTTTCCTATACATTTCCCACAGTTCACATTTCTCCCATAACATCTAAGCCCCTTCCACATGAGAAGTGCACATGACTTTACAACACCTTTCTCATTCTCAGATGACATGATCTGACTAATTAACTTAAAAATAAACACATCTCAGAATATGTTTCACAATAAAACCAGACAGTGAGAAGCCATTTCAGTTGCCACCATAGAATAGGTGAGAGATAAGGTGAATCAATTGTCCTTCCCTCTTGCTCATAAAAATAAAGGAATGAAAACAGCATTGGTTATAGGAGAGAGGAGGCAAGAAGATGAAGGTGAAAGCTGAATATCAGACCCAGGATGCGCTGTGGCCTCAGATCTGCCCAGGTGACTCTGCACAATGCATTCCTGCTGTAGCATAGCCTCCTGTTTCTCACCATAGAAACTATTGTAGTAGGGAGCAACTTCTGCATGTAGAAGTGAGCAGGAAGCCGCACCTGGCAGCCATATATTATGCACCTAATGAGCAAATGAAATGTTTAATAACTTTACTGTGGAAATAAAGCTTAGAACAGTAAATGCCTGCTGAGGCTGTTCATCTTCCCTCGATGCACACTGCTGGCCCATTGCAAAGCTTCATCATCATTTGTGTTTCCCTGCTTAGTGGGTCCTGCTGAGGAAACAACATTAAAGCCAAAACGATGCTCACTTAATTAGCTGTATAAGCATGTAAAAGCATTTATTTAACATTGCAGCTTCCGGTGTTGCACCAAGGGATTCCTGAAGTGCTTCTCCGGCATGCACCCCAGGCACAGGAAATTGTTCAGTGGCTTCAACCGAAGTATTTGCAAATTGAAACATTTCAATTAACCATGGATCATTTAGACTCATAGAAATTTAATATTGCATTATTTTACTTAAGCAACTTATAGCTTGAAATACAAAAAGCAAAAATGAGCTAAATGTTAGTACAGGTTTTCATTAATGATTTTTTAAAAGAATATTTTTTCTATAAAGCACAAATTGAAGGACAAATTGTCATCACTTATAAATTAAGTTTCATATGTTGATGAGAAATTACTTTTAATACATTTTTATTAATGTGTTAACCAATGTCTTCTAGTTTTGTTTTATCTTTTTATTTTATTTACTGAGTTGAAGTCCAATGCTTGGTAGCCTAGAATGGCCTTGATTCAGCAGTAGTCTTCCTGGGTTGGTCTCTCCAGTGCTGGGATTTAAGGTACATGTCACCATGCTTGTCTGGTTCTTCCTAAATCTCACAGAGAGGCAAGACATTAAACAGAAAGCTAAAATGGTAGGCTTGGATTTGGAGAGGAACCCAGGAAAAGTTGAAAATGGGGAAATAAGAAGTAGATTTAAACAATAAAATGTATTCATATACAAATAAAAACAAAATAAATTTTAAAACACCAAACTATTAAAAACAGAAATTAAATGAAATGTAGCTAATATAGCTATATTAGACATTTCATTTTGTTTTAGAGGTAATAGCTCAGAGAGCAAATTATTCTAATAGAAGTGAAGAAATCAACAGTCAAAGAAATTAAGATATCAGGGCAACTAATGTTACTGTTATAGCATGGATACCTGTGAGTCAAAAGCCTATCTTAGCATCTTCCTTTTCTGACAGCAATACTGCTAGGAACTGATGGAAGATGTGCGAGGCACGACCTACTCAAGGGAAACTGGGTTGTCAAGGACATAGCCTAGAAGGATATGTTGAGCCCATGGCCCCTTCCCGTCTCTATCCTACAATTTGCATCCTGGTTGTGATGTGACTAGCACCTTCCTGCACCCTCTCCCTCCAGGATACGCTGCTTCAATTTATGTTTGAAAGCATTGAAATCTACTGGCCATGTACTCAAAACTATGAAAACATGAGCCAAAGTGAAGTTCCTCGCCATTTAAGTAGACTTTCCGAGGCATGTGTTACAGTAGCAGAGGCTATGAATGCTTTCCAGTCTATGTGAGCATTTATCAGGACTTAATTTTATAGATCACCTTCATTGACTTGGGAAAAAAAGATAATACAGCAAATCCAAGATACCTCATTTTGCCCTTCATCTAGTTGATTCTGATTGGAACTCCCTAACTTTCTATGCTAAATGGAAGCAGATGAGTTTTCCAATTTCTGAAACCCCAGAGGTGTTCTCCCTCTCTCACTTGCTCTCACTCATGTGCATGTTTATTTCCCCCTCCCAAAGCGAGACACCTATCTTTGATCACATTCCAAGCAACAGAGCTCAGAGCATGTTGACTGTAAGGTTAAGATTTTTATTACATTAGCAGCTCAGAGCAATGGAGGGATTTCTTTTGATATTTATCTTTTATTTTGCGTTGATACATTGCTCTGATAGGAACCATATAAGTTTCATTGAAACTGTTCACGAGTAATCCGAATACTAAGGTAAGCATTGTCTTCTAAAACAAGGAAATCAACAGGAAGTTGTCCAGTAAGCTGCAGCCAAGATCTGCCAACTTCTGAAAAATCAATAGGAGCCCTGTCATTTCCAGGCATGGAGAAACAAGAGTTTACAATACTGAAGAAATGGTTTATTTTTTTCACTTACTGCTGTTGCTAGCATTGCTCTAGAAGGGTTGGTCACAGGCCTCTTGGGTTTAACTGTGTTCTGTCAGTTTGGGCCAGGTGTTTCCGGTTTCTTAACCTCTTGAAAGATTAATCTAATAACATCTTATTTGGATTTTGGTAGCTCAGTTTATTCAAAGTAAAGGAGTAGAGTAAATTAGAAATGTGCTTTCAAGATTGACAGTCAGCCACATGAGTGATGGTACTCAAGGAACCTTGACTATTCTTTGGGTTTTTCTCTTACAGGGTTCAAGAAAATGTTGGTTCTATAGGCAGTAGCACATGTGGTAGCTCCTTATTTTAACTGCCTGAAAAAGATATATGACCTCTTTTCTATTGTGTGTGTTTCTACTTCCAGTACATCTGATTTTAACCACACACATGCATGCCCTTTTACATGGCATAAAATAGTATGTGAATAAATCTTCCTTAAGTGTTCAATTAGTATGTTTCTTGACAAAACTTTTCCTGGCGAGACATAACACACGTGTATTTAGCCTCCAGGACAGGCCAAAATACAGACACCCCAAAAGTCCAACCTGGTAAACCAATGAGTTTTATTGGGGCTGCTTAAAGGAATAAGAATGGAGGGTTATTTACAGGAGCAGAAAAGACTCAAAGGCAGCTGCTTCCTTACAGCCCACCCCAGCATTAGAAACAGCTCACAGAAACACAGGAACCTGAAGCACACCACAGCCTGCAGGCAGCTCAAGACACTGGAGTGTCGTTTCCAAGTGACTCTCTTGGGCTAAACCTCTTTCAGGCCACTCAGCTGGTTTCTGCATATTCCAGGCAGCTGCTTTTGTCTCCGCATCTTTGCAGCTTGGGTTGTCCATGAGTGACCCTCAGCAGCCTTTGTTGTTTACTGGAAAGTGGTTGGTAGTGAATCTTGTCAGTTTGGGGGACTTCTGGTTATATTTTGACTGATTTACCTTCTATCTTAAAGAGCTTCTCTGCAGGATGGAATGTTTCTATTTCCAAGGAAATTGTTACTTGACACTCCACTCCTTCCTTTACTGCCCCCTCTTGTGCAGTGATCTCTGAGACTTGAAAAGTATGGCTGAAGATGTTCACCTACAGCCAGAAGTTAGGGCATTGTGCCACTGCAAGTCCCATCTACTGAAACCATACAAGTTGCTTAACCATGTGGCCCTATGATCTTCCGAGCCACATTTTTTTTGACCAGGCTTACAATGCCAGCTTTGAACTTCCTCTTGTGGAGTGGGTCTCAAATATAATCCAAATGCTGTTGGTCTTACCCACAGCCAAGCCACAAGAAGGGACATCCTGCCTGGAGTGTCAGCATTTCATCACCCAGGGTCCAGAGCCAAGCGGGAATGTTGGTGCCCATTCTCTCCTTTGATAAGAGCATCTGCTTTCTGATTTCCAGTGAGACATATGGGCTGTGCTCTCACACATGGAAATCTATCAAAGGTTCTGATTCAAGTTGAACTCTATTATGTAGTACTGTTCACATTTGTTGTCCCCATAAGGGCCAACCCAGCATTACCAGTCTTCCTTTTCCCACTGGGCCATCTATGAAGTGAAATTTCTACATACAGCCTGTCACAGGCCAAGTCTAATGAGTTGTTACAATCCACACCACTCCACACACAGAGCATTGGCTACTATTTCCAGCCACAGGACATCTCAGATCATTTGTATTATTACTACAGCTTACATTTTTGTTTGGGGTGTCTACTGGTACCACCTGTGTACCAGGAATCCACCGAGATGGGTAATAGCTCTTCTGCTCTGCTGTTTTATCAGACATTTAGCTAAAGGTTAAATTACTGGGGGATGCTTGGTGGCTCTAAAGGACTCAAATCCTAAGATAGTCTGCATGGCTTTGGAGATGGGGCTTGTAGCCACCACGTATCATTGCTGTAAGTGTGCATGCCATTTTTGTAGCATTTGATTGTGTGCTACAGTGGAAACAGGTTTGGCCAGTAGGCATCAATCTAGATGCTTGTCTAGTAAGCTGTTTCTATAGTGACAGAAGTGGAAGGAGTAATAGATTCCACCTTGCCATGCTTTATATACTGCTCACAGTGCTGTTGTAATGAAGTGCATGGGGCTTCTTCCTCTTTCCATGACTGAGAACAAAAACCCCATTGAAACTGTTTGCTTTTCCCATAGCCCCCCACTATAGCCTGCTGAACTCCTGGTGACATGTAACAGGAAGGGACACTAGTAATGGGGCACATAGCTGTTTGGCCTATCTTACAAGGACCGTAGCCTGCTTAAAACTCACTTGAGGCTTTCTGTCCCAATCCCACATAACACTTCTCTATCAAGTTATACAGAGTATGGGCTGCTTAGGCAAGATGGGGTGTTGGCATGTACTTTTCATCTATTTTATTGGGGTTCTTATACCTCTACTTCTCTTCTAACACTTATCCACCCTTCCAAGCCCCTTTCAACCCCTCAACACTAGGTAGGATGGAAAGAAGTTTAGAAGGAAAAAGGCCAGCATACGCCTCTTTAGACTCTGGCTGGTTAGGGTCGCCAATTCCTTGGGGGTAACCCCAGTCTTCTTAGGATCTCTCCAACTCCATCTTCTCATTGAACTACATCAATGACAACCAGGAGCAGCAGCAGCAGCAGCAGCAGCAGCAGCAGCAGCAGCAGCAGCAGCCTTCTTCCTCAGTGCCCCACCTCCCTGTTTCTCTCTGGGCTGTGGCATTTATAACCTCTCAGAGTCCCAGAAGTAAACTATCTGAAGCTGGCATAGATCATGTTCTCCTCAGAGCTTGCACAAGGCAAATAGTCTTCTGCTGTGGGACAATCTGGAGCAGTCCATACCCCATGCCTGGGATTAAAACAAAAAACATGTTTATATAACATAACTGAGTTTTCAAAGAAACCAAACTCCCATTACAATGAGGTATGAAAATTCACCCATATCCCAAGAGCCCTCAAGATCTTTTAAATTTACAGGACAGGCTACTATAAGATTTTGCCAAAATCACACATGTCTTGCTGAACCATAATACACTCAAAAATTTTAAAGTTGCATCTGGCCTCTGCACCTTGTGCTAACTGATCTCCCAATTTTTTTAGATGAACCTGTATGTCCTTCAGATGCATTTCTAGATCTGCAAAAGATCAGAGTGTAGCATTATGTCATCTATGTAATGAAACCTTTTTACAGAGGGTGAACAGGATAACAAAGAAAGATCCTGGGCAACCTTTCTGTTACAAATGGTGAGTCTATGACTTTAACCCTGCAGAAGTACTCTGAAGGCCCACTGGGTGACTATTCCATACAATAACCCAACAGCCATGTAGTAAAAGTTAGGCAGTGTTTAAGAAGTATACCAAAGCCCTCTCTACAAATGTAATCTAGGCCATCTAAACAGGGAGGAGTGAACTGAGGTTAAAAGTTTTCCCAAAGGTAACAGTACATCAGCGCATGAGAGAGGCAGCAAGATGGCTCTCTGTGAAATGTCTTCAGTTTAAGCAAAGTCCCCAAGCTCCACTCACTAACATAAATGCCAGAGGGTTGCACTCCTGTTTCACTTCAAAATGGTATATGCCACAGGACTAGTTACTTTATATAAAGATGTATGTCTGATTCCAATGCTGTAGAAGATGGAGTCAGAATGTTGCCCTTGGGGAAGGCGACTGGTAAGTTGTAAGATACACAGCAAAGAATTAGTTCTGACGTGTAGCCCCATAGATGACTAGGGATACAAACTAGAAAATCAAATCAGAAAGCAATTGCTCAGTGAGCTTCAAATACTTAAGTAAAGGGTAAAGCACAGCTTGGTGAGATTTTAGAGAAGCAGGCATCTAAATGCCCAACTTAAAATATCTGAGGTCCGCAGCAGAAAAATGTTAAAGCTGTACAAACAGAGGCAGAACACAGACACAGACTTGATGCACACACACCCAGAAGAATGAGGTCAGCTTCCCAGCACAAATGGTTTCATGGAAATCTCTTGACTTGCAATATTTCCTGTTTACTAAAGAGTAGATTGTTTTTTTAAATTTATTTAAACTTGGCGAGTTTCTCATCAGGCACCCCAGTCCCACCATCTCACCATTCCCTCATATCAGCCCTCTGCCCTTGCAACCTTTCCCTCAAGAGAAAATAAAAAACATGCAAACAAAAAATAATAGACAAAAAAAGAATAGAAAACATCTGCTCGTGGAAGCTGTATTGTGTCACAGTGTGTCCCACAGTATACCCCTCTGTCTACACATCTTCACTTGCAGACGTTCATTGCAATGAGTCATTGGTCTGGTTCAAGATCTCTGGCCTCTGTAACACCATCAATATTGGATCCTCACCAGGACTTCTTCAGGTTGTCCTGTTGTTGCCCTGTGTCATGGAGAACTGCGGCTTTAGATCAGTCAGCAGGACTGGCCCTTTCACTTGCTCTAATGGTTCACAGATGATGTCGATTTGAGGATGGGCCAACTCAAAGCCATGAATCCGGACCTCGGAGGTAGGGCTGTTCAGCCTCCCAGGCCCTATGGCATCCTCACCACCAGGGTGGAGTGCTTCATCGTTGCTCCAGCCAGGGCACCCAGTGCTGCTAGATCTCCAGCTCTCACACATTCAGGACTGGCTCACCCCTGCCTTCACTATCAAAGTCAGCTTCACTGTGTTGCCCAGTGAGGTGAAGGGCCCTCATGGCCTAGGGTTCAGCTCACTCCAGCCCCTCCACTAGAGCCAGCTCCACTATTCTGCTCAGGTGAGGGGCAGGGCCCAATCTAGCTCTCCGTAGTGCTACATACTCTGCTTTCTCTTCAGCTCATATAATTATTGCTGCACATTTTACTAAAGAGTAGTTTTGATGTCAATATTGTCTAACTGGCTGTTAATACATTTCTTGTGGGAAGTTTCCCCTTTACAAGCATCTTTCACTCTTCCTTATCATATGGCATGTAAAGCCACTGACTGCACCAGTCATTCCAGCCAATAATAACCTCTAGGAGATTGTTCAAAAATATTTGCTTATACACATTTTGTGAAGATTAGTTCTACCTCAGTGTCTTGGTTTCTAAGGACCTGTGTCTTGGTTTCTTTGTAGCAAAACAGAAAAGACCATCACTGGATAGGATCCGGGCCCTGCTGAGGTCCCAGAGTTCTTAACATCTGGGATACTGTGATTAGTTTTTTTCAGAAAAGAGGTCTATTGAGATTTACCCACATCCTGTGGTCTGGATCCAGCATTGCTGAGATCCCTCGTGCAAAGTACATAATGTATTGTCACTGCATAACATTTATTATACTCTGAAAGAATAAAGAATTGTTGCCTCATCACTAGAGAAAACCCCTTATCATAATGGTCTGTTTTTCTGTTTGCTTTTTAATGAGAGGGAATTAAGGTAGTCTTTAGGCACACGTGTGTTGTAGTATAATATAATAATATGGCAAATGGAGTACAATACTTCATGCTTGACCATGTGTTATCTAAGTATTTCTATAGTGATAATGATGAGCTGTGCCTAAGCATCACATTTTCTCTGCATACAAAGTTTCCAAAATGTACCAAGATAAATATTAACCATCATATGAGTAAGTCCAGTAAATTCTAAAAGAATGTTTACTATGTATGTTTCTTCATGCAAAAGGAGAACCAGCCCTGCTAAAATTTTCTCCACGATAAGCTATGTAATGCCCTTTCATTTCTCTGATTGATATATTTCCATTTTCATTGTAAATACCCACATTAAAGGGAACTGATTCTCAGGGTGAGCTGTGCATATTTCATTATCTGGTAAAATTCACAGACTAAGTTTAAATTTATTTAAAATGCATGGAAAACTTTATAAGTAAATCTGCTGTTTGCATCATCTAGGAAGCCTAGATTAAAAACAAATAAATATGTGCAAATAATCACATAGAGAAAGGGTCATCAGGAAGCATGTGCTGTGCTAAGGTAGTAAGGCACACAAAGTGCCTGTGCAAGGTGAGGATGCTGCTTCTGTGAGAATATGGCTGAACACAGATTTACCTAGAACCCAGAACCTTTCTAGAAGGATAAATGAACATGGTTCAGAGAATGTAACTCAAATCACAAATTCAGCAGTTCACTCATTCTCAAGTTCAGCAGCATTCCTTCTTCTCTTCCTCCTCCTCCTCTTCAACTGTTAGTTTGGTTGGACTTTTTGTTTCGTTGTTTTGGTTTTTGTTTGTTTTATGTTTGGATGGCAGCTTTCTTAGGTCTTCTGAGGATGTACCTGGAAAGAAGGGTAGGGGAAACATTATTTGAAACAAAACCAGGCTATGTAACCAGGTTGATTTTGAACCTACTGACTTCAGCCTCAGACTTGCTTGGATAAGAGTAATGTATACCACAATGCCATGGTTATTCTATGAGCTTTAAAATTATTTTACAAAATGTATGTCTCTATTTAAATATATTCATTAGTATTCATATTCCATTTATCTATGTACCTATTATCTATCGATTTATATCAGTCTGTGAATTGAACTGAGGGCCCTGTGTGTACTAAGCAAGTAATCAAGCCCTAGCCTATGTCTTCAGACAAATTTTGTAAAAACTTTTAATAGAAATTAGATGTCAGGATCACTTGAAGATCCAGTTGACAGATCAGATATAGCAGGCTTTTTAATGGCCATTCATAAGTAAGATCCCAACAGGAATACCCTATATGCAGTGTCATATGCTAAAGAGAAAGATTAGAGGTAAATGCAACGCTCATATGGTTTGTTCACATCTAGTACAGACAAGCTAATACTACAACCTCTGTATGAATGGAGATTTAACTATCATCTGATTAGAGAATAATGGTAATAAAAATTAATCATAAATGATAAACCCAAAACGACAGTGTCAAATATTTAAATATTTAAAATGCTGCATGGTAGATTTGTTTCATTTCAACAGCTTTCATCTTCTTATTAAGGACTAATTCAAGTTGTAATTTTTAGAAATTTATTATTATCATATTATCATCATCATCATTATTACTATTATTCTGC
>OU015744.1:16949296-16982375 GCA_907169655.1 Acomys percivali
AGAACTTTCCCCATTTTATATTACTTATGATTGTATACAGACTATATAAAAGAAGAAATGTAAGTTATGAAGATTTTATGCCTGTATTTAAGTAACAGTATAATACAAATAGGTGAAGAAGCCAATGCTACAATTTATTGACATTACAACTCACTTTTGGTATTCACTGACAAGGGAAAAAATCAATCATCAAGCTGAATATAGTCTTTGAACTCCATTAATTTCTACTTGTATGGTTTTCTTGAAAAAGCTCATCTGGATGAGATAAAACAATCCATTAGTTAGGAAACCTTCATTTATTTGGGGCAATTAGATATAATTTGGGAGAACTATTTGCCCAAATGTGGATTTTTGAGGTTCCTGGAGTGTGCTGTGTTCTTACAACCTCATGTGTGAGCTCAGAAAATAATAATTAGGATTATGTTACTCATGAAACATCAATAACTAGTCCTAGTTTAACAACTTAGTAAATATCAATGACTTTATAGGATGAGTGTGTGCATATGTGCACATTGTGTCTGCATGTGCTTGAGGATGTATCTCTTAAATATATAAATATAACCTGCTCTAGTCTGTATAATGTTACTTATATGTGAATTTTTTGGACTATTTAGTATTGGATAAGCAATTGTGTGCTTTTCTTTAGAGAAAACTATTTCTCCCACTCTGAGCATTCCTTAGTTGCTTCCAGTTCTTCATCTGTTGTTGAGGCCTCATGAGCTTGTCCCCTCCCATATTAGTGTTATCTATTGGTGTTGTCCTTGTTCAGGGTTTGTGTTGGCTGCCTGTCATGTTGGTAAAATTTCATGGGTGTAGCTCCTCCAACTCTCTTTAACTGTTGTGCTAAAACTCTTGGTTTCAACACTAAATGCTCATGACTCTTTAGTCCTGGGAGATGGGCTGGCCAATTTAACAAGTCTTTATAATCATTTATTGCATGTTAATTGCAATAAAACAGAAATACTGCTACAACTTAAGCATAACTTTAAAAATACATTTCAAACTAATTTTTAAAACAATATTTTCTATGTTAAAGAAAAATGTCATTTACCAGACTTCGTTTTTTCTTGCATTTTTGATAAATATTAAAATGTATTCTACTGACAGTTTATTTTGATCAAGACAAAGTTAATTTATCTTTGTTCAAAAGATAATTACTAATAAAATTTTATCAGTTTAATCATACTTTGTTATACTGAAGTATCTAATATTTTATACACTGAATTGGTATTTCTTTTAAGCTCACATGACTTTGTCTCTTATACAATTTAGATCATATTTGGGGGTTTATCATACAGGCATTTGTAGACTGAACCAGAGGCTAGCAGACAGTGAGCTCACCTGATACTTTGTAGGTTGTGATGAAAAGTCAGGAGCTCCCTGCCTGGTTTGGAATCCACTTGAAGTTAGTTATGACTCATAGAGCGTCATCCAGCAGGGCCTTCTCACAACTCTTCTTTGACTCAGTAGAAATAAAATGAGCCTATTCTGACTGTCAGAATCAATCACTGAACATAGATTGAACAACACATGAAAGTCAAGGCCAACCTACTGGATTCAGTTTATACAACAGAGTTTTCTCCTTGAATGCTCTATACATTACTTGCATCACCCTGTGTTTTCTATTCCAGGACCTACTCTTCCCAAGACTCATGTTAAAACGGCCTCTCTTGGCCTGGCCGGAAAGGCAAGGTCCCCTTTGCTCCCCGTGTCTGTGCCAACAGCCCCTGAAGTGTCTGAGGAAAGCCACAAGCCTACAGAAGATCCAGCGAGTGTAAGAACTTTATTCAGAGTCATGCTGTACAATGTGACTAAAACAGTGAGCACGCACCATCATATCAGGGTAGTGCTCTCGTACCATGCACACAGTGAATGTGTAGAGAAAGCTTTAAGGAAAAAGGACATATACCAGGAGTTTAGTCCAATTAAAGATGCATTTGTTCTTAAGGGCAGGCTTATATAAAAGAATATTAACTAATCCTTGAGTTTATAATAATTGAATATGGACATATTTTGTATACATGTGTGTATTTATAAATGTGTGTGTACACACGTACACACACACACTGTGATTACTATGCAATATATTGAAATCATGTAAACAAAACTATAAGTTCACTGTTTAAATAATATTTAACTGAAATCTATATTCTAAGAGATTTCCTGAAATTGTCATTGTTTTTAAAAGCATAGAATAGCATATATATGTATATATATGCATATATATATATATATATATATATATATATACTTCAGAAGAAAATGGAAAATGTAGAAATGAAAATGGTGTTTGAGAAGAGAAAAGTAGCAGAGAGGGGAATACTGGTTGGAGAAATATTTAAGCATAAGGAAAGTTGGTCAAAAGAAGTGAAGGAGTAGTGAAAGTTTTACCAAGAACGAAGGCTGCCTGAAAGCATTGCAGGGAAACTGCCAGTCTTCCAACCCAAATAGAAATGAACAGGAGAGCATGACACAGTCGCCAGAAGTGAGGCAGTTGTCTAGGTGTTGACCATAGTAGTGGGGCCTGGAGGGCTGAGGAAGAAGGTAAGGCTGAACTTAGCCGAAGCTAAGTTATATGGAAAATACTTTTGAAAGTATGCTGGCTTATAAGCTGATTAAAAACACACTTAGGAAATAAAATGAAAGTTTCATTAGTTAAGGAAGGGAGATGCTCTGTTCTAAAGGGAAAAGTCAACTACGACTAAATTAGAAAACTCGATGAAAAATTAATGATAAAGGGGAAAATAGAAATTTTGAGAAGAAAAAATACCTCTACTATAAAAAGTGTGCTATGGCATACTGAAATGAGGCTGCCTAAAGGCAGCTGTTTGGAATGTTAGAGTGCTTCTGAACACTGTTCACAAGGAAACATTTCAAAGACTCATATAGAATTAACATATCAGATATTTTTGACTATCAAAAAAGTGAAAGGGAAAAATTTTAAAAAAAATTAGATTTCTATCTTATTACATTTGGATTTTTTTTTTCCCAAGCACAGACTGTGAAAGAAAACTTGCCACTATCAACTAGTTTCTGTTTCCCCATACACAAAAAGTGACTTTCAGCAAATTTTCAAATCTTACAATGATAAAACCTCAGTAACATCCAAAAATAAAAGCAGCAAGTACAATCAGTTTCGAAGAGTCTATGCAACTATCAGTTTCCTTGGCTAATATTAATTTCATCAGAAATATGACTGTCAAAAAGAAAATATTATCTCATTTGAATAACAGATAACACATTTTCATGACTTTTTGCAAATTAAATACTCTGAAGCATAAAGTAATAAACAACATTAAAAAACAAGGAAATCAGTGATGCACATTTTTGTCTGATATTTGGCAGAAAAACATTACATGTACAAGATTAAAATTTCAAGGCTCTCTTGTCAGAATACAACTACCTATTTCAATATGTGTCTAGTCGCTTGATTTGTGATCATGTCTTAAAATTAGGTCAAAATATTAAATTTACAAAGTGCTTTGTATTAGAAGTTCTAATCCTAATGTCAAATGACCTGTTGTATACTTAACGCTGACTGAAAATAGTGAAGACAACGGATATGGTATTTAGAGCAGTAATAAATAACTGTATGGAACGTGTCCCCCGTATGTACCCTAGGAAATGGGCCTTCAGGAGAGCTAAATGGGATAACAATTGAGATGTAATATGAATAAATTAATAAAATATATTAAAAAAGAAATACTTGTATGAAAGGGAAAGTAGAAATGGGACACATTTAGATCAATAGCTTCCTATAAGGTAATAATGTGAACACCTGTATAATTTAAAATTTTCTAGGAGCCAAATTAAAAGTGTAAGAACTGATAAAATTTAATTTAATGCTGTCTTTTCTTTAATCCAATAATTTGCATATATTAACACTTGATAAATATAAAACAAACGTCAGTAAGATATTTTCCTTCTGTTTTCACATTACACGTTCAGAATCAGATGTATGTCTTATATCTGAAACACATTTGAATTTGGACTAACCATTATTTCAAGTATCCAATAACTGCATTAAAATAAACCACCCAGACAACCAAGATGGCAAAGCAGAAAATGTCTGTCCGGGCACCAGGTATAGTAGCACACGCTTTTGATCCCAGAACCGAAAAGGTAGAGGCTGGTGGAACTCTGTGAGTCTGAGGTTCTCTACTGAGAATCTACCTCCAAACAACAACAACAACAACAACAAGAAACAGAGAAAAGGATCAAGTAAACATTTCACTACAACTTCATTCTCTTTACACAAGGCAACGTGATGGGCCAATGGGCTACTTTTCAATCCTTGATCAGCTTTGAATGGTATCTGACTAAACTGTTCATTAACATGCTCATATTCATTAAAGAAGCTCATGGGTTGACAGTGCCTATGTGTCTTGACCATTTTCCCATCTTGTGTGGCTCCTATAATACAAATTCTGCTGGTGGTCCCTGGGGATGATGGCCGCTGACTTAGCAGGACAAAAGGGCCTCTCTGACCACGATACATACCACGTACTGCTTCTTGGCTGCATGGAGTACAAGTGATGATGAGACCGTGGTCTCAATCATATAACTGATTGAAAGGAACAGTTCAGAATGTCATGTCTATATTCATTAAGACAAACTACCTAAGAAAGGAGGAAAGGGAGGGAGGGGACTCTTTACTGACTAGTTACCCGCAGGCAGCATTGATGCATTGGACATATTCACTGAGGCGAGCCTGCTATTCCCATTTGACAAAAAGACGAACTAAAAGCAGCAAGTATACAAATGCTCAAACCATTTCCTCATTAAATCAAAAGTCCTAAGGCCAGTAACTTGGATGAGTAGAAATCCCGGAACTCACAAATAACGCGATACAAGTGACTCACAGTGGTTGAATGGTGATGCCTTCATTAAGAGTTTGCAGGTCAGCCTTTTAATTTATATAATAAATGTAGGATGCTGCAAGACTTCCCTCACACCTATGCAAAGCACTCTGGCTTAAGACATAAACTGCGCTTCCAACTCACAAGCTAAAGTCATAATCTACATATTTCTTACCAGTCAAGAAATGCAGTTGTCATGCGGAATTCAAAGTCTATGTCATGTTATTAAAAATAAAACACTGATGCTGATCTTTAGATACTCTTTAGATACCTCTTTACAGATAGCCTCTCAAAATGAAAAGGAATTAATCTATTGAACATGAATCACATGTCAGACACTGACATGCAGGAAGCATGTCCCAGAATGCTCAGAATAAACTATAAAATAGGCACCATTAACATTTTTCAGGCAAGTAAAACTATATATCAGAGAAATCTACTAGTTTGTCCATTACTACAAAGCTAGCAATTTGTAGAACATGATTTTTAAATTAACTGTGCAGCCTTTTCCCCACTAAAGGTACAGAGTCCAGAGAAGCAGTAGTCAAAAGTTTCTTTCTAGTTCGTTTTCTATCACAAGTTCATTCAGTTAAAATATGATGAGAAATGATCTAGCTATAGGTCCCTGTGTCAAATTCAAGAACAATAAGTGGCCAAATAATAAGTAGATCCTTCATAGAAGGAGCCTTCCAAGACATAGTACTAACTTGCTTCTCATTTTCTCTTTAGGTATATGAACAGGATGATTTGAGTGAACAAATGGCAAGTTTGGAAGGGCTAATGAAGCAGCTTAATGCCATCACAGGTTCAGCCTTTTGACACATGTTTCTGAAACATTGAAGTTTTCCAGGAACTTTACAGCATACCAATTATCCATAAACAGCACACCTGTGTCTAAAAAAACTCTAACCAGAATACAGGTCAACTGTCCGGACCACTCAGTTAAGGAACATCTGAAGCAGTTCAGAAGAAGTCAGCGTACTATGTGGACATCAGGAAATGTACAATGATGGCCATGAGGTCCCTAAGATGCATCTTCACCGCCAAGTCAAGGCTGAAGCTGCTACCATAGTTCTGGGTCTTTGTCACTGCAGTGACCGTGGTGTCATAACTAATGCCTACATTTTCTTTCAGTGAGACCTTTCATTTTCTGCGTCTGTCTAGTCTCACAAAATACAAGTGCATTATTTCAGCCTGTACCATGCTATAGCAAAGCAACACAAACTCACTATTTTTGTTTTCAACTTTTAATTACAAAGTGACCATGGTAATTCTCTCACTCCATAGCACCAAAGGATTGGATGTTTCCCTGACAGCATAAAACGTAAATAAGCAACTGAACAGAAGGCAGTGAATGCTTGTTTATAGCTCAGTCATTCATTTCTCATAAGTGGCAGATATTAGTGAGTGGGTATAAAATTTTCTACCAATTTTAGCAAGTATTTGTAAATCCATTCTTGATTAACGTTTATGTCTAGTGTGTAGGAACTTAAAAATCCTCAACTGGTGGCATCCTGCCAACAACACCTTTCTAGAAGGAGAATACAATATGCAATCTTCTCAGACACATGGTGATTGTGTACTTAAGCTTGTGGTACGACGCTTTTCAATTTGAGTGGCTTCTGTGCCATTCCACACTGTGATGGCCTGTCTGAGTTAAACTAAGGCTTCTTCTTCAGGAGATTGGCCAGAAGAATTCCACAATCCTCCATCCTCATCATCCCCTACTTCTCCTGGGCAAGTAGCCTTAGGTAAAATGGCCAACTCCATTCATCATACATTCTGTGTCCCCAGTATCCCTCTGTGGAGATAGTAGACTTCCTGAGAGCAAGCTCAAAGAAAAGAAAGAAAGAAAAGGAGAATGACAGACCATTTCCCAGAGTCCTTTTCATGAGTGACTTCACTTCCACCTATAGCATCTTCATTGAGCTGTGCAAGGCAACATTGACAGATGTTGACCACAGGCTCTGTTGTCAAGGCAACCTTCCATACCATGCCTAAGACAGAGTCAGAGAGAAGAGAGGGGTGGGTGCCACGTGACATCTGACACATCATAACTCCTGTAGGTATTTTTCAAAGCAGCATCTTAAACTGTGGACTAGAATTTTAAACTTCTATTGCCATGTATCTAAAGCTTGAAACTAGCTGAAATTAAGAACATTCTGTGCATTCCCTTTTAGTTTATGAATTTTCAGCTGTGTTTGGAGTTAATCCCTATTTATGCAGCTGAGTCGCCAAAAGGGAGCTAGTTTGCATATTTATCAGTTAGGTGACTCGAAAACCCAATGAGAGTTTCAACTGAATTATTCCTTTCAGCTCTGCCTTTGATTTCAAGCTTGAGTAGGTCATAATTTTAAAAGAGCATGGCAAGGATAGGATCTTTACAACCTAATAGCTCCTTTTATTAGGTGGGTAATTATATATGAATCCCTGAATGAAATATTTTGAGCAAAATGGCACTGTAACAGAAATAATAATTCAGATTATTTTTTTACAGTTTTATGTCGGAAAGGAAATCTGAGTCAGAGGGCTTGTTCAAATGGTTCATTAGAAAGTCTGGTCCATTTGCAAATGTTTCCTTCAACAAGAGTGCTTGTTTGATTTACTGAGATTTTATTTTTCTGGAAGTACTTTCGAAAGGCTATGTGATGTTATTTAATTGGACAGAATGCTTTTGTTCAGTATCTGGGCACTTGGGAAGACAACTTTCAACTGACCTGAAATAAAGCATTTCTTAGCATAGCATTGAATACTTCAAAAAACAACCCATTATTACAAGCTGGAAAATGTTTATTAAACTAGCATAACTTTCTCAAAATCCCAAAATATGCTCCCCTATCTAGTATCTATAAAAAAGATACTATACTATAAAAAAGAACCATTATTTGGAGGCATGAGCGTCAACTCAAATTTCAGTTTGGGGTGTGCTACAAACTTCAGATTTAAGGGAATGAGTTAGCATGGAAAGCCTTTCTGTAAAATCTAGCTGGAAAGTCAAGACAAACAGCATTTCCACAGGACTCTAGGCCTTTACACTCAGTCCATAATATCAAGAAGTATAATCTTTAAAAGTCATTGTAAGTATGTGATCCATTTTTTGTGAGAGTTATATTTCTTCCACACGCCCTTGAAACTTTCAATAAACAAATATAATAATTTGATTTAGCAGTTGCTGATTCTAGTAAGTCACATTGCTATTCCTTGCCTACGCAGCAGGATCCATTTATATATACTCAGGAGACTGGTGTTATCAACCAAGAGATTTTCATGTACAATTAGTTCAACATGGCTTCAGCAGTGCTCTTTTTTCCACCCATATCCCTTCCAGAGAGATATGTGTATACAAGAACCTTGCCCAGGTTTCCAAGTGACATTTTAATTCCCTGCTCTCTTCTGATAAGAAAGACTCTGTGAATGGTGCAAGGCATCCTGGTATGGTTCCTTCTGAGTCTAGTTTATGAAGTATATGGCCCTTTAAACTTATAAATCTCTTTGACTCCCATTGGGCAAAACTAAACAGGCAGCCAGCATCTCTGCCACTAGGAATCAATTCTCTGTGAAAATGCAGAAAAATCAACCTTGGCAGCAGGACTCGGGTTTTTACACACTTTGCTGAATTGCAAAGCAAGAGTCTGCTCTTGAAGAACTTTGCTACTTTTTTTTTTCTATTTCATTTTGATAAGAAAGAAATTTCATTCCTCCAGATATTTCAGCATTTGTTTAAACTGGCAAAAATGAAGGTAGCTCAAAGCATATACAAAACATTTGTATAATGCTCTGGTCAAAAGTTAAGTATTTTTTTTTTAGTGATTTACACTTAATGGGAAACTAGTTATAGCTGCCTCCATATAATAGACCCATAATCTTCTAGAATATTTAAATAATACAGCCTTATATTTGGCTTTTATTAAATACATACTCAGCTGAACAACCCATAAATAAAATATTCAAGCCACTGTTGTAAGAAGCAGGCTTATTTATGGCTTTATCTTAGGGACTGAATGTAAATTAGTTTGGATTTCTTCAAAATAAATATTGTTAAAAAGGAGGTGTGTGCTTCATGCTCTGCGAAGGGTAGCATCTACAGAAGGAGAGTCCGTACATTTTTACACTGAAGCTTGTCATTCACTGGCTTTCCCAGTAAACAATTCCTCAAGCCTAGGACTCTCCAAAGCACCCTTGGATTGTGTGCTCGGAGATAATGTTGAAACATCACTCTTTTTCAGATCCTTCTCAGATCCTTACTCAAAAAGAGCATTTTATTTTATTATTTTTTTTTCAATGGTGACACTTTTATTTGAGTTTTTTAGTGCCATCTGTTCAAGGTTACAGAGTCAATCATTTAGTAAAGATATACTGAACCAAGCCATGTGACTAAAAATATGATGGGGATGTTGAGATTAGGCAGGTAGATTAAAAACAAATGTTTGCAGGCATGCTGATCACTGTGCTATGGTGTTTAATCCAGTTGATCCCAGGTGCTTGTTTTCCCCAGCATCACACTGGAAAAGATGTAAGCCACAGTGAGAACTTAAGACAATGACACTTCAGAATCAGACTACTCCTTCCTTACCCTGGCTCAGTCCTATTTTATCATTTTCATCTCAGGTCACATTGAAGAAGATCAGGATATAGGCCAAGGGAATGGAAATCAAACTCCCATGTCTTATGCAAAGCAAACTGACATAATAAACAACATAGCAAAAAGAGCATTTTAAAGTCGCCTCCAAATGGAGCACAGTGTCTTAGACATAGTAGATAAACTGTGAGCCCAACAAAAAATAACTTCTTAAGAGGCTGCCTACAATTTTACGTAAAATCTTATCCCAAGACCAGAGTTCTAGTGGTTTGGGGATGCTCATGTCCAGGCAGTGAAACAAAGGAAAATGGAGAACTCCCAAGTCCTGGATGAATTTTAAGAAAATAAAAGTAATATGAACTTTTAAAAGATGCAGTAATTAGAGACTATATAGTCTCCCTTTCTTACCCAATTCTCCTTATGCAACTGTAGGCTATCCCCAAGGCCAAAATTTAGTATCATGGCCTGGTATACCTGGTATACATAGTTATCATGATTTAAAAAAAAAAAAAGCCTAGGGCACTGTGGATCTGTAGAAACCCCCATACACTCAAGTCCAAACCTCCTTTCCAAAATAAAATTTAAAGTAATGTAATCCTCCTAATTCAATATTTATAGTATGACTTTCAAAAGTCATTTAAATATTTAAGTATCATTTAAATGTTACTACAAAAAGCTTTGTCCAGTATGTTTAAAATAATTTGGATACTTTAGAAAATCAGAGTTAAGTGTTTTTGTGATACACCTTCCAACTGAAAATATATTCTCCATGCCTCAGTCTGCCTTGTAAATAAAAAATTGCTTCGAAAACTTTCTGATTTGCAAAAGAAATGCTGTATTTCTTGTCAATGAGGTTAGATAAGAGACAATGTCATGCCCATATCAGCAAACGAGTATAACTTCTGATCAGGCCCACCCCTTCTGCTATTGGATAACTTTTCACCAGGAAGACTTCCAGCAACAGAGCAACACTCTGAAGGGTGTTTTTCTCTTGATCTCAGCTTTGTGCACTATCATCTTATGATATTTTTTGTTGATAGGAGAGCAACAGCAAAACTGTAGTAAGAAATCGCAAATACAGAGGCATGGGCCAAGGGATCTCACTGTGTGTTTGATGTGTATTTTCAGATGCAAGAAAGGAATGTTGGAGAGGAGGAAAAAAATGTGTTTTTTATTATTGTAGGGTAAACCTGACAATTCTGAACTTTGTGAATTGTCAGATTGTTTGGGGGAAGGGTGGGTGGGTATGAGGGGTACTTTTTATAAGTAATATTTAATTTATTATTTAGAAGTGGCTTCTTTTTGGATAATTTATGATACGAAGGGAGAAATGGTTGGTATCTAGGCATGGCTGTTAAAGCTGCAGTGTTTTGTATTGCAGAAGGACCAATTTAAAAACGGACTGTCCACTGCTGAGCATGGGGGAATGTCCAGGCCAGGCAAAGCCTTCAGTAAAGTTCCACCGTCACCACCTTCTCCCTCTCTAGGGTTTCAAAGAAGATACACCAAACCTAAAATAACTCGAGTAGCATTTTGCATACCAGTGCTATTCCATCTCTCAAAGGGCTTTGCGACTCAAATTGTTAGTGTGATAGTGATGCATTTATTTGGTAGAAATGGGTATACTACAGCTTTAATAGCCTTAGTGGGAAAAGATGCTTTTTGTTGTTGCAAAACACTTTTTAATAGAAAGGTGTTTTGAGCCTACAAAGAGTCTCTTGGAATTGTCAGACTCTAGCATTGTTAACCAAATTAGAGTAGTGATTGCAATATTTAAGTGTAAATGTTGTTCTATGAGAAAGGAAGCTTGCTTACAGTTTAAAAAAACGATGACTGTTTCTACACATGAACTTGTATACTGCTACACGAGGAAAAGGGGGTTTTGTAATCACTGTAGAACAGTCTCATATTCATTTTTTATAGAAATGTTATTCCAATGGTGCATTTTTGTTTAATAAATAAAGTTTTGATACAAAATGCTTTATTCACATTATTCATAATAAGTGGCTATTCTTCCCCAGCACCCAGTTGTAGTCTTCGCCTTTTCCAAACCTACTTTATTTAGAGTTCTTTAAATGCTTATGCCTCCCTTCCAACCCACCTACCCTAGACAAGAGATAAAGGAGGTTTAAGGGAACAGGAGAAGTAGGTCTTTTTAAATTCAGTTCCAGGGAGTGATTTCCTGGTATAGTTGGCACAGTTTCAACAGACCAGCCATTCCAGCAAAGTTGCTGCTGGAACCTAGAACAGCAGCCAGAACCCAGAACCCAAAGCATTCTCTGGAGCAGTCTCTCTAGGAGCATCTCGAAGTGGAGCAATGAACAACCAAACAATACCAAGACCCAAAAAACCTGGCCTCCTGTTTTAGGCTGTACTAGGATGTTTTTCAGCTGGAAAAACCAAACCGCCGAAGAAGTGGTTCTCCTTCTACGTGGTTAAACATCACCTGTTCTCTCACAAGTCTCACACAAGTCTCTCACAAGTCCCCATCCCACACTTGGGATCAAAACAAAAACATGTTTACATCCACTAATTGTAACTAACTTCAGCTCTGGCTGGTCCACACCTACAATCTTTTATTAACATCGATGGTAGTACTTTGTCAGTAGCTTGTCATATCTTATTACACCCTTAAACAGTTTTCCTGCACATTCCCAATTTGTTCTCAGTCATAGCTGCTAATATCTGCACCGTTTTTATTGCAGTACTGTCTGTCCTAGGCTGCTAGAACTTGATTTACACACCTGCATGGGAGAAATGGAAAATTCAGGTCCCACCTTACACACAGCAGCTAAATAGTTCAAGGTCTTTCCTTTAAATCAGTGGTTCTCAACCTGAGGGTCACGATACCATAGGGATCATATATCAGATACCCTCTACATCAGTTATTTACATTATGACTCATAACAGTAGCAAACTTACAATTATGAGGTAACAACAAAAGATTTTATGGCTGGTAGGGTCACCACAACATGGGGAAATGTATTAAAGGGTCACAGCATTAAGGAAAGTTGAGAACCATGCTCTAGATAGCGTCAGCTGTGAGAATTGATCAAACTTACCTCCAACCAGGACATAAATTCTACCTATATACAGATGCAGAAGTCTCAAAATACTCTTTTACAGGATCACACTACTGAGAATGTGCCTGTGTTAGCTTTCTTCCTTTTCTTCCCATCACGACCGTTCTTGTCCCCTAATGCTTTCAACCAGAAGCGTGTATGGTAAAGCACTTTCACACACACATCTTCAGGTCAGGGCTTGAAGAATTTATCCACAACAAGATCACTGTAAATCAATGAAGTATTTTTCCCATTTACTAATATTTTAAGACAAAATCAGAACGTTGGGAAACCATGTATCTTTTATAATATATAGTTATGAGGACATATATGTATACACACATATATGTGTGCATGTACGCATGGGTTTTAATAGATTAGCATACACAATATGGTCTGGGCAACGCAACAGTAGTATCTGAGACAGGAGTGGCTGAGAACCTGGTAGTTACATGTGCACTGAGATCACATATCACACATCACAATAGACATCACAGTAGTCCCCAGCACTGGATGCCTGCAGTGCCTCTGGTCGCCAGGCTATGTTCACTCTAATACTGGGGAATAAACACTGCAGCCACAGGATAGATGCACTTCCCAGTGAGAGTGCAGGCAAGCATTCAAGAGGCAAAAGGTTCCTTTTGGCGTTTTCTTTTTATCTGGTATGCCACCAAAAGGTGGGACCCACATTTAGGTAGGATTTCTAGCTTCAAATATTCTGACCCAGAAAGTCCTCCACTAGAGTGCTGGACGGTTTGCATGTAGTTGATTGTTGATCCATTCACACTGAAAACTGAGATTACCCATCAGACATCCAGCCCTTGTCAACTTGACTTCCAATCATATATCCAAAAGAAATATGATTGAGTAGGTTCATAATTTTGCCTACCGTGACATTACTCTCCCACCTACAGTCATAAATGGATTATATATTGTAGGATGGGTGTCAAAATCCCTTGAGGAATGGCTTATCTTTTAGTATTTAATAAGTTAAATATGATAATATGTATTTAGAATAAGTAACCATTGGTGTGATCTCAAATGACATTACATTACATTGTAAAGAAATGTGGGGGAGAATACACAAATATCTGCTCAATAAATTTATACACGTGCACAAGCATGCTCTTAGCAAAAGAGGACAGGATAGAAACCCTCATGTCAATTCTCATTTCTGAAACCGGCCACGTGATCTCAATGGTACTCGCTTTTCTCTACTACCCATCATGTATTTCCTCCACTCTTAGCAAATACTTCAGCAGGTCTTCACTCTTTCCCTGGAGATGTGCCCCGTACCTTCGCCACTGAAGGTTATAAGACATTTGTCATCCTGGCAGAAATACAAGCCCCCTCAATTCAAACCTTCTAGGTCATCGGAGCATAGAATAATGGGAAGAGGAATCAATCATTTCCCATTTCCACTGCCACCCCTTGATTCTTGGACCCATAAAATACAGTTATGGGAGAAGCTGCCACATAGTGGACCCTGATTCAAAGCATAAACAGCCTTCTCTAGCTCCCTGCTCCAGTCTGTAACTACTCTTTTTCTTTTTTCTTCCTTTTTTTTTTTCTTTTTTTAAAAGGGAGAGGGCATTTTATTAGAGCCCAGGGGTATCAGCTTTGGGCAGCAGTGGAGGGTAGCTTCATGTATCTCTTTATGGGGGCATGGATTACTTTTTTGGCCAGCCCAGCCAGCCTCCCTTGCTTTGCCACAATACACTGTCAGGCCAGTGGTTCCATCCTGCTGTGCAGGTGACCTGCTGGTTATGATTAACATGGCAAACTAGGCTGTGGTCAGACTGTAGGGGAGGAGCCCCTCCGCAAGCCCCCCCCTTGGTATAGGGGCAGGGAATAGAGTGGAGGAAGGAGTTTGAAAACAGGAAGATAAGAGTGAGGGCATAACAATCGAGATGTAATGTGGATGTGTTATAATAATTATTTTTTTTAATTTAAAAGATCATTCTTTGACAGTAGTTTGGGCAGAAGCATTACGGTCAGGAAATGAAATTTCATAACCAAAATAAATACCAATTCCAGTAAGGACAAAGTGCTACCCTTTCAGTAAAGAGAGTGTCTCAGCATAGCTGAGATAAAGGCTACTCACTGTCTGGTTACACCATCAATGTGTGCCATAGCAGGGGCTCAGTGTTGGTTTCTGCTGCTAGCAGATACAGCACTCAACAGCAGTCACATCCAGGTCAGGGTTGGTAATGCAGGTCTGTGTTGTCAAGGCCATCTATGACCCCTCTACCTCTACCACCGTGGCCACTTTGTTCAGTGGCTCCCTGGACAAAGGCAAGAATGGCGAGAGAAAGAGCTTGACTGCAAACAGTTAGGATGATCCTGTGTGATTACTGAATTCCTCCGCCTTAGCTTAAGTCATCTTTTGATAAGCATTCATATGGGGCACATGCATTCTCCATGCCCTTTGCCCGTTTGGAGAGATGTGCCCACATACCTCTTCCCAGATGCCCCAGCAGTTTTCTAATCAACGTTCCTTCCAAATCTCTGACCGTATATCACTGCAGAACTATTGTGAGAGTTTCTGCCTTCATCCCAGTTCCAATGTGCTATGGGCCTCCTGCTCCTGCTACCATGATACTTTGTGCAGTCAGACTGCTCCGGATCTGCCACTCACATCCTTGTATCCTGGGTTCAGGCCAACTACACTCCACAGCTGCTGCTGTTGTGGTTGGCTGTTCCATGATACAGTTATCTTCAAAATGCCAGGGTCTTTGCAACTGGGCTGTGATGTCACCAATAGCCTCTCTTGGGCTCCCCTTGAGTCTCTTATGCCACAACATGATACCAAGCCTCAACTTCCCTCCATGGCCCCTTCAATCCTGGGGCATTGCCTGCAACTAAGGCTGCACATTGGTAATACCATTCCAGGCCTGTTTTTAAGAACTCCAGCCCTGCCATATAGTACCAGGCCTCAGCTGCTTTCCATGAGCCTTTCATGCCTATAAAACCAGTGGCACTTGGCTGACTTTTTTGGGGGATTGGGGATTTCGAGACAGGGTCTCTCTGTGTTAGCCTTGGCTGTCCTGGACTCACTTTGTAGACCAGGCTGGCCTCCAACTCACAGTAGTCCACCTGCCTCTGCCTCTCGAGAGCTGGGACTAAAGGCATGCGCCACCACACCTGGCTTGAGCATTATTGAATTCAGATGCCAGCAGTGGGTCCTCTCAAACTCAGCTTCTGGTACAGACCTGAGGATATTCCCACAAGAGTTTATCTTGAAGATGCTGATCTCTGTTAATCATAGCTGATTCTTATGCTCCAGCGGTCCAGAACTACAGATTCCTTTTTAAAAATTATTTATTTATTCACTTTACATGCCAATCGAAGACCCTTTCCTCCCCTCCTACCAGTCCCACACTCCCTCTGTCTTCCCTCTATCCCTTCTCCCTTACTCCTCAAAAAAGGGGAGTGCCCCCTCCACCAACCTACCCCAGTACATCAAGTCACATCAGGATTGAGTATCATCCTGTGTCCTGGCGATGCAGTCCCACCATGGGGGAAGTGATTAAAAAGCAGGCAACAGAGTCCATGTCAGGAGAATGCCACCACTCCCCTCACTAGGGAACCCACACGAAGCCTGAGCTGACTATTTGCTACATTTGTGTAGAAGGTCTAGGTCCAAACTATGCACAATACTTGGTTGGTGATTCAGTGTCTTCAAGCTCCTCTGGACCCTGATTATTTGGCTCTGTTGTTCTTCTTGTGATGCTATTGCCTCGTCCAGGTTTTCAATTCTTCCCCCCACCCCCCAACCCCGCCACTTTTCCAGACGACTCCCTGCTCTTTGCCCGATGTTTGATTGAGAATCTCAACATCTACTTCAAACTGCTGCTGGGTGGAGCCCCTCAGAAGACAGCTATGCTAGGCTCCTGTCTTCAAGCACAGCAGAGTATTGTTGGTAGGGTCATGTTTGGCTCTCTCCCATGGGATGGGTCTCAGGTTGGGCTTGGCATTGCTGGGGCATTCCCTCAATCTCTGTTCTATCTTTATCCCTGCACATTTTGTAGGCAGGGTAAATTTGGGGAAATAAAATAGACAGTAGAAGTGGTTAAAGATAGGGAACATGGTAGTAGAGGGAAAATGAAAATAAATGAGGGTGCAGATTAGACCTGGGGAGAGTAGGGGGCAGGAAGACAGAGTGCCTGTGGAGAGAAGAGAAACCATAGCCAGGGACATCTCTGTGACAAGCTGGAGACCCACAAAAGGGTAGGCTTCTGGGAAGATGCGGGGATGATTCTAGCGGAGACTCCTAGTATCAAGGGTCATGGATACTGAAGAGGACACCCTCTAGCTAGACAGGACTCATAGAGGAGGTAGGAAAACACCAAGACACCCACGAAAACTTCAACCCCAAAATTTATCCAGCCTAAAAGATGAACTACAGAGTCTTAATTCAAAATATCAAACAGCCCTGATAAAGTCTTTAAGGGAGGCTATGAAAGAGTGCTGATTAATGGCTTGCTTCCCATGGCTTTTTCAGCCTATTTTTTTTTTATAGCATCCATGACCACATGCCCACAGATGGCACTGCCCACAGTGAACTGGGCATCGATCAAGAAAATGTACCCACAGACCGTTCGTTCTCAAAGGACTCTGTCTTGTGTCAAGTTGACACAAAATGAACCAGCATTCCCACTATGATGAGCTTCTAGCCCTTTGAAACCATAAGCAAGAAAAGAAAAAGGAAAAGAAATCCTTCTCCTTAGCTTGCTTTTGGTTGTGTCTTTTTGTTACAGAGAAGAAAAGTAGTTCATAATTAATGTGTAATCAGTTCTAAGATGAAGTAACATGCTAATTAAAATTTTGTTAAATGTTTTGTCCAAGCAAGAACTGTTCTGTAATTACTTGCTGAAAGGGTCTTATAGTCTTTCTCATTTTCTTCAACCCATTACTATTCCATTAAAAATGATTTAAAAATCTGCAAGGAATTGGTGAGCCCAGTTCACCTCTGTTAAGAATGTCAAGGGGAATAATCACTGTGTTAAACTATGTGGAAATTCCTAAATAAAACAGACATCAGAGTCTGATCTTGCAGTGCCATTTCTCCATATCTGCCTAAAGAAGTGAAAATAAAGACTCAACAGGCATTTGAAAGCCTGAGCCACCCACATGTTTCCAGGAGTTGTATCCATAACATCAAAAATATAACAGAAACTCAACTGTCTATAGAATACCAAAAAGGAAATATAAAGTACATTCATAGACTGGAAGATCATTTATCAGTTTAAAATATAATAAAATATTTTCACATGTTTCAGTGTGAGTAGACCTTTAAAATATTATGTTTTGTAAAATAAGCCAAGCCCCAGATACAAATACAAATATGATGTTATTACACTGATATGAGATGCACAGAAGTAAAATTCAGAAGTAGAAAATAAACAGTAGTTGTCAGTGACTACAGGTTAGAAGCAAAGAGTAGTGTTTGCTTAATAGGTACAGATATTATGTTTTGGAAGATTAAATTTTTTCTGGAAATGGACGTGATGAAGACAGTACAACAAAAATGTAGGCACACTTAATATTAATAATCTATACATATTCAAATGGATGATGTGGTAAATCCTATTTTACATCTATTTTACCACAATTTAATATCTCCCAAGTAAAAATTTAACAGAGACAGCTTCTATACATAGAATACACACACACACACACACACACACACACACACACACACACACACACACATATCCTAAGACTACTGATGTCCGGTATCACATTGATTACATTAATGGTGCTTGGTATATGATGATAAACATAAGGGGAACATAAATAGCCATCTTTTTATCATGGGCATATAGGAATTGATTTACATTCAATTTATTTAATCATCTTTTACAAAATAAAGTTCTGTCACAGATGGTTATAGGAGATGATTACCTCCAAAGAAAATGGGTTATTTGAAGAAAAATTAAACATTTCTGGTGTTTCATCTGGGGAGGAGAAACTTAAAGAATAGGCTACTTTCTCTATTGTAGAGACTTTTGAAGGAAGGGTAGAGAATGACTAGGAATATCCTCAAGAACTGTCATTGTTAAGCTGTGTATAAATCACAGCATTTCTTTCTATGAGTATGGAAGGGTGTCTATGTCTGAGAAAAAGAACCAAAGAGGTATACACAGAAGAATCTCACAATCTCATATGGCATTTCCTCATGCATAAAAAAAATCTCCATGAATTACTCATTATTTGATTGTTTGTTTGTTTGTTTAGACATATTTTTAAGTTTTCTACTATTTATAAATTCTGCTGGTCATATTTTCTGTCATTTCTCATCCACATTTTATCTTCATCACACATGATGCATTCCTCTAAATACTCTGTGTAGCCTTTGAAGTGGACTTTACTCATTAAAATATTGAATGTTAATTGTTTGAATTGCCAGATACATATGTAGCCCTAGCAGGTCTAGAACTTACCATATAGCCAAGGCTATATACTTTTCGTATAAATATATTACAAAGTAGTTTGTCAAGAAACCTTTTCAAGTCTTATAAAATAAATATTCCACAAGCCGGAGAACCAAGTTTCATGACTCAGACAATTTTTTTTTAACCTTAGTTTGAAGTTATTTTAACCACTTTGTATTTTGTTTCTTTGTTTTGTATTTGTGCCATTTGTGTTGTGTGACTCCTTTGAGCCACAACTAGGTGAGAAATTATCAAATACAGATCCCAACAGCTTCCTGGATCTATAGTGATTGTTGATACGCGAGGGACAGAAGAGCTGCAAAACATGAAAACCATAAAGAAGATATATTCCTTCCTTTTCTCTTTCTCTACTTACAATTGTTCAAAGATGAGAGATGTGCTCACGGTCACTGTTTGACGTCTTACTCTTTGTGACTGTAGCAATCAACAGTAACCACAGATTAGAGAGAAGGGGCAAGGAAGGTGGGACAAATAACTTCACTGAACATCTGACTCTTATGTCAGCTTGGATATTTTGGTTGGGAGAAAGTCTTATATTTCTAAATAAAGATCACTTGTACTTGTCTCTTTTTATGTATTCTTTGAGAATATATATATATGTGTGTGTGTGTGTGTGTGTGTGTGTGTGTGTGTGTGTATTCCATACATATATTATATATGTGCATGTATGGAATATATATATATATATACTGAAATATGCACAAATCCAGTCTCCATTTTCCCCTCCAGTTGTATCTTTAACATTATAGTTGGTAAAATAACAACTTTCCTCTTCCTTTTCTTGTTCATTTTCTTTATTCTAATACTTTTTTTTTAAATCCATAGATATTTTAATAGGAAACTAGCCTGGAATGCGCCAAAGTAATAATTTAAAAGTCATTGTAATTATTTAAGTATAGATATCTTTGAAACCTCCTAACTTTTATCCTACCTTTTACCTAGGTCTAACTTATTTACCTAGGTCCATATTTAATCCACTTTTTGTTTACCAATTTTTACACTGTTTTGTTCTCTTTTGATTCATTTGCAGCTATTTTTTACTTTTATTAACTTTAGAGATCATAATTTGATACAGTAAAAACTGAGGCAATTATTTCTGAGATAATTCAAATGTTCTCATTAACAGTTCAAAAGATTTCTTGAAATAAATAAAAGAAGTAATTTTTCTGTGATTCCTTTCAGGTTTTAATTAACATTCCTCTTTATATATTAATGACAGTCCCTTAATTTCCCTGTCTTTGCTAATATGTCTTCTGATTCTTTATGTAAGTTTGACAAAATACCTGTTAGTAGAATAATTTTTCACCCTTCTAATATTTCTTAAGAATTTAATTCTTGAACTATTCTTTGAGTTTATGGTGGGTTCCCTCCAGCTATTTTTCTTTTCTTTGTATTCAAGATGAAATTATTCTTTGGTGTGAAGTTCCCCTAACAAAGCTAGCATTTCAATTTTGTGTGTCTGTCTCATCTGTCATGCATTATTCTGATTTCTTTCCCCAAAAAATGTTTTAAAAATTAATTGTACCACTTATTTCATGGGATACGGTAGGCTTAAATTTAAATTAGGAAGGCATCTGAAGCCCACAGTATACTGTCTGGTTCTTTTGCAAATTTTCAATTAATTCTACCCCTCATTGACTTCATATTCATTCTTTCCATTGGTATTTATGAATCTTTTCAAAGTGTCTTAAAAGTGAAGGTAGAAATTTAGTAAAATTGAGGCCTGATAGTGGCTTTAGCTTTATAAATATAATTTTCTATAATTAGACAGGTTATAAAAGTACATAAGAAGTAGATAATATTGTTTTAAAATATTTTGCCTTTTTTAAAAGTTGATTTACACATTTGTACAGCACAATGCTAAAGCCATTAAATAAAGGAAGCATCTCGATATCCAAGATGGCGGCAAGCAGTGTGGACTGTGTTTGGAAGCTCCAGTGAACAATTAGGGGAATTGCACAGATTTCTGAGCCAGGAACACGAAGGTCCCAACACCACGGCAGCAGGAGTGCAGCAGGAGTGCAGCAGGAGTGCTCCACGGTTCAGAAGAACCAGGGTGCGGAGGACCTGCGTGCCCCTACACGGGAGGAGTGCAGATTTTCTCGGATCAGAGCAGCGGCGGCACAAGCGGCATCAGCAGAACCAGCAGCAGTGACCGAGGTTTGCAGCTCAGAGCCTTCCAGTGGAGGCGGTTAGTGAGGTGGCTGGTGGGAGTTGCTGCTGGAGAGGGGACACTGGACAGGATTTGGGTCGTGTGGTGCCTTGTGACCCAAACTGGACTCTGCGGACAGTTCTGCCCCAGAGTCCCGGGTACAGCTCAGGGCTCAGTGCTGTGGAGACACTGACTCAGCGCAGCAGGCAATTCTGCCCAAGGCAACAGCTTAGCGCAGCCACGGCTTCCCTGCTGTGATGCAGGCTGGGCGGAGTGCTCAGGTCCACCAAAGGCGCCATCTCAGCGCAGCCGCAGTTCACCTGCTGTGATGCAGGCTGGGCGGAGCGCTCAGTCCCACTGAAGGTGCCATCTCAGAGCAGCCACAGTTCACCTGCTGTGACACTGGCTGGGCGGAGAGCTCAGTCCCACCTGAGGCGCTAGCGCACATCAACGAGCAGTTCTGCTCAAGACACTAGCTCTCCTCAGAGGGCAGTTTTGGGGTGCTGACGCAGGCTGAGGTCAGCACGCAGATTCAGCCCAGAGGCCCTAGCTGGACTTGCCGGGCAGATTAGGCCCAGAGATTCTTCCTGAGCTGTGCACACAGGCTCGGCGGCCCCAAGACTCTGGCTGGACTATGCACGCAGTATAGGTCTGGAGTCCCGGGCTGAATTCAGCGTGCAGAGTGGGTCCATAGTCGCTGGCTGAGCTCGGTGCACAATTCTGCCCCAGAGACTCGGGTGGAGCTCAGCGTGCAGCTTAGGGCCAAAGTCCCTAACCGTGCTTGGCAGACAGATTGGGCCCAGAGTCTCTAGTAGAGCTTTTGGCACAGTCCCGGCTCTAAGACTCTGGTTGGACACAGTGTGCAGTTTGAATCCAGAATTCCTGGCTGAACTGCGTGGATGTTTTGGGCATGAGTCAATAACTGACCACAGCAAGCAGTTTGGCCAAACACCCCTAGCTGAGCTTGGTGCACAGTCCCAGCCAGAAAATTCTGGCTGGACCCTGTGTGCATTTTGATCCCAGAATTCCTAGCTGAGCTCAGCAGACGGTTCAGGCCCTGAGAGTCTAGCTGAGCTCGGAGGGTGGTTTGGGACCAGTGTCCCTGGCTGGACTTGGCAGGGAACCCAGAAGGCTATGGATACCTTGGCCTGACCCAACACTCATCCAGAGACCCAGAACGATTGCAGGACCCACAGCACAGAGGAGCTAAGGATCACTGGCTGTGAGAGCCCAAAACGCCAGGGCTAACCTACTGCCATCCACAACAGTAAAACATCAGAGCTTCCAACCTACGGAAAACATGAGAAAACAAGTGAATCTTCATCAGACTCCCTCCATCCAACTCGGGAAGCTACCCAACCAAAACAAAGCTGGCAAGATGTCTAAAGGACAGCATAAAAGCATACGCAAAAAACCCCAAAACAACATGGCGTCTCCAGTTTCCAGCTATCCCAAAGAAAACAACCCAGAGAGATCAAATACAATGGAAATACAAGAAAATGACCTCAAATCCTTAATAAAGAGCATATTAATGGAGGAAACAAATAAAATTCATAATCAAATACAGGAAGACACAGCCAAACAGGTGAGAGACATAAAAGAAGCACATAGAGTGGAACTGGAAAAATTTCAAGAAAATGCAAATAATCAGATGAAAGAAATAAATAAAACGGTTCAAGCTCTGAGGACCTATAAAGAGGCAATGGAAGAAACTCAGGAATATACAAAAAATGAGGTGAAAGAAATAAAAAAATCAGTTCAAGATCTGAAGACGAAAATGGATTCAATGATAAACACACAAATAGACGAAAAACAACAATGTGAGACCTCAGAGAAGAAGGCGAGCAACACGGAGGTGAGCTTTTCTAACAGAATCCAAAAGACGGAAGAATGAATCTCAGGTCTAGAAGATACAATCACAGATCTTGAAGCAACCATTAAAGAAAATGCCAAATCTGGAAAACTCCTGACACAAAACATCCAAGAAATTCAGGACACAATGAAAAGAAGAAATCTGAGGATAATAGGCATTGAAGAAAGAGAAGATATCAGATTCCAAGGCCCAGAAACTATTCTCAACAAAATCATAGAAGAAAATTTCACCAACCTAAAGAAAGAGATACCTATAAACATAAAAGAGGCCTACAGAACACCAAATAGAATTGACCAGAAAAGGAAAAGTGCCCGTCACATAATAATCAAAACACAAAACATACAGAACAAAGAAAAAATATTAAAAGCTGCAAGGGAAAAGGGCCAAATAACATTCAATGGCAAACCTATCAGAATTACACCAGACTTCTCAGCAGAGACCATAAAGGCCAGAAGAGCCTGGACTGAGACCCTGCAAAACCTGAGAGACCACAGATGCCAGGCCAGACTACTTTACCCAGCAAAACTATCAATAACCATTGATGGAGAAAACAAAATATTCCATGACAAAAACAAACTCAAACAGTACCTATCCACAAACCCGGCTTTACAGAAGGTACTAGAAGGAAAACTACATCCCAAAGGGTCAAGCTACAACCAAAACTACTCAGGAAATAAGTAACTATACCATGGCAAAAACACAGCTACACAAACACTCAATTGGAAACAACATCAAAACGAAGACCCTTAACAGTCACTGGTTGTTAATATCTCTCAACATCAATGGTCTCAATTCTCCAATAAAAAGACATAGACTAGCTGAATGGGTGCATAAACAAGATCCAACATTCTTCTGCATTCAAGAAACACATCTCACCTATAACGATAGGCATTACCTCAGGGTAAAAGGTTGGAAAAAAATATTCCAAGCAAATGGTCAAAAGAAGCAAGCAGGTGTAGCCATTTTAATATCAAACAAGATAGACTTTCAACCAAAATTAATCAAAAGGGATGCAGAAGAACACTTCATACTCATCAAAGGTAAAGTCAACCAAGATGACATCACAGTTCTGAACATCTATGCTCCCAATACAAGGGCACCCACATTTGTAAAAGATCTGCTAAAAAAACTTAAACCACACATCGATCACCACACAATAATAGTGGGAGACTTCAACACCCCACTCTCACTGAAGGATAAGTCATTGAAACAGAAACTAAGCTGAGAAATAACATCATTAACCAATGCCATGGGTCAAATGGATCTAACAGATATCTATAGAACCTTTCACCCAAACAAGAAAGAATATACCTTCTTCTCTGCACCCCATGGAAACTTCTCCAAAATTGATCACATCATAGGTCACAAAGCAGGCCTCAACAGATACAAGAGGATTGAAATAATACCTTGTATCCTATCAGATCACCATGCTCTTAGGATGCAATTCAACAACAACAGAAACAACAAAAAGCCTACACGTACGTGGAAACTAAACAACTCTCTGCTAAATGACACATGGGTCAGGGAAGAAATAAAGAAAGAAATCAAGGAGTTTCTGAAATTCAATGATAATGAGGGAACAACATACCCAAATTTGTGGGATACATTGAAAGCAGTGTTAAGAGGAAAACTCATAGCACTAAGTGCCTTTAAAAAGAAATTGGAAACATTGCACATAAGCAACTTAACAAAACAGCTGGAAGCCCTAGAAAAAAAAGGAAGGAGAAACACCCAAAAGGAGTAGACGTCTGGAAATAATCAAACTCAGGGCTGAAATTAACAAATTAGAAACTAAGAAAACAGTCCAAAGAATCAACAAAACCAAGAGCTGGTTCTTGGAGAAAAATCAATAAGATAGACAGACCATTAGCCAAAATAACTAAAAGGCAGAGAGACAGTATTGAAATCAACAAAATCAGAAATGAAAAGGGAGACATAACAACAGACATTGAAGAAATACAAAGAATCATAAGATCCTACTTTGAAGGCATATATGCCACAAAATTTGAAAATCTAAGGGAAATGGATGACTTTCTTGATCAATTTCACTTGCCTAAGTTGAATGAAGAACAGATAAACAAGCTAAATAGTCCCATTTCCCCTACAGAAATAGAAGCAATCATTGATAGTCTCCCAAGCAAAAAAAGCCCAGGGCCAGATGGTTTCAGTGCAGAATTCTACCAGACCTTCAAAGGCGTGCTAATACCGATACTCTTCAAGCTACTCCAAAACATAGAATTGGATGGAACATTACCAAATTCATTCTATGAGGCCATAGTCACATTGATACCTAAGCCTCACAAAGACTCAACAAAGAAAGAGAATTTCAGACCAATTTCTCTTATGAACATCGATGCAAAAATACTAAATAAAATTCTTGCAAAACGAATACAAGAACACATAAAGGATATCATTCATCATGAGCAAGTAGGCTTCATTCCAGGTATGCAGGGATGGTTTAATATACGGATATCCATCAATGTAATCCACCATATAAACAAACTGAAAATAAAAAACCACATGATATCTCTTTAGATGCATAGAAAGCATTTGATAAAATCCAACACCCATTTATGTTTAAAGTATTAGAGAGATCGGGGATACAAGGCACTTTCCTCAACATAATAAAGGCTATTTACAGCAAATCAATAGCCAAAATCAAAGTAAATGGTGAGATACTCAAGGAAATTCCTCTAAAATCGGGAACAAGGCAAGGCTGCCCACTCTCTCCATATCTCTTCAATATAGTACTCAAAGTTCTAGCCAGAGCAATAAGACAACAAAAGGAGATCAAGGGTATCCAGATGGGCAAGGAGGAAGTCAAACTATCTCTATTTGCAGATGATATGATAGTGTACATAAGTGACCCTCAAAATTCCTCCAGAGAACTCCTACAGCTGATAAATACTTTCAGCAATTTGGCTGGATACAAACTTAACTCAAAAAAGTCTGTAGCCTTCCTATACACAAATGACAAGCTTGCAGATGAAGAAATTAGGAAAACCATACCCTTCACATTAGCCACAAGCAATATAAAATATCTAGGAATTACTTTAACTAAGCAAATGAAGGACTTGTTTGAAAAAAATTTCAAAACTCTGAAGAAGGAGATTGAAGATGACATGAGAAAATGGAGGGATCTTCCTTGCTCATGGATAGGGAGAATTAACATATTAAAAATGGCCATCCTACCAAAAGCAATCTACAGATTCAATGCAATCCCTATCAAAATACCTACACAATTTTTTAAAGACATTGAAAGTTCAATTCTGAACTTCATATGGAAAAACAAAAAACCCAGAATAGCAAAAACGATCTTGTACAATAAAAGGTGCTCCGGAGGAATCTCCATACCTGATCTCAAATTGTACTATAAATCAATAGTAATTAAAACAGCATGGTACTGGCACAGCAACAGGCTGGTTGATCAGTGGAATCGAATTGAAGACCCAGATATGAATCCACACACATATAGTCACTTGATTTTTGACAAAGAAGCCAAATCCATTCAATGGAAAAAGGATAGCATCTTCAACAAATGGTGCTGGTCTAACTGGATGTCTATGTGTAAAAAAATGCAACTGGACCCATATTTGTCACCTTGCACAAAACTCAAATCCAAGTGGATTAAAGACCTCCACATAAAACCAGAGACACTAAGTCACTTAGAAGAAAAAGTGGGGAAGAGCCTGGAACATATTGGCACAGGAGACAACTTCCTGAACAGAACACCAACAGCCCAGGCCTTAATGTCAACAATTCATAAATGGGACTTCATGAGGCTGAGAAGCTTCTGTAAGGCTAGAGACACTGTCAAGAGAACAAAGCGACAGCCTACAGACTGGGAAAAGGTCTTCACCAACCCTACATCTGACAAAGGTCTAATATCCAAAATATATAAAGAACTCAAGAAATTAAACACCACTAAACCAAATAACCCAATTGAGAAATGGGACTTGGACCTAAACAGAGAATTCTCAGCAGAGGAATATCAAATGGCTGAGAAACACTTAAAGAAATGCTCAACCTCCTTAGTCATCAGGGAAATGCAAATCAAAACAACTCTGAGATTTCATCTTACACCCATCAGAATGGCTAAGATCAAAAACTCAAGCGACACCACATGCTGGAGAGGATGTGGGGAGAGAGGAACATTCCTTCATTGCTGGTGGGAATGCAAACTACTACAACCACTTTGGAAATCTATCTGGTGCTATCTCAGAAAACTGGCAATAGGGCTTCCTCAAGACCCAGCTATTCCACTCCTTGGAATATACCCAGAAGATGCAGCAGCACACAACAAGAAAATTTGCTCAACCATGTTCATAGCAGCCTTATTCATAATAGCCAGATCATGGAAACAGCCTAAATGTCCCTCAGTAGAAGAATGGATAAAGAAACTGTGGTACATATACACTATGGAATACTACTCAGCTAATAAAAACAAGGAATTCCTGAAATTTGTGGACAAATGGATTGAGCTAGAGATGATCATAATGAGTGAGTTAACCCAGAAGCAGAAAGACTCAAATGGTATATACTCACTTATATCTGCATACTAGCCCAATGGGCATGTCCCACGAAAGCCTTCCCTTACCAGGAAACTGGGACAGAGGGGAGGACATCCTATTGGGACTCTAGATGAGAGAACCATGTGAGAATAGCAATGTAGAAGGATCCAGTGGGTCCTAGAAACCTACAAGTAGAACATTATGATAGGCAGATTTGGGTCAAGGGGTCCTGCTCAAACTAAGGCCCTAGCCAAGGACAATACAGGTGGTAAAATTTAAACTCCTACCCAGATCTAGCCCATGGACAGGACAGTCTCCACACTTGAGTGGAGAGAGGGATTTGACTTTCTCATGTACTCTGGTGCCTCACATTTGACTATGTCCCCTGGAGGGGGAGACCTAGTGGTACTCAGAGGAAGGACAGCAGGTCACTGAGAAGAGACTTGATACCCTATGAGCATATACAGGGTGAGGTAATCCCTCTCAGGAACAGTCATAGGGGAGGGGAATAAGGGGAAAATGGGAGGGAGGGGAGAATGGGAGGATACAAGGGATTGGATAACCATAGAGATGTAACAAGAATAAATTAATAAAAAAATAAATAAAAATAAAAAATAAAAAAATAAAAAAAGGAATCATCTCTACCACTCAAACATTTATACACAAGATACGTTTATGTGTATATATAACTACTATCCTAATGAGATGCTCTAGACAGGTAAAGAGAAAGTTCTACCAGCCTCCAATCACAGCTCATAAGAACCTTGTAAGACACTTGGTATCTGGAAAGACACTTTCTAAAACACTAAAATTCTAAGTGCTATAAAAAGTTTCATTCAGATCAAAAAAATTACATGAAGAAAGAGACACAGATATTGCAATTTAGGCAGAATTTTAAAAACTAGTCAGAGTTTTGAGTTATATTTGAAGAAGTGTACTGTTTGTAGGGGAAAAAAGAGAAAGTTGTAAAACCAATAATCTAATATCTTTAATGTTACCAGTCATAAAGAAGTATTTTACTTGCTTTTACTTTCAATTTATAGACATCAATGGAGGCTTATTGTGACCCAATGACTGAACAGCAAAAGTAACAGTGACTTTATGCAGATATGACCTCTGCCTTAATCATGCTTTCTATGATACAACAGTATGTTGGAGAAGGCAGATATCTGTAGGCAACTGGGGAGAAAATCGTCCTGAGAATATGTAAGTAGTAATATAAAAATACTCTTGGATATTTGAATCTAGAACAGTGGCTCATAGCCTGTGGGTCACGACCCCTTTGGGTTGGAACAAACCTTTCACAGCATTCACATTATGATTCATAACAGTAGCAAAATTACAGTTATGAAGTAGCAACTAAAATAATTTTATGGATGGGGTCACCACAATAGGAGGAACTGTATTAAAGGGTCACAGCATTAGGAAGATTGAGAACCACTCATCTAGAATACGTAAAAAAGGTCTCAACTAGAGTCCAGGACAGCCAAGGCTACACAGAGAAACGCTGTCAGGAAACAATGACAACAACCAATGCTGGAGTGCTAAGGCACATTGAAAGATTGGCAGGATGATGTGCGACACAAACACAAAGGAATCTATTTAAAATTTCACTCTGAAGAGGATTGATAAAGCAATCATGTCTCCTGTATTTTCTTCTAGTTGTTCCAGTCTGAATATTACGGTGTAGTCAGTATAATACAATGAAATTATTGCTTGGTATTCTTTATTGTGCAAAAAATACTCAGCATTAATTTAAATAGTAACCTTAGCTATTGGTGTCCAAATGAGAATAGTTTCAGTAAAGACTGAGGATAGAAACCAGAACCGAATGAATTAAAGATGGATTACAAGGTTATGAAATACACATAGCAATTGTATCTGCCTTTGGAGAAAATTTCCCACAAAGAATAGAAAACTTATAACTAAATCAAAAAGTAGTCAGGTGTAGAGCAGTGGTACAACACTTCCCTAGCATTCATGAACCAATTTGTTCAATCCCCAAAATTGGAAACAAAGTAAACAAGAGATAAATAGATTTTTCATATTTTAAAAATGACCTCTACAATGTTCAATGTATATTTCTAGAGATCAGGATAATTTCCATTTCAAACTCATCTGTGTAATAAATTTTCAAATGAATTAGCAGTGTAATCTAAGTAAAATCCATTCTGGCAAGGCATAGTCACAAAATACTCATCTATGGAATGCTGTAGGCCAATGAAAGTTACTATGATTTAGAAAAGAAATAGATCCCTCTAGACATAATGACAAAAAAACACTCCCCACTGTCATTCAAGAGGACAGGGAAGCTGAGGCCAGGAATTCCCAGACAGAAGATGGTGCCAAATGATAACAGACCCTAATCTCTGCAATACGAGAAAACTGAGGAGTTGGAACCAGGGACACTACTTTCAGTTTAAATTATGATCCAAGAGTTTTATGAGAGAGGCATGCAATCTGACAGTTGTAGAAGTAAAGCTAACAAAATAGCCATTGAAGCAGAAGTGGGTAAAATGTGGCCACATACTAATTTGTATGATCAGGAGATGGGAAAGACTGGTTGATCTCCCTGAGACTTCTGTGCACATTATCCTACTGCCTCAGTTTCAGAGCAGACATCAAAGTCTACTTCCTATACTTGGCAGCAGCAAATTTCTGCTTTTTTGGTTATTGTAGAAGGAAGGGGTATGGTGTTCTTGTGTGTGGGAGTGGACATGCTTACATATGTGTGTAGATGACCGAAGTCAATTTCCATGTAGTTTTTTTCAAGCACCTTCCACCTTGCTAGGGTTTTGCTTGTTTGCTTTGCTTGCTTGTTTGTTTGTTTGTTTGTTTGTTTTCTTTGAGACAAGGTGTTTCACTTACTTAGAGCTTACCAAGGATAAGAACTCACCAGGTTTTGTTCACTGAAATCTAAGGAACCTCATTTCTCCTGAAGTACAGGGATTGTGATGGATTAAATAAGAATGCTTCCGCCCTCACCCTCACCCCCGCCATGGACTCACATATTTGAATGCTTGGTCATCAGGGTGTGGCGCTACTTAAGAAGGATTAGGAAGGGTTGCCTTTTTGGAGTAAGTATGGCTTTCCAGGTGAAAGTGTGTTGAACGGGAAAGGCTTCGAGTTTTCAAAAACTCAAGCAAGGACATCCTAGTGTCCCTCTCTCTTCCTGATGCCTAGGGATTAGGATGTAGAACTCTCAGCTGCTTCTTTCCACCATGTCTGCCTGAATGTCACCATGCTTCCCACAATGATAATAATAGAATGAATCTCTGAGACTGTAAGCAAGCCTGAATTAAATGTTATCTTTTATAAGAACTTCCGTGGTCATGGTGTCTCATCACAGCAATAGAACACTGACTAAGACAGAGGTAAACCCAAACCATCACACTTCTTTGTAAGCATTTTACCACATGAACCTTCTCCTCCATATTCCATCATCCCAAATTCCCATTGTTCTCTCAAGATGTTAAAATTAATTTTAAGAAACTGAAAATGAATTATGGCAACCAAAGGAAATGGCCTAAGAAACAAATGAATTTCTGCCAATGCAGGACCATGAAGTCTAATATGTCTTTCTTTTCCTTGGGGAAGCATTACTGTTTAGTGGTTCTCCTGTGCCTGTCAGCTTCAATATTAATTTCTCAATTTTTAATACATGTAGTTAAATAATTTTTACAAAGACTGTATATTCCAATGATGGTTGGATTGGAGACTCTAATGAATCGCTGTGGAAGTTGTCTCCTGTGCCAATAAGTTCAAGGGTGATTCCCATTTTCTCTTCTAATTGATTTAGTGTTTCTGGTTTTACGTTGAGGTCTTTGGGCCACTTGGACTTCAGCTTTGTGCAGGGTGATAAAATATGGACATATTTGCATTTTTCTACATGTAGGCATCCAGTTAGACCAGCACCATTTGGTGAAGAAGAATTCTTTTTTCCACTGTATGGTTTTGGCTTCTTTGTCAAAAATCAAGTGTCCTTAGTTGATTTATTTTTGTGTCTTCAATTCAATCCCATTGATCAACATATCTGTGTCTATGCCGGTACCAAGCAGTTTTTATTTTTATTTTTCTGTAGTATAGCTTAAAATCAGGGCTGAAGATGCCTTCAGAAGTTTATTTATTGTATAAGATTATTTTAGCTACTCTGGGCTCTTTGTTTTTCCATATGAAGTTGAGGATTATTCTTTCAAGGTCTGTAAATAATTGTGTTGGTGTTTTTGAGGGAATTGCACTGAATCTATACATTACTTTTGATAAGATGGCCATTTTTACTATGTTAATCCTACCCATACATGAGCATGGTACATCTTTCCATCTTCTGATATCTTTTTCGACTTCTTTCTTCAGAGATTTGAAGTTCTTGTCATACAGGTCTTTCATTTGCTTGGTTAGAGTTACACCAAGATACTTTATATTATTTATGGCTATTGTGAAGGGTGTTGTTTCTCTAATTTCTTTCTCAGCCCATTTGTTGTTTGTATACAGAAAGGATACTGTTTTGTTTTAGTTAATTTTGGTATCAAGCCACTTTGCTAAAGCTGTTTATCAGATGTAGGAGTTCTCTGATATATTTTGCAGGGTCGCATATGAATACTATCATATCATCTACAAAGAGTGATATTTTGAATTCTTCCTTTCCAATTCATTTCCCCTTGATCTATTTCAGTTGTCTTATTGCTCTAGCTAGAACTTCAAGTACTATATTGAAGGGCTAATGAGAGAGTCGGCAGCCTTGTCTAGTCCCTGATTTTAGTTGAATATCCTTAAGATTCTCTCCATTTAATTTTATGTTAGCTGTATATTGCCTTTATTATATTTAGGTATGTGATTTGTATCCTTGATCTCTCCAAGACTTTTATCATGAAGCATTGTTGAATTCTATCAAAAGCTTTTTCGGCATCTAATGAGATGATCATGTGAATTTTTTTTCTTTCATCTTGTTTATAAAGTTGATTATCTTGATGGGATTTCATATGCTGAACCATACCTGCATCCTTAAAAAGAAGTCAACCTGATCATGATGAATGATGTGTTTGATATGTTCTTGGATTCAGTTTGTGAGCATTTTATTGAGGATTTTTGCATAAATGTTCATGAGCGAAATTGTTCTGAATTTATCTTTCTTTGTTGAGTCCTCTTGTGGTTTAGATATCAGGGTGACTGTGGCTTCATAAAATGAATTGGACATGTTCCCTCTGTTTCTATTTTGTGGGATAGTTTGAGGAGTATGAGTGTTATCTCTTCCTTGAAAAACCGGTAGAATTCTGTGTGAAAATCATCTGACACTAGGATTTTGTTGTTGTTGTTGTTGTTGTTGTTGTTGTTGTTGTTGTTGTGAGACTTGATGACTGCTTCTGTTTTCTTAGGGATTGAAGGACAATTTAAACTACTTACCAGCTCTTGATTTAACTTTGGTCAGTGAAATCTATCAAGAAAAGAGTCCATTTCCTTTAGATTTTCCAATTTTGTGGAATATAGGATTTTGAAGTAAGACATAATTATTCTTTGGATTTCCTCAATGTTTGCTCAATGTTTGTTGTTTTGTCCCCCTTTTCATTTCTAATTTTGTTCATTCATTT
>OU015744.1:16982385-17019577 GCA_907169655.1 Acomys percivali
TGTGTGTGTGTGTGTGTGTGTGTGTGTGTGTGTGTGTGTGTATTATCTTGTTATCTACATCTATGGTAATTAAACACTTTGCTGAATATAGTAGTCAGGGATGACATCTGTGGTCTCTTAGTGTCTATATAATATCCTCTCAAGACCTTCTTTTAGAGTCTTTCTTGAGAAGTCAGGTATAATTCTGGTAGGTTTGCTTTTATATGTGACTTGACCTTTTTTACCTTGCAGCTTTTAATATTGTTTCTTTGTTCTGTAAATTTAATGTTTTGATTCTTATATGGCAGTAAGATTTTCTTTCTTTCTTTTTTTTCCTCCAATTTATTTGATGTTCTGTAACCTTCTTGTATTTATAGGCATCTTTTTCCTTAGGTTGGGGAAGTTTTCTTCTATGATTTTTTTGAAAACATTTTCTGAGCCTTGGAGCTTCGAATCTTCTTCTATTCCCATTTTTCTTAAGTTTGGTCCTTTAATAGTGTCCCAGGTCTCCTGGAAGTTTTGTGTCAAGAGCGTTTTAAATTTAACATTTTCTTTTACTTATGTATCGATTTCTTCAATATCTTCTATGTCTGAGATTCTTTCTTCCATCTCTTATATTTTGTTGACAATGCTTGTTTCTGTTCTCTCCCTTAAGTTTTCCATCTACAAGATTACCTCTGTGTTTTATTTACTGCTACTATTTTCATTTACAGGCCTTCGACAGTTATATTTATTTCCTTCACTGTTTACTAATATTTTCATGTGTTTCATTAAGGAATTTATCCATATCCTTTTTTAAGGCCTCTATCATCTTTATACGTTTGGATTTAAGGCCTTCTTCTTTTGCTTCAGTTGTGTCAGGGTGTTGCGGGCTTGTTGTAGTAGGATAGCTAATCATCGTTATAAGTTTGGAATTAAGGTCTTCTTTGCTTCATTGTGTCAAGGTGTTGAGGATAGCTGGGTTCTGGTGATGCCATATTGCCCTAGATTTTGTTGACTATGTTCTTAGGCTGATTTTTTGTCACCTAATTGATCCTGGTATTTATTGGATGTTGCTGATGCTGACTGGACTCCTTGGTGAAACTTGGGCTTGATAGTGGAGCTCAGGGTTTAGCAGACTGCTCACTTCTGCTGGATGAGTGTTCCTAGGGATCTGCAGGCCTGGATGTTCCTCTGCTGGCTGTGTTCCAAGTCATAGAAGAAAGGCTTGGCGGGCTCTAACCTGACTCTTCTTGGGGACCCACAGGCCTGGATGATTCTGAGACCAGCAGGCCTCCTCCAGAGGGAAGGTTATGCATCTGGGAGGGGGAGAGGGGCAGTATAGAAAATTTTTCAACAGCCCTGAAGTTCTTGTGAAGTTTACCAGATTTATGTTAAATTCAAAAGAAAAACTCTTTGAAATTTCATATCTTGGAGTTTTGCTTCCATTTCAAGAAGGAAACGTTTACTAAATTAAGATGAAATAGCTTTCCTGCCTCTTTGCATCCTTCATTTTAAATTGGATATATTGTATCTCTGAATATTTTCTAAAATAAAACTTTTATAAGCATCTGAATTCATTGCTTTCTTGCTGATATATCTTGTAGATGAATGATTCCTTAATGACTTTTCCATCTCAAAGGATGTATTAGACTCCAAAATTATGTGTTTAGATAACAACTCAAAAAGAGCCAATTTAATTTCACAGCTTTTTTTCTTTTACCTATAATTGCATTTCAAAATGCTAAGCATATCAGTCTATTTTTCTCAGAAGTTTGTGATCGTTCCTTATTATTACTATACAAATGACATCATATATTATTATTATTTATTATTGTTCTATTCTTCTTTCTAAAATAATGAATCTCTCACTCTTTATGCTTCAATATCTAGGGGACACACCAGGGGTCACATTAATTTTCACTTTTGAGGAAAACTCATAAATTATATTTCTTCAGTTTGTTGTTGTTTTGGTTTTGTTTTTTTACTAAAAGCAAATACAAAATGAAAAGAAAGTGTTTTGGGGATCATCTAAAGATATATAATCTAGAGACTGTCTGATACCAATACCCTTCATTTATAAATACTTAACTAAATGGAAATAGATATTATTTTTAAGATAGGAGCTAATTCAAGTATATGTATCCGTCAACATACACAGTTGTCAATTACAGAATTTTCCTTTTTTTTTTTTTCTATCTTTTAAGGGTATTCCATGGTGGGACTAGATAGAATGAATTAATCGGTGAAACTATTTTGGATAATAATATTAAAGACAGATGAATCTCAGAGGTGGAGATTTCTAAAATCAGAACACATGAACGAAGTGTTCTTTACGTGAAAAAATGAAAATGAAATCCATTTGCAACCTACTTTTGGGCTTTTGAATCTATAAAAGCATTTGTGGGCATAGAATATTCATACTTTTTAAAATCATCTTTCACAATTTCTCCTTCTGCTATTGATAAATTTTGCACTTCAGTGAAGAATTATGCAAAATAAGAGTTCATCAAAAAATATGAAGGTAAGAATATGTAGACTATTCTCTGATCATGAGATACTAGATTAAATTAAAACGGAACAATATGAAAATATTTTTAGTTCATTTAGGACAGATTTTCCCCAGTGCGCCCCAAAAGATGTGTGACTTGAGAGATGTTTACTTATGAGTCTAATGAGGTCTCATTGAGCCTTCCGTGATTCAAATTAGAGACTGAGGGGAAAAAATAACAAATACATTAGTTCACACAATTAAACTTCAGTAATGTTAGACAGTTTATATTTAAGCCAGAGACTGTTGTGAAAAGCACACCTCAGTCTGTCAGTTTGGACAATGTCCAAATACGCCTCCTTCTACCATGGTTTTGAACTATTCTTATGTTGCACTACAACTAGGTAAGTCAGGCCCCGGGAAGTGTTCTTATCCACCAAGGCAAACTCTCTGATTTATTTATTGTTTGCTTGTTGGTTTGCTACTTTATTCAAAATGATTCTTTTCATACAGTATATTATAATCACAGTTTTCCCTTCCTCATCTCCTCCCATCTAACTCTCTTCCTTTTTTTTCTCTCCCTAGGAAACACGCAGACCAATTTAAAAAACAAAGCAAAGTCATACCCCACTCTACACTCAACTGTTGAGAACATCCTGTCCATTGGCTAGATCTGGGTAAGGGTTTGATGTTTACGGCCTGTATTGTCCTTGGCTGGTGCCATGGTTTGAGCGGTGCCTCATATTTGACCATGTCCCCTGGATGGGGAGGCCTGGTGGCACTCAGAGGAAGGATAGCAGGCTACCAAGAAGAGACTTGATACCCTGTGAGCATATACAGGGGGAGGAGGTCCCCTCAGTCACAGTCATAGGGGTGGGGAGTAAGGGGAAAATGGGAGGGAGGGAAGAATGGGAGGATACAAGGGATGGGATAACCATTGAGATGTAACAAGAATAAATTAATAAAAAAAAGAAGAAAAAACAAAAACAAAGCAAAACAAACAAACAAAAAAGAAAAAAACAAAGTATGAAAGCACACAGATAAGAAGAAAAGAAAAAGAAGTACAGGAAAAACTACATACAAAGAGGCACCTACGCTAAAAAAAAAAAAAAAAAAAAAAAAAAAAAAAAAAAAAAAAAAAAAAAAGAACAGTAAAAGAGCAAATTCAGAAACCATACTAGATAACCATAAGACAAAGACAAGCATGGTTTAAAAAGCCCAAACAGAGCATCATAAGACAAAAAATCCACCCAAAACATGTTTCTGTTTATTTTGTGTTGGCAGTCTTCTGCTGGACATGGAGGATATCTTTTTTATTTTATTTTATTATAATTTATCCACATTGCATCCTGATTGTAGCCCCTTCACTCCTATCTTCATGTTCCCACCCTCCCTTCCTCTTCTGCCCTATTCCTCTCCCCTAGACCTCTGACAGGTGGGGTCCTCCTTCCCCACCATCTGACCAGAGCCTATCAGGTCTCATCTGGATAGCCTGCGCCTCTCTCCTCTATGTTCCCACAGGGCCTTTCTGCCAAGAGGAAGTGATCAAATCCTGGACACCAGAGTTCATGTCAGAAGCAGTTGTCCACTCTCCTCACTCCTTTTCCACATGGAGAATAAGCTGGCCATGGGCTATATCTGAACACAATAGGACTTAAACCCATAAGAAATCACAGAGACAGTGGCAGCATATACAGGGCACTCACAGCTATGAACAGATGGGGTCCCAGCACTAAGAGTGAAAATGAACAAAAGCCCCCATCCTTGACCCAGAAGCTGTCTCCAATTGGTAACAACTTGATATGGAAAACTTAGTTTTCTTCAAGGCTGTCTCACTACGTGTACAAACTTCACATAAGAGATCCTCCATGGTAACCCAGACTCAAAAAGACATGCATGGTATATACTCACTTATAAGTTGATATTAGCCCAACACTCTGAGAGACTCCACCCAGCAGGGGATCGGGACAAATATTGGGACTCACAGCTGGACCCTGACTATTAAGTATCACCATGCCAGGTCTCAAGTTGTACTCCAGAGCTATAGTAATAAAAACTGCATGGTTTGACATTTTTTTAAAAAAAAAGACATGCTGATCAAAGAAATCTAATTGGAGACCCAGACATAAGTCCACTGACTTTCATAGCTGTTATAGAAGTTTTCACTCCCACCAGCAATGGATGAGTGTTTTTATTACCCTCCATATATACCAGCATGACTTGTCAGTTTTTATTAAACTTCACCATTCTAACTGGTGTAAGATGAAATTTCAAAATTTTTTTTTCATCATGACTAAGGATATAGAACATTTCGTAAGTGTTTGTCAGCCATTTGTATTTTAATTGGGCTATTTGATTTTTTGATGTTCAGCTTTTACATATATATATATATATATATATATATATATATATATATATATATATTTAGATGTTAACCCAATAACAGATGTGTAATTGGTAAATATATTTTCTATCTGTAGGCTATTATTTTGTCCCAATGATGGTATCCTTTGCCATATAGAAGCTTTTCAGCTTCATGAGGTCCCATCTATTAATCATTGTTCTTAGTTCCTGTGCTATCAGTGTTCTGTTCAAAGGGAATTTTGTTGCTGGGATGGCTAGACGCTTCTTTATCCGCCCATGTTACTGAGTTGATCTATTTGCATTCTTCTATATGCAATAATCCAGTTTAACTAGCAACATTTGTTGAAGTTGCTTTCTTTTACTCAGTGTGTATTGTTTAAATTCATGAAATTTCTACTTACTGATCTCCAGACATAATCAAAGCGGTCTTTGTCAAGCATGCTGTATGTAAGCTAAGACATACAAAATAAATTCTATATTAAAAATAGTATTTTTCATACACACGATAAAAGAGAAACATTGAAGACTGATGGTATCTGCCATCTCGGCTGACGTGGAGGCCATGTATAGATGTGCATAGATGTGGCTTTATGGGCAAGCATGGCAATCCGTATGAGATAGTATCGTTTGTGTATGTTCTTGTTTCTCTGAATTTGATTTTGTGAAAGCAGAGTATTAGAGAAATATCATTTTCTTCTGTTAAAATGTACTTCCAAAACTTCTAACATGAGCATCATCTCCATAGCACATATGACCATTCTTCCTCTCTTCAGAGCACTGTTTCAAAGAATAGGGAAATGAGCATCAATAAGTCATTTGCTCATGTAAGCATTTTACAGGTGCCAGTGATCTAACTCAAAGTGGTTGTCATGTAGACAATTCCTTACTAGGTCCTCTGTGAGCAAGGATACAGTTACGGTATTAGTAATACAACGGTGATACTAGGCGAAAAGACGACAGAGATGTAACTTCCAATGGTTCTTTCACTACTTTTAACAAATCACTTTATCAGTTCTCATTACCCAAAAAACACAGGCAATGACCTCTGGGGGGAAAAAAAGTCTTCATGGCTTTATTATGAGAATTTCTTTACAAATTATAAAGCGAGGTTCTGGAGAGAGAGAGAGCTTAGTCAGTGAAGTGCATCATTTTGTAAGTATGCAGACTTAGGTTCGTTCCCCCAGCACCTACATGAAAACTTGGCATCAGTTGTAGAGATAGCTCAGGGATTAAGAGCACTCACTGCTCTGCAAGGGCACCTAGGTTTTGTTCCAAGCACTCTCACTGGGCAACTCACAAGCACCAGTAACTCCAGCACCAATGTTGGTCCTCAGGGAACTCACACACAAGTAGCACACACAGACACATGTACGTGGACAAGTAAATAAAACTGTAAGCTATACCTGTGTATATATGCTTGTAACAACGCTTAGTGTGAAAAAAGAAGCCACAGTTTTAAAGAGAGAGAGGTGAGGGGTTTGTGGTATGCTTTGGAGGGAGGAAATGGAAAAGAAACATGATAGATTATAACCTCAAAAATAAAAATATAATTTATCAAGAGTAAAAAATTTCAGGTGTGTTATGCATGGTTTTAATTACGGCAGGAAGATTCCAGGAGTTCACAGGACTACCAGCTAGGCCCAGTCAGTGAGTCCCAGTTCCCAGTCAGACCTTCTCTGAACAAAGATAGATGAAGACAGCTGCAGAGAAACAATACCTAAGCTGTCTCCTAGCCTCCATACATACATGCACATGTACCTATAAACACACACACACACACACACACACACACACACACACACGCACATGCATGCACACTGACATATACATTGACAGCTTATAAACATATAAGATGCACAACTCTCTGCACGTTACTATCCTATTGCCACTATAGATATTTTATACTTCTGGTTCTCTTTTCTTTCCGGTTTTCCCTGTGGTGTTTGTAGATAGAAAAGCCAACATCATCTCTAAGTTTAAGCAAAGGGAAGCAATGACAGCTACTGCTACCTTTCTCTACATAAGAGCTGACTCATCATTCTTTTCACTGGCCTCCCTTAGCCAAGCACAGCATTCACTTGTACTGTGGGATTTGGACCACTCTATTCTGGCCTTGTGCTTTCTGTTAAGTGGCCATGTGTCAAATTACTCAAGCTGAACTTCTATATGAGGTCAGAGAAAGTGTGCAGAAGAACGGGGCTGAGTCAGTGCCATGCAGCCGAGGGGGAATTCGGAGGCCTCTATTAAATTTGTCATTAACTGTGTTGATAGAGGCCTACTTGACCTTTCCTCAGCCTGTCTCCCCACTGCTCCTCAGGCAATAAAAGGCTAAGGAGCTTCTAATTTACCCTGACCACACATGACCCGTGAAAGGAACATGAGCGGTGCTTGCCGGACTCCAGTCACAGTGGCCACCATAGTGCTGCACAGACCCATTTTAATCTAGTGAGAAGATTCAGAGAGAGATTGAGTCTTCAACGGTCCTACCCAGTTGTGTAATCCACCAGCTACAATAATGACATGCAGGGCAAGATGGGCCTGCTAGTGCAGTATGTGTCATGATTGCATGGGAGTAGCCAACCACTGTGGCTGTGTTTGTTGCCTGTGCTTTAGGACTGATATCATAGCTATGTTTGGTGACGTAGACCTGGGCAAGAGCCTATGCCTGGGAAGGTCACAGACTCTAGAGGGAACCTAGTGCTAAAGAAGGAAGTGAGAGTATCTTTGAGTGTGAAATAGGTTTTCTCATTTCAGGTGTGCACAATTCAGGAGTCTGTGTTAACAAGTTCTTATCTTCCAAATTCAAAGACTTTTTTTCACTAAAAAGTATGAGTTTTCCCCTCCCCTATGACTGTTCCTGAGGGGGATTACCTCCCCCTGTATATGCTCATAGGGTATCAAGTCTCTTCCCAGTGACCTGCTGTCCTTCCTCTAAGTGCCACTAGGTCTCCCCGGGGAATAAGGGGAAAATGGGAGGGAGGGAAGAATGGGAGGATGAGATAACCATTGAGATGTAACAAGAATAAATTAATTAAATAAAAAAAAGGAAATATAAAAAAAAAGAGAGTCTTGATCAGAAAAAAAAAGTATGAGTTTTAAAGGAGTTTTTATTACTATAGAAAAAATATTTTAAAAAGAAAGACTATCTGACCAAAAGTAGAGCTCTGGAAAGTAAGCTAAGCTCTAAAGAGGAGCCCAATAAAGGGGGGAAAGCTGGTTTGTTTAAGGACTTTTTTGAATTAGAACTTCTGGCATAAGTTATACATAGACTATTCTGATTTTATTGATACTGATTACTGTTTTAAACTAATCACTGGTTAAGTCCCACATGCTCCATGTATGTCAACCAAGCCCAACCAAAGAAATGAAAAGACACTGTTCACAAGTGGCTCATGCATTTAGGGGAGAGGTTGTGCTATGAAACCCTATCCTGTCCATCTTGTCAGGTCCCGGGCCACTGTAAAAATCCAGTCAGGGTTCCCCTGAAAGAGGGAGTGGGGATTGAAAGTAGGATACAGAGACACGAGAAATAATGAGTCAAGTCAGGAAATTTCTGATCAAGATTCACTTTATTGCCGACTAGCAGGAACACATATAGAGCAAAGTCAATAGGATCTATTCTAATCTCACTCACCCTAGCCCCCGGGCAAGAATGTAATAGCCTAAATCGCTTCCTGCAGAACTTCCTAGTTCTCTGAGTAGTTCCCTGTAAAAACTTCCTAGATCCTCTGGGTGGTTCCAAGTTGGGAATTCCCTACTTCTTTCAGAGGTAAGTAGTCCAAGGATAGCCTGGAACACAAGACTCCTGAGGCAAAGGTCAGCAACTCGAAGGGCACAGCATACAGCCTAAGCACAGGATTTCTGACATGGCAGAATTTGGCATGGCTTCTTCCCATACCATCTTATCTTAACTTTAGAGCCACTGCTTTTATCAGGTGGCTATTATCCTGGACCATAGTGCAAGTCTATGAACTTGTAGGATTTGCTCTTGTTAGACCTTGGTTGTGTCTGCTGGCCAGTAAAGAAACAATGCTTTCTTTGCTCTCTCTCTCGTGTTTGCATGACCAGTTGTCAGTCTCACTATGACACTAACTCCCGTTGCAGAAACCAAAATGTAGCTCTGATACCTCATATTTAACTCCTTTCTCATGAGCAATCAAGGAGCCTCCCTCATGAAATGGGAATAACTTTTGAAAAGCTATCTTTACTTCCAACTTAGTTTATTATAATTAGCTGCATTAGAAGAATAAATTGACATGGGGTGACTTTAACCAGACAGGATTACTAGTAGATGGAGGGGAACATCAATGCACCCACAAAGTCTTCCACCAGAAATTTATCCTGTGCACAAGATGTGCAGAGATAAAGATTAAAACAAAGACCAAAGGAATGTCCAACCAATACATGCCCCAACCTCAGACCCACCCCATGGGAGAAAGCCAATCCCTGACACTATTAAGGACACTGCTCTGCTTGCAGAGAGGAGCCTAGCATAGCTGTCCTCTGAGATGCTCCACCCTGCAGAGGATCAAAACAGATGATAAGACTCACAGCCAAACATTAGACAGAGGGCAGCACACCTTGTGGAAGAGTGAGAGGAAGGATAGAAGGATCTAGAGGGGACAGGAGCTCCAGAAGAATAACAGAACCAACTAACCAGGGCCCAGAGGGACTGAAGCACCAATCAAGAACCAGGAATAGACTGGACCTAAGCCCCCTGCACAGATAGATCCAATGGGAAGTTCTCCCTAGGAAGGAGAGTGAGGCCTGTCTCTGACATGGACTCTGTTGCCTGCCTCTGATCACTTCCTCCTGGCAGGGTTGCCTAACCAACCACAGGGGAAGAGGATGTGCTTAGTCCTGATTGGACTTGATGTGCTGGAGTGGATTGATGGGAGAGCTCCCCATTTTTGAGGAGTAGGGGGGAAGATGGAGGGAGGATGGGACTGGGATGAGAGGTAGGAGGGTCTATGAAAAGGATGTAAAGTGAATAAATAGGTAACATTTAAAAACAATAATATTTTGAAGGGTAATAATGCTTTGCACATGTTGCTGGTTAGGAGCTGGCTGGAAGCTAGCCAACTTACTGAGGCTGACTATGAGCCCTGTCCTTATCTGGTTAGTACACAGATAATAGTATTTACTTCTCATCTATATTATTCCTAATATCATCTTTTTAATTGGTCAATTCCTTTAACCCCAAAGTCTCTTTGTATTGTATCACTATTGTTGTTTTGCTATATGGACATGGTGTGTAACTGGCTTTTTTCCCCCCAAATTCTTAAGTTTATACCCATGGATTATCATACCCAGGTTTCAACAGAGAAGCTTCTTTTTGTATCGGCCACCAATTATTGCAGAGATTGATGACTAATCTAAGTGCTAATAATAAGTGATTATGGATGCTCATTACTAAGTATGACATCTATATCAACTCCCAACCAAGGCTCAAGGAACATCTTGCAAAAGGGAACAGAAGGAATTCTCTGTAAACAAATCTCTAAGCATGACATAGACATTGCACTCGCACCCATGAACATACTGCAACTGTGGATAGCTGGATAAGATCTGAACAAGACTTCCCATCATCCTTTCATCATGCATAGTGGGAGGAGGGTCATGAGACTACTACTAACCACAGAAGTACCATGGGCAGTTAATTGTTTGCAAGAGAGAGGATATCAGTTGTATTGCCACTATTAAGTTGCTCATAATCTAATAATTAGACCCAATTCATATGCATGCAAGCAACTGTAGTTAACTCATTGGGTCAGAAAAAATAAAATAAAACAGGAAATGTCATGAATGTAGGAGGTGGTTGGGTTTCAGCAGGAGAAAGAAGGGATGAAAGAGGGTAAAGTAGCTAAAATGACCAAAATTCTACTTTGTATATGCATGAATTGTCAAAAAATGAACATAGAACAAAATTTAGCCAAGAAACATGGGTAAAAAGAAAATGACATATGAGTTGCATACAACCATATATATTTTTATTCTATTCTCTTACAGAAAATTCGAGATTAGTGAAAAGGGGAAACATGAGATGGTAAGTCATAGAGGAAAATACTCCATGTCCAAAGTCTACCTCTGATCTCCACATTCATATATACAGACATCTCACACCCTCTTTTGCTCTCTCTTCCTTCCCAAGCTCTTCCCACAAAGCCTATTTAGCCTCCTGCCAATTTATATTATGGACTAACACCAACCTTGTATTTCCCCACAAGTCAAGCTATACTCATTCCCCAATCTTATTATGTAAAAGTTATTTTCATATATTCAGAAAAGATACCATCTATAACATTGTGGTTTACATGAGGACGTGAAGAAGGTTCAAAACTGGATTCAGAATCAAGATGGATTTCTATAATAGATAGAATATGAGTGATTAGTAAGGGTTTAGTATTTCATATGTATCTCATTATGACATCTCTCTACTGAAAATAAAAGCTTTTCTTTTAGTACTTCTCCATCCCTTTGCTATGAGAAGCAACTGTCCTTTGAAATACTAACAGGCTGGAATTTAGAAACACATGAAAATTTGAGCTGAATTCAGAGGATTTTGACACACTGATTATTATTTTTTTTTAATGTTAGTGTGCAGCTTTGAGATGGGCATGATGTGTGATACTTTGAACACTTCATATTTGTCCTGCTCTGGTTTTCATGAGCATTATGACAGTCTGCTGGGACAATATGGTAGATTGTATTATAATATCTGTCAATGGCTTCAGGGCCATTGCAATCATAAAGACAGGTATCACTAAGCAAACTGGACTAAAGTATACAGAGGTTATTTTATTTACTAAGTATTTTAAAAATAAAAATTATGGAGATAAGCACTGCATATCACCTAAGCCTAGAACATTATCACTGATTAGAACCACTTGGAGGGAGCAATCATGATTAGAAAGAAACTCAAGTAGTTATATAATATTTTTAAAGAGTTCAGGTTAATGACTTTAAAGTAAATATAGAAACTTGAAGAAGGTTAACAAATCATTATCAAGCAGAATTCTTTGATCTTGGCCTTAATGAATGAATAATAAATAAGTAGACCTCTTTCAAAAGAGCAGAGCAATCGTTTATATGTTAATGGTCCTTCTCTGGTGCTTTAAATCAGTCAGGCCTAGGAAACAAGCTAAACATTTGCCCTACAATCTTAATTGTGCAATTAATTTGCATAGGCATCACTTGATTCCAAGTACATGTATAGTGTGAGAGTAAATTTTATTCCATTTAAACAAAACCCTCCACACCAAAACACTCAGTCAGAATTAAGCAGGTCTATGGTAACTTATTACTGCCTTTTCCCTTCAAGTGTGAATATAGTTTCCAGAAATTGTTATCTGTCCAAAAATGATGACTTTGTAAGACTTCACACTTTGAGAATCTCTTGAAAATTACGCTTTTTAAATATTGTCAAGTCATAAATATAGCTTATAAATGAGGCAAGACAGGTGAATAATAAAGAAATAAAAATATGGACCCAAAAACTCAAAATCAAGAAAATATTTAAGCTAAAAGAATATATATATATATTCTCTTAAGCCAGATATTTAACTTATATAACCATGAGTTTCTATAAAATGAAGGATTACACAGTAATGGAAAAAGATTAGATTAAGTATAAATTTCACCACAAAATCTGTAGCAGATGTGTAATAAAGGGTAGTTGGAACTTTATGGGACTTGTTTGGGTTTTGTTGTTTTATAGACTGAAAACATAGAAAGGAAACAAAACAAAACAAAATGTCTATTTTATATTAAGATGAAAATGGCTTGCCAAGTTCATAATCAATTGAGACATAGATAGATAGATAGATAGATAGATAGATAGATAGATAGATAGATAGATGATAGATAGATAGATCATACATATTGAAATATTTTATTGTTTTGAGGAAATCATGAAAAACTATAATCTTACAGAAAAAAGCAAATTGTCTTTGAGCATCAAGACCCCTCAAATTCCAAACTGGCAACCAAATCTCAGAAGAGAATGACAAACACCGGCTTTGTGTCATTTTTATCTTCTGAGTTGGTTTTCTAAAATAAATTCACATCATTTGGCTACATGAATATTTAAAATGATAGAATTTATTATCACCAGGAATAAATGTCATCTTTTTGTATATAAAGAGTGATATACCCTCTTGACCAATAAAATACTAACTCATACGTTTATTGGAAAACAACCATTTTAAATTATGACTAGAGCCTTTGCACATGCTATTTATCATGAGTTAGTTTATTCTCCTTTCTTATCTCTCTGGGTTCAAATGTAATATAATAGAAAATGCTTTCATTGATCCCTGCTGACATCCTCCAATAAAATTTCCAAGGTCTCTGAAAGGTAGAGAGAAAATTGGCAGTTTAGAACTCATTCTCAGGTCTACCCCCGGCTCATCATTTAGAGATAATGTCAATGAAATAGGACATTTGGGCAGGATAATGGCCACCTGCTGTTAGATTAATCAAAGGGCGAATATGTTCATCTCCAACAAGGCAAAACAGAAGTGCTTATTTTCAAAGTGCAGATTATGCACCTTTCAGGAGGTTCTCACCACAACAGATACTTTATATAGTTTTTTTTTTATATATACATTTCATGGATATCTAAATGAAAGGCTGTCTCTTTAACTTGATCTATAATTGATGCAATAGACTCGTGGAGGGTTTAATTAACTTGGCATATCAGTAAGGAACATGAGATGGTGTGTGAGAATCACCTTGTGGGCTTAACTGTTTTATGGACATCTGAAATGGATTTCTGTGTTTCAATTTTGAAGTATATGTACATGAAATTGGATACGCTAGGATTTCTATCCATTCATTCCAACAGTAGTTTAATTTGTATATAAACTATACTGATATCTACTTATATGGTGATTTTTTTTCTAATCACTTGAACTCAAGGAAGGGTAAGCCTGATCTCAGTCAAATGGCCTTAAGATAGGAGTTGCAAGGCTGGCAGATGAATCAGAAGATGAAGGCATTTGCCACAAACCTTGAGTACCTGAGATCAGTTCCTGAGACCAAGATTGTAGGAGAAAACCGATTTCTCCAAGCCGACTTTTGACCTTCACACGGGTGCCATGGCATAAAAGTGCACACACACACACACACACACACACACACACACACACACATGCACACATACTATATCTATATCTATATATCTATATGTATATATGTATATATATCATATAGAACACATTACTTATACACAGATGAAATTGTTGACATGGGTTAATGATTCTGACTGCATATAAATTTTTATCTCCTCAAGAATATCTCAGCTCCACTTTTTATAGAGAATTTAAAACCAAAAGTCTAGGTACACCAAGTAGTGGGTGGTTTTTCTTGATTGAATTAATGTAAGTGGGAAGACTCACCTTATATCCGTGTCTGGGAAGTGGGAAGATTCACCTTAAGTTTGGGACACACCTTTTGGAATTGTCATAGCAGAAGGAAGTGCTTGCTCTTTGCTGGCATGCCCTAACTCTAGCTGGCAAATCCATTCCCTCACTGCTATTAGAATATATGTTTACTGGGTTCTGGCATGTACCAAAGAGCAGCTGAGACACCCAGCTTCATGGATGTCTTGGGCTGGATTCTTGGACGTTTCCCTCAGGAGACAACTATTGTTGAACTAGTTGGGCCACAGCTGTAAGGCATGCTAATAAATCCTGCTTTATGTATATAAATTCAGTCTACTGGTTCTGTTTCTGCAGAGGACACTGGCTACCATACTTACTGTTGTAAAATCCTTTCTCATCATTGCATAACAAACCACACAGGAATGGAAGCATCTGACAGTTGATCCTCTGTATTTATAGTCTATATATTTGTGGATTTAATGATAATGGATTGGAAATACTCAAGGAAAAATGGAATTATGCCTATCCTGAACATCTACAAATATTTTTTATAATTATTCCTGTACACAGTATAACAACATCTGCTTATATAACATTTACATTGAACTAAATAAGCAATCTATAGATTATTTTAAGCATAGGGCATATGCAGTTTGGCATGACACTTGCATATCCACAGGCTTTGATGTCTATGGTCCTGTATCTTCCTGAGAATCCTTTAGCCCTTGAGACACTCATCTTTGGATTCAGATCACCTACATCCTTGCACACAAGTGCATGTTCCTCTGTACATGTGACTATCACACACAATCTCTCATACTACTTGACAGGTGGACTCTTTCATTTTTCTCAGCTTATTTACTTTAACACAGAGAATTTGTCTTTTTTTTTTTTTTTTTTTTTGAATGTTGTGTCTGCAGCTTTTAAGAGTTAACCAATGTTTAGAACCTTAAAAAGTTAGTATAACTACAATGGACATTTTGTGCCAGAACAAATAACAAGCTAGAATTATGTAGAAGTAGAAAGAATGTTTTGTACCTTAGGAGTATTTTTTTTTAGCTAAGCTGTGATGAAAGTTGAAACACCTATATCATTAGATCGCTGTTACTGTTTCTTCCATGAGGGCTAACTACATGTCAATGCAGAAGCAATGCATATTTTAATTGGTATTGAAATTCCATAAGGAAATTAAAGTGTATTTACATTTAATAAGTGATGTTAATATCCTTATATAAAAATTAAAATGAAATTAAATTAGCATTCATTACAAAGACCAAGGCTTAGAGAACTTTGTCAGAATTCAGAGGGGATATAAAGAAAGAATTTCAAAAGCTAATATATAGCCTTCCTTGGGAAATGCTGGGCTACAAGGAAAGAAACTAATTCAATCATCTTGAGGAACAATATTGCACTTTAAGAATATTCACTCTGAACAATCAGTCTCAGATATATCATAAATCCTACCATCAGAGAAATAGAGACCCAGTGAGTCTCCTTCAGCATTTTCTCTGTTGGTGACGGGATCACAGGTCTGCCTCATCTTTCCTGTCTTCAGCTCTTTCTTTTTCACAAAACAACCTCCTTGTCTCCTCATTATCCTGATAGCTTCTGTCTTTTTGTATGCGATCTTTTAAATAAAAACGCCACGAAGTCTAACCAGAAACTCTAAGCTCCAATTCTAAACTCTTGGCAAACACTGTCTGATTCTGTGTTTCCGTAAACAATATCTCAAGGTTTAGTGCCCTGCTCCCCTCAAAAGGCAGATACCTCTCTCCCCAAAGCCGCACACATGGCGGGGGTAAAAATATAGATTTTCTAAAGATGAGAGAAGTTTTAATGAAAAAAATTAAGGTGGATGGGCAATCTTATAGGTCCCTAGAACTCTTTTCTAACTGTGAATTATAAATAAAATAATAATGCCTGGCTTTGGGAAATCATATGTCTCAACATTCTGAGAAATGTTTTATCTACCTCTGTTGTTTCAGTGTAAAATAAATACCACAGCAAGTACCATATCCTCTCCCAAACTACCAATGTATATATGATAAATACAAACACAGCAAGCATTTCCCCGGATCAAAAGCCTTCTTAATTCCGTGATCACATGGTAACAGAACCATTGGGAAGATTGATTAAGGCTCAACGTGCCTTTTTTTTATAGTGCTATGTAAATTTGTGATTGAATATTATAGGCATATGTAGGATGAGAAAGGAAACCAGTAAAATACAAAAGTGTAGACAATGACTCTCGACATGACAAAAAAAAATTGAATTTTTTAAGATTCAAATTTGATATACATCCCTTTTCTTGTATTAGCAGTTGTATGATGATTGCTTTGAGTTGCTTCTTTGTGCTTTATAAAAAAAATAAAATTGTTAAATGTTTATTTACATAATAAAACCAGTAAATAAATATATAAGAAGGGTAAACTTTTTTCTGACATGAGGAATGAGTTGGATTTTATAGTAGTGATCTGAAAAAAATCAGTAACACTATCATAAATGGCTCTGTAAATACACAAAAGTTATAGATATCAAGGTTCAAAAGGGGAAAAACTGTTCATACTAGCAAACTAATTGGGACCAGGGGGTTGGAATCTTGCAGTGAAAGGATTCGCTGACACCAAGGCCCCTTCTTATCTTTTGTGACCCAAGATGTTTTATGAACTTTTTTTCCGGGGACTCAAAGCAAACATCTGCTTACCACTGATAGGGCACCGTTGAGAGACCAAAGCAAAATTCCACCCAAGTCTCACTTGCTTATCCGATGAGTACATTGGGCTTATTTACAGAATGTGTATGGGTGAAGGTTTAATTGCAAGAGCCTGTGTGACACTAAAACAGCTGCACCACTGAAAAGTCTCCAGAGGATGAAAAATAATTTTCCCCATAGCTACATAGATGGCATCGCCTTTCAGCTATCTTTCTGCACCCTAAATACTCTAGCACCTGCCAAGACCGTAAAGCCTTGTACAGTCAGGTCACAATTACATACTACTTGCAGAATGGTGTCAGAAAAAATGTGGCTGAGCTCTCGTGTAAGGCCCAACGGTTCTCTCCACTCTCTTTTTTATGAGGGAATGTCAGCAAGCCTGATCTCAAGGGCATCTCATGAGTAGTGACTGGTCTACTGAACGAGAGGACCGTGGTTTTTACCCTTACAGGACAGCATTACATATAGGCCCTCCCAGCCCAGGCTCTTTGAGGAAGTGTTTCAGCAACAGGTGTAAGACATGAGGCTGAGAAACTTCCAGAATAAGAAGAAAAATATTTCCAACGCATTTACTTCATTTGACCTGTTTGTTCCTGCTATGGTTTCTCTAATGAAATTTTTATAATCCATAGAGGTGTCCAATTTTTACTTACATGGGACTCTTAGGAGTCCTTTCTAGCATTTTCCCTAATTAGAGAATATATTTTGCCACCAATTGAGTTTCTCATATTGAGAAGGTCAGCTAATTCCTTCTTCTAACTCAATCTTTCCTGAGGAATGTACTGAGTCATCACTACTCCAGAAGAAATCAGAATATTTAATACTAAACCTCCAGTGAGTGATTTAAGACAAAGGCTTGCTCTCCATTCAAGAAAACAAGAAAAGCTTGCCCAGGTCCACTGCAAGTCACATCTGGATTCCTCCACAGATGTGAAATCACAAGCACTGGCCTTAATCCTCCTAAGCCAGGTGTCATTTCTATCAAAGAACCAAAATCCTAGTGAAGTTTATGCTTGAATCTACTTTGCAAATAGCAATGAACTTTCCATTAGAGGTAATGAATACATGCAGTCATTCTAAGAAGCAAACTGCATTCTCAAGTAAGCTTAGAAAAGAAACTCTGCAGGGATGTTGGAGCTGAAATCACAGCAGAATTTGGCTTTGGAAACTGAAATAGGAAAGCCTCTCCGCCACAGGCCTTGTCATTTGTTTGTTTGTTTGTTTGTTTGTTTACTGCCTTTCTTCTTTTTCCTTTTAAGAATTTATTTCAATCGGGATGTAATTGAATAATTTATAATAAAAAGATTTTTATTTATTTATTTATTTATTTATTTTTTAATTAATTTATTCTTGTTACATCTCTATGGTTATCCCATCCCTTGTATCCTCCCATTCTCCCGTCCCTCCCATTTTCCCCTTATTCCCCTCCCCTATGACTGTTCCTCAGAGGGACTACCTCCCTCTGTATATGCTCATTGGGTATCAAGTCTCTTCTCAGTGACCTGCTGTCCTTCCTCTGAGTGCCACTAGGTCTCCCCTGCCAGGGGACATAGTCAAATGTGAGGCACCAGAGTACATGAGAAAGTCAAATCCCTCTCTCCACTCAAGTGTGGAAACTGTCCTGTCCATTGGCTAGATCAGGGTAGGGGTTTAAATTTTACCGCCTGTATTGTCCTTGGCTAGGGCCTTAGTTTGAGCGGGACCCCATGACCCAAATCTGCCTATCATAATGTTCTACTTGTAGGTTTCTAGGACCCACTGGATCCTTAGAATTTATTTCATTGAGTAATGCTTCCCTGGCCGCTTGTGAACCATGTGCATGCAGTGCCTGCAGAGGCCTGGAGAGGGCATCATATGCCCTGGAACTGGCATTAAAGACAATGAGCTGTCAGGCATGTTCTAGCCAACCAACCTGGATCCTCTGTTAGAGCAGCCGGTGCTCTTATTTCACGGCCCATCTGTGGAGATCCAGAAAGGGCTTCTTGAAACTGCATCTTCTCTCCTTTCTCCGAACTCTTAGCCTCCCTTTCTTGTGTCTTTCTCCTTTTTAGGAGAATGACAAGAGGACCTCACACCACTGCCGAATCCTTGTGGACTTAGGAGATTTTTCTTCAATGGTTGCATGTAAAAAACTACAAGGATAGGTCCATATTATCTTGGACAGAACCTTTGTGAACCAGTTGAGACTCTTGACACCACATATCAACCTAAATTGTGCAAATTACTCAAAATAGGAAAATTTATTTTGAAGATAGCATAGCATAATTAAATAATGTTTTAAGTAGTAAGAGAGTTTATTGCCTTAAAGGCACAGCAATTAAGATCCAAGAGCTGAGAAATGCTAATTTCTACTCTCTGTGGCTTCAAATGTGGCAAACCAGCCACTGGGCAAAATGTCCTCGTATCTGCCTCAGACAGAATTCTGCCTAAAATCTGTCAAGCTTGGATGCAGGGACAGTCGACAGCCAAACTCTGCCAAGACAGGGTAAGCAAGTCCTCAATAGTTCCTGTCTCACAAATATGTATGTCAGATATATTTGTCTAAAAGGCTGAAGATGATGCTCCAACATTATAGAGAGCTGTGGGTGACTGATCAGGTGGTAAAGTGTCTCTGCCATTTTTTCATTTTGGAAGCTACTAACCTGCACTTCCTGTTTACTCGAGTAATTAATTTTATTCCTTCTCAAGTCTCTGATGGGGTTGAAGAGCAGATAGTTTAGTCTTAAAATTAAGCTTAGTTGTTTACAGGTCAAGATGTTTTTACGTCTAAATAGATATTTTAAGTTAATAGAAATAAGATATGATAGACACTGATGATTTTCATTCAGAATTTTAGACTCATCAAGATAGGAAAAATGTTTACTCCAAGTTTGCCAAATACAAATCACTATGAATGTAACATTTATATAATTCCTAATTGTTTCATGGTTCTTACTACTGTAGGTAGTTTATTGTATATATGTGTAATAATATAAATGTATTCTTCTATAACAAGTTGGCTCTCTCCCTGTGCTAATTTGATAGTTCCTCCTAAGCTTGGTTCCCATCATCATCAGAGAGAGACTGGTTCATGTTCTGTCAAGATCTCCAAGCTCAAGCATCCTAGAGATGAGCTTCACATGTATATGTCATGTGCTTGTATTTAGATTATAGGTTAATACGGACACTATAGGAACATGAAAGCTGCCATTCTTTCCCACTCTTGGGGGATCTGTTGGCCTCAGAAGATGTCAAAACTATTGCATTGATCAAATATATTAGACCCCCTTGTGCAGCAAGTTGAAAAAACTTAATTGGAATGTAAGCAAGAATGAGAAAATAAAGGAAAAACGGGAGACTATAAGTTCCTAAGTTAGATTCATGCAAAGGCATAATCCTCTAAGCCATTACCTCACATATCCATGTGAACCATGCCCTATGACATGAAGCACAACGGAAGCATCTCGGGATGACCGGGGTGAATGATCTCATTATCCTGAAGATTATCTTGTTCTTCGGGCCCTGGGAAATGCCAAAGGAAACCTCTTGTTATGTTTTCTAGCACAAAGATTCCTCAACTGTTCCTTTTAAATTCTTCTGAGCCAACAAAAAATACCTAATTCTTTCAACAGCATTTCAGCATTGAGAATGTGTATTAGACATAACATATGTTTGGAAATAAAGGTTTATGTTGGTCTACCTGGACTCAAATCTGAAGCAAGCACACAGTGATAGACAAGCATCCATGCTTGTATGTTCATCTGGGCTTTTAATTCAAAGGTTTGAAGATATCTCTATTGTTTTCTCCTCTCACCACCTCTCTTCACACAGCCATGTACAGACACACACATCATCTCTTCCAGAGCTACATGGATACAAGGATGCTAATGATAGAATTTTATATATTGTAGGAAAAGATAACTGCTCCCTTCCAGATACCAATGAATGCCCTTTTAACCATCCATTTCAAGAAACCCAGGGGAACTGTGGGCTTCAATTCCATGTTGAAGATACTCTTCATATCCCAGGAGCAGAAGTTTAACATCATAAAGCACCAGAAGATAACAACAATCTCTAATGTACTGAAGTCAAACTACCTATGCTATTTTATGATATCACATTGTAGCTAATTAGATGAAACAAAAGATTGTTTATTTATGCCTTTCCAATATATAAAGCCGGGTTATCTGAACCTTAGATTTAATCATAATTTGAGTTTCTTTTTTCAGAAACCCTGTTGAAAAATTGAAAATATCTCTTATAGCATATTTCTAAGATATAGATATAGATAGATATAGACAGATAGATGATAGGTATGTAGGTAGATAGATAGATAGATAGATAGATAGATAGATAGATAGATAGATACAGAGATTATTCCCATCATCCAGTTTGTTCCTACTGAAAGTTAGAGAATTTATTCAGCCTGTTTTTTCTTGATGTAGAAAGATCCAATGCACACTCTTGGACACAATGCTTCCCATTACCAAGATGTATTTATACAACACATGGTTGGCCTCAGACTTTTAGATTTCTTTTAATGCCCTTGGTATCATAAATACATAGTCAACATCACGATTTCCTTTAGGTGCATCTTTTTTTTGTTTTCATCTTACGCAGGAAGGCAGGCAGATATAACAGATATAAATAACAATGTATGCTTACAACTCTTTGCTCAAGATCATAGACTCTGCTCTCAGTATGGTGAACTTGCATTTCTTCCAATTAGTAATTTTTCCAGTGGTTGTAATTACAGTTCTACACCACCAGATGGCAAAAGGCAGAATCACATATATCTACACTAAAGCTCTTTGAGGACTCCCTTTGGTGGCTAAAACACTGGTCTGGTACAAGTTCTTTGACATTAGTGGTTCTGTATAATTATCTAACCTTGGCTTAAAGCTACTGCAGGAACATATCTTCATTGCTCTGAAGAAGGCCCTCTCCCTGCAAATTATATCCACTTTGTGAGACCGTCCTCAATAAGAAATGCCTGGAAAGTGGTTGCGCTAACTGACTGAGCAGGAACTTGTGAGCTGAGCCAACATGTAAAGAATACCAATGGTGACCAGCATGAGACTCATCGACAGCTCTAGCCTCTTTGTTGGCATTACTTAAAACCCAAGGAAAAGATCACTCCTAGAAAGTCTATGCTGTACTAAACTGTTCTTTATCTGAACATGTGCTTTCGTGCATCATTTAAATCTCCTTATTCGCAATTGAAGTTTCTCTTAAAATTATTTACCAGAATCCTTTCAGTATGCCAAACACTCACTCCTAGATCCTAAGTAGTAACTAACCTGTACTGTGCATCTACCAGTCACTTCACCCAATTGAATTTATATCTAGCATATTTGTTACTGAAGAGATTGTGGAGATTTATGCAAATTTACACAAATTTATAATTTGCATCCCTAAGTAATACACTATTATTTAATGTTTTTATCAACTAGATTTTGATTCAGTTTTAAACACATTGAATTTAGTTTAAATACGACAATAAAAAAAGCTATTTCCATATTACTTTCTTAATCATTAATTTAAAAATAGATTTTAAGATTTATTTGTTCTCCTGCATAAAAACTGATTGCCAAGATCTTTGTTCCAATTACTCTTGATTTCCTAACATTGACCAGTGTATCTCTTTTATTACTTAAAAAAAAAAAAAAAAAAGAAACAAACTGGGAAAGACCTTTTAAAATGTTCCACATTATAACAGCTCAATTCAGTGTGAAATCGTGATGATAAGAGTATCAATAAGTATCTAACTCTTACTGGCTGACAGTCACCCGCTACATCATTTAATATTCGCAATGGTGTCAGGAGTCAGGGTACTCTGACATCATAAATGATGGAACTGATAATCTATGTGCGTGTGTGTGTGTGTGTGTGTGTGTGTGTGTGTGTGTGTGTGTGTGTGTAATGCTCATGTCCTAGCAGTGTGTTCTTACTACTTATGTAGTTTAGGAAAATGGGCTTACCAGCTCTTTCATGATTATGCATAAATCTAAACTGACCTTGCAGCTTCTTGTAGAATCTACACAACATGTTAGTCATACAACCTCTGTACTTTGCAGTACAGGTGAAATTTGATTAGTTTGCAAGAATTATGGAAAATGAGAATGTTATAGTAGTAAAAGATTATTGAGTGGCAAAAGTATTGCCAAATTCCAAACCATTGATGTAGTAGAAAGTCATGTGGATCACCATGACCCCCACTCACAAAAATGGCAGTATCAGACTGTTTTGTATTTAGAAAATCAAGATAGCAAGATTTCCTCTTCTACATCATGTATCACAAGAAATTAGTTTTCTTTTTCATTTTATATTATGTTTAAATTTCAAAATTGAAACTATTAATATCCTTTTGGCTTCTAATACTTTCTACAACAGTTCAACATTAAAATCTAAAAAGAAATATTTGTTAGAATAAGTAAGATCATACTTAAATTCAAGATTTCAAAAGCCATAATTTCTGGTCACTCACTTCTTACAGTCTTGGTTTTTATCCAAGGTTTAAAGGGAAAAAAAATTTCCAAAATTCCCTAGAAGAGAGGAAATATGGACCCTTTTACTTTCATTTGTTTCTTATATCTGTTGTTTGAAAACACGGGAAGCAGGCATTGGTTTTCCTTATATTACCCAAAACTTGGTTGTCTAGTTTTACCTTCAGATTTTGTCCTTAACTCCTTCCATGCTTGTAGAAAGATCTTCAAGTGTGCCCTGGAGTAGAGTTGTAATATTTGATTAATATGTTGCAGGTTTTGGGAGGAGTTGTTTTGTTTTGTTTTGTATATGAGGCCCACCTAATCTGCAGCATCAAATGTATCCATGCCAGCACCCATCATTTGAATAACAAACACCTAGGCCTTGATTGGAAGTTGCAGAGGCTAGAAATCTATTGTCATAGTGGGAGGACCATGATGAGTGGCAGCCAGATATGGCCCTGGAGCGGAGGCTGATAGTTCACAACCAGACCCACAAACAGGAAGCAGGGAGTAGTATGCACTTTCTCATTTCTAGCTTCTTCCTGAAATATGCGGTTCTTGTTCATATTATAGCAGAAGCCTGAAGTTCATTGTTTAATTGCAGCTGTATTCAATTCTACTGCTGTTGTTCATTTGGCTTCTAAAGACGCAGTTATGAACAACTTTTATACAACTGTGATATACACGTAGACGATGAACAGATCGTTTCCTTTGCAAATTGTTAGCCCCAACAGGTCATAAATAAAAATTCCCAAAGTTGTAGTTTTCCTAAGGTATGTAGAAGAGCTCAGATCATTTTACATTCTCAACCAACTTTGCTTTAACCCCTTTTATAATGCAGCTTTGATTTATATTAATTTTATTATTTATGTTTTGTGGCTTTCATACATGTTATTAGCATTTTGAAATCCTCCTGTGTGGAATTTTTTTCTAGTATCTGTGCCTCTGTTGCTTCTACATTAGAAGGATTTAGGAACCGTGTCTTCGTTTTCTGTCCCATGGGAGAATAAGCATGAATGAGGTGCTCGTGATGAGACTCTTTCATGCCTAACATTTGAATTTAATTTATTTAGTCCCTGGAATACGATAGAAAGTTTAACTTTTCTGGGCTGGATATTTGGTTAATTATGGATATTTGGGGAATTTTTGTGCTAATATTTTTTTCAATTTTATTTTACATATTTTTCGGTATTCACAGAATGGTGGGCCTATCATTGTATACTACTGCCATTTCTCTTCAATGTTGTCAGTGACTATGGATAACTAAATAAGCAACATTTTCCAACTAAATTAAACTGCACCTTTTTTTTTTTGGTTTTTCGAGACAGGGTCTCTCTGTGTAGCCTTAACTGTCCTGGACTCACTTTGTAGACCAGGCTGGCCTCGAACTCACAGCGATCCGCCTGCCTCTGCCTCCCGAGTGCTGGGATTAAAGGCGTGCGCCACCACGCCCGGCTTTAAACTGCACCTTATTGTAAGCTTACCGTCTAACTTACTCTCCGATTTTATCTGTACTATTTCTAAGGCTCCGTAGTTGTCCTAGTGTTATCTTTCTAATTCTAAAAGTTAGGCCATTAACGGGCAATGCTGTTTATTCTTTTTAAGGCTAGAATTTGATTTGTTTAGATTTAGTCACATCCTGCATGTGCTAAAGCCTATCATTTTCATATACATCACTGTATTTCTATTCTCATGCCTTTTACAATCTATGCAGCTCAGGGACCCTATCCAGGAATGTTACCACCCACAGTGGACATGTCAAGAAGATGCTCTGGAGCTATGCCCACAGGCCAAATATTCACAATTATCTAAAATGAGCTAAACACCCCAAATTTACCAGCTACCCTTTTTCTGTCTTAATTATACTTCCTTGAAGAATATATTCTACAAGATTTAATCCTTTATGATTCATGCAGTTCCTGTAACTCATAACATTTTTCATTTTTATACATATTATTTTGTTTACTTATGATAATTGTGCTTTCTGCAGTCAATGTAAGCAATGATAGATATATGTAAGTTGGTTCATATTGCCAGTGCTGTTATTAAAATATCTATCCTGATAAATCATTTTATTCACTTCATCTTTCATGTATTATTTTGGGCTAACATTTCTCACTGTTTCTTTTACGTTTTTTGTTTGGATTAGGTGAATTTTGGTAATGTTTTCAATGAAAAGTAAAATTTTTCTCATTATAAAATATTTTGTCTACATTTTGAAAGTTTTGCCTTTAAGGCTGCCCCATATCTTATCAGTATAGATGCATCTTAGTGTTGATAGATTCATAATATATAATAGTTTAGTTTATTTTCTTGACTTTCTGTATGCTGTTATTTACAGTGTGACTCTTAGAGGCAATATATGATTGAATATTTTTTTATTTTTTTCATTTTATCTAACACTCAAAATATTAAATAAAGTTTTTTCTATTATATAAAATATCATGTCATTAATGACATATTTAATATCACTCTGTACAAAATTCAACTACTAATGGGTCAAGGACCTCAACATAAGGCCAGACACTCTGAATCTGATAGAAGAGGAAGTGGTTATCTTAGTAAAAGCTCTATTGCTGTAAAGAGACACCATGACCATGGCAACCCTTAGAAAGCATTTAATTGTAGCTGGTTTATAATTCACAGGTTTAGTCCATTAACCTCATGGTGGGAAGCATGGCGCATGCAGGCAGACATAGTGCTCAAAAGGTAACTAAGAGACCCACAACTGGACAATGTCCAGAAAGAGACCTTCGAACACTTAGGCCTACATGGGATGTCTTCATGAAATTCCTCCCATCAAAGCTCATGATGAAGGAGAGACAGAAAGTCTGTAAGATCTAGAGGGGGATGGATGACACCACTCAAACAGCATCTTCAAGTTACAAAAGGTCTGATGCACATACAAACCCACAGAGACCACAGCATACATAGGGCCTGCCCAGGTCTAAACCGTAGTCCCAGGGCTGAGATGAGAAACACAGTGGCTCCCATCCCCAAGCAAGAAGTTATCTCCAATGTATAAACTCTGGCAAATAAAAAGAATAGTTTTTTAAGGAAGCCTCACCAGTATACAAACCACACTCCCCACAGAATGACAAGCCTCAAGCCCAGCAGTACACGGGAAACACAAAGTGAACACTGAGGTCATTCTGGAAGTTTTTGTTTTGTTGTGTTGTGTTTGTCTCCTATTGCTTTGTTTGTACTTTTAAAAAATTGCTGGTGTTTGCTTACACATTATGGTTCTGATTTGTGTTTTTATGGATTTGTGTGTGTGTGCCTGTGTGTGTGCGTGTGTGTGTTTCTTATGCTCTTGTTTTTCTCTTTTCTTTTTTATTCTGTTCATTAATGTGTTCGTTTTGTTGTATTATTTTGCTTGCCATTCTTATTTGCCTGTTTGATTCTTAAAAGATAGAAAGGTATTGTGTTGGGTAGATGGAAATTCAGGGAAGAACTGGAGGAAGACGAGGGAAATGAAACCATGATGAAAATATAGTGTATGAAAATAATTTTAAAAATATATATCACAGCATTAAAGATGTAAAAACAAACATAACTACATGCAAATTTATACAATCAATGAAATAAAAGCAATTGACAAACACTGGTGAGGATGCAGCTGAAAGGATCATTTAGGCAGTGTTGGGGAAGACATAGACTAGTCTAGTAACTGTGAAAACCAACACGCAGCTTCCTCACAAACTAAAAAGAGACCCACCATAGTCCTGGCTATGCTGCTTCTGAGTATTTGCATTAGAGCCTAAAAGTATATCACTAAGGTTCTTGCAGATTGATGTTTATTGTACCATTATTCACAACAGCTTCTTTATAGCACCGGATGAAATATCTCTAAGAAGGACGATTAAATAATATATGATTTATATGTAAATTTCATTCAACCATAAAAGACAATAAAGTCTTTTGGCTTGCTGGAAAGTATGTACTAGTGGACATTATCATACTAAGGGGACTAAATATTAAGCATAAAAAGTAATGTTTTCCTTCATTTGTGGTCCTAGCATCTAAACGGGTACATTAAATAGCGTATGTACTCCTTACCCAAACGATAAGTCCAGCACTTAGAGGAATGAATGGGAATAATGAGAGTTGGGAGGTGAGAGAAAGGAAGGGCAAAAGTGTAGCACAGGGGAATGCTTACAACACTTTATATCCTTGTATGATAATGTCCTCAGGAGATTCAGTGCAATGCACCATGGCTAGGTGTCAGCTAAAACAAAACAAACAAACAAACAAACAAACAAACTGAAAAGCTGCTAAGGTGGGCCAGTGGGTAAGGGCTCTTGCCTCCAAGCTTGCATGCCTGAGTTCAAATCCACTTGGTAGGGAAAACCCACTCCTGTAAGTTATCCTCTGACCTCCCCAGGCACACACCACACCACAGAAGTGTGTGCTCAACCCACATTCACACATACAAATGAAAGTGAAATTGTCAAACAACAGGAAAAGAGTTGTGTTCATGTGAGCATATTTAACTGGGGTGTCCTAGCCTTTGTTGTGAAAGTCATATGCCTCGAAAGAAATCATTATAACCCCATTACACCCAAAATGCTAATTGTTCCAAGAAAGGAAAGAGGACTGAAACAAACCACCATTCTCCATGGCTATAAAAACTGATGTGTGTAAAAATTAAGTCAAATTATCCTTTTAAAGTTAAGTTACATCTATTATGAAGGCTCATAATTAAACTGACTCCCATCGTGTTTTATTCCTTCCACCTGGCCTATTAGGATTCATTGAAATGCAACAAATTGCCACAAACTAAAACGCTTAAAACAGCACACTTATATCTCACAGCCTCCACAGGACAAGTCTCCACTGGTGTTGCATGTGGCTTAGCTGATTTCTTTGGCTAGGAACCTCACTGGTTTGTTCTCCATGTGTCTGCTCAGGGCTTCTCGGTTTTCAGAGGCTCGAGTGGCAAATTCCACTTTTAAGTGACAGTCATCTTCTTGGAGCTGTATTTCTTATCAGAGGCTTACGAAGGCTCTTGTGAGTCTTTACCATGTGAACTTCTCCAACCTGGCCTTTTACTTCATGTCTGTTCACTGCTGTAACTCCAATGGTACAGGCAAAACTCTGTCCACAGGGCGGTTCTTGTGTTTCTCTACCAGGATTCGAGCAGAGACACGGGGTGGTTACCAAAACTCAGGTGGTTTAGTAAGGGAGCGGTCCATGGGAGCTTGGAGGCATGCCATGTCGCAACTCCATGCTGGCTCAGAAGGGTAAATAGAGAACAAATGAGGTGCATATGTCATTAACACAGAACATGCCTTAATTCAAGTCCACATAATGCTAGCTCTTCCAAACATGTTAATGCCTGGATTCTCTTCATGAGTGGATCTCTAGTCTCCTGCCTCACCAGCAGGTCTTCTATTGGGTCTTCCAACAATATACAGAAACAGATAATAGAAAGATCACAGGGGGTTCATTACAAGGACTTTAATATTCTATACCCTGTCTCAAAAAACAAAAACAAAAACAAAACAAAAAACATTATATAGACTAAAAGTTCGTCATAAAAACCCACTTATACAAGACCAAGACCATGAACAGCAGCGTATGAGGATTTTGAGAACCACTTTAGTATGACTACCCTATTAAACCTAAGGTGACAGAATAACAATGCATTTTAACTATATTACTCCTACAATGCTTTGTGATTTCCAAATTGTCTCCATGTGTATGAGTGTGTTACTGTTAATTATGTATTTTAGCTGCATTACAGCTAAAACCCAAGATCTTTGTCTAAGTTCAAATTATTACTAAAGGGAATAAATACCCAGAAAACTTCATTTATGTTAGAATGAAGGTAAAAAAAGAAGGTCGGATTGTTAAGAAGCTTGAAGCTTTGTTCAAAGACAAACAGAAAGCATTGTTCTATAGCATGTTTAAAAATGAGCACTTCCTTGTGGTTTTGTGAGTTCAAGACTCAAGACTAACCTTAAACTCTCTTAGTCTTTTTCCTAAAGTCACACACATGCACAGAGAGAGAGAGAGAGAGACAGAGACAGAGACAGAGACAGACACAGAGACACAGACACAGAGAGACAGAGACACAGACACAGACACAGAGAGACAGAGACAGAGAGAGACAGAGAGACAGAGACAGAGAGACAGACACAGAGAGACAGAGACAGAGAGACAGAGACACAGAGAGAGACAGATAGAGACAGACAGAGAGAGAGGAGAGAAAAGGATGTTGGATTCTTTGGAGGAGGAGTTTCAGTCAGTTGTTAACCTTCTTGCTAGGAGCCAAACTCAGGTTTTCTACAGGAGCAGATGCACTCTTAACTGTTCAACCCCTGTCCCCCTAGTTTTTAGTGTGCGGACTCTCACTGAAATTTTATCATATGGCTATGGATGAATAGAAGTGAAGAGTGACAGAAAGCACAGATTAAATCTGGACCAGACTAAAAGCATCACAGTAGTCTCAAAACACTCTTTGGAAGAAGAATAAAGCTAATTATAATGTTGGCACATGTTAAAACTAATGTACAAAAAGTGATCTTTTGGGGTAATCTTCCTTGGGAACAATTTGTTATGTTGTGAATTCAATTCATTGCTTGAAACCACATTGTGAACTAAATGTTTTCACTCCCATACTCATTTGACAAAGGAGAAAAAGAAGCTTCACATCATATAAGGAATGTGCTCAATGCCATGTGATAGTGTTGACCTCTTGTCAATCTGCTTCTGCTGCTTGCTCCATCTTCTGGCTTCGTCATGGTTTTTAAACATCTCACTTAAAACCAACCCCATGATCTGTCTTGTCTTGATCAGCAAGACATCCTGCTGACTACAGGGTCAAACAGAAGGGCTGTGTTTCTGACGCTTTACCTGGTTCATTTTTAACAGCATGAAAGTTTCTGAATTGCATTCATAATTTTATGAATGACAAAAGGAATATTTAAGAGTAATCCTAAGAAGAGTAACTAAAACCAACTTTGGTTGTATGTAAACAGGTATAATAGAAAGTTATTTACTTTGAAATTTTGGATTTCTTTACATTCTTTTTCCATTTAACTGGAATCTTATTATTTTCCCATTATATTTTACATAATCTTTCTGTTTCAAGATATTTACCAGGAATTGGTTCTGAGTTACTAAGATGGTTTGTGAAAATCTTCTGACATGACTTTATTACGGTCACAAAGCTTTACTTGTTGATTGAGGACTTGAAAGACATTATTTTTTTTATCGTGTAAGAAAAAAAAAAATATGTCGAGTTAGACTTTTTTACTCTGCAGGCTTCAGAAACTGTTTTCAATAAGTATTCACTGTTTATATATTCAAAGGGACACAACAATAATCTTTATCTTTCAACTATCTTCTTAAAACACTTAGGCACTCAATGGCACAGGGTTCATAAGGTTCTGAAGAAAGCACTTGAATATTTTAAATTTTCTTAAAGTTTTGAGAGCATCATGGGTGCTTCGGAGAAAGGATTATTGATTCTCTGAACGAATTCTGCTGTTTTGTACTAATCCCAGTGGTACTAGGAGCTGCAGTAATGTACAAAGGAAAACCATTTTAATTACTTTGTCTTTACCAGCTTCTAGGAATGAGTGCAGTGTCTTCCAGTATCCAAAAAGTAGCTTATCTTAAGTTAAAATATATGTTGGCTTCATCACAAAGTTTTCATTATCTGCAGCCATATTTCAAAAAGAAAAATAAGTGGGGAAGGTGGAGAGTTGACTCTACAGAAACTACTTAATACCTTGGCCTCGGCCCACATTTTTTGCCACTAATATTTCAATCTGCTTCAGGTAAAAACCTGTGGCAGGAGTAAGTCAGTTATCCAAAACCTGCTCTCTCTCAAGATTTTGAGGGCTGATTCTATGAGTTCCACACTTTAGAGGCTGACTGTAGAATTTGAGAAAAAAAAAAAAGAAAGAGAAAAAAACGGTGATTTTCCAGTCATTATTAAGCTCAGGAAGTGTGACTGTCCACTCCCTTCTCATCTCTCACTGTCATTTTTATTTTTCCATGGGCCTTGTTCTCAGAGTTGCATCACTATTCATTCACTCCGAGTCCAAGAACAACAAAGCATGGTGGGCATCAGTGGTGACCTCATTCAAGTCCCTTATTCAATAATTGCAAACTACTTTCCAACTTTTGAAGACATTCTCAGTCACGTTTTTTTAATTGGCATCAAAACATTTTCATAAATATTATATATTACTTCACATCCTCAACAAAATTAGTCATCCATCATAGTTGGACTTCAAAATAGCAGTTAAATCAGCCACTGTGTAAAAATGCAATACCTACATTGTTCCAAATTTGTTGGTGAATGACATTTTGTTTCAACAATATCAACTAAATTAACTAGTTGGCTTTTCCAGTACATATTCTCATTAATGATAGGAGGAAGGGAATTTTGTATACTATGGACTGATGGGATCATCACAAGGTGTTAAAAAACCAAATGGATGCTGAGAAAAATGAAGAAATAGTTTTTGAGTATTACTTAGAGAAATATAGAAGTGAAGAGAAGGAGAAATGCTATGGGGTTGAGGATTTTGTTAGAGTCAGAAGACAGAGTAGTTTCTGGCTTAGGAGACACCTCAGTGAATGGGTAGGGAACACGGTCAGAAGAAGAAAGGATCAACAAAATGAGATACAGCTACAGTAGTTTCCAATGTTCTAGTCCATGAATATATTACCTATATTTTAAAAACCAAAGCAAAAACAAAAACAAAAAGGAAATTTATTCAGGTACTGAGTAGCTACGATGTTACATATTTTTAACATTCTGAAAATGCATACGTACAACGTTGGAGTATTTTCATGAAATAGTCAAGACAGATGAAATTTAAATATCTTTAAACTTCAAACAATAATTTAACAGAGAAATCTTTTCTATAAGTGCTTTTAAAAGTATGACAGCGTGTCCACAATAGCCTCTTTTAGTAACTTTCAAGACTCCCCTTTCTAACAGCAAACTTTAGCTTCCCAAGTAGCAAGTAGTATTTCCTCCTTAAAACTCCTGCAGTATTAGAAATGCATCGAAGTTTGATTAAAAGGACAGTGAGTGCAAACATAAATCCCTTAAAAATATTTAGAGCACAGCACCCTAGCCCATCTTGTATTTATAAGACATGTTTTAAAATGAATACCTCTTAAGATAGGAGGCTATTAGTTTGAGCAATGCCTTCTCTTCCCAATTGAGTATCGGACAAGCAGAATATATAAATCTGCTTTATATTACTGTATCAATGGCTGATGTTCAATGGACTTTTGGTATTCAGACCATAAATATCTGACAAAGAAATAAACATCATGTGGAAGGAAATTGGCTGTAAATGCAGACAGTGCTCCTGTATAGGTCTCCATGGAATTACCTCCTTAATCTTTGCTGCTTTCCTTTAGGCTCTGTGGCTTTTGAGGATGTAATTATTTTTCTTATACGGCTGGTGATTTGGAAGGACTTCAGGAGTGTGTTCTTTTCGCCACACTGATAGTTATCAAGCCTGCTGTGAAAGGCCACGTTGTTGAAACCAGAATCTACTTAAAATTTGGGCACAGTGAGTGTGATGCTGGTACCTATCACCCTCCTGTTTTTTCCAACTAAATGGAGAAAGTTTTCTTGGTATGTCTTGGGGTTTATAAATAATGCTTGATAATGTTCTCTTGTCTCTTTTCCATGTCCTTGTTTCTTCACTCATATTCTCATAAGACTGTAGAAGGAAATGCTTCTTGCTAACTGCCTGGGCTGAAATTTACAGAAACCGAGAAGGAAACAAAAAGTTTTCACACTAATTATGATAAAAAAAATAGCCACGACATAGGAGTTTTCAATGTCCTTAAAATTGCTCAAAGCAGTAATATAAACAATAATATGATCCATTTTTACATATGTGGAAAACAATAATGGCCATAAATATGAGCAATGGCAGAAGAGTTAAGGCAAAGAAAAGGTATTGGAAGAAACAGGGCATGGGAAGGGGCCTTGGTGAGTGAGTAGAATTAGATGGATGTCTCTCTCTGTCTCTCTGTGTCTCTCTCTGTCTCTCTGTCTCTGTCTTTCTCTGTCTCTGTCTTTGTCTGTCTCTCTCTCCCTCCCTCCTTCCTTCTCTCTCTCTCTCTCTCTCTCCCTCTCTCTCTCTCTCTCTCTCTCTCTCTCTCTCAAACATTTCAAGCTGGTTGAACTTGCCATGTCTACCAGGAAGAAGCCAAGAGAAGACACTACCACAGTGTAGCATGTTTTTAAGACGCAGCCTGGTTAAGCAAGAATCTAAACTAGAGCCAATTCTTTGTACTGAAAGAAAGCTAAGAAACTATGGAAATATTGTGTAACCTCTTACAAAAATGTACCTGGACAAAAAGTTCAACAAACACTTCCTAGACTCAACTGAACCAAGTCTACTTCAAAATATATTATAACCAAGTTCTCAAAGCTCATAGAGAAATAGAAAAATCTGAAGTCATCGAGAGACAAAAAAAAAAAAAAAAAAAAAGAAAAAGAAAAAAAGAAAAGAGAAAAAAGATGCCTAAGTGTACTCCAATGTATGTGTCAGTAGATTTCACAGAAGCGACCTTGTAGATAAGGAGAGAACAGCACGAACTCTTTATATTGTTAAAGGAAAAGAAAGAAATCCCAAGCAAGAATAGTATGCAGAGAAAGTCTGTACTCCAGAAATAAAGATAAATATTGACAAAGGCCAAGAGAATATCTTCCCTGTAGAATTATTATCTAATAAATGCGAAAAAGTTCTTCAAACAGAAGGACAAATGACTACATAAAAAAATCACAAGACATAAAATTCAACCATAAAAGAAATACAAATTCATGATGTTCTAATATTGTAAACATAGTGTACAGGGAATTCCTATCTATAGTCTGAACATTTAAAGCAAAATAGTAAATGCCAATTTACTAATATATTAAAATTAAGAAATATAGAAAGATTAAAAGTAAATCTCCAAAAATTCTAAAATTTAGAATACAATGGATTTTTTAGTACATTTCATTTTGTGGTCTCTTTTTATGATTATATTAAGTTCCAATCATTTTAAAGTAGATTGCTACAATAGAAAATATTTTAGTGAGTTTCATGGTAGCAATAAAGCAAATCTATAACCTAAAACTGAAAAATAATGAGAAATAAAAAATACTCCATAGACTAAATCAACCATAACAAACTGTGGAAGAAAGAAGACTAGAGAGGAAAGAAGGGAGAGAAAAAGGAAAAAGGTTAAACAGTTCCTAAAATGGCTGCAGAAGACCTTACCTATTTGTAATTATTTAACTGAAAATGGAAGACATTCTCCAATTAAAAAGATTAACTGGGGAAATGCAACTGATGAAAAGATACCACTACATGTTGTTCACAAGAAACTAAATTCTTCTCTGCAAACACAAACTGAAAAATATGGAATTAGATATTTAATGTAAATGGAATAAGAAGAAATCAAGAATAGATAAGGAGATAAAATATATCTTAAATAAAAACCAATAAAAAGATAGAAAGGGGGGGTTAAGATATGGCTCAGTGGTTAAAAGCATTCGCTGCTCTTCCAGAAGACCTGGTTTGATTTTTAATAAACACTTGGCAACTTACAACTGTCTGTGACTGCAATACCAGGAGACTGGATGCCCTCTTCTGTCCTCCATGAACACTGTCATGCATATAGTGCACAGACAAGCATGGAGGCAAAGCACTCATACACTTAAAAATAAACAAAGTAGAAAACAATATAAAAGTGTTAATATATAATCATAAAATACAAAATTCAACAGGAAAAATTAATAATAACATACATAAATGTACTTAGTATTTCTGTCTTAGTTACATTTTCATTGCTGTAAAGAGAAATCATAACCACAACAACTCTTACAAAATAGGACAATATTTAATTGAGGCTAGCTTCCAGTTTCAGAGGTCTATTCCACTATTGTCACAGTGGTGAATCATGGCAGAGTGCAGGCAAGCATGGTACTTGAGGATCCCAGAATTCCTCATCTTGATTACCTGGCAGCAAAAGGAGACTGCACTGCATCCAGGATGGGTGTAGCTGAAGCATAGAAGTCCTCAAAGCCCACTGCCACAGTCATATGCTTCCTCCAAGGCCACACCTACTCCATGAATGCCACACCTCCTAATAGCGTCATGCTCGTGGGCCAAGCAAATATATGAGTTTATGGGCCCAGGTCTATTCAAACTACCACAATTTCTAATGTCATTACATCTAAATATATGAAACTACTAAATTTTATGATATTGGTAGACTTAGATCAGTAGTTTTAGGGGAATTTGACTTCTCAGTTTAATCCACAAGGAAATGGCAGGGTTAAAGTGGGCACTAGACCAATGTTCCTAATAACATTTAAACAGCATTCCATCCAATGTGTGCAAAATATACATTCTTCTCAATAGTACATGAGGCGTCTTCCAGGGAAGATATCATGGATCCTGGATTACATACAAAATAAGGCTCAACAAGATGTTTAAAAGCAAAATATTATCAAATATGTTTTTTTGCATTAAAGCTATAAATCAGAAGCTCAAAGAAACTTTGGAGCCTATAGCAGTCAGAGGACTTACACTTGAATGAATAGCCAGTGGATCATGGAAGTCATAGGAACTGAGTTTAAGATGTTCTTGAAACAAAAAATGGAGATGCAACATAGGTGGAAAATATTATCAGATATGGGAAAAGCAATCATAAAGGTTGAGTTTAGAGCAATAATATCCTGAGTTGAAGGAGATGAAAGATTTCAAGTAAAACATTATTCAGTCTCCTCAAGGAAATAACAAAACACAAAGAAAAAAAAAAACCCCAAGCCACAAATTAGTAGAAATATATAATAAAGCTCAGGATAGAAATAAATGAAAGAAATCTTAATAAAACAACACAATAAAGAGTTGCTTCTTTGAAAAGATAAAGACATTTGAAGATTAGATTGACTAATAAATAAAAAGAGAATGCTCAAATTAATAAAATTTTAGATAAGATTTAGACATTACAATTGGTATCACACAAATTTATTGCATCAATTAAAGTTATTACTGATAACTTATAATCAACAGATTTGATAACCTTTAAGAAATGGGCCTTTCCTGGAAATTTGTGCTTTACTATGAATGACAAATTAATATATACAGACCAAACAGCATCATATGCCACATCAGTGGTACCCACATCAGTGGGAAGATGATCAAATTCCATGGGATCATCTCCATACACCTGAAAAGACAATTTCCAAAAATCTCCATCAGTTGTGACAGAACCTTATATAAATTGAGTATTAAATGAACTTCATAAATATAATGAATGCCAAATATGAAAGCCCAACAGCTAATGTCCTACTACATGGGAAAAGAGAAAAAGCTTCCACTAAAATCTGCAACAGGAGAAAATTGCCCACTTCCAATATATTTTTATCATCATAGTGGAAGCCTTAATCAGAGCAACCAGGCAAAGTAAGAAGGCACAGACATCAAATTGGGAAAGGGGAAGTCAAATTGTCACTGTGATGGCATAGTCTCCTAAAAAGGAGTTCTCAAATACCTCAAACAAAATAAAACAATACAAAACTATCACAACTGGGAAATGAACCCAACAGAGAAGAGGAATATAAAGCCAACCTATCAGTCAGCTGTGTTGCTAAGTGCCAGTTGTGAATAATAAGGTTAAAAATCAATACTAATCTATAATAACCATCAAAAGATGGCTAGGAACAAAGAGGTGAAGGATATTTGTAAAAAAAATTTACACACACACACACACACACACACAGAAAGAGAGAGAGAGAGAGAGAGAGAGAGAGAGAGAGAGAGAGAGAGAGAGA
>OU015744.1:17019587-17050499 GCA_907169655.1 Acomys percivali
AGAGAGAGAGAGAGAGAGAGAGAGAGAGAGAGAGAGAGAGAGAGAGAATATTCATAGATTGGATAACTAATATTTTTAGACAAAAACAATCTACAGATGCACTGTAATGTTTACAAAAATTCATATAACTTTCACAGCACTAGAAAAAAAGTATAAAATTTTTATGAAACAAAAATTTGCAAGGAGCCAAAGAAATTATGGGGGGTGTACATTGTATTGCCTGACTTCAAAATACACAATACAGTTATAAACATATTCACAAACAACCACCTTAAAAATAAAAAGTCAATGTCAGATACATAGGCCATTAGAACACATTAGGAGACACTGAAGTAAACCCACAGAGCTATAGCAAACCAATTACTGACAAAGATAAAAGGTACACACAATACAGGAGGCTCTTTTCAATCATTCACACTGGGCAATTTGAACATCCACATGCAGAAAAATAAAACTTTATGTTATCAGTCACAAAAAATAATTTAAAACCAGGCAAAATACATACTACTGAGACTACAGACTAGAAGCTGCTAGAAGTCATAGGGGCAGTGTTGAACACTGAAAAGTGTGAGAATCTTTTTAAGTAGACCACCAAATAAAGGGAACATAAGGAAAAAAAATAGATGATTGGATTCCAGCAAACTAAAATGCCTCTGCACAGAAAAGGAAGCGATAAAACAAAGACACAAATCAATAAATGGGAGGAAAAATATTGATAAACCATATGATAGACAAGGAATTGGTATCCAGACTGTATAATGACTTAAAAAGGACAAACAATAAATAAGTAAAAGTTTTTTGCTTCACTGGTATATGAGCAGCAACTTCATTTGATAACATAATGGCTCTTCTGTAGCCCATCCTTTATATAAATTAAGATTTCTATTTTAAAAATTAGTGTTCACTGGGTAACTTAAAACAAAAAATGTTATTCTTCCCCTATCGCAGATACTAGAAATCTGAAGTTAAAGGGACAACAAGGCTTTCTCTGAGACTCTAATGAGAATTCTTTCTTCTTCTTGTGGTAGCCACACACCCCAATCTTTGGATCATAATTGCACTACCCTACTGTCTTCCTGTCTCCTCACATGACATTCTTCCTGTGTGCTTCTGGCTTAGCATGACATCTAAATCTTCATACAGGAGGACCGTAGTCATATTAAATTAATATTTGCCCAAACAGTGTCATCTGAACTTCAATGTACCTGAAAAGATGCTAAACCCAAGAAGGTATCACTCAAAGAAAAACAAAGAGATTTAAACATGTTTTCTAAGGATGGATATAAAATTCCATCACAAATTGCTCATCATTTTGTCCACTTTACATTTGTAAGTTATTGTTCCATAAATAATTGAAACCATTCTACTCAAACTCTATCAACTTTTTTTCAGATCGATCATTCTTTGAAGTCATTAATAAATTGTTCTAAATAAGGGAGTATGATAGTCTATTGTTCTACATTTTAAATTATAGCCAAACTTGAAGAGCCCATAAATGGGTTCTGGTATGTTGACTCTGAATCATTGATAACTGGTCTCTTGGTCCTCCACACATCTGACATCTGACATAAATAAAATACTATGATTTCTGGCTTGTTTATGGCCATATCTTGGGGAACAAGCTCACAGCTTTCCTAAAGGAAAGAAATATTGTCCCTATTGCTTTTCCCATCTACACAGCTGGTCACTCTGTCATAAAAGAAAATTAGTTTCATCTGACATGGCCAAGTTCACATTACCCAGTTTTCTTTGCGAGTTTAGGATTCCAAAAAGCAAAATCCTACACAGATAGAATATTTCAATTAAAATGTTAGGGGCCCAACTTCATGCACTAGTTCACTAAGCAATCTTTATGTTGATTTTCATAAATACTGAAGTATACTAGCTGTTAAGCCTTGATAGGAAGCCTCACAATGCTCATGGAAACTTGCTAACTTAAAAGAAATTCTTGATTTTAATTTTCCCTAAAACTCTCTTGAAAATGTTGGCCAGAGTGTGTAACAGAAACTACCATGACGATTAGGCAGGCATTTAAATTTAGGAGACAAAGAAAACTAGTTAAGTGGATTGACTGATCATTCTGGAAAGTCAGTTTGCTTGTTTATTTGTCTGTCTGCCTGTCTGCCTGTCTGTGTGTTTGTTTTAAAAACCATAACATAAGTATTCACTTATGCATCTGTTATATTTGATCTGGAGGATGAATCTCACTTGGGTTGAATGACAGTGTGATTTTAGCCACGTCTGGTTTTAACCTTATAATAAGTGAAACTGCATCCTTGGAGTGAAAAGGAAGAGAATTTTGCTCACTGACTCATGACTCCAAGTTCTCTTGGGTTACCCAGGCAGATATTAGTAGCTTGCCACTGTGTGACATTGGCCTATACACATGGCTGAGTGTGAAGAGGTCCTGCTAAATGTGCTTTGAAAGCCAGTCTGAACTAGTTAGTTTCACAATGGCAGTCACCCTTTGGTTCTTGGCCATTTCTAAGAGCACATTCATGGTCCGGTCCTTATAAAATATTGTCTATCATCTCTTTCTCTGGTAGCCTCCATTTCTGATATGCAGCATTACGCCCTACAATTGCCTCCTTTCATGGCTGTTGCCCCCCACACACTCTGGTTTTCCCCTTTTCTTCTTGGCCTTTCAAGTGATTTAACTCAGCCCTTTTCTAGCAAACACCTCTTTAGGCATCATGGACTGCCACTTGGCTTCTGGATATTAAGTTTTGGCTGTGTGCTCCAGTACTGGATGTATTCCCAGTGACAACAGCAGGCTTAGCACTTAGAGATTCAATAGAACTTTTTAAATCTGTGTTTGATACCCTAAGATGAAATAGAACATAGACATTGTTCTATGCCTGCATGAAATTCATAGTGAACAACAAAAGTCATTGTCGATGAAACAGCCAGCTACTCCAGCCAGTCACATGCAAATTTTCCTAAGATGCTTGACCTTTGTGCAGCCCCCAAGTAGCAGCTGAACTATGAAAGACATGAGCTGGAAGCCAATGCTGCTCAACCAATCTGCCTAAATCAAGCCAAACATGCCTTTCCCCCTACATTTATGTCTCTCTAGGATACTGGACATTTTTCTTTGCACAAATTAAATTTCAAGATTTCCATCTGATTCTCTTAGGGACAAATGTTGTCATTTTGCAGTTTGTTTGTTTGTTTTTAACTAATCTTTGAAATTCATAGATCCCCAAATCCTCACTCAGTCGGTATATATGCAAGGAGTTTAAAATGCAATTCAACAATAATGCACTTTCTTAGTTCTGTGCCACAGCTTAATGGAAATGGTTTCCCCAGTGGCCCCTGTGTACGAAACCAGTATTGCTGGCCCACAGGTGTGTTGTGCCATGACTGCTAATGAGGAAAGCAAGAATTCTCAAGGCAGGATGGGTATAAAGTGAATTATCTGGTTTTGTTCAGAGACCATCGCTCAAATAACAGGCACCATCTGTGGTGCTCTCTCCTCACTTCTCGATGTTGAAACCCGGCTCCAAAAACCACAAGAGCATTGGCATAAATATTTCAAACAGAAGTTTGCAGGGAAACAGCATCATTGGAAAACAATAAGCCTGGAAAGTTACAATTTCATCAAGGCCTAAGGTACGTAATTCAAGCCGAGACATTTTGTCTGTATGATTTGCTGGCAAAGGATTCTCATTGTTTCAGTTTCTATGTGACTATTTTTAAAAACATGCATGTAGTAATTAGGTGGCAATTGGAATTATAGTCACCGAAACAATCTTTTCTGATTTTTTTTCCCCAAGTATTTTGTAATTTATAAGCACTGGCTGTAAATTGGCCTATGGAATGGGGCTGGCTGGGGTTGTTAAACAATTCAACCTTAGATAAATCCTTTGCTACTTTATCCAGATGTAAAAATGTCATGAGTTGAATGGAGAGGTGTCACTTTGTTACTCATTCTCTAATGGGCTTATCCATTATTGGAGCAAGACCCCAAAAGCCCACCTGAATGTAATGGTAAGAAAGTCACTGGTCCCAAAGGGGGGACAGTGGCATGGCAGGACAAGGACAAGCCAAGCCACTCTTGACATGCAGACAGCAGCCTGGACCCAGTGTCACAGAAATGCAAATGTTAGTCTCTGCTACACTGTTGCTAATGATCTCTTTCTTGGTGCCTAGACAACCAGGTGTGGGAAATACAGAAGAAGAATAGAAAGAGAAACAATTGGCTATTTTGGAGATTTATGTTTGTTCTGCCCAATAGTTTATTTTGCACTAAAGACATGGCATTAAATATTCCTGACCACTATTTTATTTTTTTTTAAGGACGTTGCATTAAATATTCCTCTCCTCTGTGACACACTACAAGTTAAATTGGGGAAACCTAGGCAAATGGTTTTATTGAGTAAAAGAAAACCAAAAATGTTTTATTGGCATACTTCCTCATGCGAGAAATTATAACCCACTACAAGCGTCTCACTATAACCAAGCTTCTAGAAAAACATAAGTATCTGAAATAAGTCAACTTCTCTCTTCCCACTCTTCTTCTGTATTTTCCACATCTGGTCATCCCTGTACAGTTCCTCCCTGTAAAAGAAAGAGATCATTGGTAACAGTGTAGCAGAGACCAACATTTAGGAAAGGACCCTATCATAGCTCATAATACTCACTGGCATAGCACTGGGCTAATGCCAGCAAGCAGAAAGGAGTGTAAACAGTTATGGGCTGGGATGCTATTGCTTTATTAATAGTGATACGATTTTTTCTTTTTCTATTTTTTATTATTATTATTTATTCACATTACATCCCAATTGTAATCCCCTCACTCTTATCTTCTTGTTCCCACCCTCCCTCCCTTTTCTGCTCTATTCCCCTCCCCTAGACCTCTGATTGGTGGGGTCCTCCTCTCCAACCCTCTAACCACAACCTATCAGGTCTCATCTGGACAGCCTGCATCCCATTTCCTGTGCCCCATCAGCACCTCTCTGCCAAGGGACAGTGATCAAATCGCAGGTACCAGAGTTCATGTCAGGGCAGGGCCCCACTCTCTGCTCCCCTTCTCCATGTGGAGAATTGGCTACATCTGAACGGGGGATCTAGATCCTCTGCTTACAATGTCTTTTTCAGGCCTGCAAGTAACTAGGGGCACTTCACTTCTCCTAATTTGTTTGTTTTGCCGAGGCTACATTTTTTTTGAAAACAGATTCTTCTCTCATACAGTACATCCCAAGCAGGTTCCCCTTTCTCAACACCTCCTATCTCCCCTCTTCAGAAAAGTAGAAACCTCCAAGACACAACAGCCAAAAAGGCCAAAACAAGATACAGTAAGATGAGGGAAAACCCCTCATTTTAAAAGTATTTATTTATTCATCCATTTACATCCATGGGTATTTTGTCTCTATATGTGTCTGTGTATACTTGGTGCTTGCCTTCAGACCCCCTGGAACTCGGAGCTAGGGGTATTTGGGAACTTCTATGTGGATACAGGAAACAGAATTCTGGTTCTCTAGAAGAGCAGGAAGCACCCTTAACCACTGAACAATCTCTCTGTTACCCTACTGTTGAGGGTACTTTTTAAGCAATAAGTAAACTTTGGTAAGAAAATTATTAAAACCTTTATGGACTTGAAATTTGTACAACAAACATGACATCATTCATTTAGAATATTAAAAAATATAACTATTGAAGTGACAAAAACAAAATCCCTGACAACATGAAGAATCAGTGTGATTCACATGCACTCTAGGAAGAGTGAAGGTAGCTACTGTCTCAAATAGATTATTTCCTGCATGTTGTACTAAGATACTGCAATAGCCGTGCATGCCTGTAGAGAATAACCTGTCGCTTCTGGTAGATTTTAAAGCTAGAATGACCACGAAACAGGGTTTGAACAAGAAAATGAACATGAAAATCTACTGAGCATTTCCAGGGATGAACTTATATTTCAAGAGAAGAAAAGATAGGACTAGAGTGATGACTCCCCGCCCCTTGTCACTGCTTAGCTTGGTGCATGTTAATATGTTCTTCCAAGTCCTACTCTTCAAATCATAATTGGGTGTACAGTGAAACTGTAGCACAGAGAAGTTGATAAAACTAAGCATAAAAGTAAGTATAGATAGTACCCAGCCAGTTGGCTACATTCTTTGATTAATCATTTTTACTGTTATTATTGTTATTGTTAACATGAAAAGAATTATATTGCCAAATTGTTGCCAAAAGATCTTACTTAAAAACCTGTCTTGGGCTGAGCATGTAACTCGGTTACCTGAGTGTTTGCCTACCATGCAAGAATCCCTGGGGTGAGCTGATAAGGAACCAATTGAGAAAGAAATAAGAAAACAAGTCCTGCTTGCAGTAGCTTTAAAAGTGAAATAACTGGGAATATATCTAGCCACGCAAGTGAAATCCATCTACAATGAAAACTTTAAAGCACCAAAGGAAGACATTAAAGATAATAGAAGATGAAATACCAATCATCATCCTGACCAGCAAATGGAATGCAGTGAGAATGGATATATTCCAAAAAGCAAACTACAGATTTAATTCAGTCCCATTCAAAATTTACAGAAAGAGAAAAACCTTAAAATGCACATGGAAAGACAAAAGACTTCCAATAGATAAAGCAATCCTGACCAAAAGGAACAATGCTATTTGCCTTCAGGTTGTACAAGAGAGCCATTGTAACAAAAATAGAATGGTGTTGACACAAAACAGGCACGGAGATTAGTGGAGTAGATACTGATTGAGAACCAAACACATCTATCTATAGCCAGGTGATTTTTGAAAATAGATCTAAGAACATACTTGGGAGAAAGGATAGCTTGTTCAACAAATAGCATTGAAAAACTGGACCCTGTGTTCAGAAGAAAATGTTGGATCCCCATCTCTCATCCCATATGAAAATAAATTTTAAAATGCTTCAAAACTCTTAATGCAAGAACTGAAACTCTAAAACTGTTAAATGAAACACTTCAAGGCATAGAGATAGATGAAGACTTTTAAAAAGAAATATAATAGCTCAAGAGATAATACTGACAACTGCATGAAATTAAAAGGGGTTCCTACATAAGTCCAGAAAGATTGGTTAGTGGTTGACAGCCTTTACTGCTCTTCCAGAAGACATGAGTTTGAATCCTAGTTCCCACACAGGGTGGGTCACAAATGCCTCAAACACCGCTCTTTTGTAGAAGTACATCTGACAGAGGATTAGTATTTCTAATACACAAAGAACTCAAAAACCAAACAAGCTTCCCCATAAATAGGCAACAAAATAAGCACAGTTCTTAACCCTTCAGTTAGATGCAGCTGTGCATGTTAAGTTAAACACCGCACATTACTAGCTACACTTCAAGTGGTTGGTCCCTATCCATATGTGGCTAGTGCCTATAGACCAAGCTGATAAAGAAGAGCTCACACTCCAAACCCTGGCTCACATTTAGCACAACATCACTTTTCTTCAGTTGGCCTATAAACTCCCAGCTGAAGAATCACCCTTTGACCCATGCAGTCATTCATCCTTAGCATCGCACTTACAAAACAACTAATCAAGTGTGCGAATGTTGATGGTGGAGTCATGTAAGAAGAAATATCAAATTACTAGGAATTGTCTCTTGTAATAGTGGAGAAACACACCCCATTGGTTTGTAGTATGAACTCTCTTTTTATTTTTTTTTCTGGATGGTTGTTGTTGCTATCATGAATTTCATGTCTTGTCCCCAGGATGATAAGAAGGTCAATAAGAAGTCAACTTTGAGTCAGTGTTCTGGTCCTACTATTTATCTTCTGTATAGCCTACCATGTTTTTGTTGTAATTTGTATGAATTAATAAAGACAAAGACTGAGTGATTTTTTAATTTTTTATTTTTTACATATACATTTATATTATTCCACATATGTACAATAAACTACCTATACCAAGAAGAATCATGACACAATTTGGAATTATATAAGTGTTACATTCTTAATGTTTTGGCTATTTGTATTTAACAGCCTTGAAGAAAACATCTTTCCTATCATGGCACATCTAAAATTCTGATTGTAAGTCAATTTCCATCACATCTTGTCATTATCAACTTAAAACATCTACCTAGACCTAAAAATATGTTAACCCCTAAACAACTAAGCTTCATTGTAAAACTAAGCGACCTTGTCTTCAACTCCTTCAGAGACTTGAGAAGGAATAAACTTGATTACCTGAGTATGTTGGGAGTGCAGGTTAGTAGCTTTCCAAATGAGAGGATGAAAGAGATAGTTTTCTACCTGAATAGTCACCCAAAACTATCTATTATGTTGGAGCATCTTCTTCAGCCTTCTGGCCCAATATATCTGACACACAATATTTGTGAGGCAGGAACTCTTGAGGCCTTGCTTACTCTGTCTTAGCAGAGTTTAGCCATTGACTCAGCCTGCATTCAAGCATGCCCTTTTTTAGGCAGAATTCTGTCTGTGATAGAAATGAGGACATTTTGCCCAGTGGCTTGTTTGCCACATTTGAAGCCATCTCCATTAGGAGATTCGTTGATGCTCATCATTCTCTTTGAGATAGGCTGGGTGTTGCCAGGAGTTAAACTGTCTCATTGTATGTAAATCTTTAAAATAACAAAAACACTTTAAAATGTCATAGTCTGCATGTCTCTGAGGTTTTTGAAGACCTTATCTGAACATCCTACCTTATCTTTCTATTGAATCATATCTATCTGCCACACCTAAAATGTATATTCTGATGATAAAAGTAGAATAGTGATTGACATGACCATGATTTGATCAGCTAACAAATAACTTGTGTAACTTATTTATCCTAAACAGCCTGCAATAGCATTTTCAAATTATTGGAAGTAAACCTTGTATTATAATTGAGTTATATGGGTATAACACCTCATATTAGAGTAGAAATATATATGTATATAAGAATAAACTTACATTTGAGTTCTATACCACTGTATCTAGAATTAAACTTTTTTTTGCATCGATACACAAAATTCTATGCCAGTGAATTAAAAATAACCTTATGAGTAACAATAGAGGCCTTAAGTTGAGCTGTAGATTCACTAATCTATTTGTTGTCCTACCTTCCCTATATATTTCTATATTCCACCTTCTTTCTTTTCAACCCCTATCTCCAAACCTAAGAATGTAAGGTAAGGGAAAAGAGAGACACCACTGAGTCTAATCTTATTTCAGACTAATTAATTTTAAAAATATTTTTTTTTTCAAAATATAACCAAATATAAAATCTGGAGGTGTAAGACAATGGGTGTTTGGGAAATTCTGAAGTGGGACTCAGACATTATATTCTAGAGAAACAGAGCCATGGCTTCTCACTAAAACATGGTTTCTTCAGAACCCACACCCATTCACTTGAGAAATATATCTAATCAAGCATTTAGGCTCATCCAGGTGTCTCAGTTTAAAATTAAATTAAGCCTCTGGAATTAAACTTGTAAGTATCCATTGCTTAGAAAACAAAGCCAAAATGAAATTTTTGGACCAGCCAATGCTCATTATCTGAGATTCCTCACTAACACCATCATGTAATGAGTTACTAAGTAATTTGACTACTTTTCCCTTCTAAACCCAAGCAATTGGATTTCTTCACTGTGGTTCTTTCCCTGGCCTCAAATGAAGCACAAATCTTAGAAACCATTATTAAATTATTCATTCTCAGCAAAAAGCACTGTTTGAATATTTTGACAGAACAAGCGAAGCTTCTAATACAAATTTGAATATTATTGTTGCTTTCTTTTTTTTTTTAAGAGTTTTAAATTGGTTTTTATGTTCATGAATGTTTCAGTTATCCACAAAACCTAGCAAAAGGTGCCAGATCCATTGGAGCTGGAAGTTGAAGGCAGCTGTGAGCAACCCCAATGTGGATGCTGGGACTGAACTCTGGTCCTCTGAAAAAAATAGTAAATACTCTCAATGCTGAGCCATCTCCCCAGCTCTACTAGTACTATATATGATTTAAATGTCCTATAGGTAACAACACGAAAGTATCAGTTGTCATTCAAAATTTTCCAGGTGGAAAACATGCCTACCACGCTCAGCATGCCAAGATGTTAAGCATGAAGCCAAAGGTCAAAGTGAAGACTGGGAGTGATAAAATATCATCTCACCTTGAATCAATCTCTCAGGGTGTTTTTTTCTTGACAAAAGTGCTGATTTTTCTTCATCATTTCCATGCTTTCCCTCGGAGTATTAATAATCTCTTTGATTTTGCTTCCTTATCTGAAAGGATAAAAATGAAAAAAAAAAAAAAGAAGGAAGGAAACAAAGAAAGAAAGAGAGGAGCAACCAGCATGGGCCAATTTGCAACCCCATGCAGAGTCAAGGAAAATAAGTCCAGTAAATTATTTTGAAACAGTTTATTAAACAAACTTTATTACTATAAAGGTTCTACGCAGATATCACACTACCACATACCTTCTCATTCTTCTTAAACATATAATTCAAAAAGTAAACACAAGATGGAAAATTTCCAAAAAGAGGAATAATGGATATTTGACCACTAAGCTTTAAATTCTCGTTTTTAAATGGTTTCTTATAATTTATTCAGATTACATCCAGATTGTTATCCCCTTACTTATATCTTCCCGTTCCCACCCTCCCTCCATCTCCCACCCTATTTCTCTCCCCTAGACCTATGACAGAAGGGGCCCTCCTACCACACCAATTGACTACAGCCTATCAGGTCTCATGCAGTTAGCTTACATCCCCTTCCTCTGTTTGCCCACAGGACCTCTCCACCAAAGGGAAGTGATGAAATGAGGGGCACCAGATTTCACGCCAGAGGCAGTCCCTGCTCCCCACTACCCATAGCTGTAGAGAATGAGCTGTTCATTAGCTAGATCTGAATAGGTGGTCTGGGTTCAGTGCATTCATTGCCTTTGGTTGATGCATAAATTTGTGCAGGACCCCCTGGGTCCAGATCTGCCAGCCTTGATGGTCTCCTTGAAAGACATAAATGTTATATACTCACTTATTTTTTATATATATTTTCTTTTCTTTTTTAATTAATTTATTCTTGTTACATCTCAATGGTTATCCCATCCCTTGTATCCTCCCATTCTTCCCTCCCTCCCAGTTTCCCCTTATTCCCCTCCCCTATGCCTGTTCCTGAGGGGGATTACCTCCCCCTGTATATGCTCATAGGGTATCAAGTCTCTTCCCGGTGACCTGCTGTCCTTCCTCTGAGTGCCACCAGGTCTCCCCATCCAGGGGACATAGTCAAATGTGAGGCACCAGAGTACATGAGAAAGTCATATCCCACTCTCCACTCAAGTGTGGAGACTGTTCTGACCATTGGCTAGATCTGGGTAGGGGTTTAAAGTTTACTGTCTGTATTGTCCTTGACTGGTGCCTTAGTTTGAGTGGGATCCATTGGCCCAAATCTGCCTATCATAATGTTCTACTTGTAGGTTTCTAGGACCCACTGGATCCTTCTACATTGCTATTCTCACATGGTTCTCTCATCAAGAGTCTCAATAGGATGTCCTCCCCTCTGTCCCAGTTTCCCGGTAGGGGAAGGCTTTCGTGGGACATGCCCCTTGGGCTAGTATGCAGATATAAGTGAGTATATACCATTTGAGTCTTTCTGCTTCTGGGTTAACTCACTCATTATGATCATTTCTAGCTCAATCCATTTATCCACATATTTCGGGAATTCCTTGTTTTTAATAGCTGAGTAGTATTCCATAGTGTATATGTACCACAGTTTCTTTATCCATTCTTCTACTGAGGGACATTTAGGCTGTTTCCATGATCTGGCTATTATGAATAAGGCTGCTATTAACATGATTGAGCAAATTTTCTTGTTGTGTGCTGGTGCATCTTCTGGGTATATTCCAAGGAATGGAATAGCTGGGTCTTGAGGAAGCCCTATTGCCAGTTTTCTAAGATATCACCAGATAGATTTCCAAAGTGGTTGTAGTAGTTTGCATTCCTACCAGCAATGAAGGAGTGTTCCTCTCTCCCCACATCCTCACCAGCATGTGGTGTCGCTTGAGTTTTTGATCTTAGCCTGAGTGAAGAACAGATAAACAAGCTAAATAGTCCCATTTCCTTTACAGAAATAGAAGCAATCATTGATAGTCTCCCAAACAAAAAAAAAAGCCCAGGGCCAGATGGTTTCAGTGCAGAATTCTCCCAGACCTTCAAAGGCAAGCTAATACCGATACTCTTCAAGCTACTCCAAAACATAGAATTGGATGGAACATTACCAAATTCATTATATACTCACTTATAAGTGGATATTAGCCCAACATAGATGTTCTCTGAGAATCTTTACCCAGCACGGGAACAGGACAGAATTTTGGGCTTGAAGCAGGACTCTGGGTGAAGTGCTGAGAGTGATATGGAAGAGTTGAAGGGACATGGAAGGTCCCGGGAAGTTCAAGAGTTTTAAGTTCTCTTAAGGCAGGTCATTCTTGACAAATCTTGATTTAAAAAAGAACATCCACTTCACCACTCATGTTGTTAGCAGCTCTTATCTGTTTATTATTAATTTGGCATGTGGCTTTCATTTAAGCTTAGGAGTCATTTAGAAATGTGAATTCATGAGCCATGAGGAGGAAAGGGCCTTGAAAATCATCTGGGTCTGTCATGGATCCAAATTACTGTTGGAAATTTGAACAATCCCGATAATGTGGATCTCACTACTCCCTGAGACAACCTACTCTGTCTTTGGGCTGACTCCATGCTCCAGTAAGAATGGAGATAATAGCTGTGTTTTTCCCAGGTCTTATGATGCATCTCCAGCAAGCCATGGGTAGGTTTCTACTCCTTGCTTTAAGATGTCTGTGTAGCAGGTAGAGTATGAAACAGAAAACTAATCCCTCTAGGCCTTATTACACCTCTCTATAGTTTATAATAACAAGAAAGCTTTCCTACCCTTTCTTCTCAAGTGACTATTTTAACCTTCTTAATTTCTGTATTTCACCACTGATTCACTGCACTGGTCTGTACATAGACACTTGACTTTATATGAACACTACTTTTTATCAATGAAATAAACAGAATCCCTAAGGGAAAAGTCTTAAGGGCATTTTAAAGATTTAAAGCAGCTTTTCAATATGTGTCTGATGCTGTCTTAGCTAAGTGGCTTAATGACCATCACCGATATTTTTATGCTGCTCTCCCACTCCTGTGAGCACTGCTGCCCCATCAAGGAGACATCATTGTTAATTTTCTTTTGCTCAAGGTGACTTTCCTGGTAATTTCTGTTTACCTTGAATTTTCTCTATTATCTGTTTATCGCATCTCAAGCATACGATCTCTCTCACAAGCTGCGAGTTTATTTGTGCCCACAAAGAAAACTAAATATGAGTATGAGATGTGAAGAGGAAGACATTAGGAATGAACAGAAAGTCCACAAGCACTGGGAAACATAGTGCACATTTGTCAGTGGCAGAAAGATGATAACCAAAAAATTATATTGCATTCATCTTATTGAAGGAGACAGAAAAGATATAATGATTAAGTCAAGATGATTGGAGAGATAAGAGCTTTGATACACATAGAAGAGTTTGACTTTTGTTCTATGAATGCTATAAAATAGCAGAAGTTACTCATGACATGATGAGGTGATCGGACCTAATAGGGTTTTTGAAACAGAATGTATAGATTTTAGATTCAAATATGGTTTGCTAAGTAAGAGAAGAAGAGTTTATTGTTGGTTAGATCTGTGAAACTGGGGCTGGAAAGATGGTGCAGCAGATAAGAGCTCTTTCTTCTCTTCCAGGGGTCCTGAGTTCAATTCCCAGTAACCACATGCTTGCTCACAAACATCTATACTGGGATCTGATGCCCTCTCCTAACATGCAGGTGTACATACAGATAGAGCACTTATATACATAAGATCTGTGAAATAGAAGAGAGAAGTAGTGGAGGAACATTTTCAGAACTCTAATAATTGGCTTCATGGATGCTAGGATCATTTACTGACTAGGCAAGAGAGGATGAGTTTGAGGACAAAAATGTGTATTAAGTTTTATTCATAAACATGAAGCTGTATTTTCAACATCCACAAGAGTTATGCCATATGGCATGAGTTAACTCCTTAAAATAAGTAAATCTATTCTTCACAGGAAAATATAGAACAGAAGATGCACTCAAAGAAAAAGCAAAGGAAAAAATAATAAAGTTGGATGTACTCTTACCAGAGTAAAATGGGATATAAACTGGACAAATAGGCCTTCAATGCCCTCCTCTGAGCAAAGGCTTTCACCATCCAGGAATTAAGTCCACTTCGATGATTCCCAAGTTCCTTACTAATCCATTTCTAGAAATGCATCCTTTGTGTTGCATGAAACTGGATTTTCCCAAAGAGCAACATGAGCTTCCCACTAGTCATGAAATGGTCTCCGAATTCCTCAAGTTCCTCAAATCTTTGAGTTTCTTCTTTTCACTTTCATTTTAAGGCATAGAAGGCCCTTGAAATTCTCCAGCATGCTTTCAACTCAGCCAAGCAGTCTTGAGATTTTCCTATTTTCATGCTTTGGATCTTAATATACTCCATTTTGCCATCCTACAACTCCTATCCCCAACCTAGCTGGCCTCCGATGTCCATTTTAGATAGATGAGTATGTTCATGAATCCTAGGCAAGCTCCTCTTTTAAAGAGTGATGGCAATGCCTTCAGACTTCCTTCTGAAGTATGTTGTACGATTTGTTAAAGAATAACAAAGGTGAATGGCAGAGTGAGAGCTGATCTAATAAGTTGCTATTGATAAGCACTTAGATTGTTAATTTAAATAACAAACAATCTGTTTGGGGGAAGAAAACTAGGCCTGAGGAATTATCCTACCTCACCATGCCCTTAGGATTAATAGCAGAAGGGCACTCACCTGAGCTGATTCTGAAATTCCAATTCCCAGCAGTCCTCAGAAAATAAACTAAGACCAAGTTCCATGCTTCTTTGAGACTCTCTAGTCCATTTGCATGTTTAAAGCCCTATGTTTTCTCCCTTTTTGATACATTTCTCACCAGTGACAGTTTCTGTTAAAGTAGGTTTGCAATAGACTAAGCAAAGTCCCCTCTTTAACCAACCTATTGATTTCTTTGACGAAACAACACATGAAAACCACGATGACCAAATGTTACATAAAAATAAAACTCTTGATATCTGCAGAAACTTGCTCTGGAAACCAATCCAGTTCCCACACATGCAGCCCAGAAGGCAAGCCTGCTGGAAACCAGACTTGCAGAGAGACAGCATAATCTATAACACTAACTTAGGTAACCAACTAGTAATTTCTGTAATAATCAGACCCAAATATCCAAGACTTGAGCAATAACATAATTTCCCTAACTCTTTTCCCTGATTACCATTTAGGAACTGCATGAGGAAGTCCAATGTGTGTCCCAATATAATGACATTGGATTCGTCCTCTGTTGACCTCCTGCCACTACTCAAGCCCCTAGCCTTCAGTCAGAGTATATACAAAGCCATTCCTTTATTCTACTACAAATCTTGCTCATGATACCTGCTTTTGAATCTCTACCAGAACACATGTGATGGGTGCATACCTCCTTGCTGAAGCAAGATATCCTTAGCCTTTAGCACTTGTCATTACCTGATGCTTATTTCCAAAGTTTGATAGATTTATATGAGTTAATTCCTGAATCTCCTTTCACATATAATAATGCCACAAAGAATAAATGGTATCAAAATAATTTCACTGCAGCCTGTAACAATAAGAAAGTATTTGCTGGTACTGCATTTCTGTACACACAAAGACTGTGTACATGAGAAGGGGAAGGGGAACCTCAATGCAGTGGCTTCAGAGACACACAATAATTGGGTTAATGATTATAAAAGACATTTAAATTAGGTGATTATGTTTGTGATGCTCATTTTTCACATTTTACCTCCACTTAATTATTTCCAATATATGTTAGGAGGTTATTTTTAGTCATAAGAGTGCATTGTTTTCAGTGAAATTGGCATATTATAGCACCTTGTTTCTATCAGATTGCTATGATATTCTTACAAATAAATGTTAGCTCACAAATCAATTCTAGCAAACCTCTACTTATTTGGAGTCAAGTATTTTCCATAAAGGTGTTCATGACCTACCTAACGTAAGTCACTCTCAAGTGAGCATTCTGAGTGAAGAGCCTCAGATCCAGGCTGCTCTGTACCTAGTTCAAACTCTGAAAAATAAATTCTTGTCATCTGGGGAAGAACATTCACTTTTATTACTTCCTTTCCTTGTCCCCCACTGTGACATCTCTGCTTGTTCTCCTCAAATGGAAGAGTAGATGATAATAGGAATAATAAACTGCATCACGCTTGCAGATGAAGCATCTGCTCAGTCCCTGCAGTTCTTCTGCATCTCCAGCAGGAGGGGAATTTATATGTAAGCCAAAACCTGCCCATCCCCACCTTGTTAATACTTGCAAATCTAGTAACTTATAAAGATCAGAGTATGATCAGGTTTTTTTATTACAATTTATTTTCTACATATAATTTAAAAAAAAGTGTTAACTAAGAGCCTTTGCTATCTGCACTTCCTGTCAGTTTCCACCCAAACAGTTTCATGGAATTGATTTAAACTCAAGTTGTTTGGTGTGTTAAGGTTGAAAAGGCAATAGAGAAAGAGACATTTCTTTGACAGCAGCTCGGAGTTAAGTGTGGAAATGAACTTGGAAGATTTCTATTGCTGCATAAACATATGTCTTGAGGAAATGTCAGCCAAAGTTCTTGCAGAGAATAATCAATAATGAGCATCTCTAGGTGGATCTGAGAGTCACATTGCCAGTGAGCCAGTCAGTGTACAGGAAGCCAGTGTTCTCAAACAGTGCTGGCTCTTATCCAACACAGTTGTCCGATGGAAACAGAGTTCTGGGCATGACATTTTTGGCCAACATTTAAAACGGAATGGTTAACTGGAAAAATGAACTAAAACAACTCACACTGTGTCTTCAGCTCCAATGACATTTTAAATTACTATTTTGATGTACATCTACAGTGTTGTGAGGATGTTTTTAAGAATTAAGGCCACACTGTGGGTTTGTTTGCTTCAATTTACAGATGTTACCTTGGTTTTATTTGCTCCTGACACCATCCCATGCAGAGAGCCGCCAGAGGTCATACCAGGGCTTTGTCCTCAAACTGACAGGCAGATGTCTCCACTTTGGAGATTTTGTGAGTCCTAGAGAACTCTGGATCCTAAGCTGTACCTGGAGTCCCAGCAACAGCCTTGGCCTTAGAGTCATTGGCTGGAAGGGCTTGACACCATATGGAAATAATTAGGTTTCCCAAGATTGGGGAGAAAGCTTACGGTGGTCACCCATTGATACCATTGCTCAAGTTTATAGTTCCCCTAACTGCCTTGAGGTTGCTGGTCTGAGTAGAATTCTTATAATTGCTCTTAGTGTGCTTCATAAGAAAACATACTATTTGGAACTTAGAATACACATTTGGAACAGATCTGTCTCTTTGTGTCTGGGGCTTTTTACATCATTCTGTGCCATATTTTAAACTAATGTTTGAAATGTAGTCCTGCAGCTTGGCTATATTGCTACATTGTGGATATATACCATCACTAAAAATACTATATTGCTACATTGTGGCTATGTAACAGCTAAAAATAGCTTAATGAACTTAAGGCATAAGACTTGTTTCTGACTTAGTAATATAGAAAGCACTGTGAGAAAGTAAGGTCCAAAATTACCAAAATGTTTGTGTTTAAATCGTCTAGATTGATTAAAGTCACTGCACCTCAGTATAAATGCATTTACCACCACTAAACTTAAAATTGATTAAGACAGTAATTTCTGCTTTTACATTGACTAAAAATAAGAAAATTAGAGCAGGCAAGCTAGCTAAGCATATAAAAATACTTGCCACCCAGCCTGAAGACCTAAGGTCAGTCTCTGGGATCCACAATTTTGAAGAGAACAAATTCTCTAAAGTTGCCTTCCAACCTTCCAACCTTGCTACATGTGCTAGGGCATCTCACTGCACACACCTAAACACACACACACACACACACACACACACACACACATACACACACACACACACACACACACCCTGAATGTAATTTTTGAAAAGTTAAAAATAAGAAAATTAATCTAAAAAAAATTGTAATGCTGTGACTGTGACATCACTCCTAAATATACACCTTCCTCCAAGAATGCACATATTCGTGTGAGCATGTCAAATCCCAGGCTATTTTGAGCACTCGTCTTCATTAATTTTGAAAATCATCTCCAACTTCCATTTTCAATCTGCTACCAGGTGTGCTTTTGCACTGCTCACCAGTTTGGGCAAAACTACTTTTCATCTAGACCAGCTAAGAATCTCTGCTTCTTTAGAAGTTTCTTACGGCTTTGTGTGCAGTAGCTGGGTTATTGATGAGAGGGGAAAAGAAGTAGTGGGAAGAACCTTGAAGAAGGCCGACTTAATAAACTGCCCTGAGTTCCTCCTTTGCATGCTGGCTTTTTTTTTCCCAGGCTTATCCAAAGAAAGAAGCCTCGTTAAAAAGTTTACATCTTCCTACAGAGTTTAAAGTGCCCTGGGAAACTCAGCTCTGTGTTTCTAACCTAAAGAGGATAAAAGAGGAATAAACACACAGGAACACTGGACTATACAGCTGACTTTCTAACTCTGGCTTTTTTATCAGTTGGTTTATTTCTGTGCTATGATCACACATTCTGTACAGTCCATTTGAAATCTATCATTTAAGTTCATCTCAACACGATCATAAGGCACACCTCCTTTAACTCATTGTTAAGGTAATTAATTTATACTCAAGTTTCTTAGCTGAGTTCAGTGGTGAAGGAAGCGGCAGGCAGAGAATATTCACCTGCCTTTTAACTCCCTATTTCCTTTTATTTTTTCCAACTAGGGGAAAACAATACATGCTGCTTCAGTGTTTGGTTGTTGTTTCCCAGAATGGGCAAAAAATAAACAAATAAATAACAGCTCCTCAGTTTTTGATCATTACAGCCTTAACATCTAGGATGAAAAGAGTAGTGTTTATGGCCAAATAGAGAAAAACACAGACAGGGCTTTTGCTGAGATCAAATAACTCTCCCTTTACATGCATAGTTAATTATGACTATTCAGGAAAGATGCTCTTGGAACTTCAGTTCTATCATCAAATTACAAGTCTCTCTCAGAATAGTCTTAAAGGAGAGGCACATTACTGTCACCTTCAGATTCTCCATCTCAAGGAGAGGGGCCATCTGAAGTATGAGCTCATGGCAAGACTCTGTAACAGACCCCATGTGTACAAACCGACCGTAATGACAAAAGAAACCATGTCACTCTTGGGCAGCTGAACAAAATGAATGCACCTTCTGTGCTATGGCCCAGCTCAGCAGCTGTGCATCGGTGTTGACTGAAGCATAGTGGACTCTTAAAATTCCAGTAGAAAGCTCACCCTTTCGCTTATAGAGAGTGTGTGGTAATGAACATGAGGAAACTGCAATTAAATGTGAAGTTCTAGTTAACAGTCATGAAATTAGAAAAAAAAACTGAAAGTAAATATTCAGTCAGGCAGAGAAATGGGAAAACAGGAACTTTAAATACAAATGCATCCACATCGATGAGGATTTGGTTATGACTATAAAGTAGGCTCCATGATTCCCTAAGGCTCAAAATCACTCCTTTAAAAAAAAAAAAGCTATCTAGCAAAATCCTAACTCTTGTGCCCCACAGTCATAGACTGGGGAAATATATGCAAAATCTTTTCAATGATGGTTCAGGGAGAGAAAACCCTGGAACTCAAGAATCACAAAAGAGAAACATTAGCTGCTCCATTTTTCAGTGTTCATGTGTGTATTATTTTAGTAATGGATAGGAAATTGTATGTATGATAAGAAAACTTATCAGGATTTTCTTGAGCACCTCTGACCCAGACCCCTGGATTTAGACATGACACTAAGATCAATCAGTCTTTTCAAAGCTCTACCTATGTTCAGTGGTGTTCATCACAGGGTATTATTCTAGCCATTTTAATAGGCAGAATGAGACTATATGTAGTACATATTACACACACATTCTGTTTTTGTGTGTGTACAGAGCTCAACATATGCACACATGTATGTACTCTCACTTTCAAAGAGAAAAATGCCCTGCATCATAATTTGAGTATTTCCTATGAGGTTCATGGTGAGATTTGGTTTTTCTTGTGGCAATGGTGGTTCTTTGTGCCTTTAAAGGACGGCTAGATCAGTAAACAAGGGAGTACTGTCATTCCTATAGAAGCAGATTGGTTGCCAAGACAACGTGTTCCAACGAAATGAGGCCCACTCCTCTTACTTCATCCCTTCTATATTTTCCTCATTCTGTTCTTCCATGAGACCTTCACCAGAAGTGGAGCAGATACTCACACATGCTTAGACTTTCTTGCCTTTCAGAACCATCAGGTGTAACAAACTTCTTGTGTTGTTCATGTTATAATATAGCAAGCGTCATGTGCTTTTTTCATAGCAACAGAAAACAATCTGAAATACTTCATGACATTAAAATATGGTGGCACTCAGAGGAAGGATAGCAGGCCACCAAGAAGAGACTTTATACCCTATGAGCATATACAGGGGGAAGAGGTCCCCCTCAGTCACAGTCATAGGGGAAGGGAGTAAGGGGAAAATGTGAAGGAGGGAGGAATGAGAGGATACAAAGGATGGGATAACAACTGAGATGTAATTGAATAAATCAATAATATATATATATATATATATATATATAAAACACTTTTTATCATGATGAATGATGACAAATTGACAAGATCTAGAATCACCCAGGGTAGAAATCTCTGGGCATATCTGTGAAGAATTTTCTAGAGTAGGTTACTGTGGTAAGAAGACCCTCCCTGAAGATGGGCAGTACCATTGCATGTTCTGGACTTCCATGTCAGAAGAAAACTGCTAGATTAACATGAACATTTGTCTCTCTGGATGATGGAATTGCAGTGTGACCTAGGACCTCAAGCTCCTGCCACTAGGATGTTTTCTGCTGTGATAAAGGCATTTATTTGGCTCTAGTGTTTAAGATTACAGCCCATTGTGACACGACACTAGGGAAGACAATGAATGGTACAGAAAAATGAGATAGCTGTTCACAACGCATCCACAGTCATGAAGAAAAGAGAATAGACGTTCCGGTTTGGGAAGCTTTCTCCTTGTTATGCAGTCTAGGGATCCAAACCTAGAAATGATGGCATCTTCCTTTAGAGTAGGTCTTCTGAGCCCAACTAACCTAAAAACAGTAATAATCATAAGCGTACCTGTAGGCTAAACAATTCTACATAATCTGCCAAAAGTTGCCTTGACACCTCTCTTCTAGGCAATTCAAGATCTGGGCAAGATAACTAGGAACACTAACCACTTTGTCTAGTTACTTTCTGTTGCTGTAATAAAACATTATAACCAAAGGCAAATTAGGGAAGATATAGTGGAAGTTTTGGTTATGTTATGTAAATACGCCTTTGTTTTAATCCCAAATGTGAGATGTGAAACTCCTCAAGAGAGAGCACATGATGTTTGTCATTTGGAAACAGACCCATGAGAAGGTGAGTGTTTGTCAGATGGAGACTACTTTGTGCAGGGGGTGTGGTTTTTGCCAGGTAGAAAACATCCTTCTGCAGACTCTGGGAGGGTATAAATAAGAGCCCCAAAACAGAGAAAGAGATCACTTTGCATCATGTGGCTTCAAATCACTTAGCTTCACATTGCTTCACTTAGAGATGCTCCTAGAGAGAAAGGCTCTAGAAAAAACTTTGAAGAAGCTGCTACTCATCTCTTCTCTTCCTCCTGCTGGATCCTCCTGCTGTGTTTGCTGTTGCTTTGCTGGACTGCTGTAATCCTGACAATGAAGAGTGGAATTGCCCCAAGCAACTAAGTCTAAAAATGTCTACATCCCTGTCCCTACTAACCTTCTTTCCTCCCTGGTGTAGGTGGATGGAAGGGGGTGAGGCCTTAAAGAACACCAAATGAAATAGGTTTAAAAAACTTAAAGCCTACAAGGAAATGAGTATATTTTAGCTTATGTTTTCTAGTCACAATCTATCATTGAGGTAAGCTGGGGCTGGGACTCAAGTAAGGCAGGAACTTGAAGTACATCTTATAAAACCAAAGAAAGGAATTCAGCCTATTGGGTTGCTTGCAGGGTCATGTTCACCACAACACAGCCTATCAGCTTAGGAATGGGACACCTACAGTGAGGTGAGCCTTCCTTCCCTAATTAGCAATTAAAACTGCCCCACACACACTCATGCCCACAGGTCAATCTAAAGAAGGAAATTCTTCTTCTCTGGTATGTCAAATGATAGGTAAGATTAGTCATCACACCATCATGCTGAGGGAAAAACAAATAAATAAAATGTTATGTCCCAATGTATTTACTCACTTCCACCTTATAGCCACTACAATCTCTAAAATATACCAGTATTAGTATCACCAATCAAAACCACAAAATTAGATGGATCCCCTTCCTTGTTTATTTCTTCTTCTTTCTCAGAGTTTGTGCAGGATACTGACGCAGTACAGAAATATTATAGACTACGATATTTGCTTCAAAGCTATCCGAAGATCCTATATCTCAGCTTCTTTTACCCCAAACTAAAATTCTCATTCAATATTTTATAGTACATGAGATGATAAAGAAATAATTTGCTCATAATTGTATACTTATAATTTTATGCAGACAGTTGGGAAACCAAGACCATGATAAACTTATAGATCAGATCCATCAGCTCCAACAATTCATCCATATCTCTTAATCTAAACCCCATAGAGCCACAGATCTATTCACTATCCACATGAATTATATAGCATCTTGAGATTCTATTTTCTTCATGAATGATAGTACAACATAAACTTACCATGTGATTTTAGGACTGAGCCCCTACACTGAGAGAGAGCCCTTTCCTTGAGTCCTAACTCCTTCTCTAATATTTTGAGATGTTACGCCATCTAGATCCCAAACATTTCCAATCCCCATCCAAACAGGTGAGTTTTCTTTTGTTTTCGTTTGCTTGTTTGTTTTTGTTTTGTTTTTTTCTGATTACTCTTGCTCAGGTGCATGGGCTGCAGCATAAACTGATGTCTGTGAGTAGTTTGCATAGTGTTCTGACCACTGAGGGAAAAAGAGAGTCTTTCTCATGAGCAAGGAATTCACTGCCATCCTCAAGCTTCTGTTCTTGCTCTTGAGACTAGTGACTTCCTTCAGCACATATAGGAATATGCAAATCACTTGTAGATGGATAGGCTACTACTTTCACATCCTCTTGTCAGTCACGTTCAGCCTCTGTTGGGTCCATAAGCTTTTACTTGGATTTCTCCTTACACCTTCTGGTGGAAGGTCTACCTTTAATCCCACTATCCCAAAAAGGATATTAATACTTCATCTTTGTATACACACCCATTCTTCCTAAACAGGCTAGCTACAAACTAACTTTTTAATGTGTTTAAGGTAATTTATCATTTTGCATACTGTTGAGGGATGTGTGTGTGTGTGTGTGTGTGTGTGTGTGTGTGTGTGTGTGTGTTTGAGAAGAAGCCATGTTCTTTCTAGTCTTCTACTTTTGATGGTGGCAGAGTGTCAATGTATTTTTAATGGAACTCTTCCCAGCATGAGCAGTTAGAGTCATTTGGGGGGAGTTATAACTTAAGATCATAACAAAGCGACTAGCAAATTGAAAACTATCATGAAAATAATTTGCAGTGAAACCCTAAGTTCAGTTAAATCTGTAATGACTGACACTGAAAATGAGTCATGAATCATCACTAGCCTCCGGAGTATCCAAGTCTGATGATCTTTTGCAATTATCGAAGAATGTGGCATAAGCGCTGCCTTATTGTATAGGCTTAGTACTTAAATGTGTCAAAATAAACAAACTAAAACAGCTTGTTAACACGAAAATCTTCATTGCTTTACACAAAAAGTGGGAAAACAGCGAACCTGCAATCTTGATTACAGTACACAGAAGAGCTGGGTGGGTAAAGTCTTACTGAAACCTTCATCCTAACCTCATGGCCTCACTGACTAGTACTTAGTTTCCTTGGTCATAGATTCAATTTCCTTATCAGAACAGAGATAAAACATCCTGCAGTGTCTGAATAAACAAATTAATTTGAGGCCTAAGGAAAGTGAAAGTAATAATAATTTCCATTAGCTTACAGGCTAATGCTGGTCTTCATTGTGGCTCACACTTCTGATCACATATTTTTTCTCTTTAAAGAGGAGCCTTTTGCTAACTGTTTTGTTACACAGCAACATCACACCTCATGTAGCACTGAGACCAAGCACCCAGAGTTCACGGAGCTTCTAGAGCAATCATCACTCGGGCATCTCAAGTCTACTTCTTTGGATAAAATTTCCTTATTTTTCTATGTCCAGTTTCCACTGCTTTACTGTGGACATGTGAAAAGTTACCCATAACTGGGACCCTATATTTCTAATTCCTACATTCACACAGATACCCCAAGTAATGCCTGACACCAAGTTTGAGGTTTGTATTATGTGAGGGATGATCTAATAGACTTAGCTTTACATAGCTGCTGACGTTCACCTACTCTCTGTGGCAAAGACGACATGGTTGTGGCTCTGGTTGATACTCTGAAAAAAATCCATATACCCCCTCCCCACAACAAATTCTAACTTACTAAGAAATACAGGTACCTTCACAGGAAGATGACTGTGTCAAGGCATTCCAAAGTGGTCTTTTGTTTGCAGGTGAAGTATTTAATGCAAGCTGAAGATGGCCCGGAAACATTCCTGCCTGTCTCTTTAGTCTCCACGACCTTAAAGAGAGCAAGTTTAGGTATGTACAGTGAGCATGCTAAGGTATAGATAAACTCTCTTACAAATATAGGTTTGCTGAAGAAAAAGCCCATGCTTTCTTTGTTCCAAGATGTTGTTGTTTTAGAAATGATTCTGGTGTTTGCCTCACCTGGCACAAACACTAAATCCCTGTCCACTCTTCCGTCTCTCTTCTATATTTATCTTGACTTTGCACTTATGAAGATATGAACCCATTTTGCTCAGTTATGTTACGTCATCAAGAGTGACGCAGATGAACCAAGTGGCTGCCAGTGATTTATATTGCTATTCAGCCATGTCTTTTCATGTTCCCTTTACTGGATGTGTTGGGCACTCAGAACTTAGGCTTATTATGTATGTTTCCCTTCTGTAAAATCAGTATTTGAAAATTAGCAAGAATCATACCTTATTTGCTGTGTCTATTGATTATGGTTTTCTAATCATAGGTGTGTTTGTTGATTCATTCGTTATGCTTTGGTCTTTTGCCAACTCTTTCAAATTGCAGTCAGCTGACATTGGGTTTTAACTGACTTTCTTCATCCTTTGGAGAACCCAGATTTCTCTCCATTTTCATCTTAGCATTCATTTAGTCCATCCAGGTTTATGCTTCTGTTCCTTTGAGCTGGTAAGATAACTGCCTGGATCTCTCATAAGTTAAGTAAAATGTTATATAAAATATTTTACATATGAATGTATTCATTTTTCTCTGATTATTATTCTCTCTTTGCTCTCAAATATCACTTTTATCAGTTCTTTTTTATTTGTGTAGACATTATGTTGATCTCATTCTTATTTATCAAAAACATTCTTATTTTTAAAAGATACTATTTTTGGACATACCACCGTAAATCTAAAAATATTTTAATACACAGCTGGGGATATAACTTAATGCTATATTTCCCAATATTCCCAAGGACCTACATATTATTCTCAGCCAAGTACTAAATATAAATGAATAAATAAAATTTTTAAAAATTGGCACACCCACAATACTTAGATATTTCTGGGCTGTAATTTTTTATTTCATATTATTGTTAGTTATTTGTGCTATTCACAGGATTTATAAGCCTCGTTTATGTGATCTTAGGCCCAAAGACTCATTATATGTATTGAATATGTGTTGGGAATATTGAACTGAGCTTATTATTTAGGTGTAATAGTATATATACAACTTTTTAAAAACAAGCAAACTTATCAATTCAATCAAAATGTTTACATCAAATATTTATAATAGGGTAATGGTTGGTGAAATATAATACAATGAGTTCAGTGAAAACTAATCCATAAAAGAATTATAAAAACAAATATTAAAAAGATTTTAAATGTAACCAGAACAATCTGAGATTTAATGCACTAAAGTATGGAGGAAATAACAAAGGAGTGGATAGACAAAGCAGTGAGAAGAGAACTGAAGATCAGTGGGAGAAATGATGCAGAGCTTTTCCCAGGAGAATGTGTTTAAGGAAAAGATGACATGTGCACTTCTTGGTCATGGTACTTTTGCTATATTAAATACTGTCATGTTTATTCTCAGCTGCCGCACAACTGTTCTATTAATCTTTTCCCAAAGAATGTTTTTAAATTAGACTTAGACTCATTTTCTCTCCTCTTGAAGAAATATTCCATTTAGCTTCTCCCTGGAGAATTCAACAAACTCTAGTAAACTGGCAAGAACCCCAGAAGATAAAGGTAGCGGCGTCCTTAACAGTCAAGATGGTTTAGCACTTTAATCTATCACTAGGATGATGGTTAACTTTGCATTGTAAAAATTCTTTGTTTCCTATAACAAATCAACAAAGACTAAACACTTGTAGAATATTTATAAGGCTATCAGTTTATAGAAACAGTTTGAAATTCTAACATTGTCACTCCATTAAGCAAGCCCTGTCCATCTTAGCTGATTATATTAATGAAAAGAAGCCAAAGATGGAAAAATGTGGATAATGTTACATTTTTGAATACATTCTAAAATTCTAATTTGTAATAAAAATGACATCTTACTATACCAGAAATATTTAATTCAATTTTCAGTTGCTTAAACGTAACCCCAAAACTCACGGTATTATTCTCCTAAATTAAAGGCTGATTTTGTGAGAGAGGAAAAGGTTTAGAGAAAACAGAGAATTCAGAAATAAAAGAGGGTACTAGAAAACATATAATATGCAAGAAAACATGGGCTATTGATATGAGAAAGGGACCAAGGAGCAACGGTGAGACAGGGGAGGGCTATAGAGCAGGCAGAGCCATAAAACAAAGTATGAATGAAGAAGATGAAACAAAACCTATTACTTTAAAGGCTGTTAGTGTGTGTGGTGGTATATGTAATGGTGTGTATTCCTACAGAGTGTGTACATGTACATGCAAGGTCACATGCATGTATGTGGAGGTCAGTTTAGGGTTCTTTCCCAACAGATCCGTCCTTTAATTTTAGATTCATTAAACAGGAAGCTCATGAATTTGGCTGATTGACCAATGAACGTCAAGGATCAACTTGTCTCCAATCCCCTTACCGAAAGGCTGGGGTTAGAAGCATGTGAAGCAATGTAAAATTTAATATATTTCATTTTGCCATGTACAGACTGAGATATTAGTTGTCATAGAAACTATATGAGAGTGAAAAAGAAGTTACTAGAAGCAAAATTGTACATTTGGCCAGAGGAAGTGGGAATATGGAGGAGAGAAGCTGAGGACTGGAGGAGCATCTATAACTAAGTAGTTAGGAATATTCCAATATTTCATAAAGTAACCTATTACTTTATATGTTAATGAAAATTATACAAATAATATTCATTCCTCTGCTGAAAATATTATTTGTAGTAACTTCTTTTTCACTTTCATATTGAATTTTTCTACTGCCATCTCCACCACTACCCTTTCTTAACCCCTATTTTTTCCTTCTCATGGTCCCCTTCCTTCTTTCATAACTTCTGCCCATAGTCGCTGCCACATAGCTATATTTACATGTCAAAATGAGAAGGTTAAATCCACATTCAAGATGGAATATGTGGTGTATGTCTTTCTGTGCCAGGGTTACCCCCATTTGATTTATTATTGTCAATTCTACTTATTTTTCTGCACATTTCACAATTTTATTTTTCTTTATGGTTGAATAAGATTCCTCGGTAATTCAGTATCACATTTTCAGATTCAAGGTCTGAAGCATTATCAACTGAGCTACGCAGGCTTCCTTCAGTATCACATTTTTATTATCTTTTCATCATATGATGTACATTTAAGCTAATTCCATTTTTTTGGTGTTGTGAATAAATATATAATTTATTGGTTCACAAGTGTCTCTGTAGTAGATACGGAGCCCCTTGATATATATCAAGACAGGTATAGGTAGGTCATATTCACCTATATTCCATATTCACTCTTTGGAGACATATTCATATTGATTTTCATAGTGTATTTATTTATAAATTTACACTCCCATTAACAGTGAATAATGATTATCATTTCCTCACATCCTCATCATCTTCTATCATCATTTGTTTTTATGATAGCCATCCTTATTGGATGAAGATTGAGTCTCTAAATTGTATATATTTTCATTTTTCCAAACTAAGAATGTTAAAAACTTTTTAAATATTTCCTGGCTCTTTGTATGTTTCCTCTTTCAAGGACTGTCTGTTTAGTTCGTTGGAAATACTATTGACCAGCAACAAACACACACACACACACACACACACACACACACACACACACGCACGCGCGCGCGTGTGTGTGTGTGTGTGTGTGTGTGTATGTGCTTTCTGTAGTCATTTATATATACGAGATATTAACCACGTACCATTGGCAATGATTTTTCCCACCCATAGATGGCATATTCGCCCTGCTGACAGTTTGAAATATGACATCAAATTTTTGTTACAAATGGCCTTGTGTCTAACTCAGTTGTTCAAGGTTGGCACTGGTAGTTAATATCGATGCTCTTGACTTCTCAGCTAGGATTTAACCTCAAAATATTGTCTAATTTCAGGTCTCAGACAATCTCTACCAGTCCTTTGAGAATTAACAAACAAGCTCAAGTCTAGTTCTCATCACTAACTTAGGCTATCAATTATTGGCTCTATACCAAATAGATCAGAATCTGAAAGAACCAGTAAACTTGACAGGACAAGAAATGTGATTGCTATTTTCTGTTTTCACAACTTCTTGTTGGCATCACAGTATCCTTACTTTTGGGTCTATCTGGTTGTAGTGACAATTATGGATCCTATAGAGGTCCCCGCTGGGGTTTTTAAATAGTTTAAGAATAATAACAAGAATTTAATTGATGAGGGTTGATAAATCTGATAATTTCTTTATTGCTAACACCTATTTTGGTTTCTCCCAATGGGAGACCACATCCTCTTAAGTAACCTACTTTCAAATTTGTTTTCCTTTGATGTGCATCTTTCCTTGTAACTGAACTGAGATGCTCTCTTATGTAAGCTGATATTCTCACATCGCTTCAGCTCTTTATAATCACGCAACTGATAAAGTCTCAATCACAGTGTTTCAAGCACACTAATTTTACAACCTACACTGTGGGAAATAGAAATCTAAACTGAGTTCCTTAGCATCACATGTATATCTCTCATTCTTGATTTTATTTAAGAGGCTTACGATTGTTCTTTTCTTAAAAGTTTTTTTTATTTTTATTTATTCTTTGAAAATTGTACGTATGTAGAGATTATATCCATCCTTCTGAAAGTCTCCCAGGGCTCTTCATATCATCTCTCTCCCAACTTCATGTTTTCCTTTCTTAAAAGATATATCCATTGACTTTGAAGGTTGTGTGTGTGTGCATGTCTGTTGAGTGAGTTTATGTGTACCACACAGAGGCCAATGTCCTCAGACGTCAGAGGATGTCACATCCCTTGGAATAAGCAAGGGTGAGCCACCAGATGTGCATGCTAGGAACCAAAGTCGGGTGCTCTGCAAGAGGATCATGTACTCTTGACTGCTGAGTCAGACCTCCACTCTCATGTCCTCCTTTTGTAATTATTTATTTATATTGTTTTTAGCTTACTGAACATGGATGGAGGTTCATCAACTGGGGCATGGGACATACCAGTTGCCACACAACTAAAGAAAAGTGACTCTCTTCTTCATGAAAGGCATCAGCTGTGTGTCCACTATAACTTAGCTGGGATGGAAACGCAGGAGCCTCCCACTCCGTGCTGGAATTTTGAACTGTTTTGATCTTATGAAGGGTTTACGAGGCCGTATGTGCAACAGTCATGTCTTCCAGAAGACATTCCACAGCACTCCTTCCTAGCCTCCAGCCCTGACATTCTTTCTGCCCTGTCATCCATGATATTGAACCTCGGGTTGTGGGTTGATATAGACATTCTATGTAAGGCTGAGTATTATTCAGTCACTAGTTTACAGCACCAGTGTGGTTAACCACTACCTACTGCAAAAAGAATTATCTGTCACAAAACTTGTTGAGAGAAACAGGAAGACATATGTACATATATGCATAATACATACAATACACACACACACATGTGTAAGCACATGCATGTGTCTTTTAGCAATTAGAAAAAAGAATGTTATTTTCACTTTTACTGTCTTCTCTCACTATTAGTGGCTTAATACACCATAGGGCCAGATACCTGGCAACCAGGAACAACTCCTCTACTCCAACCCTCACTTAAATGACTCAAACTCTTCATGTCCTGGGACTACTAGGCAAGCTTTCTTTGTCCATGTCTTCCTGCAAAAGTAGCAGTGAAAATTTTTGCCACTATGTGTCCCTCTTTTTTCATTTCCTCTATAGCCCATCTCTTACCCTGGGCTTGTTAGGGTGTTGATGTCCCCACTTCCCTGGGAACTGTGAACAGCATACCCTTTGCCTGGAGCCATTTCCTGAATTCTCTCACTGAATTTTCTGTAAATAGCCATTTAACACACTCTTTGCCAAGTCTCTCTACCAATTTCCATCATCACCTCTCCATTTCACTTTATGAATACAAGTCTTATCAATAAGAACAATAAAGTGTGATCAAAAATTGAATCTCTTCACACAAACCTGACACCTTCTTATTCTTCATGTGCCTCAGTACAACAACAGAGAAATAAATACTATTCATGGCTGCTTTAGTTTGAAATTTGAATCATCAGTTACTGCTACTCATTTGTGTGTGTGTGTGTGTGTGTGTGTGTGTGTGTGTGTGT
>OU015744.1:17054730-17076202 GCA_907169655.1 Acomys percivali
ACACACACACACACACACACACACACACACACACACACACACACACACACACAAATAACTTAATGATGTAACAACATTTAAATACGTAACAATCAGTACAATGATTTCAAATCTCATGGTAAACATAAAAGTCATATAGAAATAGAAAAGCAAATTTGTCATTAGTATCATAAAGTACAGAAAGAAAAAAAAGGAAATGTTTGCTCAGGAAAGTAAACTGAATTCCGAGTGTGGCGGCCTGAATGAAAATGGGCCCCAGGAACTGGGAGAGTAGCATTATGGGATGTGTGGCTGTGTAGAGTAGGTGTGGCTCTGCTGGAGGCAGTGTGTCACTGGGGGATAGGGGGTTGCGGGGGAGGGGCGGGCATAGGGGGTGGGTAGAAGAGCTTTGGGGTTTCAGGTGCTCAAGCCAGTTGACTTCCTGCTGCCTGCAGATCAAGATGTAGAACTCAACAGCGACATCCCCAGCACCAAGTCTTCCTGCAGGCTGGGATGCTTCCCACCATGACAGTAAAGGAGTAAACCTCTGAACTGTGAGCCAGCTCTAAGTGCTTTCCTTTATAAGAGTCTCTTCACAGCAATAAAACCCTACCGAAGATACAGATCATCCACTTACCTTTGTAAAAGCGTTAAGAGTATGTACGTGAATTCATTATGTGTAATCATCTATTTTTTTCACACACACTTCGAATATTAATCTTCATTCTCTGATTAGAATTGGCTTCTTTGTGGGGCAAAAAAAAAAAAAAAAAAAAAAAGTAGCTGTTATAGGGCTTGTTACTCTTGAAGAGGAACCTGGTTCAGTTTCTACCACCCACATACTGCCTTCTACCCACTCCTAAATCCAGTTCCACCGTCTTCTGACCTTTGCAGGAACTGACTGTGCAAAGGGCACATACATGCTTATAGACCATACACATGAAATAAAATAAATACATCTTATAGAATAAGTTTTAGCTCCTTTTTAACTTTGAACATATTTCCCACAATCCTGAGTAAGTGAACTCTTTCTGAATCATCAACTAATGGTCTAAGAGTTACACCTCATAATTTTACAAAAGTAACTGTTGTCCTCAGGTAACTACTTTGACAGTGCCCAGATTTCCCCTTTTCCTATTCTGCCAGTGCTGGTGGTATTTCTGCATCTGCCAGCCTTCCCCAGACCCTGTTGCATGGAGGCCACAGCTGAGATGAATTAAAGCCAGTGCCATGATGTGAGTTCACTCTGCTCATATTCTCTCCAACCAAGTGACAACACAAGATGGGTAGACCTAATCATATCTAAATGAGTCTTGAATTATCATGAAACCTTGGAACTAGTAGAAGATACTAAATCTATTCCATGTAGTATAGGTTTTAAACTATTTTTTTTCAGCAGGATTGCCTTGCTAATAAATAAATAACCAAATGTTTACCCCATTTGATACTTAGCTCAGGACCACACACCTCACCCTGTGTCATGGATAATCTTGGTTGTCAACTTGACTATGTTTGGGACTAACTAACCCTGAAGCAGCTGTGGGTACTATAAAGGATTATTCTTGGTTGGATTATTTGGAGTGGAAAGCCCCTCCTTAGATCTGAGCCGCACCTTCTGGCAACAACTCACACAGACAGATATGGGAAAAAAAGACGCTGTGCTTTCTATTGCTTGCTCTCACTCTCACTGGCAAATTTATCCATTCTAAGCCATTCCTTTGCTGGTGTAGAATCTACTTTTTGGGGATTCTAATGGGGACTGAATGCTGGAAGTGATCTAGAACCTCCCTGGGACACCAGCATCAGGTTGGAACTGTTAAAGCATCCAGTTTAATGGACTGAACTATTACCGGGCCTTTGGTCTTTGCACAAGGAGACAGGACGACTATTGTTGGATTAGTGAGAACACAGACTATAGGCCACTCTACTAAATTCCCTTTTGTTATAGATATTAGTTCATTCTCTCTGATGTGCTATTAAGAGACCACGGAGGAACATATCTGGTTACTATGAAACCAGTCTCCCTACTTGTCATTGTGAGGTTGAGACATCAAAAAGCTGAAGGGAAAATACCATGATCACTAGAGAATCAAATTTGTACTTCTAACCTTCATTGGCATTCTGCCATACATAAGAAGTTTGTAATGCACAATGCATATATTCTTGATGACCTATTTGAAAGTAAACTTGAGACACAAAGCTATTTTGCCTCTAAATTCTTGAACGTGTATTTCTTTGAAATATTTTTCTTAATAAACTGCTTCTCTATTACCACTTAGGGAAACAGTGTTTATCTCTATATCATTGTCCCCTACCCCCTATATAAATATATATCCTTATATCAATGCCCCCTTGATTTTAATATCTCCTCTGTCAAACCCTGTGTTTCCAAGGAATTAAACTGGAGTTCTCGGTCAGATTGGGTGCAGACTCACTGAGCCACTCCACTTCTTTTCATGACTCTGTCCTGTTGGCTTCGTAAAGATAAAGTCTGAGATCTTCAGAATCTCAGTTGTTGAGGGCTGGGACTCTTGTCCATGTGACCTCTTGTGATGGCTTTCTAACAGAAGCATCAGTGGGAGCTTTCTACAAATGATTCTGTGGTGGTTTCAGGTATTAATCATAGCAAACGAAGTATGTTTTTGCTTACTTAAAGAAGATAAATCAAACTTTGATTTTTATAGTGTTATTGACTACTGTTAAGTTGTGGGAATGTACGGTCACTTGAGAGGAAGAAAAATGTGTGGTGGGGAATATCACAATTCACTCCACTAGTTCTTAAGCCAGGTTGTAGCTTTATGGACTCCACGCTGCACATTTATTGAGTCTCTTGTAGGCACAGGCCTGAATTGATGTTATTCTTAAATAAAATGAACACTGCAAGCCAGAAGCAAGACAACAGATTCACCAGCTGTGAGCATATTGTTTACAGATTAAATGTGGGACCAAAACCAGCATATAGCATAATTTATTACAGAACTCAAGGGACTGTGTTCTGATAGACATGTCAGAGGAAACAAAATGCACATACAAACAACAATAAAAAGGTCACTTACATCCCAAGCAGGGCCTGTCTCCTCAGCATAGGATAAATACCCTGCAATGCTTTATCATATTTCCAAAGTGCCTTGAAGAATAGGATTGATCAGAGGGGATAGTGTTTTATTTTTCATAAACAAGCCAGACCTATGGCAAGTGCATCGTCAATCTATATGTACATAATTGCTTCAGGCATTCTACAAACACAGCTTCATTTCAAAAGGGTCTGTTGGGTGTGGTAAGGATTAAAATCTTGAAGTTTTATTGTTCATGGCTCTGAGTGATTTGCTATTTTCATAGACTACATTGAAGCAGTTTAAATGCACACACAATCAAGAGATCTTTTTAAAAGATGCTGTAAACTGTTTTCCAGGACCTTCATGGTGGGTTGACACCATGAAACTGAACATGAGTACTCGGGCAAGTCTTCAAAATCTTCTAATGGCTTTTGAATCAATATTTAGGGAGCTTGTATGTTGGTATATAGCATATTAAAACTATCTGTAGAACAAAGGTAAAAATCTTGTATTTATTCCTTATTATGCCACTGATACTCATGCAAGTACAATGACTACTTAGACTTGCAAAGTTCTACATTTGTTGAAAGAACTTGGTCTCTTGGGTAATTTATGTCCCTCATCTTATATTTCTTGTATACCTAACAATAAATGTATAAAGCCATGAAAGAAACTTGGAATTTAAAGAGAGTCTATTCAGCTTTGGACCATATCAAAATCTAGATTTGTGCTCTAGAGAAGGATGAAAAAGGATGGTTGACCTGTCTACTGCTGACACCTTAGATGAACCAATTTTAGGAGAGTTAATACAGAATTAGACATTGATTCACTTAATACTATAAATGCTATGTACCCCTTAGAGAGTCTAATTCTTCCTAGGTGAGGTGGTGCTAGGGTTTGAACTGCTGGGCATAAGGTACAGCCTAGCAAATTATTTTGGCGATATTTTTCATTGAAGGGAACATTAAATACAAAAGGATTCAAAAAAGAGTACTGAGAAAGGACAACCACCAAGGCAATTTCAACACTTTGCCCTGATGTTCTTGCATGTTTACTCATTTGGAAATCTTTTTTTTTTTAATCTTTGTTTTTTAAAAAATTTACAAAATGTATCCAGATTACATCTCAATTGTTATCCCCATACTAGTATCTTCCTGTCCCCCCTCCCTCCCTCCCTCTTTCATCCTGTTCCCTTGCCCTAGGTCTGTGACAAAAGGGGACCTCTTCCCCCACCATAAGATCACAGCCTATCAGGTCTCATTCTGGTAGCCTGCTTACCCTTCCTCTGAGTGCCACCAGGTCTCTCCACCAAGGGGAAGTGGTCAAATAGGTGCACCAGTTCATCTGGAAATCTTAAACATGAACTAAATGAGTCCTTAACAGCTCTTGGGAAAAAATCGGATGAGCTGAAGGCCAAATGTAAAGGAGAACATAAAATAACAAGAAAGTCTCCTTAAAGACGTACTCAGAGAAACCCTGTCAGGAGAAATCATTTATTAGATTTGCTGTTTACTATGCTTGCTTTATTTTTGTCAGCTAAAGAAATACCAGAGGGCTTTAAGTGAATCATCATTTATCTCATGTCTTGACACAACTAGACTTAATTATCTTTCTGTCAATTATTTTAGAACCACTTCACCCTCTAGCTTTGTATGGAAGTTGTGTTGGCATGGTTACCAACACATTATTCCAAGTGTATTGATCCTATACCTCTTCAAAGCAATAAACTCCTTTTCCAATACCAGCCCAACCAAGGCTCAAAATATAGGGCATGGTATCACTTTCTGGGTCTAGGGATTAATTGCTCAGATGAGTATTTTTTTAAACTAACAGCTAATTTCTCTAAATAGATGTTAAAGATTCCACAGAAAAATACTAAGTAGGGAGCACACAGGAGGTATCAAAGCTTATGAATAACTGAATTACTTGTACACTAAAGAGTGCTTTTTATAAAGACATTAACTGTCAAGACAAATATCCTCTATAAGCCCAAGGCTCAGTTATATCAAAATATCCTTTCAAGTAATGAATGCTAGTTGGTTGTGTGTCTGACTCCATTCTTGCCACAAATTTTCTCCTGTAGACAGGACCCTGCATATTGAGAAAAGACTGAGAAGAGAAACATATTTTATAAACGGATACAGGAAGTCAGATGAAATCACTGTTGCTATAACCATATATATCATTAATAAAATATACAGGGAAGAATATGTTCTATTCTAATCACACAGTGCAAGAAAAGACACTAAGCTTAGGAACATGTTGTGAAGGACAAGAGAACTATGTGATTTGGAAAAGCACACCCAGAGCTTCCCACCTACCAGTTATTTTACATAGACCAGAGATTCTTGATTGGTACCCTCATCTCTACTCTGGGAGCACTAGGCAAAGTCTAGGAGTTGCTTCCTGTTGTCATTCTGGGAGAGTCTGCTAGTGTTGTGTACAATCTAGAGACCTTGGCTACTTGTAAACACCCTGGAGTGTGCAGGGTAGCTGTATAAGAAATTTTTATTTGTCCTCAAATATTAAAATTCTGAACTCAGACATACTGAAAAGGGTTCAGACATTCAACCAGAGCCCTGCCTAGATGGATGGATCTATTATATTTGCAACTATGGGTGTTATGAATGCAATACGATCACTTCGTTTAGCATTCTAATTCCTTTCCTTGGCAAAGAACCAGAGATAAAAATTTCTGCCCTCTTTACAATGTTGTGGTCTCTTCTAATCCATTTTTTTTTTCATGTGTTGCCCTTTAAATACTGAGTCTCCTTTCCAAGATCCTACACTTGATAAAAATGGCTTTATTAATTCACAATTGCACATTTGGATATTTTTAGATAGTGATTTTTCATTTAAATGACTTCCAATTGATAGCTCAAAAGACAATTGTTGTTACTAGCGTAATATGTCTCCAAGTGGAATTGAAGTAGGCTTTAAACAGGAGCAAAATTTAGAGCTCTTTTCTTGCAAGAATTGTCTGAATGTGGTTGACAGGATCCTGGGGTTCTAGAAGGCATTACAATGAAGGTTGAAGGGCCAGACAGAAAGTAGACAAGGCTTCTTATCGAATCCTCTATTCCCTTAAGAATCAGACAAGGCAACCTTCACCTATTTGCTGCACCATCTTGTGCAAGATTTAGCTTGAGGAGAATGACACCACTAAATTCTCCAAGGCACCATGTGCATCTTTAGGTTTTGTATGTTTGTTTTTATAAATGAGGAACCTTGGGCTCCTGCATTCTGTGAGTCATCTGGCAATATAGTTATGTCCCAGAGCTGTGTACTCTGTGCTTCTCAGTCAAGTTACTTACCTGTTGTATTCATGTTGACATGTAGATACTGATTGCTTTGGAACATAAGACTGCAGTGGCATAAATCAAAAGAATTTGCAAGTGACATCAGGGGAAGAGGAACTGAGAAACACACACACACACACACACACACACACACACACAGGTGGGCTACTCATTACCAATGGTTTAGACTATTAGATCAAATTCTTAAGGAATGATCAAACTCAAACTCCCTGCTGACTTCTTCTTTCTGGATCATTTCCTTTTATAGCAGAGGTCAGAGACCTGAATAGGCACAGTGAGGTTTTTTGGTTTGGGTTTTGTTTTGGGGAAAGGTTGTTGTTATTGTTGTTTCCCAAAACAAACTTGGTCCCTGCTCCAAAAAATCTGTTGGGAGAGTTTGTTAAAGAATGACCAGGTTACCCAGAACCCAGAAACAGAAAGACTCATATGGTATATACTCACTTATAATTGGATACTTGTCCAAAAGGCATGTTCCATGAAAGTCTTCATTTACCAGGAGATTGGGATAGATGTGTGGACATCCTATTTGGACTCTAGGATAAGAGAAATATAGGAGAATTGGGAAATAGAAGGATCCAGAGTGTCCTAGAAACCTATAAGAAGAACATTATGGTGGGTGGATCTGGGCCCAGGGGAGTCTGATCAAACTACTGCAATAACCAAGGTCAATACAAGCAGTAAACATTGAACCCCTACTCTGATCTACCCAATGGACAGGACATTCTCCACAGTTGTGTGGAGAGCAGGGACTGACTCTGACATGAACTCTGGTCCCCCATATTTGACCACTTCCCCTTGGTGGGGAGGCCTCGTGGCACTCAGAGAAAAAATAAGCAGGCTACCAGGATGAGACTTGATAGCCTATGACCATATAGTGAGGGAGGAGGTCCTCCTTGGTCACAGACATAGGGGAGAGGAATAGGGAGAACGCGGGAGGGAGGGAGGAATGGGAGGATACAAGTGATGAGATAACAATTGAGATGTAATCTGCATGAATTAATAATAATAATAAAGAATGACCAGGTTCTGGGCCTCAGAAACAGACTCTCCAGGGATAATGGTCAAATCTACATTTTGCTCGGAAAATTGCCAGTACCACAGTAACAATAGAAAAAGAATTTTAAATTGAAAAAAAATGAATACATTAATTCAATCACCCTTTTATTGAGATCTTCCTTTAGTCAAACAGTGGTTCTATCATTGAAGCCATAGTAAACATTGTCTGCACAAGGTAACACAGAGATCTCTCCCCCCAGCACAGATGCCCAGGAGCCTGCCAGGATATCCTTCACAACTAGGTTATTTTCATCTGGATTCTCAGGGTCAATCATGGGGTACAGATTCCACCCTGATTCTTCGCATTGCATTTATCAGATTCAAATATATAGTCACAAATGCTAAGTATCCATATGGCGCTTTATGTCTGTACAATGCTTTATTTTCATTTTTAGTGGTCATTTTGACAAGCAACTCTCCATGGCAGGTTTATGTTGGCCCTCTAACTCAACGGATTAAAGAACAGAGCCATGTGCAAGGTCTGGGCCAATAGCATGGAGAAGATGGTTGTCCCCAGGAGCCTGATGCTTCCATTTGATCTATCTTCCCTTGCTGTATAACTTCTGTTTGCTTCCTCAGGGTCTTGCCTTCTGCCTCAGCAGGCTCCTCTACCATTAAACTCCCCTGACTCTAGTTACATTCTATCTCAATTGTTACAGAACAGTAAAGACCAGTTTGAGGAGATGCTACAGATGGAGTGTTTGTTTCCCCAGCTTGTTTTCTCATATTTTCACATGAAAAGGCACTCAGAAGAAGGATTACAGGCTATCAAGAAAAGACTTGATACCCTATGATCATATAGAGGGGGAGGAGGTCCCCCTCAGTCACAGACATAGGGGAGGGGAATAGGGTGAAAGCGGGAGGCAGGGAGGAACGGGAGGATACAAGGGATGGGATAACAATTGAGATGTAATATGAATAAATTAATACAAAAGTAAAAAAAAAAAAAAAGGAAAAGAAAAAGGCTGAAACTCTGACCCCAGAGCCACCTTCCTTTTAAGGGCATGCCTGCAGCTCCCCACTCCAACCCCAACAGCACTTTCAGGCCACAAATTGAAGATGATCCTTCCTTCCCCATGAATTAGCCCCAAGATGCTTCGCTAGTTCTTTATTTATATCGAGGAGACCTGCATGTTTGTAAACAGTTCTTTAATTCCTCAAACTGTCTCCGGGGGAACAGAATCCCCTTTGAAGGTTCTTCATATCCTTGATAAGAGAATTTATAAGCAGATCCTGACAGGAACTGCAGAGTGCTTTACTGGAGTTAGACAACAACAGGGCAGATGAGACGGAGATTGTGATGCATGAAGAAAGGAGAGAGAAAGATACATGGAGGAAGACCAACAAGATACTCATTGGAGGACAATGTGGGGAGACTGGGAGAAGAAAAATAGCTGGGTACTTAAGGCTTTTGTTATTTACAAATTTTATCAGACAAGGCATAAACTTAAGGTGATATTAAATAGTCTAGGTCAGGAAATCAGCTCTCCACCTTCTGCTTAACAACCAAGAAGAAAGTGTCCAATCTCAAGAGTCTTTAAATGTTCAGGTGAGAGTGACTCTTGTGGCCTATAACTCAAGGGATTAATCTGGACATAACGGCATGCACATCTAAGCCCAGCACTTGGGCGAGAGAGGCAGACAGTTCTACAAAGCTAATTCCAAGCTAGCCAGAGCTACCCACTGTGACCTTGCCTGTAACATGTTTTATAAGTTTCCACTGGAGCCTTGCTAGCTTTGGGCAAGGCGTGCAGAGTTAACAGCAATTACTGCTGTGGTTTTGATTAGTTTTTGAGCCAGGGAATAAGTGCTAAATGTATTTTCACCATCAGTTTACTCTTTAGTTTTGTGACCAGTGTAAAGCCGTCATCATTGACTTAGCCTATAACTAGCACCACATAGCCGGTGGATCATTGTCAGTTTCTGCAAGGCCAGTGGTATTTAATTTTAATTAACCATGGGAAGCAGAGTGCTTGAAAATGAGTCCAGCTTGGTATTTTCCATTCTAATGCTGAAAATTTGAAATTTATCTTAAATTTTCTGTGTCGCATGAAATTAATAATGTTTGTCAAAAAGAGAAGGTAACGCATTGATATTTTTGTCTCAATGATATCTTGGAAGCCAATAGCTATAGAAGGCCCTCTCATTCCCTTCCTCCTGTCTAACATCCCTGTGGTGGTTAATATTTAGTGTCAACTTGGTAAGATCTGGATCACACCATAAATAAACCTCTGGGCATGACATTAAGGGATTGTTAAGAGTGGGTTAACTGAGGGAGGAAGACCTAGTTTAACTATGTGTGCCACCATTCCATGGGCTGGAGCCCTAGACAGAATAAAAGTGAAGCATGAGCTGATCTGTCCATTGGTAACTCTCTGCAGATGCAGCAGGGGCAGCCTCCTCAAGCCCCTTCCACGATGACCTTTCCAGTATGATCTACCCTCAAAGGGCAAGCCAGAATGAACATCACATTTGTCAGGTGATTTGTCCCACCAGCCTATAAAGCAACTAATACAATACACAATTCTTTATCAAACTGACACTGAGAATGTTAGGACCCCGTGGATACAAGAGGTAGCTCCCCACCTAGATGCCATGGATGTACAAGTGTATCTTTCATAAAGAAAGCTTCACAGCCAGAAAATTCAGCCATCAAAGAATAGAAGTTTCATGGCAAAAGTAATGGGTCATTTTTAGAATGAATTAAAAACCATGTTTCCTTCCAAGTACAGACACACACACACACAGAGAACAAACTCACATATACATAGACATACACACATACACACATACACAAGGAACACACACACACACACAGTTTTTCATAGAAATACAATGGTTTCATAGACTGCTTCACCATGTTCAGTGGTAGATGGCCAACATAAAACAAAAATAAGTGATATTTTTGGAGGGTTTTTGCTTTTGATTTTTTGTTTGTTTGCAATTGTGTTTTGGTTCTTTTGTCTCCTAATGCTTTGTCTAAGCATTTTCTCCTACAGTTTTTAATCTTATATATTATGGTTTCAGATTTTGTATCTAAGAGATTTCTGTGTGTAAATATGTGTCTATTTGTGTTTCTTGTGCTTTTTTCTTTGGTTCTTTTTTTCCTGTTCCTTTCTTTCTTTAGTTTATCCTATTCAGATGCTTGTCTTTATTTTATATTGTTTTATTGTATTATTTTTCTTTTTATCTTCTTATTTATTTATCTTCTTTTTCATAATTATGGCATTGTACATATGGGAAACTCTCTCTCTTTCTCTCTCTCTCTCTCTCTCTCTCTCTCTCTCTGGGTGTGTGTGTGTGTGTGTGTGTGTGTGTGTGTGTGTGTGTGTGTGTTGAAAGAGTGGAAAAATATTCCAAACAAATGAACCCAAGGAAATAGATGTAGCCATTTTAATATCTGACAGTATAGACTTCAAATAAAGGAAAATTCCAGCAATCATATTTTGCAATTTAAATAACTATATAACAAACTCAAGGGTAAAATAAACACAGTAAAGCTAAACTAGCATATTCTACCACAGAGGTAGTGGGTGACTTCCATACCCTAGCTTCCTCAATAGCCATATCATACAGAAAAAAGGTAAACAGAGAAATATTGGAGCTTAACAATGTTATAGGTCCAATGGGCCTACCATGTAGTTACAGAACTTTTTACCTGAACACAAAGAACATACCTGCTTCTCAGCAGCTCATGAAACCTCCAAAATTGACCACATACTTGGACACAAAGCAAGTCTCAACAGATATGATACAATTAAAATAGCACCCTGCAACCAATCTGTCCGTGAGGATTAAAGCTGAATATCCACAATGGAAACAGTACAAAGAATACGAACTCATGAGAATCTTACTACGGATAAAACTCACTACTGAATGAAAATGTGTTCAAAACAAAAAGTAAAAGGGTTGATTTTTTTAAAATTAGAATTGTATGATACCAAAAAGACAGCATATGTAGCTCTATGGGACACAATGAAGCAGTTCTAAGAGGTAAATTCATAACATTAAGCACCTACACTTAAAAAAAAAAAAAGAAAAGATACATCACATTAGTAACATAATGGCACACCTAGAGCTCTAGAGCAAAAATATTAAATAATACCCAAAATTAGTTGATGGCAAAAAATAATCAAACTCGGGGATCAAATTAATAAAATAGAAAGAAAAAATACAAAAACATAAATGAAATAAATAGTTGTTTCATTGAGAAAAATCAATAAGATTTATAGACCCTTATTGAAATAACTAAATGACAGAGATCAAAAATTAATAAAATTAAAGATGGACAGGGGCACAACAGAGATTGACGAAATCCAGAGAATCATAAGGACACACTTTAAAATCAGTACTCCACCAAACTTGAAAATGTTGAATTATAATAATGTTTTTTCTATTATTTAATTCTTTTTATGAATCTACAATTACCCTCATACCTAAACCATACAAAGATGTAAGAAAGGTGCTAATTTTCATTATAGCCATAAATACAAAATTTTCAACACTTACAAACTGAATTCATAAACATAGCACAAAGATTATCAAGTATGATCAAGTAAGCTTCATATAAGAGCTGCAGGAATGATTCAACATGCTTAAATCAAGTGATGTAATTTACCACATAAATAGGCTAGAAAAAAATATTCATGGTTATTGCATTAGATACAGAAAAGGCCTTTGACAAAACCCTTCCTGTCACTTCCTGACAAAAGTTCTGGAGAGACAAGGGACATATCTCAACATAATAAAGGTGGTTTAAAGCAAGCCCATATCCCATACCAACAACAAAAAAAAATGGAGAGAAACTCAAAACATTTCCAGTAAACTAAGAACAAGACAAGAATGCTTATTTTCTCCAAACCAATTTAATTTAGTACTTGAAGTCATAGCTAGAGCAGTAAGACAACTGAAGAACACCAAGGGGGATACAAAAAGAAAAAAAAAAAGTAAAAATCTTTTTATACATAGATGATATGACTATATACATAAATGACCCTAAAAATTACACCAAGAAACTTCTATAACTAGCAAAGAGCACCACCTATGTAGAACAACACAAAACCAGCACAAAAAACCCAGCAGCCTCCCTATACGCAAATGACAGACTGAGTAAAAAAAAAAAAATCAGGAAAAAAATACATTTAACAATACACTCAAAAAATAAAAACTTTCTTGGGGGTAACTTTAACCAATTACATGAAAAACTTGCATAATAAAACCTCTAAGACATTAAAGAAAAAAACTGAAGATAACACAAGAGGAAAGCTCTCCTACGCTCGTTGATCGGTATGATGAATATAGTGAAAATGACCATCTTACCAACAGCAATTCACAGATTCAATGTAATAAGCAATAGAATTCTAACATAATTCTTCACATACCTTGAGAGGACTATTTTCAGCTTCATATGAAATGAAATGAAAAGGTAAAAGAAATGAAAAGAAAGAAGATAACTGAAAAAAAAACTGAAGAATAATAATAAAAACTTCTGGAGGTTTCCGCAATCTTGACCGTAAATTGTACTTCAGAGTTAGAGTTTTTTGTTTTTTTTGTTTTTGTTTTTTTTTAAAGAAATGCCATGGTATTGACACAAAAGCAGTCTAGTTGACCAATGTAATTGAATTGAAGACCCAGACAAAAGTCCACACACATTAGGACACCTGATTTTTTACAAAGAAGCCAGAAATACACAAGGAGGGAAAAGGGCAGCATCAAATGGTGCTGGTCCAAATAATGCACATAGATGCATATGTATCACCTTTAACAGAACTTAAACCTATAGGAATCAAGGCCCTCAACATAAGGCCAGAGACTAGAATGTGATAGAAGAGAAAATGGAGAAGAGTCTTAAACTTATTTCACAGGGAAAGACTTTCCTTACAGGACACCATTAGCACAGGTACTAAAACAATTAGTAAATGGGGCCTGATGAAATCGAAAAGCTTCTGTGTGGCAAGTTTAGTATCAACAGACTACAGAATGGGGAAAAAATCTTCAACAGTTATACATCCAATAGAAGGCTAATATCTAAAAAATATATGGGACCTAATAAAATTGGACAGCAAAAAACAAAGAACCCAATCAAAAATGGAGTACAGAGGTAAAGAGATTCCTCAAAAGATGAAACAGAAATAGCTGAGAAACAATTAATGTTCAACATCCTTAGTCATCAGGAAAGTGCAAGTTTAAAGTTTTGAGATTTCATTGTAGTCAGAATAGCTAAGAATAATAAACCAAATGACAGCTCCTGCAGACAAGGATATACCGTAAGATAAATACCCACCAATGCTGATGGTAGTGCAAACTCATATAGCCACTATGAAAATCAGCATGGTAGTTCTTCAGGAAGACAGGAAACAATCTACCTCAAGATCCAGCTATGGCATTCTTGGCCATATACCCAAAGGATTCTACATCTTACTACATAAACACTTGCTCATCCATTTCATTGCTACTCCATTCATAATAGCCAGAAATTGACACCAGTCTCAATAAACATCTATAGATGAATATGTGGTACATTTACATAACGGGTTGTTACTCTGCTGTTTAAAACAAAGAAACAAACTAACTAACTAAATGAAATCCACAGATAAATAGATAGAGCTAGTGAAAAAAAAATCATCCTGAGTAAAATAACCCAGAAGCAAATGGCCACTGTGCATTTTCTTCTACACGCACATTAGCTTTTGAGCCTTCAAAAATGAGCAGGCTACTTTCTGTACAATAACAGAGGTTATTTATAAAGTAAGGGGCTAGGGAGGAGGAAAGAACAACCCAGAGAAACAAATTTCTCTGGGGTGTCTGGGAAGGAAGGTTTAGACGGACAAGAAGTAAGACAGTGGGAAAGGAGCAAATGGAGGGGGACAGCTAACACTAAGGGCCGTCTGAGGGGTCATATGGAAACCTAATACAATTTTACAATATACATGAAAAGAAAGATATCTACATGAAATCACCAAATAACAAGGAGACAAAGCCTTTCACCACCAAGTTGAACCTCCAGGGCCAGGAATTGGTTACATCCAACTGAATTGTTAGCAAAAGGGATCTCAGAAAACCCTTTTCTGAGTAATGCCAAGGATATTGGTTGTTTTCTACAAACTGATGGTAAGGCCTTATAGCTGCATATCTCCTATGTATCTCATTGAACATGGAGAAATCCAGCTGGTGCCTAACTAGAACCTTTCCCCTTCTGACTGATGTCCACAGTACTGGAAGGTACTGAGTACACTACCAGAAGGGAACTAAACATCCTTTGATCTACCCTGGTGACCTTGCTGCCTGATATTTTAGTACCATAGGGGCACAAAAGTTGTAGACTCAACCAATCAATATCTGACTGGATTTAAGGCACACTCTATGAGAAGGAATCCATCCCAGACACTGCTTGAGTGGCCAAGAACCTGAGACTAGATAGGCCATGGACCTAGGGAAAAATAAAGTACTATTGTTCTGCTAAAGGAAAATACCAATAAAATGACCTTCAATAAGTGTTTCACTTAGCCATTATCAGAGAAGTTGCTTCTTAAAGGAGATGGAAAATAATGCAGAAGCCCACAACAATGGACAATGTGCAGACGGGGGAGAATTAGAACACTCAGTCTTAATGTGCTCATCAAATTCCTCCCCTCAGGAACCAGGGAGCTATGCAAAAAAAAAAAAAAAAAAAAAATTAAGAAAAGAAAAAAAAAGGACAATACCAAGCTAATAATGCCTTTTAGATACAACAGGATCCACACACAAACACACAGAGAGTGTAGCAGCACACATACGAAATAGACAGATAGAGTGAAAGCTCTGAGACAGGAAGTGGACAGTGGACACAAACCCCTAAGCCAGAAGTTATCTCCAACTTGTAATTCCTTGCAAAAAGGTTTTCTCCAAAGGAGTCTCTGGGTATACAAACCACATTTAAGGGAAGCCCCAACTGAGGCGGTAAATGGCCAACAGAAAATGAATTCAATTGTTTTTGTTGTTGTTTTGTTTTGTTTTTTACTGCTTTGTCTCATAATGCTCTGTTTAGCTATTTTTTTAAAACCTTACTTCTCTTTTGCTTATCTGATATGGTTTCCAACTTGGTGAGGTGTTTTTTTTTTATATATATATTGTGTTTGAGTGTGTCTGTATGTGTATGTTTTTCTTGTGCTTTTTTGTTTTGTTTTGTACATTTTTTCTTTTCCCTGTCTGTTTTGTTTCGTTGTTTTATTTGTTTGTTTGTCTTTCTGTTGGTATGTTTGCTTCCTAGGGAAAGAGAAAAAGTTTTGAGTTATGTGGGTGGTGTCTTAGTCATTGTCTATTGCTAAAAATAGACACCATAACCACAGCAACTCTTATAAAAGGAAACATTTAACTGGGGCCGCTAATAGGATTAGTCCATTATTAGCATGTGGGGAGCATGGTGGCACACAGGCAGACGTGATACTAAGAGTTCTGTATCCAGATCTGAAGGCAGAAGAAGAGAGAGTCAATGGGACTGGCTTGAGCATTTGAGATCCCAAAACCCACCCTCAGTGATACATTTCCTCCAAAAAAGTCACGTGTACTCCACCAAGGCCACAAGTCCTAATCCTTTCAATAGGGCTGCTGTTCATGAGCCCATGAAGGCCATTGTCATTCAATCTACCATAGATGAAGAGGTGGGGAGGAGCTAGGAGGTGGCAAGTGAGGAGAAACTATGAACATAATACATTGCATGTTAAAACATTTCAAAAAGAACAGAAAAAATTAAATAAATAAAATACTTAACTCAGGGTAACATTACTGATAAACATCCTAATTAAAAGCTGTTGCATACTTTTGACATTTGAGTGACATATTTATATTCTACGTGAAGATTATTGTGTTGGTAGGTCTGTGAGCCTTTTAAAGAATATATACTATGGATTGACTGTACCTCAAATTAATCTTTTCTTTATCTCAATTCCCAATAAATATATTAAAAATTGAAAAGACTGAGGTAGTTCCTTTAAAAATTCACCATGAGACTTGTTCCATCAGCATATTAATCACTCCCAGAAAGTGAGAAATCTATAAAATAATATATATCTGTAAGCACTACCTCTCAGAGGAAATAGCTATGACAGGAGTGTGAAGGAAAGGAAAGCTGATGTTTTATGTTCTGGATACTTTTGGTGAGCAGCAAAGTCAACTCTGACATGTAATTTTGCTAATGCTATGGCTTCCCAAATTTCAATGGCCTAATTTCTATCTTCAATACGGTGGCTTTGTTTAAGAAAATGCCATTCAGATCTATACCGTTGACTATAATTAAAGAAACATCCTCTTCACCATCATGAGGAAAAGGAAAGGAAAGGTCAGGGAGGACCAAGGCATAGCTCTGATTTTAAATCACTGACCATGTGGTACAAGGGTGAAGGCTGCCTGAAAAGACCATCCAAGCGGCCACGTCCTTACTGTCCCTGATTTCTTTGCCATGAAATCGACATTGAAGTAACCAGTAATAATAGGTAAGTGACTCATGGACCCTTGAAGAGCTGCCAACATAGAGCAAACCAGTTACCACCAAAAGCAAGCGAAAACAGGTAACCGCTCCTCCGCAACAACCACGCAAGAGGCAGAGATTACCAACCTATATGATGAGCCTGGAACCCAGCCGTACCAACAGGGTTACAAGAAAATTCCCCCAGAAACAGAATCCTCCCCTGGCTCAGCAAAGATGACAGTAGAGACTCTTTGTTTACTTCCTTTTCAAAGTAATTGAACATTCAAAACCACCTATGGATGAAATTGAAACCATACCAGAAAAGGACGTTTGAAAAGGCTTTTCGTCTTTCTGAAATCCAACAATTGCTTTGTACCATCATCATCTACTTTTCCTATAATGTTCTTTTTTTATCTCATAACATAATGGGAATCCTATGGCACTGGAAGGAAATTTATTTCTTAGAAGTGTTCACTAACTCACTCTAAGTAAGACACAATCAAAAACTGCCCTAGGACAAATCCCTTTGAATTGTTGGTTTCAGGCCAGTTTCTACTGGAAGTCACAAGTCAAAACTTCATTAAAAAATAAAACAAAGAATGAAAGAAAAGAAGCATGTTGCTTTCTGTAAGTGGGTCAGCTTTTCCTCAGAGCAGACAGACAGAGCAGCATTTCTGCTGCCCTCTATCCTTTGCTGTTCAACAAGCTGAATAAAACCAGAGTAACAAATAGATGACAACCGTGTGGCTGACACCTGAAATGGGTTTTACAAAACTTTCTCTGGAATGAAAAGAGCTGAGAAAACATGTTTCATTCATTGTGCAAAATTTATAGTGTCTTTCATTCGCTTGAAGTTTCATAAATTCTTTTCAGAAACCTGAAGTGTATCTATCTGTAAGAGCAATCTCATGCTCCATTGGCTGAATAAAGATGTGACAATTCTTTATAAACACCAAAGACACTTGAAGTGTCAGGCCCAAGACATATTAACTGGCCAGAAGAAACTAGGGAGAGATACAAACAGGTTACAGATGGCCTAAGTTAACACCATCAACAGAGAATCAAGCTTTGAGCTGGAGTAGCAGCTCAGATGTACTCCTTGAGATGATTCTTCGCTGCTGCTTTTAGGAATTCCATTTCCAAGTCTATTATAGCAACCACTCCAAAGCATTTCTCAAAGGCAGAGCATATTGCTTCCTGTCTGCCTAACATTCAGCAGGTCAATATTTGATGAGTAATATACTAGGATATAGTCCTACAATTATGCTATCAGAATGGATAAGGAATTATATTTTTTCTTCCCCAGCTGATCTCAGTAAAGATAAGTAGCTTGAAAGGAACATGTTTGCAAAATGTGATCACTCAGGTGGAGTTAGTTAGAGGGATGTTTAATTCTTGATTAAAATTCTAGTCTTTTCTAACTGTTTCTATCATTTAACACGAGGCCAGTTCATCTCTTCTTAAGAGAAAAAACCAAGAACAGGAATACAAATGAAAAGAAACAAATATGTAAGGAAAGTACTTTAATAACTCACGTTAATTAATTTAGGAATGTATTTTTAGTCTATTACTAAGATTGAATGAAGTAATACAAAAAACACATTTTAATCATTTTTTCACCATTTTTGTTTTGTTTTGTTTTTTCGAGACAGGGTTTCTCTGTGTAGCCTTGGCTGTGTAGCCTCACTTTGTAGACGAGGCTGGCCTTGAACTCACAGTGATCCACCTGCCTCTGCCTCCCGAGTGCTGGGATTAAAGGCGTGTACCACCACTGCCTGGCTTCACCAATCATTTTATCATAATTTCCACCACTGGAGGTAGCTCTGACAGTAATGGACTTGCCTTTCAAACACAGGATCTAAATTTAATCCCCTATAGCTATTTTTTAAGCCAGGGGCACCAGGCATGATGGTGCACACCTGTAATCCCAACACATAGGGAGGCAGAGGCAGGCAGATCTCTGTGTGTTCAAGGCCAGTCTGGTCTACAAAGTGAGTCCAGAACTGCCAAGGCTACACATGGAAACCCTGTCTCAAAAAAACAAAACAAAACAAAAAAACACAAAATAAAACAAAAACAAACAAACAAAAAAGCCAGGGCACAGGTATATGCTAGTAATCCCTGTGCTGTGGAGGCAGAGACAGGCAGATCCTTGTAATCATTAGACTAGTCTATTTGGGGCATTCTAGCCCAATGGTGAGAGACCCTGCCTAAACAAACAAAAACGGAAAGTTATGCTTGAGAACAAACAGCCAGGTATGACCTTTGTCCTCCACAGACATGTATCCTCACACACAGGTGCACCTGCACACACACACAATTTTGTGTTTTCTATCTAAAGTTTTAATTTGACTACATGGCAATCATTTGATTTCTATAAGCTTGTCTTTATATTTTAAGAACAGCTATACATTTTGTTGAAACTTAATTTTGTTTCTTTTTCTTGGTAGCTATAGAAAATAATCATTTGATGCTGGGTGTCCAGTCTAAAGAAAAGCTGGATAAATGCTTCTTGCCCTCCAGCTTGGCTTTTCTTTCTTTCTTTCTTTCTTTCTTTCTTTCTTTCTTTCTTTCTTTCTTTCTTTCTTTCTTTCTTTCTAACTACTGGTTGTTGACCAATAATCTGGTTGCTGAAACCAGTTATGCGATGTGTTCTTTTGGCACTGAGTTTTGAATTCTTGGAGGCAGAAACTGCACAAAACCAGGTTTTCAGGACACATGAATTCAGTGCTTGAAAATGCAATTTAGAAACATCTTGAACAAAACATTTTAATAACATAAAATGGACAAAGAAATTAGTGGGAGCTAAGAGTAAGACACAGCAACACATTAGTGATATATACATACGTACCCCCCAATCCGAGGCTCAATACCCTTCAAAGGGAAAAAGTGCAATGGACTTAAAGTAACAGCATCTTTTGTTTATATATGAACAAACACAAAATTAAACAAATAGTTTTAAAACTAAAACAAATTTATAAATTAAAATAGCTATAAAACAATAAGTGTTGTGTGACAATGGTTTAGTGTATATAATGCTCTGCCATATCTATTATAGGTTACAATGCGAATATGGCATTGAATGAAAATGTGTAAACCACACTTGAGTTTGACTTACAAAAAGAGTTGCTTAGTGATTCATTTTTTAATTGATATTTTTATTTCAAAATATTGAAAACCTTTTCTTTTCCCTATGGAACCTCCTTGCCTTCTAGTCTTTGATGGATTGTGATCCTTTAGACTGTAAGCCAAAATAAATTATTTCCTTAAGTTACTTCTGTCATATATGTTAATCATAACAAGAAGAGTGAGAAATTCCTACTGGCTCCACAACCTTTAATGATGGTTATTACCGCTCTGACACTCCATGGGCATTTTTATGATGTAGGTCTGGAAGAGACATGCTAATTACCACTTCTCTTCTAGGAGCAAAAACTTTTTTTTTTTTTTTTCTTTTTGGTGTTTGAGACAGTGTTTCTCTGTGTAGCCTTGGCTGTCCTGACTCACTTTGTAGACCAGGCTGGCCTTGAACTCACAGAGATCTACCTACCTCTGCCTTCCTAGTGCTGAGATTAAAGGCATGCGCCCCCACGCCTGGCCCACAAAAACTTTTTATTAAAGTCATGTTTAACTTCAACTGAAGCTGAAACTTTGACCCAGTTAGAAAGCATCTCCTTTCCTAATGGTGGCAGAAGAGCAACTTAGGAGAGAAAGGGTTTGTTTCAGTTGCAAGTTCAGATCACAGGCCGGCCATCATTACAACAAAGTCAAAGAGGTGGGACCCGGTGAACTGCTGACAACTCATCTACCTTTATGAGTCTACAGAGAAAAAAAAAACTAATGCATGCTTGTTAGTTTTCAGTTCATTCTTTCTTTTTCATCCAGTGCGGGATCTCCCTCGTAAAAATGCTGTCACCCACATTCAAGGTAAGCTTTCCAACCTCAAGAAACCCAAGAAAGAAATACCTGGCAGGCATGCCAACATGCCAACCTGATCTAGGCAGTCCCTCATTGACATGCCCTCATTAGGGGATTTGAGATTGTGTCAAGCTGGCAGCTGAAAGTAACCATGCCACACCCAGCTGCTTGTCTCATAACCTTATATGAATAGCGATCATTCTTGTTTTTAAAAATACCCGCATCTTTGGTTTCTTACTTTCTCCTTGGTGTCTTCTGTTTCTCTCTTTCTAATTATTTATCTCCTTTAGTTAAAAACGTCACAGACTCTAGGTAGGAATCAGGACCTTACTAATTAGCTCTTTTAGGTGCCCCAGACTGAGTCTTTCTTCATGCACTGTTAAGTGATATTTCTGTGAAATACAGATTCATATGTTCCTTCAGTTGAACCTTCTGATTCTGCAAGTGTGGATTCACACGTGAGTATCTTTGAGGATTCCCTGCTCAGAAAAACTCAGAAGCATACAAACATAACAGTGGTCCTTCTGAAACCATTGTCAATTTGTTACTATCCACTTCACCACACTCTTACACACACACACACACACACACACACACACACACACACACATACACACACACATATACGCACATACACATACACCACCAACACACATATATACACACACACCACAAACACACACACAAACACACACACA
>OU015744.1:17078211-17135122 GCA_907169655.1 Acomys percivali
TGTGTGTGTGTGTGTGTGTGTGTGTGTGTGTGTGTGTGTGTTTCTTTATTCCCTGAGAATAAAGAAGTCAGGGAAAGCTCAAAATCTGGAAATAGTAATACAGGAAAATTTTGGCTCCATGGTTACATTTTTAAAAATCAGAAATATTTGATAATATTGTACATGAATGTCTAAGAAAATAATCCCACGGACACAGGAACACTCTCTACAAACCACCATTGATGTAGTTTCATCACTGTCTTTTTAACCAAGCTCAGATTCCAGAGTCATTACTGCAAATGTTCAGTCTGAGCAAAATGGGTGAATTTGTATTAAACCACTTCCCTTATTTTCTACAAAGCCAAATCAGCTGACTTTCCTTAGGAAGGAGCAAGTGGAAGAAGGAGGAGGCTCCAAGCATGGGGGCAGGGCCAGAATATACACACACCCAGCACATCCACGTCATGATTATGGATGATGTGGTCCTCCGCTCGCTTTCTATGTCCTGTTAGCAGCTTTCTTATAAATGCCTACTTCCCTTGCCCTGCAGTTCCAGGGTGGTTCAACTCTGTGCCTTCTGCAGTTAAAGTACTATTAGGTTAAACAAAACAAGATTTTATCTTTAAAAAAAAAAAACAAGCAAACAAAATCACTTTAATTAAGGCCTTCAATGGATCTAAAGTTTCCAACTAGAATTCTCTGGACAAATAATTCTGTCTTTATAAGCATATTACAATGCTTGTTCTAAACCTCCTATGTACCTAAATTCTGACTGTCTCAGGCTTGGTAGCACATGCAATGCTCTTTTGCTGCGTAAATAAAACAGACACTATTTACTGGATTCTGATGTTAAGTACACATTACCTGCATCCAACTTCCTCAGTCCATGTTCAGACAAGAATTTTTTTTTCTTTTACTCAAAGCCATTCCACTTTCTTCTGTTTTTAGAAACATATACTTATTAGTGGTAAAGTCATTTATAGTAGTTCTTTCTCATTGTTGTCTAGAGTTCTCATTCTGATATATTAAAATAGCAAGTAAATAAAAAAAATGTTACGTTCCAAGTATCTCTCCCTTGCTCCCTACCTCCCTCTCCCTTCCTCCCTCCCTCCCTCTCTTTTCAGGACCATATTTCTCAAAATATTCTTCTTACTTTGCATGTTTTTTATTTCCCATATAATCAACAATTTGCAGTATAAGTCACTGGTTATTTTTGGAGGCTTTTCCATGGTCTTCATAAAATCAAACCTTATGAGTTTTTCACATCCAATCTCTCCCTTAATCATTCAAACCTCTTGAATATTCCCCTTCAATTAAACTACATTTGGAGTTATTCCTTGTTCATATCTCTGGCCCACCTCAACCTCAAATCATTGCTGTCAAATGTACATGCTTGTCCCCCTGTGCCTAGGCTGCTGAAGAATAGGATTCCTCAGGACATCCCAAACTCACGTGGATTTTTCCATGCTCTATTTATTTATTTGCAAATTTAATTACTGTTCATATGCAGAAAATTCAGAAATACCTGTTTTCAGCCTAAGCTTCTTTTCTGGGCTACTGCATATCTGAATATCAACTTAAAATTATTTTTATGTAACTCAAAGAAATATCAAAGCAAATAAAATTAAACTAATTCTGGTCTCTTTCCTCAGCCTCTCTTACAGATTATTCCATCAGAGTAAAGAACTTATAATCCATCACCACTTGTAGAAACCAGCAAAGTGAGCAGTCATTCTTGACTTTCCTCACACAATCCATAAGGGTCATGTTACTTGATATATATACTTTTAATCATACTGTTGTGAGCTTCTCTACATGTTAGATGCCAGGAACAAAACTTGTGTCCTCTTTTGGAGAAGTACACACTCTTAATTACCCATCACTCCAATCTCCTATGTGGATTTCTTCTTTTTTTAATTTTTTATTATTTTATTCTTGTTACATCTTAATGGTTACCCCATCCCTTGTATCCTCCCATTCTTCCCTCCCTCCCATTTTCCCCTTATTCCCCTCCCCTATGACTGTTCCTGAGGGGGATTTCCTCCCCCTGTATATGCTCATAGGGTATCAAGTCTCTTCTTGGTAACCTGCTATCCTTCCTCTGAGTGCCACCAGGTCTCTCCCTCCAGGGGACATGGTCAAATATGAGGCACCAGAGTTCATGTGAAAGTCATACCCCACTCTCCACCCAACTGTGGAGAATGTTCTGTCCATTGGCTAGATCTAGAAATGATCATGATGAGTGAGTTAACCCAGAAGCAGAAAGACTTAAATGGTATATACTCACTTATATCTGCATACTAGCCCAAGGGGCATGTCCCATGAAAGCCTTCACTTACCAGGAAACTGGAACAGAGGGGAGGACATCCTATTGGGACTCTGGATGAGAGAACCATGGGAGAATAGCAAAGTAGAAGGATCCAGAGGGTACTAGAATCCTACAAGTAGAACATTATGATAGGCAGATTTGGGCCCAGGGGTCCCGCTCAAACTAAGGCACCAGCCAAGGACAATACAGGCAGTAAACTTTAAACCCCTACCCAGATCTAGCCTATATGGATTTCTTAATTCATCCACACTTCTCCATCTGTTTGTTAATGCCATAGGCAAAGCTAGCACCATCAGGCTCTACTGACAGAGAAGGAATGAAATCACAATATTTATCCTTTTACTACAGTGGCTCCTAACCATATTTTCATGTTGGAATCACTTGAGAAGCTTGAAAAATGTCAATACGCAGTCATTGTGTTAATAAATTCTGTTTTTGAAGTTGGGTTTGAATCTTCATGATTCTGTGGCACTGCCCAATGACTCCTATAGTCAGCACTCATCAATGACACTAAACTGATCAGTACAAGATAATGACAAAGACAGAAGTCAAATGTTTAAAGGAGAAAAATAAGATATTCCATTGTTTAACTTGGTTGTTGTTAACATTCTGACTTTTACATGGCCACCCAAAATTTTCAGGTTCTAGATCCTATTAATGTCACTAAGGCTTTTGACATGGGACAGTCCTCCTGAACTATTCAGATAGGCCTAAATCTAATCACAGGTCATCTTTGGAAAGTCAAACAGAAAGACTTGACACACAGAGAAAAGAACACTATATTATGTTCGATACAGGAAATGGACCCATAGACTATAGGCAATGAATGAGCCCTAAAGCCACTAGAGCTGGAAAAGCAGCAACAAATTCCTTATAGAGATTCACCCCACTAATCCTTGATTTCAGTCTAGTGAATCAGGCTTTGATCCTCTAGCATTCCTCTGAGGAAATATCTACTGTTTAAATCCAGGAAAGTTGTTGGGATGATTTGTTTCCATGAGCATAGAAAGCTGACACGTCAGAAACCAGATTTTCTCCAAGGTCTCCCAAGGTGCTAAGAGTGGAATGCCAGCAAGGACATTCTCTTGCTGCTCTACTATTTTCAAACTCCAGTCCTCAGGATGTCCAACAAATGTTTTCAAAGTTGCTTACTTCATCTCCTAGATTTTTGGCAGTTTCCTGTCTTTCCTGTTCTATGCCACTATGCCGATACATCTGCCCATTTGTGGTTCCAACAGCCATCTAAAAAAGGTGCCACTGTTACTGCTGACTTCTGTCAAGAGGAAGCTTGAACCTATCATTTCTGCTCACTCAGTCTGTTGGAAAATTGTTTCCTGACAATATTCTTGATTATACTTAAAATATCATTTAATAAAGCAGGTACTTAAACTATAATTATATGAGTCTTCAGAAATGGCATCTACACGTTATGAAGCTACTAGTCACCTCTTATGTGATGTGAGGTCATTTCTTCAGAAATCTAATCCTACCATCAACTAGGCTCTGTTTTACATTCACCTATGTCACACGGTTTTGTCTAGAAATATAATACAGTGGTACAGTACTTACCTAGCAAGTATAAAATCTTGTCTAGCACAACAAAAAGAGGAGGAGAAGGAGGTGGGGGGGAGGAGGAGGAAAGGAGGAATAAAACACAGGAAGAGAAAGGCAGAAGGCAGGAGGAAGACAAGAAGGATTTTTTAAATAAAAAGAATCTTATGAGTCATTGATTACCCAAGTAAAAATGCATAAACCAAATCTCCTACAAATCAGAAGCTTTCAACACCGCTCTATGCTGAAATGATTTATCCCTAGGGTTACAGTAGACTCATACTTACATCCAAGAATCCATCATCAATACCGTTGTCATTAACATTTTTATTTTTAATTTCAGGCACTTTTCCACCTAAGTCATTAGATCCCTAAGTTCACACTTATTAATTTATTACTCATAATTAATCAAGTAAATATAGGTCATACTTCATTGCTTGTATTGATTTATAGTATCAGGCAATATAAGTAATTCTTTTTTCCCCTATTAGTGAAGATGGCACACAATTCAGACACAGGGCTCAAAGGCTCCTGAGCTGAAACCAACAAGAATGTTTCCTCCCTAAGGACTAGTTCTCATGGTACCAGGTGTCAAGCAAGCTTCCAAAGATGAGAGGCAACCAATGGTCCTACTCAACTATGATGCCTATTATGAACCACAACAAAGACCAACATTGTAACATAACATTTAGGTTTCAGTAATTGCACACACTCCTTGGAAGTAACCCATCGCCTCTCTAGCTGGACTTATGATCTATTCAAAAGTAGCAGAATCATGTCTGATACTAGGATTTAGCCAGCTACTGAGGCTAGTGAAGCCATGCATCTTAGAACACAATGCACTTTTGTAAAGCAGAAAAAAAATCTCTTACTGTATTCCACATATTTGTCCTTATACCTATAGATAAGTATAGTCCTTACGCCTCATCAAGGAAACTTCCCTTTGCAGCATTACAGAAAACTACTTATCAAAAACAAAACAAGTTATCAATATGTAGAGATGGGAAGCCCATTGCTAATAAACGCATCTATAAAATGCCCCCATACCTAAGGCTCGGGAAGCAAGAATGAAGAGGGGGAAGAAAATTGTAAGAAACAGAGAGTTTCCCTGTGAGATTGTGTGTCATGGGACTGCTAGAAACTATACCTACAAAGTCTCATCAACAAAAGTGTCTACATATTGCAAGGACCACAACGTTAGACATCCTAAAAAGGACAGGGAAAAACCAAAAGACCTCAACCCTAGACCAGTAAGTAAAATATGTTAATTCTTCTTTATAATTTTTAAAACATCAATATTAAAATAATTTGACAAATACGGTGTTTCTATATACTGCTATGTACTTTAGTGATATTAGTATAGGTATAAAGATTGAGAACAATTACTTTATGAAGCGTACAAATCAAAAAATGATAAAATAAAAACCAAGTTTCATATCTCTGTATTACAGGTTTTAAAAAGCCCAACATTGTGAAAATGAGCAAAGGATGATTGAGCCTCAAATCTTAGGAGGATTTCTTCTGTCTTGAGTGGAGAGTGGGATATGACTTTCTCACGTACTCTGGTGCCTCACATTTGACCATGTTCCCTGGAGGGGGAGACCTGGTGGCACTCAGAGGAAAGACAGCAGGCTACCAAGAAGAGACTTGATACCCTATGAGCATATACAGGGGGAGATAATCCCCCTCAGGAACAGTCATTGGGGAGGGGAATAAGGGGAAAATGGGAGGGAGGGAAGAATGGGAGGATACAAGGGATGGGATAACCATTGAGATGTAACAAGAATAAATTAATAAAAAATAAGTTTTAAAAAATCTTAGGAGGATTTTGACGTGTCAGGTAGAAACACAGGCAGATGGAGAAGATAGATGGGGGTTCTTTAGCTGGTCAAACACATGCAATACGTGATGCTTACTTAGAGAGCAGAGTCTAGAAAGATAGAGTTCTAGTGAGAAAAGTCAAGTATCACTCTTGATCTCATTAGCTGAAGATTTGATGCCATAGAAACTTAACTATTATGACTGTTCGGGTTATTCCATTTTGTTTGTTTGTTTTGTTTTGTTTTGTTTTGACTCACTGGTTTTAATAATGTATTCATTGAACTTTTAACAGGTATCTTCAAAATAATTTTAGAGCTTGTAGAAAATGCTAAATGTGCCATTACTTAGCAGTATGCATTGATAATTAGGAATTTACTAAGTATCAAGGAATACTTAACAAATGTATAGAAGGACTTATTTTAAGTGTTAGACTCTGTTATGATCTGACTCAAGATTTTGAAATAAAGCTAAAAGTCAGGTTATAACATTTCCATTTTGAATGTGGAAAAATGACCCTAGAGGAAATTCATTATCTTCCTTAACATAGGCTACCAGAGAACAGAAATATTTGATTCCTGTCTTTGACTACTTTAAGAAATTTAAAGGAATCTTGAAACACTAAAAATATCTTTCATGTTTTCTTTCATCCTTGGTTTTCTAAATCTTTAAACTGACATCAATGAGCTAATCACTCTTAAAGCATTCACTAGCTTTCATTTAGGTTGTGTGTTTAAATATAGCTAAATAAATGTTCCGGGTTTCTTCTAGTTTCTACCACACAACAGTCAAAATGAAAGCATTCTTCAAAATACATTTTTATTCAAATTGTCCCACTAGGTATTCTATCTTTAAATAATGGTTTCAAAGGACCTCAAAACACATGTCCACCCTTGCCCCTACTCAGCCTGTGCACACTAATAGACAATTTCTAATACCTTACCTTTCCTGTGAACTCTGAACTTATCACCACATAATTCCACACCACCAGGGAATGGAGTTGACACACAGAGGAATGTGCATTCTGGAGCTAAATATCTCATCTCTCCATGGAGATTTTCTTGCTTCCCCACATATTTTTTCCTTTCTGAATATTCCAGTGGCCTCCTACTTGGACCTTCTGCTTTCAGTGCTGACTCATTCCTGCTTGTCCTCAGCATCACTCCAGACTCAATGCTTAGCTTCTTTCTTTAAAAATATTTTTTATTAATTTATTCATATTAAATCTCAATTGTTATCCCATCCCTTGTATCCTCCCATTCCTCCTTCTCTCCCATTTTCCTCTTACTTCCTTCTTCTTAAGACTTATCTTATAACTACTGTTTCCTATTTGTAGGACTTAACTACAGAGTGGCTTACCAGGTTCTGCGTACGCTGGTACCCACCTCCTCATCTCCTCTTTACACTTCTTGCCTTCTATTTAATGTTCCAGTGAGGCTAAGTGATTTTCAGTATGGAAAATGTGCCTACTGCTTTACTCATCATGTTTGTATGTTCACGTTCACTCCAGTGCCAGAGAGGTCTTCTTCCACTAACATTTCAGTGTGTTCCTTTCTTAAGTCAGCTAAAAAAAATGCTTTCTCAAAGAACCATTGTATTTCAGTGTCTTAACACCTCTTTTTATAAAGACATTGGTCTAATTAAGGCTGACCTATATGACTTCATTTAACTGAATCATCTCATTAAAGGTACTATGGGGTATATAGGCCTTAACATCTAAATTTGTGGAGAGTAACACAATTTAGCCCATCAACCAAGGTAATAGACCTCAAAATTTTTTCAATAATCTCATTTCTAAGAAGCTAAATGCAGCATGATTCCATTTATAGGACACTTTAGGAAAAGCAAAACTGTAAGAAGGAAATAGATTATTGAGAGACAGAAGTTAAGGACCACATACAATAGCATGGGGGTGATATCTGGGGAAGGAGAGCTGATTGAATTGTTCTATGTTTTGATGCTGTGGCATTTTTATGACTCTGTGCATTTTTCAAAAGTCATATATATATATATAACTATTCATCAAAGGAAAAAAAGCAAAAATAAAAAATAGAACACAATATGCAGAATAGTTTATTATGTGTTATTCTTCTATCTCATTTGGAAATATATATTGTATCTGCAATATATCATAAGGCTTTCGTTTATTATGCATGCCTACAGCCTATTTATATGCTCCCTCTGGCAATATATAAGAAAATGACTTTTAGCAGTGGATCCTAAAGGAGGGCAGATGTGTCAAGGTGGGAGAGAGTCTTAGTTTTCATTGAATAGTTTCCTACAGTGATAGAACAATGATATTAAGCCAAGTGCAAAACTAAAATAGTGTGGATGTGTTTCGGTGTTTTGACTTGGGAGCTTAAGATAAATCTTCATTTCCGATCACATGAATTCTAAATATCCTTCCTTTAAATATGAGCCCAATTAGGAGAGGCAAATGATCTGAAAGCCACTTAGAAATAATGACAATATGAAAACTTCCTCATTCCAGAAGAGATGGTACCAGTTACTCCCCAGCAGGCCACCAAACCCAGAAATCAATGAAGGCAAAAGCATCAGGTGGTACCAACATTGATATTGCCCTAAGTATCCCAACACCCATCACTCCAGTCTGTAAAATATAGAGACCTTAAAAGTATAGGATCACAGTCTGCACACAGAGAGACAGATTTATAGATAGATGAGGTTAGACCCTAAACAGTCACAGATTTCTGGTAGAAGATAAAACAGTAGGTAGGTCATAGATGCATTAGCTATTAGACACACTAAATATGATAGATATGATGATAGATGATAAATAGATATGTGAACCATGACGGGTAAATGAAAGGATGTACCGCTATGAAAACTGTATTTAAACTTCAGTGAAACATGGAGGCAGAATTAATCATAAGCATGTTTAAGCATAACGTCGATAAGGTGAACTTGTGTTCTCTCAAATGGTGAGTCAACATGACCTTGCCATTTAAAGTTACATTATCACCCTGCTTCCAGTCATAATACCTATCATGAAGAAAATTAACAAGTATTAGAGAGAATGAGGGGAAAGAAGAGTCGTTATTCAGGGTCAGTGAAAATGATAATACAGCCATTACGAAATCCAGTTTGGAGGTTCATCAAAAATTTAAAGTAGAACTACCATATGACCCAGCTATTTTACATTCTGGCTATATACCCAGAGAGCTCCATATTCAGCTATAGAGATATTTTCATATATATGCTTATTGCCACTCTAGAGTAAGGACATGAAACCAACCTACTTATACATCAACAGATGAATGTATACTGAAAATCTGGTACATGTAGAAAATGGAATGTTATTCAGCTTTAAGAAAAAATAATCATGAAATTTGTGGGCAAATGGATGGACTTAGAATCTGTAATATTAAGAGAGATCACCTGATCTCAGAAAGCAAATATCTAGATGTTCTTCTTTATATGTGAACCCTAGACTATAATATATACATTGTTTATATGTACATACACATTATGCAATATGTGTGTGTGTATAATATATAATTCATAAAGGAGGCCAAGAAAGGGTAATATTGGGTTATAAGGAAGGACAGAATACAGGCAAAAGGACAAAGAGTCACTAAAAAATAATGGAACATTATTGTTTTCACTTAAAGCTGGTTTTAACTATAATAAAACATTCTGTGCTAATTAAATTAAACTCTAAATAATATGACAAAGCATGTATATGACTATATATTTTAGATAATCCATCAATATTTAACTAATACTCATTTCTTTTAACTTTGGTGTACCATTTTTTTCTTTAATTTTCCTGGATTTAATATGTGGCTTTTTCTTTTAAAATAATTTAACATCAGTAAGAAAATGCTGAGTGAACAAAGCAAGTAACAATAAAGCCATATTGTAATTATTATATGATAAAATGTTCCTAACATTATATTAATCTGAGAGACCCAGGAAAGTCCAGGATAACATCCTGTTCAAAGCTATATACTTGAGAACCAGGCTGTCAAATGTTATGAGTCCAAGTTCTAGTTTGAAATCTGAGAACTAAGAACAAGCTATATAAATGTAAGAGAAAATGGAAAATTCTCAGCTAGAGATATCAAATTCACACTCCCTCCAAACTTTTTCTATATAGAGCCTTATTGGATTAGATAGTGACTACTTGCTTAGCAATGGACACTCTTTTAAGTAGCCAAAAGAGCAAATGCCACATCTTCCACAACATATCCTCCGATATTCAGGGAGAAAATGTTTTACAAACTACTGAGCATTAGTTACTGTAGAATGATGCAAATTCATTTGCTGCAAAAATCCCGCCATTTGCCCAAAAATCCCAACAATAGCTGGGAACAAATGCAAAGGGATGTAAATAAAGGAGCAGTGAACGTAGCAATATTAGCAGCGTATCTGCTTCATACTCTAATTTTGTCACATATGCAATGTAACAGAGATGTAAAAGTCAAAATGACTTCACTCATTTTTGCACAATTCCTTTCACTTTATCCTTATGTTTAGTATGTCTTAAGGACTCCTGTAACTATGCATAAAACGAGCGGAGACCAAGTGGAAGAGAAAACAGTCAAAGGGGGTTAGAACACACAGCAATAAACCCACTCTTTTCATGAGAGCCATTTCCCTTCTTTCCTGGTACATTAGTGTTTGGTTTGTTATTCTCCCATTAGAGACAGATTATCTACTACCATTCATGATTATCCTGAGCTGCGTTTTCTGGATACCATGGTAAAAAATCAGATACATAAAATGTACTAGAGTATGAAAATGCTAAAACATTGTTTACAATAAGAACAAGAAAGTTGGGCAGAATTATGTCTTTAGATGTATTCTCAAAAGCTCTTGTCTTTGTTGTCACATAATCTCAGATGACCATTGGCTCTAAACCTAAAATTGTCTGTAAATGGCTGATTGTGGATCCAACTACCCAGAGATCTCTTTTTAACCCATTAAACATGAAGGCATACAACCTTTTCAGAGTACCAGGTTTGATATGTGTTTGGCAAATGCTCAAAACTTTGGATGAATAATATGCTCCCGTAAGTGCAATAGTTTGTACTTATGGTTTTCAAATACGTTTGCAGAAGATTCTAAAGCCCTATAGTTTTTGTTAGATGTATTTTCAACTTTTAACCACATGTACATGTGTATATGAGAGAGAGAGGTTGACAGGTTTGTCTACTGAATGTGGTGTATTATAAGGAGAATTAAGATTAAGATAATGTCTTCTTTAAAAATTCTTATTAACTTTGTTTGTTTACCCCAATTTTAATAAACTTAGTACAACTTTATTTTCTTGGGCAATAAACAAAGCAAAATTGCATATCACTGGGTTTACTCCTTGTTCCCTTTGCTCGAGTATGCGAAAATAATGCAGCAAGTTTCCATTTCATAATTGTGCTTTTACTTCTCTCTTAGAGTTATTTTTCCATTTTTTTCTCCTATTGGAAATGTGCAAGGAAAAAACTCATAATTTCCTCACTTCCTGTGGGAGTTAATAGCTGCTGGGGATAATAACCAGGCAGAGTACTGTAAGGTATAATAGTGTTTCCACAGTTTTCAAGATGAAATTTTAACTTGCTAGTTAGGAATTTGAACTATGGAGGTACAGTGGTAAAAATTAAATGAAATAAAAGCTTCAGCAAATGACTCACATTATTGGAGAACAAGTCATTTGAAAAGTTGATGTTTACCAAAGATAGCTTTGCGAGTGTGTGTGTGTGTGTGTGTGTGTGTGGTGTATATGAGAGAGGAAAGGAAAGAGGGAAGGAGGGAGGGAGGGAGGGAAGGAGGGAGGGAGGGAGGGAGGGAGAGAGAGAGAGAGAGAGAGAGAGAGAGAGAGAGAGAGAGAGAGAGATATTATGTTGGGGATTTGTAAATACTTATCTTTAGAGATTAGACCATTTTTGGGTTTTGGGATTTTTGTTTTTCTGTTTTTTCTTTCACATATTGTGTCTGTTATCAAAATATCAGGGAATTGGTATATCTCATTAATGGAGTGCTTACCTGGCATGTGGAAGGCCCTGAGTTTGATCTCCAACCATGAAGAACAGACAAAAACATCGAGGCCTCTAGGTTATGTCTGCAGGCACACTGATAAGACTTACTCATTACTCTAAGTCTCAAAAGGATGTTTCCTCTTTCTATCTTCTAATTCTCTTCTAAAGTGGGACATCTTAGGAGAATGAAGGCAGGAGAGTGAGCATGACATTTATGATCTGGAATATCTTGGAGAGTATAATGGGTACAATGGGCTACCACATACACTCAATGGAAATGTATTAAATGAATTAAATGAGTATTTTCCTTGAACTAAATCCTGTCGTTTGCAAATAAAAATAAGTGCAATAAAAACTATGACTCAGAGTACTGTTCAGAAAGATACTGTTTGCCTCTCATCTTACAACGCCCAGACTCAGAAAACGTCTTCATTACTACTGTAGACCTTGCACAGACATTCTGGTTTATTATAACACATACACTTAAAGCACCTTCCACCATTCATAATGGGAAAAGCAGTAATCAAAAGGAGAGGGTAATTTTAGACTTACTGATTTTTAACTCTGCCTGGCTTGCTTAATAAACTGGCTGCCCCTTATTCATAATAGCCAGATCATGGAAACAGCCTAAATGTCCCTCAGTAGAAGAATGGATAAAGAAACTGTGGTACATATACACTATGGAATACTACTCAGCTTTTAAAAACAAGGAATTCCCGAAATTTGTGGACAAATGGATTGAGCTAGAGATGATCATAATGAGTGAGTTAACCCAGAACCAGAAAGACTCAAATGGTATATACTCACTTATATCTGCATACTAGCCCAATGGGCATGTCCCATGAAAGCCTTCCCTTACCAGGAAACTGTGACCGAGGGGAGGACATCCTATTGGGACTCTAGATGAGAGAACAATGGGAGAATAGCAATGTAGAAGGATCCAGTGGGTCCTAGAATCCTATAAGTAGAACATTATGATAGGCAGATTTGGGTCATGGGGTCCCGCTCAAACTAAGGCCCTAGCCAAGGACAATACAGGCGGTAAAATTTAAACCCCTACCCTGATCTAGCCCATGGACAGGACAGTCTCCACACTTGAGTGGAGAGAGGGATTTGACTTTCTCAAGTACTCTGGTGCCTCACATTTGACTATGTCCCCTGGAGGGGGAGACCTAGTGGCACTCAGAGGAAGGACAGCAGGTCACTGAGAAGAGACTTGATACCCTATGAGCATATACAGAGGGAGGTAATCCCTCTGAGGAACAGTCATAGGGGAGGGGAATAAGGGGAAAATGGGAGGGAGGGGAGAATGGGAGGTTACAAGGGATGGGATAACCATAGAGATGTAACAAGAATAAATTAATTAAAAATAAAAAAATAAAATAAACTGGCTGCCCACTAAAAACTCAGGCAATCTCTTCTCATAAGTAATATTCATAGTCAAAAGTTCAGACGTTCTAAAGTATCAACTTGCTATAAGTTTTACCAGCTGTGTATGAAGCTTGAAGCTGAACAATTTCCATCTCAAAATAAAAATATTTTGAATTCTTTGGAAACTAATGAAAATCAAATTAATAAAAGAACAAGGCCTTTTGATTCTTAATTCCAAATTTAAGATTGAGTAACTGGTAAATACTCAGGCCATTCCTTAAAAATATGCCTTTGAAGATAAAAGGAAAATAGCATTCTTGAATTATTCAGGACTTTTTCTTGTGATATATAGTTATGAGGATTGATATTAAAATTTTGGTCTTGACATTATAACTAATCATAATGCTAGAATAACTTTGATTCAGACTCCTGTGGCTGTATTTATACAAATTGTAGTCCTTGATCAAAGCCTGTGATGTTTGTGATGGTAACATGTTCAGTCTTACATCATAATGGACTCCTGCTAACTCAGGCCAATTGGATCATCTCAAAAGAGACTACTTTACCTGACTGGTATCAACAGTTCACTTGTCAGGATCTACAATTGCCTGGGAGATATACACCTTTCAACATGTCTGCTATAGATTTTCTATATTAGGTGAATAGATGTGGCAAAACAAAACCTACGTATGATTGGCACTGTCACGTGGCCTTGGGTCTTTGAAGGAATTCAGACACTAGTATTTTACTGCATCAGTTTCCTGCTTATAGATGCAATGTACTAACTGCATCAAGCTCCTACTGCTCTGGCTTCCTGATTGTAGATGAAATGGACCAAGAGCCTCAATCCCCTACCACCATGGCTCCTCCGTGATGATGAAATGTATCTTCAGGCTTTGAGCCAAAAAATAAAATAAAATAAAATTCTTCCTTTCTTAAGTTGACTTTGCTTTTTTTCGGGGGGGGGGGGGGGGGAGGAGGTATTTTATTACAATAATGAAACAAGTCACTAATATACGACCTCTTACAACTCAAGTTTAATACTTATGTGAATAACAGCCTAAATATCTCTATTTTGTTAATATGCCCAGGATAGGGAAAGTGTAATCATGTGTAATCTTATTTAACGCTGTCTTAGTATAACCATAAAATGTAGCTTGCGTTAAGAAGAAGCTTTTCTGAGACTGTAATTCTTCAAAGGTGCCACTTACTCACACTGTGGATCTGTTAGAGGATTCCTTAACCTTAGTACTATGAAAATTAAATATAGAAATGGATTTGTAAAACAAAAGTTTATCAGAAGCCATTAAAATACAGTAAAAATAACTGCATCGTTTTACCAATACAATTAAGTATAAATATGTATTATACCCTTGTGCACATAAAAGAATATATTCATTATAGACTAACAGGTGTCTATGTCAATATGTATACATGCAAAGACAGCAGGAGAGAGTGCCTGAAAACAGCAAATGAAAAAAAAAAAAACTAAACTGTAGGACATTGCTAACTTAAGTCCATCCTAAGACATATGAAACGACAGAATATATCTGTCCTGGACTGGATTTTCCAGAGGCTCTTTATTTTCGCATATGTGTACCAATTTCCCCATACCTTACCACTTTGCAACTAAACATTCACTTTCATGCATTAGAAAATGTGGAAAAATTGTGGAGATTTTGATCAGAAATGTTATGTTATCTACTCAAGTTTTATACCTTATCTACAGTACATTTTGAGTGGTTTGCTGATGTTCTACTTATTTGTTTTAGCAATCTCTACAAGGAGAAAATAGACAAAAAAAAGTTCAACTTCCTCAAAATGCACATCATTATGTGCATTCTACCATAACTTGTAATCAATGCTCTAGGTGATATTTTAATGTAGTGCCTACCCCAATATACAGGTGAGAATTATCATAAGAACATCTAAGAAAGATACATTCCCTTTCCCTCTCTTCCTCCTTCCCTTTCTCCTCTCAAAGACTCATTCTAAGGACAAAGGATCATCACAATCTACAACTGCCATGCTATGCAGAATTTACACCTTCATCATTGGATCCATTTTGTGCTGTCATTATCACCCCTGAGAATCAGTCTCACAAAGTATTGACTACGCTGTTGGAACAAGTTCCCAGTGCTGGACACAGCGGGGCACTTTGTTTGCTTCTTTGATTTGTTCACTGGCTTGTTTTTGAAATAATGATGCTGTTTTCAGGTGTATATTCAGTTAATTCCACTTTGACTTGCAAGGATTCAGCTTCTAAGCGATAATTTCGTATGTCTCTATGTAAAGTCTATGTCTATTCTACACTATTCCTATAAACATATTATATATATTTTTGCTTGAAATACACATATGTGCAAATACATGCATATACACATATACATGTATTATATATGAATAACTATATATGTATAGCTTATTCAATATTTGCAAATACACTGGCCCATAATTCAAATCATCTTACGGGAAAATGTTTCTCATTGGATAATCATTGCAGGAGAATAATTCTTCACCTCATGGTTGATATGAGTGGTTATAATCCACGACACAAACCAGGATTTTCATTTCTCAGAAAGCAAGCTCCTCTTCCTTCTTGGAATAAAGAAAACCCTAGTTGACACCGTATCACTCTAACAGAGAAATTTATTCAATAAACAACTAACCCAGCTCTTTATTCTCTGCACCGTGGCCATTTGTGTGTCTACATGTTAACCACCTTCTACCACAAATAGAAGCTTCTCTTTTGCGGGTTGAGAGATTCACTAGAACAGTAGGTCATAAGGAGTTCCCTTAGCATAGTCATAGTAGCATATTCTCCCCTGGGGCCACAGAGTGTCCTGTCAATCTGAAGGTTCCTGGCCCTAAAACAGTAATAGGTACCGGTTTCAACTTTAAAGGGGGCCTTTAATCCAATCAGAAATTCCCAAGACATCTGTGCCACTGTCACACCAATCAGCACGGCTTTTCTGGACAGTTATTATAGCCCAAAGAGCTAACATCTAGGAAAATTTGATGATTTTTTTTTTTTACCTCCAGTAGCACGCATAGCACTGGATAATGTGGAGAGAGTAAGAAATGGAATTCTCAGTCCTAAATGATACATCTACATCACAACTCATGCTCCAAAGCCTCAAGAATTAGTGTAGATAGAAGAGTGGATAGAAAGGTCATAAGAGTCAGAGGTGGCAGATGACTACACGAAAACTGTTTTCTGGACATGGCAGACCAGTCGCACATATTAAGTCACACCAAGTATGACAGGAGGCATAAGACCTGAACAACTTCAATCCAGACAAAGCCCCAGGGTGAAGAGGGTAGGTAAGCACAAAGCCCTTCCCCTAGCTAAGGAGCTAGGGCAATTGGGAGCTCGTGGGTGGTGGAGAGTTAGATTTCTTTAAGAATGTCTCTACTGGGGGCCAACCATGCTCTAGCACATGGCTTCACATTCTAGAGTAAAGGCACAGCATGGATTGTATTTGATGGGGATAAATATAAAGGACACACCATTTGGGTAGGCAGGGCATGAGGGAGTAGTAGGAGCCAGTAGTAGTTGAGGGAGGGAAGTGAAAACATCAAAACAATTATTGAGGAAATTCTCAAAGAACAAACATAAAAATGAGAGAATATTAAAACCTAAACTCATTTTCCTGCAAACTTCTTCGCTTGACCTTTCTTTAAAGATGGGCAATCAACTAAGCTGCATGACCTTTGAGTCTGGTTAATTTTTGTGTGTGAGGTTTGTTATTATTTGGATTTTATAGTAATGTTTTATTAAAACAAAACAAAACATCCCCATAAATGTCCCTAAACTAGATATAGGAGCTAGTAGAGAGTTATAATTATCTTCTTCCAAAGAGGGTGTTTATTATGTATCCATATTTATTGACTTCCTTATCATGGTGGCCATGTCTATGTACCAAACAGGAAGGCAGGGGCAATCTATTGAAACAAAGAAAGATGCATAGTATTTTTAATAGAGAATATGCAATTAATACTTGCTTTATTAAAACAAATATGCTCTAAGAGAGTTTATCTGATACCAAAGACATAGAACTATTGAGCATTATTTTAAAGTTAGAGTAGAAAGAAAACTGTGGTCAATGGATATGAAATTTCAGTTAGATATGAATTTCTGGTTTGCTATTGAACAATGATGTGACTAGAGATCCTGAGCATGTATCACATGTCTCAAAAAGCTAAAAAAAAAAAAAAAAAAAAAAAAAAAAAAAAAAAAAAAAAAAAAGGTTACTGAGCACTTCAATGTAAAACACAAAGAGTTTAGGGAGGCAGATATGTTGAGCCAGATTGCATAATGTGTACATCTATCAGAGCATTGTGCGGTATTCACTACTGTGCACATCTTCATCTTCTGTGTTTTTAACGTATGCATTCTTCAAAAGTTTACTAAATTAAAAACAAACAAAATAAAAACTTTTTAATAAAATCCAGTAGACTATGGTAATGTTCTCCAATCTCTTCCAGTTTAAAAATAATACTGACTACAAACTCACTAGAGTCAGCAGGAGTAGATCTGCAGTGTCTAAAGAGACCTTTCTGACAAGGTATTTTTTAAATATAACATAACAATATTGGAAAAATAGGATAAAATGATAGAAATGGCATTTAATATTGAACTTATATAAAGCTTCCAAATGAAGTCTTTTCAATTCTTTCCTTTAATGAGGAACTTAAGCTCACTTTCATAAAAATAGACTTTTATGTTTGATTTTATGATTGAGCTGGCTACTGGCAATTCCTGATCATGATTTTTAATATTTCTTCAAATCCTTGAGAGTCACATCAAAAACTACTTTGCTCACATAGAAGTAATAAAAATTTTTAAAACCATTCCCACTTTTATAGCAAATTGGAATTATACTCTAAGAAAATTTAAAAGCACTTCCCTCTCTACCACTAAGCAATGTGATCTTCATATTTATTACAGTATTACAAATCGACTTCATGTCCAAATAAACATTTGTATACAACACATTTAAAAATAATGGACATCTAATTTTCCATATATGCATCCACTCTTTTGGAGGGCATATTCCTGCTAACCTGGATGTCACACATTTTCCATCAAAGGACACATCTGGGAGCCTCCTGCAGAGGTCACCACTCTAAAAGCCCCCTCCTGGCTTCACTCACCCTCACTCTTGCCAGGTCACTGTTTCAATGCAGGCTCCTTATAAGGTAACTTGTGTTGCTTTTGCTGAATATGGACGAAACTTGGGAGTCAGTAGTAGAAGAGAGGACTGAGTATGTGAAGCTCTCAGCCCATGAAGGAACATTCTATTGCTATACTTAACAGAAAACACGAACAGGACAGATTGTACCCATAATATCTGCACCTACAGTATTTGGTACCAGGGACATTTCTGATGGCTTTAGGCATTCTAAGAGCTTAAAAGAGTTGTTTTATTTTGTTTTTAAGAGAAAGTCTTGCAAAAATGCATTTCTAACTTTTTAGTATACTAAGTCATCAGGAAAGCTTGGCAGAGATAAATATGAAAAGAAAAAAATTTAGATTCACAAAGGTTTAAACACAGTATTCATTAAACATGTATGAGGATGTGCATAATATCATCATGGAAGAAAAAAGTGATCTACTGAAGAAAACATTATTCTCCGGAGTAAATGAAGTGCATGGGTTACTAGTACCATACCTATTTATTAAACATGGCTCATCTATTGCTGGTGTAGATCCCTTCTCCTCCAAGCCTTCAAGAACATGGGGAAAGGGTACTCAATAAGAAACAAGAAACAAAGCTGGGAATAATTGAAAGCTTGTCTCAGTTTTGTTTTTTCTGGTTTTTTGGCCCATCATATGCTTTGCATGGCAGTTTACAGAATCTTAACACCACCATTGAGAGACTAATTCATTCTGTGAGCACCCTTACAAGTACTCAATCCATTATGTTGCATGCAGTGTAACCTGGAGGAAGAAAGACATGCATAGTCTTAAAGTTTGTAAGCCACACTAGTATACCTTTCTGGGGACTGGGAATGAAATTTACCTCAAGAAAGATATTCTGTGGGTGGGAGACAGGGCGATTCTGTTCAGCAAAATTAAAATATTGTTGGGTTTCGAGAGATGAGTCAATGGTTAATCATGCTTGCTGCTCTAGCAAACGACTCAAATTTGGTTCTGAGACCTTACCTTGGATTCATCATCACTGTCCATGACATAAGTTGCAGGGGAGACAATGTTCTCTTCCTGCCTCCATAGGAGCATATGCACATAAACATGTACATAAACACAAAACAAAATATGTCTTATTTTTTAAAACCACCAGAAAATCTAGAAACTATTCCTGGTCTTATTGAAGCCACAATGTCAGCTGAAGCTTACATAAAGCCTTAAATACAAAGGCAGAAACATTCCAAGTAGAGTGCCTGGACACAAACAGAAGCAAAACAGCTCTCAGGAGGCCCTGCTGGATTTCCATTTGTGTAACTGGATGGGGTTGCAAAGTCCTGCTAAATGCATTAATCAGATTTTGTTCTTTAGAATAATATATGATTCCAGAATTCCTTGAAATATATACTCAGACTTCTCTGCTAAAGAAATCAAAAAGATACAGCCAGTGCAACATTGTGTCTATGTGCATCATTGTGTCTATGTGCAACATTGTGTCTCTGTGCAATAGTGTGTCTATGCGCAACAGTGTGTCTATGTGCAATGGTGCGTCTATGTGCAATGGTGTGTCTATGTGCAACATTAGACAGAAACATTGTATTCTTCATCATGCAGTCTCCATCCCATGATTTGATTTTGTTTTGCCAACTTTGGATACTGGTTCACACATACCAATACTAAGTGAGTACTACAATGAAGAAATTGTTTTTTCACCCTGAATTCCCTTTGTGAACAAAAAATTTTAATCCTTTGGTTTTATTCAGCGTAAAGCTCTACACTTCGTTATAATTTTACCCCCTATAAACTAAACCAAAGTCCAGATAGAACCCTTTGCTTTTAAGGATCTAAAGTGACACCATAGGAGTAAGGTAGATCAGGAATTGCATTTGAGTATATCTTAATGTATGCACTGTTAATGAGTCTTGAAACCATGTGTCTTAATTATGGTTACTTTTACTATGAAGAAATGCCATGACCAAACCAAGGTGGGGAGGAAAATTTATTTAGCTTCCACTTCCACATTGTAGTCCATCGATGAAGGAAACCAGGACAGAAACTCTAACAGAGCAGCACCTTGGGGGCAGGAGCTGATACAGATGCCATGGAGATGGTTTTCTTTTGAGCTTGTTCCCCTTGCTTGCTTAGTCTGTTCTCTTATAGAACTCCGGACCAGCAGCATAGGAGTGGCACCATCCACAATGGACTGGGCCTTCTCTCATCAATCACTAATTAAGAAAATGTCCTACAGGCTGGCTTATAGCCTACAACCCAATCTTATGGGAGGCATTTTCTCAATTGTGACTTTATCTTGTGTCAAGTTGACAAAAAACTTTCCATCACACCATGACTATGTATAGAAATCTGGAACTGTCACTATCTTCTCCATTACCAGAGGCATCAATGGGACAGATCAAAGCCCTGGCATTCTCAGTCTTCAGCACAGCGTAGAAGAGGATTTCTAAGATTACAATTCAAAACCATAAAAATTAATACCAAAACTGGTCATAATATGCAGAGTTCAGAGAATGCCCAAGGCTCCAAGGTTGAAATAACACTATAGTCAATGCTTGATCTTTCTTACCCCAACCTAAGCCATTATTTGTGCACAACACCAGAGTCTCTTTTTTTTTCTCATGTCTAGTTCTACATAGTCAACCTTTTCCCTCATGTGCCTGCCCTGCTGCTGATCTCAGAATTTGCTCTTTTGTCTTTAATGCATGCAGTCCCACACCACCACACCCCACACTGTGTCAGAATCTTGCCTCTTACCGAAAGCTTAATGAATGCTTACTTATTCTCTTCTTCGAGATTAAAAAAAGAAAGGTATTTGACATGTAGACAAATAATCATTTGATTCCTTACCACAAAAATTGTCTTATAATACTCTACTCTCTATTATTTTCCAGTGGAAAAAAAATAAGAATATTTAGGTCAAGTTACTGATATTCATGATCTAGAAATATATGTTCAGACAACTTCTAAATGGAAAATTTGAAGATAAATCCTAGTTAAAATAGTGAACAATTCTCTGTCACTAGCCCTCTCTCTTCCCCTCTTGCCCTCTTTTTCCTACCTTCTACATCCATGTACAAACACACAACAAAATATAAAATAAGACACATCTGCCCACAGGAAAAAATAGATTTGAAGAGTCCTCTATGTCAAACAAGTTAGAATTCTCAAGGTTACACTTAACTTTCAATTACCAGTCCTTTCGAAGGACAAAAGCATACTTCAGAATAGTTACATTCTAAGAAGGAGGTTGCTGACATTGTTTTGAGCACAAAACAGCATTATAAACACTAGAGTTGGGAGAACACTCATACTGGTAAAGGACTTCCGCGACACCACCTGTTTGTTTGTGTTAAAACAGACATGTAAAGTCAGATCTGGAGTCTGTAACAATTTGTGAACCAGATCTTTGAAAGTTCTCAACTCCTATCAGACACTATATTTCAAAAACAGATGTAGTTTCCAGATTCCTCCTGACCAAGTCTAGGACAGTGCCATCTGTAAGACGGCTTTTATCTTCCTGCCAGTACCTCACCTGGAGCAGCTCAGCACCAGGTGGCCCTTGACAACAACATCTAATGCTCATCTTACACAGTTTTTATTAGAACTTGGTTGAATTATTATAACATTATTTTTACTGCTATCATTTCATAACAGAAAACAACTATGTTAAGAGTGTTAGGGAGTTGGGGATGGAAAGCATAATTAACATTTTGTATGAAATTCACATTAGAACTTTTCATATGAATTGGGAATCAATAAGCAAGGTACTTTTAAAGAGTGTTTTCACAGTCCTCTGTGTTGACTAATTTCTGCCGGGAATGTTTTTATACCTGTGCACTGTCCTCTTTCAGTTTCTTAGAGAAAATAAAATGGGACCACACCACTAAAGATTTTTAAGTGTGCCATATGATCTCTCACCTTCTCTCCCACTCTTTCTTTTCCCTACACCATTTATCATCTTTAATAGGATACAGTAAAGCACCATTTACTGTTTTGGAATGTATTGTGCCTATATACAATGCAAGGACACTTCTTCTTTGGAAGCAGTGAGGTTTTATTGAAAATATTGTGCTTTCTACATGGTGATGCCTCAGTAAGAATTTGCAGTAATCAGTAATCACATTAATGAGTGAATTACTTTTTAAATAAATAAAAATAATTATGAATGAGTTATTAAAATTATTTAGTTTGGTTGTAAAGACAAAAGAATTTTCAAATGAAGCTATCTTTTTCTTTTGTAGCTTGAAAATCAAAAATTTAAAGTATAATTTATGACTAATTTTTTCCAACATATATTGGCCCGACTTGATTTTGGTATTCAATATGCAATTTACGTTCTCTCACTTTTTATACTGATATTTTTTTAAATCTTTATTCATTCTATATAATTGTGTGCCTCAATGGGTTTCTTGCAACATGTGTACAGAGGTCATCTGGGGCCAAACAGACTATTAGATACCTTGGGGTAAGAATAATAGATAGTTTTGAACTGGCAGCACACCCTTCTGCAAGAGCAATATGTTCTCTTTTAACATTTTAACATTTTCTCATCCCCCTATATTAACATTTTAATATAAAGTAAAAAAAAACCTTGGCTTTTAAATGGAAATATGTAAGTTATACACAACATGAGTAAAGGAATAACATTCATTGTCTTCATGGTACTTGGCTCATGAAAGATGATAACAATGCTTTAGATAAATCTTTTTTATTAGAATCTGTGCATTATGTTTGATAAGGCATTCATAGTTTCTAACAGTGCTGGATATGTGTTCATTCAAACACACATACTCAATGGTTTTTATCTTGTGTTCTAGATTTGGCAGGGGGAGTTTAATTACTTTCTTCATTATTTGTATTTTCTCCATTGCTTTAGGGTTTGTGTATAAGTAGTGTGTCCATCACATTTCCTCAGGGAAATAGAATCAACAGTGTAATAGGGATTTGTAGGCTACTCTTACTAAAAGACACTGGCTCTACAGTTGTACCTGGAGATAGCTAGAGGTTAACTACAATTGGATAGGTTTGCATTTATGTTTGCATATGTCTCATTTACTGTTTTGATTTTGTTTTTGTTTTTGTTTTGCTTTTCGAGACAGGGTTTCTCTGTGTAGCCGGTGGCTGAAATCTATAGACATGACTGACCTTGGTTGTCAGTTGGACAGTCCTTGGAAATGGAGGCCTTAGTTGAAGAATTCCCTCCAACAGATTAGCCTGTGGAGAAGGCTGTGGGCATTGTCTTAATTGCTAATTGTTATAGGAAGTTGCAGCTCAGTGTGGGAAGGGCCATCTCTAGGATGTGGGCCTGGGTTGTATATGAAATGTAGGTGAATATGAGCCTGGGAAAAGACAATAAGTAGCCTTCCTCCATAGTCTCTGCTCAGTTATGGCTTGAGTTCCTGCCTTGGCCTCACCTAATGGGAATTCTAAGTTGTTAGATAAAGGGAACCCTTTCCTCATCCAAGTAACTTTTGTCAAAGTGTTTAATCAAAGTAACAGAAAAACATCTAGAACATCATGTTACTTACATAAGGAATACTCTCTATCCTCACCCCTTTTCGAAGGTGGTGGCCATTAAGAGCAACTACAGTATTTTCAATATTTAAAGTAATGTTATAATTAAGAAATTTCAACTACCAGCTCTTACAACTTTATGGTCTATAATGTCTCCATTCACTGCCCTAAACTTAAAGCAACCTCCAGTCTGTTTCATTTTATATCTTGTCCTTTCACTGTGTCATCTTCCCCTGAAGTTCCCTTGGATTCCAGGAAACAACCTCTAGTGTGCATAAAAATGCTCTAACAATAATTGTAATCACTTCTAGTCAGCAGGCATTTTTCTCATCCAAAGACCAAGTTGACCAATTAACGACCAACAAGACCCCAGTGTGACAGACTACCTACCCACACATGTTTCTGTTGACTTCTGTTTCCTCTGTATGTAAATCTGAAATTTATTGGTATCCTGAATATAAACATTGGGTCATTGGCCCTCCATTCTTCCCATACAAAATAGATAACAAAACTCCTTCCCTATCTTCACAAATGTCCATCTATTGAGTTGTTTTAGCTAACCCTAAGTTATTGGGACTTTATAAGCCAAGGATTTAATTGGGGACACTAAGATTCCAGTTGTATAGGGTATGTGGAAGTAGAATTGAAGGTGAAGGGGAGAGAGATGGGGTAAAAAAAATAGACAAACTTTAATTATATAGAATTGACTCATTCAATTGTAGTGGTTGAGGAGTCTCTAGGTCAACAAGTGCCAAATTAGAGACATTTGGAGAGCAGATGGTATAGATTTATAGATATCAAATTATAGACTTAACTATAGACATCAAATATAGACATCAACCTTGAAATCAAGTCAGAGATGTGTTCCAAGATAGTCAGGAAAAGAGGGAACATGATCTCTTAGCCTTTTTGCTTTATTCAGGTCTATGATGGTTTGGTTGAGACAAAACTCACTGAGGAATGCAATGTTCCTTCCTAACTCTACTGACTCAGATGATCCCATCCAGAAACACCCTTGGAGTCATAGCCAGAAGGATTTGTAATTAAATATGTGGGTAATGATATCCCAGGGAAGTTGACATCTGCAGCTAGTCATCACAATGCACATGTGAGTACAGCATGGTCCACTGAACAATCTGGTTTTCAGTAATTTGAGTAGCATAAGTCAAAACCCCCATTCCAAATGCCACTTTCACTGGTTTCTTTTCTTGTTGCTGTAACCTGGCAAGAAGCAACTAAAGAGGGGGGTGGCATACCTGGCTCACAGTGAGGGGTATAGCCCCTTATCATGGGTAAGGTATGTAGTAGGAGTGTGGGGCAGATGGTCACATTGACCCCACAGTCAGGTTTCAGAGAAGAACTGTGCTACAACTCAATTCATGTTCTCCTATTAGTTTGCTCAGTCTGAGGTCCCCAAGACAGTGTCACTCACATTGAGTGAGGCTCTTTCCTCTTCAGTTAAACCTTTCTGGAAGCATTTCTACAGATACACTCAAAGACGTGCTTCCCTGGTGATTCTAAATGCAATCAATGTGTCAAAGAAGATTAATAGCCATGCCACCCTACTTCCATTCAGAAAGAGAGAAATTGAAAATTGTTGTTCATATCTGTATCCTGTTGATTTTATGTGGGTCACAATTTTAGACAAGAAACAGGTCCAGTCTCTGTCAAAAAAAAAAATCTTCCAAAATCCAATCATTATCCAGAAAGCATCTTCAATAAGAATATGAAACAACAAAACAAAAATATTGTCCATTCAAGAGCAGAATTATTTCAGAATTAAATGCACTGTAGAACATGCTAAGTACAATTTACACACACATATGTATACATACATATATATAATGATGTGAATATGATAATTGTTCAATGTTAAGACAATATTCATATAAACGTTAGTGCACAAGTTGTGGAACAACCTGAGATACTTCAGTGAACCCTACTGGAAACTCAAATGGTTTCCTTTAGAACTTACAGTATTTTCTCCTGGTATGTTGCATAGCTGACAAATGCTTTATTGAAAGTTCCAACTTTCCAATCTACAGATCAAATAATTACTCCTTGACCAACGAAGTCCATTCAAGCCTCCTTCCCTTTTCCTAATTATAGTGTTCTCTGGTAATTCCCAAATAACTTAATAGAAAACAGTTTTCCTGAGGACTGAATTATACTTTTAAAGGTCATGTTTTTAGTTTTTTGGAAACTATTTAAACTCAAAATATAAATATTGCATGTTTACATTGCATTTTCTCTTCAGGAATGCTGGTGGCCAGCCATTCGCTATACTGTCATCTGAGTATTCTGCTCCTTGGTAAGAAAAAGAAACCCTTTAACCTTCAAAGAAGATATTAAAAACATAAAAGTACATAGCACTTTAGACAGAATTTGCCCAGTATTAATAAAGAGGAAAAATAAAAGAGAGTATCGTCATAATCAGTTCGTTAAATGTCATCTATGCACCTTAAGTTTAGTCCTGACCCAAAAGTATGACTACTACAAATCAATGTGTGTGTGTGTGTGTGTGTGTGTGTGTGTGTGTGTGTTTGATTGAGAATACACATCTGCTGTATGACCATTTTTTTTTTACACAAACACCTAGGTACACATAGTTCTTCACCTAATTCCAAAAACTATAAATTTGAGAATTTAGAAAACTGTAGAAGTCAGTTTTACATTTCGTAGGAGAAAGTTTTATGTTTAAGTGCAATGAAAATTTTCTATTTCATAAAAGAAATACCTTAGCTAAATATCTGAGCTTAAAGCAAAGGAGAAAAAAATAGGAGGAGAAAAGCTGCCAGCCTTTTTTGCTGCCTGCAGTTACCAGGGAATCACACAGGACTCCCACAAAACTCTGGAGAGGGAGGGAGGTGAGGAAGGCTGTGTTTGCTCTTAACACAGATCCAGCATTTCCCTCCACTCCTGCACTTCTGACCACATACTGCTGCGCCACAGCATCTGATTGAGACCTGGAACCAAGCTCAGTTTGTTCCTGCTTAGTCACCACATACCAAGATAACCTACAGACAATTTAAATTGATGTTCTGCTGGCTGTACTGTTTCTAAAAATCGATTATATAATAGTATGTTGATCTTAATAATACCGCTTCACCTACCCACAGAAGCTGACATTTATTTTCTCCTTCAATTACTTTTTATGGTTTATATCAGATCCACTCACTCTTGGTTCCTCTTCAAGCTCTGTTTGTTTTCCTCATTGTCTCAAACTATAAAGTTCCCAGTGCCTCAGGCTTAGTCCTCAGACCTTCTCTGCCATGACTTCATTCGTGGTAGATACTCTAATAAATGCTTGGCTGCTACGGTCTCATCTGTATATGCTGTCACATATCTGTTTCAGCAACATGAGCACTGTGTTACATGAACTACAGGCATCATTTCACTAAACACCAGATGCTCCGTGGATATCCAACAGGCCCATTGCCCTCAATAGGCTAAAACCTCAAATCTTGACTTCAGTCACCACCATATTTGCCCATGTCCTTCTATAACATCTTCCAGAGGCTTCCTCTTATCGGAAACATTTATTTCTTTTAGCTGCTCAAGCCAAAACATACACCCTTATAATTTTCTACTCCATCCCTCTTCCATAACCTAGTTCTTCAACAAAGTAGATAATCCTTGTCTTCAAATGGTGATATTTCTTTAAACAAACCCACGTACTTTGTAAATACTTGAAATCAAAGGACACGAATTCACCAAGCCATAGAACACTATAGATTAGCAACACTGCCCATTTCAGAGCACCTGTTCTTCACCCTCTTGGTCACATATCTCACTGTGAACTGTGGCCTTGCCTTGAGAAAGAGTGTGGCACAACATATTCCAACTTTTGGAAGAGATTAAAACAGAAAGTGTGGCCTATACTGAAGAGTGGAAGTCTCATATATAATAATCATCTACTGCACCAATAAGTTCCAGCCCTTTGGAGGTACCTTCACCATAACTTAAGGGATCAAACACAAAATATATCTGATTGTATATCCCCTTGCTGGTAACATTGGATGTCAATTTGGTTTTGTTTCTAAACCACAAGACTATCTTTAAATGATAGCGAATGTTTCTTACCTTGCTTATCTTTTTGTTTTCAATATTTAATGTATAGTTTGGATATGAAAGTATCAGTTCAAAGGGTTCATATGGAGAAGGTTTAGGTGCCAGCTAATGGGCTTTTGAGAAATGATTAGATGAGGCTGCACTCATGTCATCAGCAGATTACCCATGGGGACATAATGTGATGGCATTTTCAGGAGTCTTATAACCCAAGAGGCGCCTAGTAGGAGGAATATGTCTATCAGTGTGGTGTGTCCTAGGAGGCATACTTTGTTCCAAGCTCCTAGCAAACTTCTCTCTCTTCCTCTACTTTCCAGTCACCATGCGATAGGCAGCTCTGATCCACTCTGCTTGGTCTGTTCAAATGTTCTGTCTTATCACAGCCCCACATCAATGAGAACCATGAAGATCACAGGAGAACTTTCCTCCGCTACGCTGACTTCTCATGGCTATTTAGCCTCAGCAACAAAAGTCCTCCCAACACATCAATTTGGATCCTTTAACTACATTTGTAGTCTCAAATGCTCAGTGCATATACTATAACACACACACACACACACACACACACACACACACACACACACACACGCGCGCGCGCACACACACGGATACCTACATATGAAAAAAATCATATTTCACAGAGGATAAATTCAAGAATGGTTTGTTCCATGAAAGACTGAAGCTTACTGAGGGAGGAAAATCAGAGAAGCCCTGAAGGCAGATACCAGAATGCATAGCACCATGGGACAGACACAGAGAAGCTAGAATGAGACTGGAGCCCAGTGTCCACATATGTGAAGGCCTGGATCAATGGATCTCAAGCACAGTAGTTGAAGACTGTGTGAATGTGACATGACCCTCATAGGTCCACGTGGTTAAATGCTTGGCTCTAGTTCTTGGTGCTGTTTTACATGGTTATGGACAAATGTTTGGTGTATCCTTACTGGAGGATATAGGCCATTAGAAGGCCAGTTCTTGGTGCTGTTTTAGATGGTTATGGACAAATGTTTGGTGTATCCTTGCTGGAGGATATAGGCCATTAGAAGGCAGACACTGAGGCTTTACAGCCCTGTCCCTGTTTTTGTGCACTGTCTAAATTTTGAGAGTGGATTCAGTATGACCAGCCAGCCTTCTGCTCCTGCAACCCTGGCTTCCCTGACTGCTGCGATGTCACCATGTATACCTATACAATCATTAGTGAGAATATGCCCTTTCTTTCTAAAGTTTCTTTTGCCAGAAATGTTATTACAGCAACATGAAAAAATTAAAAAGTGCAGATACTAGGGCCAGAAAATAATTCAAAATGTTAAAGAGGAGATTCTTATTCATGCTAACTTTTCTTTAACATTTTGCATATATGTTTTTCAAAGTACATAAATAAGATTCAGTTGTCCATGCCCCAGTAGATGGCTCTGTACCCATGCACAGATGGCCACTCATCACTTGTAGGAGTCAATGGGTTGTTAACTGGGGGAGAAGTTCATCCAGGTGTTGGAGGATAGACGTTGGATATGAAAATTATTAAAATTAATTGTGTATATGTATGAAATTTTCGGAGAATAATTAAAAATATTTTAAGACACATTGAGGAGCGTCTGATAGATACATACATACATACATACATACATATACACACATACATACATCCATACTTAGATGGTAGACAGATAGATAGATAGATACATACATACATACATACATACATACATACATACATAGATACATATATACATACATAGATACATAGAAAGATGTAGATAGTGGATAGATAGAAAATACCTAAATGGAGATCAAATTCCCTATTTTTCCCCTGAAACTGACCAAAGGCTGCTGTTTTCCTATAGAGTGGTATTTTTCAACAACTGATAAAGTCTCTGATCTAATGGCTGGGTGTATTCTCTTTTTTGCTGCCATCCTTAACCCTTCCCTCTCTTCTGAACCACCCATTCACAACACAGATACTTGGGTCAATTACCTTCAGGAGACTGAATCAGAAAAAAAGTCCTACCAATAGAGAAGCAGCTAAAAGGTAAGCAAACTAACCTTGCTGGCTGGCCTGGGCTTCCTGGACTTGCTGTTCTAGCTGACAGGTCCCTTAAGCAGGGATGTTAGTTTATTCAAAGTTGCATTATAACAATTTGCCATGAGCAAACGAATCTTTTGACTGCTACTCACACAAAAGTGGGGGGGGCACTGATAATTCTTTGCTATGGAATTTCAATTAATTCTAATTTATAAGTAATTCTGCAAGGTGAGGCACTTGTTCTTAATTAGCTGCTGTGTTCTGGGAGCTCAGAAGCTCAGTATGTTTCCTGGTGCTGCTGTCATCTAACACTCAAACCCTTTCCCATCATGCTCTGGGATTTCAAAGGCCTTTTCTGGTCTGCTGGAGAGTTCTGTGGGTCCTCTCACCTGTTTGGGGCTGTAACTTTTCAGTCCATTGAGCATTGTTGTTTCTCTTTCCCCTGCAGCTACAAATGCCTACGAATGCCTTAATTCTCTAGATATAAATTACAGTCTTTCTCACTTTTCAGCACAGGCGCAGGAAAGCCATCTTATCTTATTTATATCCATTTTCATCTCAATGGTATTTAGGGAAGAAGCGATAAAAATGTAAGTTCAGTCAGTTGACTTGAGACACAAGTCAAGATATGAAGAATAGAAGAGGAAAAAATGATGTGTGTTTGTGTGTTCATATTTTAAAACTAAACTTTTTTTTTTTTTAGTCTAAAGGTATATAATCTTAGAGAACATAATTCCAAATGTGAAGGATTACCAAAATTAGCAAAGCCATGAATTATAAATCATAATCCCAAATGAAAAAGGAATAGAGTAAGAAAAATCCAATGGGGAGGGGATTACACATCTAGTTATTGTGTATAGCTACAAAGCAAAGACAAAAGTAGGAATTACTCTTGGAAGACAAAAAGTATCATTTAGAGTTTAAAATACGGTTTAACTTTTAAAATTGAACTCAAAATATGTTTTTGGGTTTTTTGTTTGTTTTTTATTTGCAAAACTTTTATTTACTGTCTCTTCTGCATTTCCATGAAAGTAGAGAATTCTTTGCTACATTTCTCTTTTTTAATTTAATTAATTTATTGAGATCACAACTCAATTGTTATCCCATCTCTTGTATCCTCCACTTCCTCCCTTCCCTCCAGCTTTCACCCTATCCTCTTCCCCGAGGTCTAAGACCAAGGGGCACATCCTCCCCCACTATATGGTCATAGGCTACCAAGTCTTATCTTGGTAGCCTGCTTATTCTCTCTTTGAGTGCCATCAGGCCTCCCCACCAAGGGGAGGTGGTAAAATATGGGGCATCAGATTCATGTCAGAGTCAGTCCCCATTACCTTCCAAAATATTTCTTTGTAAAAAGAAATGTAGGAATGTAGAAATGAACAGAAGAAAAATATGCATGCAAGTGTTCATATATGTGTGTCTGTCTGTTTTGTGTGTATACACATGTGTCTTTTGTTTAATATTTTAGTGTCTAATATTCCATGTATGTGTATGTGTCATTTAATGCTTAATATTACTAATGTTGAAATTTATAGAAAAGTGAGCAAAATTATTTAAATGTTTAATGAAAAGTAAAAATAAAATTTATCGTTCCTACATCAATGGAGAAGTAAAATAAAAACAAATGATTACCAAAATATCAAAAGGGACAGAGAAGATTTTAAAATAAAGTTAAACAAAATTAAGAAGCATACAACTTTTATGTATAGATATAAAATACACATATCATGTCCACATACATAAATATTTACATGTACACATACACATATTTGTATGTGGACATGCGAAGTATAACTCAAACATTAAGCTTTAAAATACATGAAAGTAGCTGGAAGCAATATCAACAAGGTTTTATGCATGATCTTAATTTTGTTTGTTTTTGCTATATTACTACATTTTGTGTACTTAATTTGAATGCTTTCAATTCCTTTTTAAAAATCTCAATTTTAAAGTGTATATGAGAAAAGCAATTTGTTAGATAACTGAATTTTAAAAGACAATAAAGCTATGGTAAAATTCTGGGAAAGAAATTGGCTGGCAGGAGGCCCTTCAGTTGTTGCCCTTGTTCCTTGTACTCTATAATATAATTTGTCTTTTTATGCTTAAAAACAAAATAAAGAAATGGAAAAAGAAAGTGGTTGAGGAAAAAGTAATGTTAAGTCTCAGGTCACATAGGATGTGGGTAGGATCTTAAGCAAACTGCAACATTGCAATCTATTGGAAAAATTCCTAAGGTGTAATTGTAAATTCACCATGAGGATGGTAGGGGGCACTTTGGGAGGAAAGTAAGACACAACAGGGAAAAAAAGGTCATGAATGAGGTTACTATGCTTGTATAGGGACCACAGAGAGCTCTTGGGGCCTCTTTATTTTTTATAATAAATTTTAATTATACAATTTCCTCTTCCCATGCACTGCCTTGCTCCTTCTAAAGCAATGAATTTTAAATTTTTAAAGAAATTGTATGTGTGTGTGTGTGCCTGTGTTTGTGTGTGTGTGTACCCATGCATGAGTGTGTGTGTGTGTGTGTGTGTGTGTGTGTGTGTGTGTGTGTGTTATTGGTCAGAAGCCAGCTTTTTGGAGTCACTTCGCTTCTTCCACCTTTAAATGGAGTCTAGGAATTGAACACAGGTTGTCAAGCCTGTATAACCATTAGTACCAGCTGAGCCATTTTGCTAACTCATACAATATATATTTCTAAGCTTTAACACAAACTATGAGTTTTTAATCTCGATCAAGAGTTCTCACAAGGACAACATATGGGGACCAACATATGCATAACACAATGTACTTGTTTAGTATCTGTGTATTTAAGCAATGGTTAGCCCCTCTTTTTATGCTGTGAAGATAGGCTGTCCAAAATTGAAGAGGATATGCTAGAGAGCCCCACGGTGCTGACACTCTGACCTCAGAGTTCCAACCACCAGATTTGTAAGACACAAAATTTTCATTTTCAAAGCATCCAGTTTATATAATTTTCTACAGCAGCCCTAACAATCTAAGCTATGCATGAACAAAAACAATAAAACGATAAAGATGAGGTGAAGAAGGTGAACGCTGAGCAAGATGTGGGAATCTTCCCTAGAAAAGTCTAAACCCATTCAACAAAAAAAGGCATGTCATTCTATAAACATGGATTGGCAGTAGAAGGTGAGCTACTGGGTTGTTGTAAATAATATTTCCCAACCTCAGTGAATCAGGACAGATGTGGGATGCCATCTTGAACTTTGGATGGGGAGATTTTATGCCAGGAATGAAACAATAATAATCCTTTACAACACTACAATCCTAAGTAAGCACTACATGAAGTGACCTTAAAGTGAAACCCAAAACATTCCTTATAGGCAGTCATGGGGCTGGTCCACTCAACACAGTGCTAGGTATTATTTTGATTTCCCAGCAAAGCAGTACCTCACCACCAATGCAGGATGTGGCTTCCCTACTACTGGCCTATGCACCTGATAAGGTTCTGCCCTCCTGACACTTTGACCTCAGTCAACTGATGGCAGTGACTCCACTTTTTACCTACCCATAATGCAGTCATTCCAAAAATCAAAATGCTTTATTAAGTTTAGTTGAATTTCGATGGTACACAGTGCATTATTTTTAACATATTCAAGAAACTATCATTTGGGTATTGAAGAGTAACCTATGGTTTTGTTGCTGCTTTAACTGACAGTATGTGCCAGGATTTTGATGGCTTTAAAGGACCAAGTGCTAAGACTTCAAGAATGCTTCAAATATCTCAAGACATTTATAGAAAAAAACTGGGATTGATGGAAATTGATAGAAATTCACAATTTGGGCAATATTAGAAATTTAATTTTCTACAAATATTTTTCTTTCAGGACATCATTAAACAATTTTCTAGTAGATCAACCCCATCATGAAATACTGGGACACCAAAGAATTGTAAAGGTTTTGAATGTGAATTCTATGATAAATAATATACATTTATGTAATAAATAAAGAGTGAATAATCAACCACTTGCTGCAAGCAGCGTTTACTATTACCTCATACAATCGACTATGTCAAGCACTTTGCTTAACTTATATATCATTCTCATCAATCTACTATTGAAAATAATGATAATACACACATTGACAAAGTGTACCACAGAAGGAATTTCCTGGGTTTAGATAGAACTTCTTAGAATGGTAGGAAAGGACTAAGAGGAAACCAATCAAGTCTAAAGCCAACCTTTCAAACATACGCACTGTAATCCTATGGCTGCTATGAAAAGGTCACAAAACCTAGGTGGCTTAAAACAAAACAACCTGCAGGGTAATCACTCAGGCAGAAGTCTGAAGTGAGGATATTGCCAGTGTTGTGCTATTGCTGCAGACTCTAGGAAAAACCATCCCTTGCTCATCAACCTTTTTGTACTTCCTGCAATGTTTGAAGTTCCTTGCATTACAGAGACAACATTCCAAGTATATGGCGTATATGGCCATCATGCAGTATTGACAAGCAGTGCTTGGAAGAAGGTAACAGTAATTCCATGATACAAGGTTTCATAACCAGAAAGGTGGGAAAGGAACCATGGACCGGCCCATTAACAGATTCACATAGCTTTAGATGCAGTAGCCCTAGAGCCACAAAGTGAGATCTAGACTACATAGTGAAATGAGTGTCCAAACACACACACACACACACACACACACACACACACACACACACACATACACACACATCAGTTTCTCTTTCTCTCCCACTCCAAACCCCTAGGGTCTGGGGAAATTATTTGTGTGAAGAACTAAGTATATTTTTTATCCAATATCAAATGGAAACTTCCAATCATGTGTTCTAGGGGGAAAAACACAGCAGATAATTCTAGTCTGAGATTAAGCTGGAAATGGAGTGAGGTTTTGTTTCTATCAGAATTTGGGGATTAGGTGGCTTTTCCATTTGTCAAGCTTTTTAAAATTAAGATAACCAGATTCTTACACTATAATTTACATTTCAATTACAAGTCAGTATAGTCAATGCAACTTTTTCTAAAGATTTAAATTTTGAAGTCTTTGACCTCCCACTTAACCAACATCCTAGCAACATCAGGAATGTCACCAGGTATCTGAAATGTCAAATTTTTGTTTTTCTCAGGACCCTGGGAGCAAAATGCCCACGTCCCATATCAGAGCCTCTGGGTAGACTCCACCAGTCCAGCACCCAACAGAAATGCAGATGGGCTAAGAGATGAAAGGACATGCATGTAATTGTGAGGATGTAGAGAAATAAAATCAATGAGAAATGTGTAACTTAGCACATCTGACCCTTTAGCATTCCTACTATATTTAAAGAAAATACAACAAAAACTGACAAAATGTGAGGGGAAGAATTCAATGATTTAGTTCATGCACGTGAATGCTTTAGAGATGTAAAAAGTTAAGATAGCAAGCATGCACATAAAGGGTATACAGCAGGCAAAAACTACATGTATAGTAGAACTGTTCAATCAGCAGCTAAAAGGAAGCGTAAAATGTTGCTAGAAAAAGCATACAAAACTATAAAAGTATGGAAAGGCGCACAGACTGATGAGAATATGTATACTATAATTATCAAGCAAGATTCGTAACCAAATCATTTATATTTTCCAATGAATAGATACAAATTAAGGTTATGGAGTTGGGTTGGTAAATTGCAGTGGTTACGTTCAGATTTTTCAGGATACCTAAAGGTATTATGACAAAAGATGGAGTTTCTTGGCCTTTGCCCATGCCTGTTTGAAGTTAGTGATGGTGAGCAATTGCTCCCCTCCGGCATCCAATGGGTGCTCTATTGGAGCCTGCAGCAAACAATGCCAGCAAGGAAGCTGTTTGGACAAGTCTAGCTTATTGTTACAACAAAAATCTCCACTAAATTCTGAGGACTTACTGACCTCCACCAGGTAAATCTCTTCAATACAGGGAACTCCTAGGAAAGTCCAAGTAAAGTATAAAACAGCTGCTACATTGTAGTCTGCAAACACTAAGGAGTTTAGCTATTGCCAGCAAATTTTCACGACCATCAAATTTATCAGCTTCTACTGAGGCTATTATGGCACTAATAGGCTGTTTCCCTTTCATTTGTGTTGAGTAGATAAACTGTAGGCAAAGTAGTAAATGGGAAAAATTAATTTAGTAGTTTTTGCATTTAAGCAAGCAATTAATGAGAAAAGGAATGTGTTATTGAAAGATCTGCAATAGCTCACACTAGGTAGAACACGGTTGTTTTTTGACCTTGAAACTCCAAGGAATGGGACACAACATAGAGAGATTTTTCTCAAATAAGCTAACAATATTTTTAGGCTACAGCTATTTTAAGATTTGTTTAACTTTAGAAATAGCTGACACTATTTTTTTTGTTTGTTTTGTTTCCTTCCAGTGTTGTTTCTTACTCTTCATTATTTTACAGACCTAAGTTCTAAACCATCAGCTTAGAATTTATGTTTTAACAGTTTTAATTTTGTTTATGATGAAATCTAGGAAGACAAAATTAATTCTAGCTTAGTGTTGACCAAAGTGCACAAAGCATCTCCCATCCAAGCCATAGATTAAAATTTTTTCATTGTGGGTATGGCACTCTAAGATACATTTAAAATATGTACATAGGTGCCATGGCTTCTTCCTTAGAGAGTCTAAGGATCTTATTGGCTTGTTAAGATGCAGGATATCTTAAGCATGATGTTGGTATAGTGCTAGTATCAGAGACTGACAATCACCTAGACCAGTGGGTGTTCAAATTCAATGAGAAAGGAAGAAGAGGCAGGCACTTAAAGTTCCCAAAAGCCCAGTGCACAGTGTGCAAGGGTGTGCTTCTATTCCTAGAGGATTTGTAATTTATTTTGCTATTGTTAGCATATCTTTGTTGCACAACAGTTTCAAGTGGCATTATGAGATGCTACTACACGGGTATCATGTCCTTTGCCTATACGCAATCTCCCTAATTCCCTCTTCTGTCCTTCTCCCATGACACTCATATTTTCCCCAGATAGTTGTATTTTTAGGTCTTAAGTACAGTTTTAAAAATCTAGATTCCACACACAGGAGAGAGAGAATGCCATACCTGCCCTTCTCAGTATATACATGTAGTACAATGTCCCATTTTCCATAACAGTCAGGTTACAGAAGAAGCCTCTCAATGTGTCAACAGGTGAATGGATAATAACATGGGCTTTAAACACAATGAACATGCATTCAGTAATAAAGAATGGATGGGATTGTTTTATTTGTACAAAAAAAAATTGACAGGCCCGGAAATCATCTAGAGCAATAAGCCAAATCCAAACATACTATTTTCTAAACAAACTCCCAGATGCTTGGGATGAACCAGCACAGTAAACTTTCTTTCCATTTGTCCTTTCATGGTCATGCTTCAGAAAGCATCTTTTATACTCATCTCTGTATGAGGAAATGCAGAGAATTCAAAACCTCACGCATGGCCCAGAGGAGCTCAGAATTTGGAACAGCAAAGAGAGCATTTGAAATACTGGCACCAAAAATAATTATATCCAAGGATGATTAATCATTCCCAGAAAACTCACTGAGGGGTATGTTTGCCAATTAAACATAGACAATTATTTATCAAAACTTGAGGTGTGTTTATAGTGATTTTACCAATTATGCTCCATACTGTAGATGTCATTAAATCAAGGAGAAAATTAGCAGCTAGCATATTATGTATTTATGGTATTGATATATTACAGCTCTATTCCTGTGAATGTTACAACAGATGAACATTTGATTTGTCCACAGCTTGGAGTTTAATTAATAATATGATATATGGTAAGTATTTATATACAGTCACTGACTGGATTCAAGCTTTAATTTTTTGTGTGTAGTGTTACATAGGAGAGGGATGACTAAGTTATATTTATATGTCAGTTTGGGTTTCTATCATCTGCAATGTCATTTTCCAAAACAGTTCTGATATTTTCCTCCTTCACCAGTAATACATGGGATTTTTCAATCCATGCTCTCAACAATATCCTATAGCCATTACCTTGTGAACTTCACCCTTCTTACTGGAGTACTATAGTTCATCATTTGCATCCTCTTGCTGGCTGGGGAGGCTAAGCATCTTTTCTTCTCCCATTAACAGTGAATGCTGTTACATTGTGAAGAATCTGTTTAAACTTTTCTCCATATTTTACATTAGATGTCTTTGCAATACTCTATGAGGTCTTTCTATATTCTTTATGAATGCATTCTCAGGTATGCCTAGGACATATTTCTTCTAAGTTTCAATTTGTCTTTCTATTTCCTTAAACATATAGTTGGAAGAGCGAAAGTATTACTTTTGATGACGTCTTTTGTACAAAGTATTTTCATAGCTTATGATTTTATATATTTAGGGAATTTTTGCATATACTTATATCACAAACCTCTTTTATGGTTTCTTCTAGGTTTATATTTTTATCTCTCATATAAGGCATTTAACATTTATCTATTTCTATAATGTATGCATATATATATATATATATATATATATATATATATATATATATATATATGAAAGAAGTTTCACCTAAATTAACATCTTTTTTACACCATAAAATGGTAGTATATCTCCTGTGGTAAGGTTGATATGTCTACTTTGGCTATTCCTTGTGTAAAATTGCATTGAGGACTATTATGGTCAATTGATCTCTTCCAGAAGGCTCTAATATGAATTGATTTTGGTCCTCATGCTGGGTCTCCAAACTCTGGCTCAATCATAAAGTGCTTTTCCCTCTGGTCACAGCTGCCTGCTTCCTATTTAGCACATTTGAGATGTGTCTGCCTGCAGCTGTAGAAACTCTTTGCAGAACTCAACTTGATTCCTCTGATAAGGACTATTTCTGCAGATGTATCCAGAATCTTCACAGATTTCCTCAAAGAGCAATGCAAATTGCATAGCTTTTACTCAAAACTGTATAGAAATACAAAACAAAGAGACCAAGGCTCACCAAAAGTGTATGGCTTTATTTCATTTAAATGTAGTGTTATGAAATTCAAGAAGACACACTTACCCACACCAACTACATGCAATACACTGTGCTTATTTTATGCCTTCCTGTCTACCGTCTTTGTCAGAATGCCCTACTTTTCCACTTTATATGTGGGAAAGCCAAGAATCATTCTGATTTCATTTTACTGTAGAAAGTTTGAAAACATCACATCCACACAAACAGAAAATAGCTGAAGAAATTGGCAGTCATAGGTTTTCATGAACCATCAAAAACCCAAAGTCTCAAAGAAACCACTATTCCTGTATCTGATCGGGTTGTAGAGAATCAGATTGACAAGGCTAGATAATAATTGATGAATTGCTGAAATCAGAGTGTAGGCTGCCTTCAGAATGAAAAATTCTTAGGTAAAGAATTTTAGTGGGTATTAGCTATAGGTACCCCATCAGCTTCTCATATATCTATTTTTAATATGACTCATGTAATAAGGATTATTACATTATATAATAACTGTTTATTGTTATATGATTATATTGTATTACTACATGATATAATAAGGCTGATAATAAGCAAATGGATCGGACATTCTCCACTGTGTTTTGTTTTGTTTTGTTTTGTTTTGTTTTGTTTTGTTTTGTTTTTTCGAGACAGGGTTTCTCTGTGTAGCCTTGGCTGTCCTGGACTCACTTTGTAGACCAGGCTGGCCTTGAACTCATAGTGATCTGCCTGCCTCTGCCTCCCGAGTGCTGGGATTAAAGGCGTGTGCCACCATGCCCGGCAGTCTCCACTGTTGAGTGGAGAGTAGGGACTGACTTTCACATGAACTCCAGTGTCCCATTTTTGAGCACATCCCTTTGATGAGGAGGCCTGGCGGCACTCAGAGGAAGGATAGCAGGCTCCCAAGAAGAGACTAGATACCCTATGAGCATATACAGGGGAGGAGGTCCCCTCAGTCACAGACATAGGGGAGGGGAGTAAGGGGAAAGTGGGAGGGAGGGAGGAATGGGACGATACAAGGGATGGGATAACAATTGAGATGTAGTATGAATAAATTAATAAAATATTTTTTTAAAAAACAAAAAAAAATAAGCAAATGGATCATTCAGAGCAAGGTAAGAGCTACAGATTCGTAGTGCCTAGAATGGCAATCACTGTTATGTGAAAGCCTGATAGTCTTACTTTAAAAAGCGTCTCATCACTGTGATTCCAGGATGCTCAAGATCTGCAAAGAACATCATTGTCACCCTGAGTTCAGGGCTCAGCTCCTTCTGTCTCATTGTCCCCTTTCTGAAGCTTTCAGGCTACACGGCAACAGCATATAATGATACACGTGGACAAAAGGATCATAATGAAGCCTTTCTATGCATATGCTTGCTAAAATATTAATTAAAAAGAACAAAAATTAAGGACTCCAGAAGAATCAGGAACCATAAAAAAATTTCCTCCAGGTCCTATCTAGAATTTGTTAGGGGTGACAGAACTAATGGACAGCAAAAGAAGAAAAAAGGCTGTTTTGGAAATTTTAAAAGAATTTAAGAAAAGCTCCAAAAAATTTTGACTAATGTATTCAGATTGATATTGACTTTTCTTTTTCCTTTGAGTGTTATTGTGCCCTCCCCTTGACATATGCAACTTACATAATTTCTGCTAATGTGGATTCTGAGTACCTGTCCTTCCCACTCCCCACTTCTCCCCCCATGCACTTGTCTAGAGTCAAACATTGGTTTACCCATCAGACCTGAAATGTTTTATCTTTCTAATAATCCCTTTTCAAATACCAGTTTCTCTTTCTTGCAGCTGCCACTATCTCTCAGTTGATAATTGGGATTATATGTCTCTGTTTTCTGTTGATGAATGAGATAATGTGAGTTCTGTGGTCCTGATGAACAGCTAAAAATAAGTAGATGGTGAGAGTTCTCACCAAGCAGACACACAGAGGACAGTCTAATTAGACTTCTCCCTGCAGAAGGAGACTCCTTCAGGCTCTAGTGATCAACTCATCTTTCCAGAAACTATATAACTAAATCTGAAATCAAATGACATGGAAAAAGTCAAGAATGAATCAGAGTTAGAAACGAGTTGACCTCAAGGGGCTTACCTTCATTGGAAGTAGAACAATACCCAAGCTGTGATTGTTTGAATGAGAACAGTCCGCAGACTCGCATGTCCAAATACTCAGTCCTCACTTAGAAGAGGTATGGCACTGGGGGGGGGGGGGAGGGGGGCTTTAAGGTTTCAAAACCCATGCCATTCCCACTTAGCTGCCTCTGCTTCGTGGCTGTGCCTTAAGATGCAAGCTCTCAGCTACTGCTCCAGCACCATGCTTGTCTGCCTGCTGCTGTGCAACCCACCATCATGGACATGGACTCTAACCTTCTCAAATGCAAGCTCACCCCAAAAACTGTTTCTTCTATGAAAAAGAAGCAAAGTTTGTTCATCCTTTCTTTCCTCTTTCTCCCTTTCTTTCTTTCGCTTTAATTATGTGATCAACATATGAGTAATAATATTCACTTAGAGCAATGGAATGACAAATATCAGATTCCTCATAGATAATTATATACATTTAACTAGTTGGCCTACCTTAATACATATAAATTAATTACTGCCATAACACATAATATGCATATACATTTGCAATTAGCATTCAAGACCATTAGCCATGCAGACTCTAACATCATTATTAAATCAGAGCTTAAGCTGATTCTGTCTGAGTTAGCAATGTCCATGCTAACTTTTTATGCTCAATCATTTCCATGAGAATCAGATACACATTTCAAATAAGCTGGTTTGGATTTGTTTTGTTTTGTTTTGTTTGGGTGTTTTTTGTTTTCTTTTGTTTTGGATTTTGAAATAGGGTTTCTCTGTGTAGCTTTGGTGGTCCTGGACTTGCTTTGTTGTCCTGGCTGGCCTCGAACTCACAGAGATCTGCCTCTGCTTCCCTGCATGCTGGAACTGTAGATGTATACCACCATACCTGACTGCTGGACTGGATTTGAACTGAAAATAAGTACCCAAGAGTTGCTGCACATCATTGATTCTGGAGTGTGCATCAATATATGAATGCTCATGAAGCATACATAATAATCATAAACATAATCACAAATCATATTATTACACTCCGCTTACACTGACAGCAAGTATCTCTTGGTATCATGCAGAATAAAGGCTTATTGCCTATACATATCAGAAATCCCTGCTGCAAATAGGCCATTTTATCCCCAAAGGGTCTCTCAGATCTCTATTTACTCATAGTTAATGCTCATGAGTTTGTTGCCTTGACACTTCCTCAGGCAATTCCTTTAATACTCTGCATCAAGCCAGACACTTTCCTTCCCTATTTTATATTTATATTATGTACAGGCAATATGACCCTGGCATTCAAGAAACCCTACAAAGAAAGACCTGCATGTATACGATATCATCCCACTTTCATCAACCCTCCTATACAGAGCTGAATACCAGAGTCCTAAGAGGATTACAGAACTATTGATTGGAACATAGCAAGTCTGTATTCTGGCTAGAACAATTGAGAAGTAGATCTTAGTTCTCCTAGACCTCCGTGAACCACTCAGAACAGGAGTATCTTGCCACAGTTAGAGTGCCAGACTGTACATGTCACAGAATATTTCTTTGACTAGAAAATCGTGGCCTACAAAACAGTGAATACACCTGGAAAAGATTGTTTGCCCCTTGCATTCCAGTTCAGTACTTTATCTATATTTACATGTAGTTCTTCAGCCTATATACACCAGCAACTTAACCTGGAACATCGCCTCAATATTTTATAAACTACTTGTGACATCTCCTTTTGAAGAATTTTTCACCAATTATTTACATTAAATCTCTTGCAACTATACTTATCTTCATGTTAATGATTTTGTGTGGTACACACTCATGAAACATTCTGACCTGGTCTCATTTTTAAAGATATAAAACTTCAAAGTGACTTGAATTATACTTTTACATCTTCCATAATCTATCTTTCAATAGACCTAAAATAATTTTGGGATAAACATTAAATATCTCTTAACTTCTGCATCCACTGATGCATTATTTTATTTGCTTAATTACTATTGACTGGGGGATTTAAAAGTGCAAGTCTGTTTCTTGGAACAATTAAATTATGTAGGATAGATATTCTTTTTGGCTATTAAAATTGCTTGCTGTTTGATTTGAGTGTGTTTTATTTGATGTTCTCAAAAAAAAAATGAAGTTTAAAGAACACTTGACTAAATTCCAACAACTATATCCAATACCTGAAATAATATGTCAAGACAGAGGTTTGATTAATGTAACTTGATACAGAAGAAATAACTCTAATATCTCCAAACCGTGTCAAAGTTAAAACAAAGTCGTACTCAAAGTACAACTAGGCACTGTTACTGAATTGAGGCCATTAAACAGCCACCCCATGTCATTCTTGATTCAAATACAAATGCTGACAATTGAAAAGAATGTCACTCTTTTTTCAGCCGTCCATCCAGACACAAGAAATAACATACATGCTCTACCTAGAGCACAATCTTGTTATGTTCCAATCAATAGTTCTCAAGTTCTCTTAGGACTTTGATATTCAGACCTGAATAGGAACGTTGAAGAAAGAGGGGCAATAAACCATATATACAGGTCTCTCTTTGTAGAATACCTTGAATTCCAGGGTCACATCTCCTCTTGTATAAAATAAAGGAAGAAATTATAGCAGCCAGATACATATAAAAAAAATGTAACCTTTGTGTATTGCAGGATATTTGATACCATTGTGAACCCTGAGATTGCGATGTGTAAAAACCTGTTTCTTGTTTGGTTCAATTCACTTATAATTCAAGAGCTTTCTGTTCATTGTAAACAGGTGGTTATGATGTGACTCAGACTTAGCACACACATTTAACCCAAAGCTTTTTGTACACAGGATTAAATAAAGTTAACTCTGGGTCAAGAGGCAGAGCAAGAAACCAGCTGACAAAGAGTAAACAGAAAGGAGGGGCCTTAAGTTGAAGGGTATTTAAGATAGTGTGGAGGAGACAGGGCTTTTGTTTGTTCCTTCTGGGACCTATGATGAGTAGAAAGGCTTTTCCTTCTGTGTCTTCAGCTGAACAGAAAGGTTAGCTGGTTGCTTTCTCTGCCTCCTTGATCAAGTAAGCTTTCACTTCAGCTGGCTTCTGAGTCTTCATTGGTAAAAATTGAACTGTTAGGATTTTCATTCTTTTACAAAACACTTGTGGGTTAATTTATTTTCTTTCTTTTTTTTTTTCTAAAGGGAGTTAACATAGAAATATGATAGGAAGATAAAAGAATTGAGTGAGATTTAAGCATCCTCCCTTATGCCCTCCTTCTTAGCTTCTTTGGGTCTGTGGATTGCAGCATGGTTATCCTGCATGTTATGGCAAATATCCACTGATAAGTGAGTACATACCATGTATGTCTTTCTGGTTCTGGGTCACATCGCTCAGGATATTTTCTAGTTTCATCTATTTGCCTGCAAATTCATGATGTCCTTTTTAAAAAAAAAAATTGCTGAGTGGTATGTTTAAGTCCCACTCAGAACAGAAAATGAAATAGACATTTTGCAGGTAGAAGGAGGGGGAGGAAAACTGTGTGGGAGAAGGAGTGAGGGGGAAATAGAAGGGATAAAGTATAGGAAGAACTGAGGGAGAGAGACCTAGAAAAGAGAAGACATTGGTGGAAGAGTAGCTCTGGGATGAGGCGGAAACCTAGGAGAAGAGAAACTCCCAGAATTTATGAGGGTGACCATACCTAAGATATGGAAACCAACTGTAACCAGGAAAAACTTCCATTGGAGGGAAGGTGGACAACGATACACCCACAAAGCCTTCAACTCAAAATTTATCCTGCCTATAACATGTGCAGGGATAAAGATGGAACAGAAATTGAAGGAATAGCCAACAATGACTGGCCTAACTTGCAACCCATTCCATGAGAGAGAGCCAACCCCTGATACTATTAATGATATTCTGTTATACATGGAGAAAGGAGCCTAGACTAATTGTCTTTTGAGAGGCTTCACCCAGCAGCTGATGGAAATAGATACAGAGACCCACAGCCAGACATTAGGTGGAGCTTGGGGCATCTTATGGGAGAGGAAGATGAAGGACTGAAGGAGCTACAGAGATCAAGGATACCACAGGAAAATGTACAGAATCAATTAACCTGGGTCCATAGGTGCTCACAGAATTTGAACCACCAACCAAAAAGCATGTTTGGGACAGACCTAGGCCCCTTACACATATGTAACAGACATGCAGCTTGGTTCTCATGTGGGTCCCCTAACAACCAGAGCTGGGGCTATCTCTGCCTCCACTGCCTGCCTTTGTATCCCTTTCCCCTAACTGAGCTGCCTTGTCTAGCATCAATAGGAGAAGATGTGCCTAGTTCCACATCAACTTAGCTGATTATGTATGGGCAGCCTCCCCTTGTCTGAGGCAAAAGGGAGGGAAAATAGAGGGGAGGGGAAGGAAGGTGTGTGGCGGGCCGGGGGGTGGGGACTAGGAAAAGAGAAGGAAGGAGCAGCTGCCTCAGGATGAAAAGTTTTCAAGCTATAGACTTGATCTATTGGCATGGGATGGTTCATCAGGAAGGGCAATGCCACTTACTTTCAAACTGCAGTAAGAAAAAAAAAAAAGTTATATTCTGAGCCAAAGAGGCCAGGGAGGCTTCTCAGACGAAGCAAACTGATTATCCAGAGGTGTCCACAAATATGATTGAGTACATGTCTTTGACTCAGCTCATCAGGAGGCATGACAGACTTCAGCCACATCTTTCACATTTCTCCGAAGTTGATGCCAAGAAAACTAGACTAATTAATCAGCGTGTTCTGCTTCCAGAATCAATGTGATCTACTCTTTGCCAGGAAACTATCTGTTTACATCAGCTTGATTTTTCTTGGTTCCTCGAGTGTAGACTAAAACATACCAAGCCTCGAACCTCATCCAGTTGTCTATTGGGCTATGCAAGCGTTCAACATTGTGTCAAAGCCAGACCTGAAATTCTAATACCACCTTCTTAATTGCAAGTAGAACACACACACACACACACACACACACAAGAGAGAGAGAAAGAGAGAGAGAGAGAGAGAGAGAGAGAGAGAGAGAGAGAGAGAGAGAGAGAATGAATCAAAGAGCTAGAGAGATATGCTATTTACTGTGCATCTAAGTGTATAGATATGCAGAGAATACAAATATAAGGAAACAACACTTATATTATTTAACATATTAAAGTGTAACGTGTGAGTTTTTTTTTCCTCCTCTGAATGTAAGAAAACTTGATAAATCTTCTTAAAATGAATAAGAATTATTTGGTAAAATTTTTCAGTATTTCCATGTAGGATTATAAAATTAATTTTACAGTGTATTTTCTAAATATTATTACAATAAAAACTTGTACTTTTTAGTATTTTATCAAGTTGACAGAAATTAGAGTCACCTGTGAAGAGGGAAGCTTAACTGATGGACTACCTCCATCAGGCAAGCCTGTGAGGTACCTTCTCGAAGGAGGGCACAGGTAACTGCCACCTCTGGGCAGGTAGTCCTGGGTTGTGTAAGAAGGCAGGTTGAACAAGCCATAGGAAGATCCATAAAAGGCAACAGATATATACAATAATTGTGTTTGTTTTCATAGATCTGACTATCTCCCCTGACAGATTTTCAAGCTTGTAACATCAAAATTACATATCTTTCTGATATTTTGGTATTTGCATGAAGCTTGTGATATGTAGATGTGCAATGAATTCTTGCCTCCCTAGTGGTTTCCGCAAAACATAAAAGAATCTTAGTTACTAAGAAAAGACTATAGAAATTAAAAAACTATTCTTGTAAGAGTATCTTTTATTTGCCAGATATAATTGTTGTCTTGGAGGCTTACTGTTTCCACCTGGTAACCTAGGCCTAGTTCTGGAAGCTTCTGGTCTCCATACAATCTAATCTAGGCCTAGAATATTTTCATCCTCTGAGACTTACTGTTCAGCAGGCTCGCCCTTTTTAGCTCCTTCTGGACTGTAGCTGCCTGGTTCAACTCAGCTGTTCTGGCCCAAACTGACAGATTCAAACTTCTTCAACTACTTTAAGCTTCTCTCAACTACTGAACAGAATTGTTGTGCTTGGCCTTAAACTAGCTCTAGCAATATGTTCTAATCTTATGACTCCTCCTCATTCTCTCCAAAGTTCTGTCTTCACCTGCAACCTGTTTCTGTAAAACTGCCTCCTCCTCCTCCGCCTCCTCCTCCTCCTCCTTCTTCTTCTTCTCTCTCTCTCTCTCTCTCTCTCACTCTCTCACTCTCTCTCTCTGCTCTGCTATCTCTTAAGTCACCTTCTCTTTTTTCTCTGTTCTCCTCAGAGTTGGGCATATCTTATTCTATCAAACTTTTCTCTGATTTGTCACTTTGTCTGCCCCTCATTTAGACATCAATTTCAAATGGGTTCTTCCTTTTACAAGCTAACTGTACTTTCATTGTTTGGCATTAAAGGAGTATATTAAGGGTATGTATATATCCCAGAGAGAGGAATTAAAGGTATACAGCATGCCTGCATTCCAGCCAGATTACACAGATCTGGAAGGTGTGTGTGTGTGTGTGTGTGTGTGTGTGTGTGTGTGTGTGTGTGTGTGTGTGTGTGATCAGAGCAGCCATGTTGCTGGATTACATACTCTCCTTTGCTTCTCTGTAGATAATTTTCTCTATGTAAGTATACCAGGTCTTCAAGGCCACTATGACAAAATACCACATATACAGACAGTCAAATTGTTTCACAATTGTAAAGGGCAGTAAGTCCAAAGTGAAGGTATTTCCAGAGTTGGTTCATTAAAGAAGATATAATCAAGGACCATCCAACGCCTGCATCTTAGGTTGTAGTAGCTTCTAGCAATATCTGGTGGTTCTTTGGCTACTGGAAAGCACTCATTTTCTGCCTGTCTTTATATGGAGGGTTTTTAAGAGTCTCTTTAACCCTCTTTTAATAATGAGGCCATTGCATTGGTGACTACTTCAAAGCATTGTGATTCTATAATGACTCTATTTCCTGATCAATAGATCCATGTATATATGAAATTTGAGAACTCATTAATCAAATCAACAAATATTCAGATACAGTGACTCAGAGTTGCTCAGCTGTTTAGGGAGGACCCATAGTCTAGCTTGGATCTGTTCCTTGTGTGTAGAAGGTACCTTCCTTTGGTGAACTTCTCAGTTTGCCTTTAGTTCTATTTTCAAAGTAAATATTTGCCCTCAATGCATACTTAAATTGTAGCATCTCTGGATTTAAAATGTGTCCTCTTTATTCAATGAGTTTCTGAATCCATAGCCATCTCTTATACGTTCTCCCAAAACAGTACCAAATAAAATCACCTTATAGCTCTCAACAGAGCAGGTAATTAAATCTAGGGGAACTGCAAAGCTTTCCATTTTATGCGGTTGATACTATGTAGATATATGCATCCTTTGTTGTCCCATGGATTGGCTCTGCTGCTGTCTGCTGTTGTTATTTTTAAAAATAAAATAAATAAATTAGTCCTAATCATTTGATTTTACCAATGAAGGAAGACTCGGGAGCCAGATGCTGGGGTGAAAACATGCTAGCTCAAAGAGACAGGGAAAGCACCAGCTGACCTTCCTCCTCAGCAGATGTGCTAGAGGGAAAAGCCTTCCTTACTCAGCTCACGTCCCAGATGGAAAAAGCCAAAAGCCAAAAGCTGAAGCCCTTCCTTCTTCGCCATGCTGTCCTCTATATCCTTCTCTTGATGTCCATCATTTCTGTTTAATCCCTGTCAGCTAGTTTCTGGCTGAGCTAAAACCACAAGTACTTGTTTACAGTAAACAGAAAGCTCTTGGGTTAAAGGTGTGTGTGTTAGGGCTGAGCCACTCCACCACTAGAAACAGGTTTTTTGTTTGTTTGTTTGTTTGTTTTTACATTTCACAATCGTAGAGTTCACAATGAGGTCAAATATCCTATAACTGTCTGCAGATGGCAAGATTGTAAGATACTTAGACTTACACACGCACACACACACACACACACACACACACACACACACACCCCTTCAATCTCCCATGGCTTAAAATGTTTTGTAAAGTGTAAACACTGTATAAACAACTGTTAAACTGTATTGTTAGGGAATCACAACGAAAAGTCTTTACATATTTAATATAGACATAATTTTTCCTTAATTTCTACCTTCAGGAACTGTGCATACAAAGAGACCCCTCTACATTTAAATTTTCTTGTTTTCCTCCTTTGGCATTTATTAAACTTAGTTCTTCCCCTAGTTTCTTTTTTCCTCACACAAAAGCTTCCAGAGTCATGCTAGCAAAAATCTGACCAAATTTAGGATTGAGATTGGATTGTTTTATATTTTAGCATATCTGTTAACTGTCAAATACAGCTCCCAGAAGACAGAATACTCTTTTTGGGGGGGAAAGTAAGATATCTGAACACCTGTGTAGACAAACTTTCCATAGTCAAAGGTTTTTCAACACAGTAAAATCAGTAAACAATTTTATTTTAGCTTTCTGGTGCCACCTGGATGCCCTTCCTCTCTGTGGCTCCTTTGTTTTGCAGAGGATGTACTTGAAACCTGTAATTCATATTCACAGTCATTGTTCTGCAGTGTTCTCCTCACAGGGACAGAAGAAACAAACTAATACAGCCTTTTCCCTGTAGCAATTATTTTATAAATCATTTATGCAAAAGGGTTTGGATTAAGAAAACCAACCCTCCCTTTGGCTGTTGCATGACTCACATGTTAGAAGGTTCGTTTTTTATTTTGTTTTTTTTTGGCTAAGCCTATAATATAGCTTAAAAGAGGTAAATGGATTCATTTTAAACAATTGGTAATAACTTCGCTTTTTATGCCTCTTCCTTAGGCTATCTAATTTCCTTCTTTTCTGCCAGCGCTGAATTAACAACTCATACTCACATTTATATATTTTATGAACAATATCATTTGGTAATCAAGTATTATAAAAAGCTCATTTTCTGAAGCATGAAGTAGATACACAAATACAGATCTGTGATCTGTAACATCCAATTTCAAATCTTTTATTCAGAAATAATGTTCTAACAGGTAACTCAGGACTGAATTGTTTGCAATCTAAAACATCAGACACACAATGTGAATTTGAAAAGATTCAATCATCTTGCATAGTAAGGGAAAATAATAGCTTAATGGCTTTTAAATTATTTTTATGCCTAAACTTGGAGCTTTAAGACCTTTAAAAATAATTTCTTACATGGGAAGAAATAAGAAAATATTTTAAAAGGATTTGATGCATAGACTTACTGAAGTTATGAATAAAATAATTGCTGTATGTCAATTTACTTGTCCTTGCTTAGTTTAAAACTATGGGGTTCTAATCAAGTCGATACAGAACCCATCAAGAGACATGTAGGGCTACATGCCATTTAAGCCATAATATTGTATATCCTCTTCCAAGGACTCAGCATATTCACATTGGCCCTCTTCATTGGTACTTGCTCAGGAGACTGAGAACACTTGGCTTGGCCACATCTTAATTTTTTACCAGAAAAGTTATGTCCATGTGCTTAACCCCATGATATCTCCTTGGTAACAAATATTAAGATATTTCATGTGTCTGGATTCTTTGCTTGCATGTATTTATGTGTTTCATGTGTTCACAGAAGCCAAAAGAGAGCATAGGAGCCTCTGGAACGGCAGTTGTAACAGTTCCAAACTGCGATGTAATACCAGGAATCTATCTCAACTCTTCTTCAAGAGCAGCAAGTGCCTTTAGCAGCTGAGCAGTCTCTCCAATTGCCAGTAACTAAATTTCTAATATGAAGTTTATAAATCTAAATTATATGACACCTTTCATATGGCACATGGATACTTAGGATGGCCCCCAATGCTTCAATTATATCATATGAAAATCCTATGAAAATCTAAGGAAACAGGATATAACTAGGAATGAGAAGTGACTATGAATGATATATATATATACATATATATGTGTAGGATATGTAGTATATGTGTGTGTGTGTGTGTGTGTGTGTGTGTGTGTGTGTGTGTGTAGATATATATCCTACATGTTTGATGTGCTTAATAAGGTAAAGGCAAACAATTCAACCATTCTCATGATATTATTACAGATGTAACTGCAAATATAAACCATACATTTACCCCATTCTCCAACTTCATAAATTGTGACAGAATACATCTCTCACAAAAGGTGAATTAAACTCTTTGAAAAGCAACTTCTTCAGGCTGGAGGAATATCTCAGAGATTAAAAGCACTGCCTGTTCTTCCAAAGGTCCTAAATTCAATTCCCAGCCACCGCATGGTGGATCACAACCATCTATAATGAGATCTGGTGCCTTCTTCTGGTGTGCCTGCAGGCAAAACACTGTGTATTTATGACAAATAAGTAAATCTTTAAAAAAAGAAGGAAAGAAAGAAAGAAAAGAAACTTTTTCATTCACTCTTAGGAAGAGAGCATTGTGTGATATGAGTCAGGACTAGATATCATTCTAAAATGTCAACAACCCATCGAATATTCACAAGACTGAATTGTGAATAAAAGGACACAGGACTGTTCAGCCGGTTGATTCTTCTTTTTGTCTATACATGAGCATATTTACATAGGTGTGTATGTGCGAACCAGTGAGTGTCTGTGCGTTTTATCCATGCATCAGTGATACGCTAATAAACTGCTCATTTTGCCTTATGTATCCCAAATTTATTGTTTATTGATGCATCATCTTTAGTACATCATGCAATCCTATATTTACTTGTTCTTAGTAATACTCATGGCTATCTTTGCACCCTATCACTACCACAAGCTTCTATCTGACATCAAAAGCCCCAAAGTGCCTTTGAAGTGAGGCTAGAGGTCAGACAGAAAACACTTAATACCTTGGGAAATGCACTTGAATGATACCTGTTTGGATTTTCTGTCTACTTCATGTACTCTACCTACAGTGACACCCATGACTCCCCAGAGATTTCTCATACTACCAGAATTGAGATGGTGTCACATCCTAACACTGAGTTCTGTGATGCTATTGCCAATGTCTACTGAAATTAATCACATTAGGTATTTTAAGCATACCCCCATGAAGGACTCTATACAGCAGAATCTAAATCATCATATGAAAACACCTAATTAAACCAAAACATGTTTGGGTATCTGTCAAAATTTTACCCTTAAATCTATTTAATTTGTTAGCTTTTCCAAAAGATGTTAACTTTACAAAGTAATATGAGCTGAACCAATCTTTGGGGAAATTTGATTTTACTTAAAATAAAGTGATAGTGTTATATATTCAAATATGGCAAATAGTCCTTTATGTTCCCATAGCAACTTAATCACATCAGTTGAGAAAAAGGGTTATAACTTAAGAGATCTGTTCTCTATTGACTACTTTTGAAACAGACCCTTTGCAAATGGTAAATTGTTAGACTGATGTTTATAAAAAGATATAAAGCAATGCAATGTTAGTTTTGTCAAATCCCAAGTCCTATGTTATGTCACTCTTAAAAGAAACACTGTTCATCACTTGGTAGTGTGGAACAGTGTTCTATGTCATTTGAGAATTTTCATGTCCTCTGCCAGTTCCTCCATCATTTTATTGTCACACTTAGAACGTCTGATTATATGTGCTGCAAATGTTCAAGTGCTTCACATGAACAGCCAGGAGAATCACTTCTTAGTATGAACTCATCACCCACCCTCAGCTCACAAATTCTGGACCAGTTTGACTGGTGATCTCAAATGGGGTCCTTGTTAAAACTAGTGTCTCTACTGAAAATGACTGATTTGGGAGTCTAAGAGGTCTATGTAAAAGAAATATGAAATTTTAAGAATTATTATAAAAGCTGAAAATGTAATGCACTGAGCTGAGTAGTCACCAGAAATCATAAAGCTGATATACTATTCCCAGTGGCACAGAAACCAGAAACTGTAGCACATGCCTGTATCCCTAACATTTGCAAGATAGAGGCAGGAGGATTAGGAGGTCAAAGGTTCAAGATCAGCCTGAGTTTTCATTACTTAAAATTAATTTTTAAACTAGATTTCACTAGCTCACATCTAGGATGCTAGTCTGATTTCCTTTGTTTCTACCTTTCAGATGGTCACATTTCTTCACACATGCCTAGCACTTAGGCACATAAGTGGACTGACTCTAAGTAGATTGTCATATTGGTAAAGATCCTGAAAGCCAGGCCAGCTAGGCACACTACATATGTAAAGCCTCTATCAATTTTCCGCTATATATTTGGGGATAGAGTCACAATCAAGGAGACTGGGATTCATATCCAAGTACATTGTCTTTGCAACATACAGAGTTGTGAACAAATAATCAAGCCAAAACTAACAATGTTAGGACAGGAACACTCAGAAGCTCAACAACACGGGCTTATTTAAGTAAATTGTGGTTATTTTTCTACTCAAGGTAAATAGTGTTATTATTAGTGGATCAGGGATAGAGATAGCTCAGTTGGTAAACATTTAATTGTGGGCAGCAGTGGCATAGGGTGGGAGTGAGGGGAGGATCATAGGCACATGCCTGGAACTTGCTGGTCAGCTAGCCTAGCCAGTCAGTGGGTCCCAGATTCAGTGGGAAGCCCTTTCAAGCAATTAGAGGATGCTAAGAGGAGGAGAAATAGTCTTCACTGGGAAAGAGCACATCAATTGGCTATCCCTTGTCAAATCGTCAGTCCTGAAAACAATGTACATGGGTAAAATACATGTGCGTGTGCACACATACACACACACATGCACAAAATAACAATTAAAGGAAAAGAGACCCTAAATTTGAAAAAGGGCAAGGGAGGGTATATACAGGACAATCTGGAAAAGAGGAAAGATGGATGTTTTAGTGTTCTATTGCTGTGAAGAGGCACCATGACCACATAACTCTTATAAAGGGAAACATTTAATTGCAGTTGGCTTACAGTTTCAGAGCTATAGTCCATTATCTTCATGGCACACAGCATGGCAGATACACAGGCAGACATGGTGCTGGAGAAATAGTTGAGAGTTCTGCATCTGGAACCACAGGCAGCAATAAGAAACACCAGGCCTGGCTTGGACTTTTGAAACTTAAAACCCACCCCTAGTGGCATACTTCCTCCAAAAGGCCACAACTATTCCAACAAAGCCACACCCCTAATCCCTCTCAAGCTGTGCCACTCTCTGATGACAAGTATTAAAATCTATGAACCTATGAGGTACATTTTTATTCTAACCTCCAGAGGGAAATGATGTAATTATATTTTAATTTCAAAAATAATAAGGAAAATAAGGCAAACCATGATAGAGAGGAAAGCCTACACTGACCTCAGGTTTTTTCATCGACATGTTTATATGTGCATGGGCATCTAGGTACACATATGTGCACACACAAACATGTGAATAAATATTTTAATATAACCAAAATATAATTTGAAATAAACAAATGTATGATTAAAAATTATAAATACATTATTTCTACAATGTGTTACGCTTATTGCCTAAGAAGAGCAAACATTTAAAAAATTGGTCATGATGGGATTAAGGATAAAATAGGAATATTTTATAAGGTTATTGCCAAATGTTAGAAGATATTTGTAAATTACATGGGCCTCAATTCACACTCCTTCATTACCTTGGATTTTCCAGTCAAGAATCAGAGTGAATTGATGGCTCCAGGAAAGCACTATGTTTAGCAAATGGCTATGACTGACTCTATTCCCCTAGCCAAGGTTATTAACTCAAGAATAAATATAACCAGTCACTGGTTTTAATTTTTAACCTTTTACTTGGTACCAGTTCTCTTGGTCTAATTTTGCCTTAAATCATAACTTAAAGTAAGAGTTACATTAAGCGTTAATATCTTATTTATGAGGCACAAATTTGGGGGGAGAGAGAAAAGAAACTGGAAAAGAGACTGGAGGGAAACACACAGTAATGTGATGTGGCCCTTCATCGGGCTGACTGGCACTTTACAGTGAGTATGCACAGCGGGTTGACCTGGTGTGGAGGACTGTGCCCAGATGAACTTCTTCCTCTTTGTAGTGCTCTCTATAGAGTGGAAAGATGCTGAGCAGCCATGTCTTATGCGAAGCCAATGCAGTCCTTTAGCGTTACATCTCTGTACATCTTGTCTCACCTTAGCTCCCCTTTCCGCCTCCACACCCCATTAACCTGGACTGCCACCTCTGAAAGTACATACTAACACACTGGAATTTTCTTCAGTTTTTCCTCTCAGAAATATCAAGACTAAAAGAAACAAATTTTAAATGTCTTCATTTATTTTCTTGTCTGTTTATTCTTGTGCGGTGGCACTTGGGTGAACACAGGATTGCAATCACCACCAACTTCCATGTATTTATGTTTCTTGTCTGATTAATACCTTTTAATATTATTGCCTAGATAACAGATGTTATCTCTAGTTTGCTAACGATTTGCTATTAGCAAGTGCTGTACACATACTGTTGGGAAAACAAGCCTGTCTTGGGGTTTACTCCAAAAATTTTTACCTAGAGGTTCCATATTATATAATATTTTTGAGCAGAGGATAAAATAAGTAGCTTAAATCTCAACAATATGTACCTTCCTACCCTGAATTATTGGTTCAGGAAGAGAAAAAAAAAAACACACGCACTCAAAACCTATCCTAAGAGTTTAGGTTTTGGTGAGCATTATGAGGCAGGCACACTATTCCACCGGTAACCAGGAAACATGCTTTCTGTATGAAAAGATGATAATTAAACTATTTTTTCCAGCCTTGGAATGACCATTCCCCAGCAACAAGCAGAATTACTGTTCACAATCCTAGTAGTGGACCAAGCAGAAAGCAGTGATAACTAGGTTCACAGAGCTGAAGGCTTTGAGGGAGACAACCAGACCCTCACAGGAGATACGTACCACCCCTCCTTTCTGCCCCAATGAACTCAGCACTTCACCAAATTGTCTCGGATAGGATCTACTGGTCTACCAGGAGCCTTTCTATGGTCCGTGTGTGTTTCTTTTCATGTCAGGAAAATTCACAAGACACAAATGTCTCCAGTCACTTTGGCTGGCTTAAGGACAGAGGGACGTGCATGGAATGCAGAGTAAACTGAATTCTGACAGTGTCCTGAACAAGCCTGAAGACAAGTGCTCCTCACGGCCTCCAGGGTTGTAACCAGCTCTTCCAACACTGTAATTTGGGTCTCAGTTCCTATACAGTAGAGAAAGCGGGCAAGCCTCACTGTGCTTACACACTGTAAAATAAGAGGTGGACAGTATTCAAAGCTGCTGGGCTGTGGTGAACTTGTACCGGGACAAATGAAGCTCTTTGGGACTCGGAGTTGGTTAAAGCCGTGATAATGGTATGGTTTAAAATAGAAAGCCAAAAGCCTGATGGCATAAAAATTACAGCTCTTTTCAAAAGAAAATTATACCCAATTTATTCTGGACCCAAACATTAGGGAATAACCAAGGTACAGGAATACAGGTGTCCATTTTAGGTAAAAATGTTTTGGTTGTAAAACAAACAGAGTCATGAATGAAAACCCTCCCAATACTTTTGGTGGGTGCATCAGGTGTGCAGGTTACTACAAAGTAGGGAGTCTTTTGCTGCAGGCCTTGGATGCTTCCTGAAGATAATCTTAGCTGCTGAGTCAGAGGCCCCTAGATGTCTGTTAATCAGCTCCAATGGGTGCAATAATCACAAGGATGTTGAGTCAGAGGAAGCGATGAGCCATGAACTGCTATTTAGGCAGCTAAAGAAAGGCCAAAGGACACTGTAACTAGGCTCTGACCTGCAACATTCCAATCTCCCCACAGTCACTGAATATATAAACAGTCCATCTGCCTGAACATGCAGCTTTTAGGCAACTTAGTTCACAAGCCGGAAAACAAAGCAGCAATGGCTCTGGCTTTTCTTATAAAGTAATAATTTTATTCTATCTTAAAAGTCTTAATTTTACACTAAAAGATAAAATCTGTAATCTCTGTTAAGAAAGCCGCTCAGAGGTCAAAGCTGAGTGTTGTTTTAAATTAAGAGCTGTTTTCTTCTTTGTCAAGCCAGAGAAGAAGGGAAGAGTACTGCTGGGCTATTGTGTGTGTGTTGGAGGGGGGCGGTACATAGTAGTGGTGGTGGTGGGGATGGAGATGGCGGTGGGGGTGGGTAGGTGTGTGTGTGTGTGTGTGTGTGTGTGTGTGTGTGTGTGTGTGTGTG
>OU015744.1:17135132-17148816 GCA_907169655.1 Acomys percivali
TGTGTGTGTGTGTGTGTGTGTGTGTGTGTGTGTGTGTGTGTGTGTGTATGACTATGATATGCCACTGTTAAGCAATTGGCATTGGGAAAGAATAAAGCCTGTTTGGGTTATGTTTTTGTCCTTTCGTTTAGGTTTCAACTACTCAGTGGCTCCCAGGACTTGCCCATTATCTACCAGAAGAATTGACACTTGCTTCATCCACGACATAATTATTACTGAAAGAAACTTAACTAAGATTATATTGGCAACTACTATTTTAAAAAAGGAATCATACCCCTTTCAGTATGTTTTGTGATTAATCATTGTCTTCTACTAGCATAACATAGTTCTGAGGAAACACTGAAAACAAATATGTAGTTGATAGTGTTTGCAGTGCCTTAATGACACAACAACTCAAAGACTGATGCCAAAAAACAGTCCACTGGTATTCTCAATCTTTCAAGATATTATAAAGGAAGTTCTTTAATCATTCAAGACTTTAGTTAATAGTCTTAATTATTGAACTGGAGCATTCCATTATATTGTCCCTTTCAATTTTTGTTTTAGTTAAGAAATGAAAAGCTTCCCTTTCTTACGCTGCCATGATTTTTCTTGCAAAGAGAATATTCCTCTCCGATTCCTGATTCTCATTTTCAATGCTTAATAAATTAAGGAGGAAAGTTAATTTTCTAAAGTAATTCGACTCTAAATGGAATAACTGTGAAGTACATATCCATATCCATCTAACAGTTCAGACCATTCATATAGCAGAGATCACCACAGTGAAAACACACAGCCATCCCAATCCCAGTGACTCACACCCTCCTTGTTAGTCTGTGAGACTCTTAAAAGGCAATTTTCCTTTTATTTGTTAGAAGCTTGCCTGTGAGGAGAGGAAAGTTCTGTAATGATGTAAATGCTGAGTTTCAGATCAACAGCCCAAGGAGAAACAGTCTAGTTAATAGCATTTTAACCATCAGGAAAACAAAGCAGGGAGCATGTATTGAGAGGTACGGGGACAGAGTCTCCACTCACAGGACATTTCAACCAAGAGGCCTGATTTCCCCCTTATGCTGGCAGATAATTGAGAAAATTGAGTCCAACCCTGAACTGCCTTTTGTAGCTGGTTGCACAGATTAAATTCCCTTGTTAGTTGCCAATCAATTTTCTGGAGTGCCATTTCCTCCTCTGGGATCTTAGGAGGCACCCGAGCGAGCCGTTCGCTCTGCAGGTGCTGCTCTCTGTTGCCTTTGGCACTGATGCAGAGATGTCTTTTCACATCTCCTTAATTGTAGATAGGTAAAAAGGAAGGAACGGGCAGCAGCAACACTTTGAAGTGGCCACTGTGTTGCAGGCACTGGTAATGGCCTGGAAAACCACTTCCCTTTGCTGTTGAATCCAGAAAGGCAGAGCAAGCAGCAGCCCTGCTCAGCAGCACCTACCCCAGCCTTGCAGAGAGAGGAAGGAGTCTTGCATCTCAGTTTCACATTCTCCTTCCAGAATGTCTCCTTTGATGGTTGGGGAAACAGGAATAGCCAACATATATTGAACATTTTTGCTATGAGCAAGCCTTGTTCCAGAGTACTTTGTGTTTTTATATTATTTCATTCTGACAATAACCAGATTTCCATTTGACAATCAAAGAATTTGAGGCATAGTGAGGCTAAGTGGCCTCTCGTAAGATGCTTGCTACCAAGCAGCAGAGCCAGAATTAAACCTGAGCAGCCTGGATATATAACTTTGCATCTGAGCATCATGAAGCCAAATAAAGTTTTTGGATGGGGCAAGACTGATGGATGCACAGTACCACCAGCTGATGTGAGTTGTGATATCTTTCAAGGATTTCTCATCTGCACAAACTTGAAACAGAGAGGACATTCATATTATATATATATATATTTTAAAACTGCTATTCTTGCCTGATTGAAATAAAGCCAATCTATAATTTGTCCTTTCTTTGTGCTAATATTTTACCAATGAGAAATGCTGCAAAGATTTGATGTTCTGTAATTCTCATCCTCAAAGATGGCCCAAGACATAGCTGTTTTTTAATATTCATGCTCTAATGCAGTGGTTCTCAGCCTGTGGGGGGGTCACCTTTCAGATATCCTACCTGTCAGATATTTACATTACAATTCATAACAGTAGAACAATTGCAGCTATGAAATAGCAACAAATACTTTTATGGTTGGGGGGGTCATCACAACATGAACTGTCTTAAAGGGCCACAGCATGAGGAAGATTGTGAGTCACCCCTGAATGCGGGCTGGACTTTGAGACTCACATCTAATAAGCAGAATATAGCATAAGTGATTGATCAGTTCTATAAGCCTTATGCCATCTGCTGGAACTTATTCTTTCTTTCTCACTGACTCACTCTTAGACTGTGGTGCTCATCTGGAAGCCAGCTGCAAGAGGATGGCCAATAGGTAGGAAAATGAATAGTCACAAGCATGAGGTCAGGAGAGGAACCCAGAATACGTCACTCTGAATATTGGTCTATGGCTGCCCAGTCTCCTGACTGTGAAAATAAATTAATCTAGTGTTAAAACATTTGTCTCTGTTTCCATTACCCCCCACTCCTGTTATTTTGACCCTAATAATTCCTACTTACTTTTCCACCATTAATTTTTAGGGGGGACATGATGCCCTTTATAAGTTCAGTTATTTCCAAATTCTCATTCGGAGTACATCTAACTTCACCTTGAATCTCCATCACCTGCTACATAAGAAAGTAATGTTGATATAAACCCCCTCTAAACTGTATTGTCCATAACACCTTGGAATATTACATGATCCAAGCACATGAAATAAAGTATTATTTGAGTTAATGCTGTTCTTTGTTAAAAATAATATAAAAGTATTTAAATTGCTAGATATAAACATCTACAGTAACCCTATCATATTATTTTTTATTTTACCTAATAATAGCAAAATGCTGAATCATTTCAGAAATGAGAAAAACCAAGTTCATAGAGCTCAGTAAGATGCCCAGAGTCAAAGTTAATGTGGTTTTTTTTTTTTTCAACATTAATGTGTTAATGGAATAAAACTCTGCAGCAGACCCCTACTCATGACTAAAGTAGAACACTTGGAAACATACAAAATATTCTTCAAAAAATAACCTTGAAAGCTGTGTAAAATCCACAGAGACAAATACAGATAAAAGAGAGTGAGGGAACCATGGGGCCATTGAGGAGAGTCTTAAGTAAGCTGTTGTCTCTAGGTCTTTGTCACACAAAGTACACAGAATGAAAAGCAGTGGACCAGAGAGTTAGCAGTCTCATAGGGACAGGAAAGCAAAAATTAGGGCACAGTGATTAGATTATCATGGTAATCATGACGTGCATCTGGGACCATAGCACACACACACACAAAAAAAAAAAAAATGCCCAAGAAATAAATATGCCTCCTGGTCTATATTTAAATTTTGAGGCATCTATAACTTGAGGCTGGGAGTATATCTGGAAAGGCAAAGGCTTAAACAACTAACTGAATGTGTCTTTGTCTCACAATGCCAGGGACACAAAATAAAAATAAATAGCTTATCAAAATGAAGGGGAATGAAAAATAATCCAAAGTGGTTTTTAATTTTGAGATTATAATGTAATTACAACATTTCATTCATCTCTTTACTCTGTCCAAACCTTTTTTTTTTTTTTCATGGTCTAAATTTTTATTTACCAATTGCATCATATACACATAAGTATATACATCTAGATAGTCTGTATAATGTCATTGTATATATGTTTTTAAGGATGATCATTTGGCACTAGCCAACCAACGTGTGTGCCCTTCCCTGTAGTGGGTGGGCCTTCCTCCTGTGCCTTAGCTCCCAGAATAACAAATCATGAAACTCATTAAATATTACACAAATACCTAGGCCATATAGCTAGGCTTTTCTCTGACTAGCTTATAACTTAAAATAATCATTTATACTAATCTACATTCTGCCATGTGGCTCGTTTCCTTAGCTCAGGTATCATGAATTCATCCTCGTCACATCTTGCTGGCTGAATCTTCCCACACCTGGTACTAACCCAGAATCCTTTATAGTGTTGGAGCATCAATGTGCAGTCTTCTGGCCCAGTATAACTAACAGACATATTTGTGAAGCAAGAACTATGATGGGCTTAGCCTATCTTGGCAGAGCTTGGCAGTCAACTTCCCTGCATTCAAGTTTTGCCCAGTTTGGACAGCATTCTGTCTGAAGTGAAGCAAGGACATTTTCTTTTTTCCTGGTGGCTAGCTTGCCACATTTGAAGCCATCTCTTAATGGAGATTCTCCAATGTCTGTCATCTTTCAAGTCGATGGGGTGCTGCCAGGGGCTGACATGTCTCATTGTCAAAAAAGCCTTAAAATAATAAAATATCTTTAAATGCCATGTTCTATTCTGTAGGTCTCTGATGCTTTTGAAGACCATCTATCTATCTATATACATTTACATAGTGTATAATCATATCTATCTACTTATAGTCTATCTGAATAAGCAAACATTTGTTTCTAGTTATTTACTATCTATTAAACCTAGGATGTATATTTCTGTGATAAATTAGACTAGTGTCTGACAAAATTATGAGTTTGGTTGGCTATCTATTAGCCTGTATTTTTAACTATCTTAAACAATTTGTAATAGGAGCTTTTAAAAGGACAGGAAGTAAACCCTGCATCTATAAATGAGTTGCAAGGGTCCAATACATTATACAAGATTAGAAACATATGTGTGTGTGTGCACGCACGTATGTGTGCATGCACGTGTGTGTGTATGTGTGTACATGCATGTGTGTATATCAAAAATAATTTAAAATTTGTATTAATATATAATACTCTATACCAATGTATCAAAAATAACTTTATCTCTGTATCAATATATAAAATTCTATGCCAATATGTCAAAATAAGAGAGAATAGCAATAGTTTCATAGTTGAACAGCTGGTTCAATGATATACCTTGTTTTTCTACTATTCCTATACAATGTTCCTATACTTCTCTGGGAGACCACCTCTCCTGCTTCCAGATTTTCTCAAAGGTTTGGGGTTCCACACTGAAAAACCATCTTCAGGAGCTGATTGAAACAGACACAGCAAGACTAGACCAACCTGATTAACTTTAGTTTCTGGAAAAAGATTTAAATGGCATCGTAGAAAGTATTATCAAAATCCTCTATAAAACATGTTATACCCACTTCAGATACTCCACCAAAACCAGAGTTAACATGCCATGGAACAGCCAATGAGCTAATTGTGAGAAATTCAGATAAAAAAGTAATAGTGTTTCTGTATTATGGATTAATGCCAAAGTGGTCACAATTTGCACACCAGAAATTACATGAAGTGATGGAAATTATACCGTAGAGTTAAAGTATGTTTTTAAAGCAATACAAAAATATAGAACTAAAAGCTAAAGCAACTAAAATTAAAATGCCATTGAAGTATTTGACAGCAGATTAGATAGATGAGAAGATATGATTCATTGACTAGAAAGCAGGCCAGGTGGAAGTACAGAAACAGAATAAATAATAAACATATAAGGAAACAAATAAAAAGATATAAAGCATATTTTAAAATGCCTAACATTAGTAGAAATGACATTACAAAAGGAAAACCAAGAGACTGGTGAAAAGGAAATGTGTAAAGGCACTCAGGTGATGGTGAATTTTGGTTTGAGACAAGGCAATGATTTGTCATGAAGCATTACATGAAGGAGTTTGTTGTTGCAATTTTTTTTTAAAAAGCAATAGCAGAGGCCTCATGCCCTCCCTGCAGTCCACAAACTCTCTCTTTGCCTGGAACACCTTTCCTGGATAAGTGTGGTTACCACCCCTCATAAAGAAGCCTCTCTGTGAAGCAAATGGGCACCAGCTCAGAAGACCACAATTGGACACAATGCTGACATCAACAGATCACGGGGAGACCAGCCCCAGTGGCTACATCTACATCACAGCCCCTGCATCTGTGGCTTAGGGAACACTGAAGAAGAGGGTGGGACGATTGTAACAGCCAGAAAGTCTGAAGTGAAACAGGAAGTCTGCAGTGAAACAGTTTCTTTAAGAAATGGCTGAAGAAATAATACCCCAAAATGGAAATATCAATAGACATGTGAACATGGCAAAAGGAAAATTTAGTGAGGTCCTACCCCAAAACAAAGACACATAGGTACTAAGACTGCTGGGCAAGGGAGAACCAGCCTTGCCCAAGAATACACCTCCCTATGGTTTTACAATGCATAGTGGTCAGCCATACACATACAAACAAGAAAAATAGACTCAGCAAGTTATATTTATTTGCTTGTACACATAAACACCACACACACACACACACACACACACACACACACACACACACACACCAATATCAATCAAAGAAGAGAGGTTGTAAACTTGAGAGTGAGCAGAAATGAGGGATGGTGGCTGGGAGGGGCTGACAGAAGGAAGAAAAGTTATGTAACTCTATTTCAACTAAATATTAAAAGTAAATAAATAGTAGTCTTCTGTAGATACACAACTAAGAAGACAGCTAAGCTCATTAACTATCTGGATTAAAATATAAGTAAGGTATAATGGCTGATCTTTGTCTTGAAGCAATTAACAGTTTTGTAAATTTTCTCTTTAGTGTTGAATAGCTGCCAATTTTAGAAAAAGGGTATTCAAATTCTCTCCAAGGTGCATGAGAGTAGTTAAAGGGAGAATGGAAAGGGGTAAACAGTATGATTATTTTATACTCATAAAATAAAAATCAAAAATAAAATAAAAAGCAATGTGGATTCCAAAACCACATGAAGAATGGTAGAGCACTGCCCATACCTCAGACATCTCTCAGAGAGCACGGCTTGGGCCTACTCAACTTCATTGAGACAAAGATCACATCATAATTGAATCAGTTAAGCTTCTATTTCTCTGCCTGAGACCTGACTCCTCTCCTCTGTGATCACGTGACCTGCAGTCTGCTGATCTGATTGATGTGCTTGGAATGTCCCTGCCCCAGCCTCAACTCTTCCTCTCATGACGTTTTTCCCTATCCCTTACCCCCACTCAAACTATATAAACTAGCCCCACCATTTCAGTAAACTTGAACTGTCCTGCAAAATAGTGTCCTGAGTCATTCATAACCACAGGACTCACTGCCACTGAGACCCTCTCCCCAGGTCCTCTGCAACCTAAAACCACCAGTGCACAGGGGCCAATCCAGTCAGGGGACCAACAAGCAACCAAAGAATAAGAAGAGAAGGCTGAGTTAGGGAGGAGATAGGAAGCAATAAGGAAAGAAGAAACCTCATGTGATGTCAATAAGTGTTTCACACGCAGAGAGACAGAGAGAGAGAGAGACAGAGACAGAGACAGAGAGAGACAGAGAGAGACAGAGACAGAGAGAGAGAGACAGAGACAGAGAGACAGAGAGAAAGACAGAGAGAGAGAAAGAGAAAGACAGTGAGAGACAGAGACACAGAGAGAGAGAGACAGAGAGAGACAAAGAGAAAGAGAGAGAGAGACAGACACATACAGAGACAGATGGTGAGACAGAGACAGAGAGAGATACATAGTAAGAGACAGAGATGATAGAGGGAGGGAGGGAGAAGGGGAGGGTGGGGAACAGAGAGACAGAGACACACAGAGAGAGAGTCAGAGGGGGCTACACAACAGTATTACCTTTGATAAGTAAAACAAGAACTCAAAGGCAAAGGGAAAAGGAAGGAACCTACTGGAATCAAACAATGGCATTGCCAGACAACAGTGGAAAATGAACTACAGCTATTTCCAAACAGGCAGAGGAAACTCAGAGACGGCAAAAGAAACTAAACACCAAAGACAGCATTAAAATATCAATCCAGCAAAACCAGGCTAACTGTCCATGGCAGCAAAAGAGAGGGGATGATCAGCAGCACAAGGGAGCTTCTGAGGAGGCAGGGTGTAATTGTTATCCAAAGTGGGTGTTCATGGCAGATCACAGGATCAGGAAGCTGTGGGTGGTGTAGGTGCTAAGAGTTTGTAAGAAAGCATAGTTAGCTGAGAAGCCCATCTAAGACACAATGCATTTCCAGATTGCAAACACCTTCCTGAGAGCACAAGAGCTACTCCTGCCGATCTGTCCCCACCTCCAGAAACTCTCTGCAAGCCTAGGAATTATTCCTCCTTTGTTCTTATAATCTAATTTTAGTCCCTGTATCACACAAGTTCCGTTAGTACCAGAGTTCACGTGCAGTAATCCCATTTAATGATGAGCCCATGGACCACGGCGTGCAAACTCAAGTTCTAACAAGACCGCAGTGCCATCTCAGATCGTTTATCCAACTTCTCTAAAGTTGAATAAAGTTTAGTAACGAATAAAGTTACTTTCTTCATATAAACACTGGGAGACAGAGTTACTATAAGGACATTCTAATTTATAAATAAATTTGGCTTCAACTAATAGGTAAAAAAAATATTTAAAAGTACATATTTATAGTGTACCCTGTGGTGTTCCAAATTATGAATCCATTATAAATGTTTCAATCAGGTTTTAAACATACATATCTCACCATCTATTTATTAAGCCCTTATTGTAAAAACATTGAGAATGCTTCTAGCTTTCTGAGAAGTCTGATACATAACTGCCCTCAATAGTCAACCTACTGACAATGACATCTCATACTTCTTACTGTTAATCTAAGTTTACTCACACTCACCAATCTTTCCCCATACCTCGTTCTCCTCTTCTCACCAGCGTTGCTAAACACATACCACATTCTACCATTTGGCTACAACACAAACTCTTTAAGTTTCCATCCATGAGTAAGGACCTTTTTCTGTTCCTGACTTATTTCACTGATTCCATGTTCCTATAAATGCCAGGTTTCCCTTCATTTTGAGTTTTAATAGGGTTCCCTTATGTATGTCTACACATTTCTTCTCAACCTGTCATCTGATAGGCACTAGGGTTGCTTTGACCTCTTATTCCTTGTGGATAATGCTGTCATGAGCATGGGTGTGCATGCATGTATGGATATGCTACCCAGTATAGAAGGTTACTGGATCTTATGTAATTCCATTTTTAACTTATTTGAGGAGCCACCTCACTCTTTCCATGATGGTTGTGTAAATAAACATTCATTACAATATCCCAGAGTTCCCTTTGCTCTAGGGAGACAGGGAGCTTGACAGACCATGTTGTCTTTATTTGGGAGTAACAGCCAGTCCTCCTCCTTTAAGACAATTTCTCATTGTTGGTGGCTGTATTGTCTATATCTCTAATGATTAGTGACATAGGACCCATTTGCATACATCTATTGGCTAGGTGTAGGGATTCTTTTAGGAAATATATATTTGTGTTTATTGTCCTTATTTTAAAACCAAACTCTTTGGTCCTGTTTATATTCAGCTGCTAAGTTCTTACTTATTCTTCACACAGTCTAGATACTGACTTCTTGTGGACTGTAGTCTGTAAATGCTTTTGCCTTTGCTATGGGTTTTCTGTTGGACTGGAGAAAGCCCTGAGTATGTAATGTTCTGAGTGAATATTTGTCATTGGCATGGACACAGCCACATCAAGAACCCTAGCCACTATAGCCAGGCAGTGGCTGTACATGCCTTTAAACCCAACATTTGAGAGGCAGAGACAGGAGTAGCTCTGTGAGTTCAAGACTAATCTGGTCTACAGCACAAGTTTCAGGAATTCTGTCTGACTCATATGTGGGTGTTATCAATGCGTACAGAAAATGTCCACGATCGCTTTCTAGCCCTAGATGTTTTGATCCTGAAAATTGCTCCTCTACAGAGATTGCAGGCCTGCTTCCTCGATCCGGCGGCATGCTATAACCCTGTCTTCAAGTTCAACTCTATATAATAAATACATGGAGCTTCTGCGGCGCTGAGGTTTCTCCATCAGAGGCCCTCTGATCCCAGCTGTCTTGCCCTGTGTCCATCCGTCTGTATTTCCTCCATCCTTCATTGCCCCTTCAGACCAGTCCCTGAAGCAGTGGCCATTTCCTCTTCCCTGTATGTTTCATTGCTTCCGTATAGCAGTACTCATATATTGATCTGGTCAGATTTACAAATATATTATCTTAGTGAAAAATTCCTCAAGTGCACAACAAAATTTTGTGCATTTTATTAAACACATGTATATCCATCAGTAACATTTACCAAGAAAAGCAGGCGGCCTTGGCTCTCGCTCTCTCACTGGACCGTACAGTCTCCGGAATCCCTGACCTCCAAAGCCAAGAAATTCCACTAAACTGCCTCGCTGTGCTCTCCTGCTGTCTTGTGCCTTATCGAACCTTCTTGGAGAGTACATTTGTTCTCCTTTAATTAATTGCCTCCGAGGCTTCCCATCTGCTCCCAGGCCTGAGTCTTGCTCTTGTTTGCCTCGTGTTCTTTTTATAAACACAACCTTGGGCTAAGCACGAGGCGTGTGGAGCAAGTGGTGATCTTTAGATGAAATGAAAAGGCATGATTCCCTCCTGGTCCTCCTGACAGAACAAAAGCCTCAGTCTCCACTTGGAAAGTGCACTTCAAAGTGCTTCCCAGAATCCAAAGATGCCTGTAGCTGAAGGACACAGTGCTGAGCTGCCTGTGGATGCAGAGCTTGTTCTCACTGGCCAGTACCAGAGAATGTCTTGACTTACCACAATCCTCTGAAAAGTCTCCTGTTTTTCCTTGTGTATTCTAACCTGAGAACTTTCCACTCTTCAGTTCCAGTTTATCTGAGCTGCAATATAAGCTGGGGGACTTTCCCACAAGGGGAAAATGGAGTAATTATGCCCATATTCCTGTTAGTAGAAACCGCAGCCCATGCATTTTACATTTGGTTGGTTCGGTTTACTTGAAATTCGCCTCTATATTAGAAACTATGCCTGTTCCTATGCTACAGGGACAATGGGAGGGGAAAGAAGGAGAAGTTAACGGGAACACGATATTATTCAACTAAATTAGAGCTCTGCAGAAAAGGACTGCTGATTAGGGAACGGTGAAGTCATTCCAGGTGAACTCATCGATTTAACCCAAGGAACTGTGTTCCCAGGCACTAATTTACTCCAATAAAATGCTACTAATAAAATGATGGGTCTCAAATCTAATTCCCTATGCCTGGCACATCATAGAGAGACCCTCAGTGGGTGAAACTGCAGACCCCTACTGTCTCATTATGTCTGAGATCCAAAGGCACCAGTGAAGCAAAGCCTATAATGGAATTATCACAGCATGCTGCCTCTCAGTTTTCCATCCATCCCTCCTCCTTCTGTGTCCCCCCCCCCCCCCCCATACACTAATTACCTGCACTCTCCAAACAAAGAGGCTAACATTCCAAGAAGGATGCTGGGAGAAAATCAGATCCCCACGCAGTAACAAATCAGATTTTAAGCACACCTGGACTTACAGGTCAAGAGAGACAGCCAAGGGAAAGCCAAGTGTTCACACAGGCTCATTTTTGCATTCTAAAATGAATTCTGTATAAACTCACACAAGATATATTCTCTTCCTATTTAACTCTAACCTATTATAGCAGATAGGAAGACCACCCCAGGCAAATATTTTCAGTTTCTGTGTACCCAGCACTCTGTCCCGGAGGGCTTGGTCAGCCTAGTTCAAGCTAGCATTGAAGTGACGCCCATTTTTCTCCCATTAATGGTCAACTCTTTTATCATTAAATTATACCTCCCTTAGCAAGGCCTTCACACAACTCTAAGCTGCCAGTTGTAAGTTCTTAGTTTAACTCCCCGTGTGCTGATGGCCTGCAGCTTCATTGCCTTTCACACTGTTTATAATAGTCCTGGTATTAGAGATGGGTACTTGCCCATGTAGACTTTGCATCCCCAGAAGCGTCCTCATAGTCACAATGTCCAATTTTCACCTTCCTCCTTCCACTACAGTCTTGATTTTCCTCCATCAGATGATTCCTTGGCCTCGTGCTCCTCCCCCCCCCCCCAGTACACAGTGTTGCCAAGCTGTTTCCAACTACTGCTTGCATAGCCTGTTAGATTTTCAACTTAGCTTAATTCTCAGGATAATGTTGCACATGCATTTACTCTGTCTGAGATTTGCTAAGGTGTTTCCAGCGACCGCTTACTAAACCTTTTAGTTGTTCATCCTTGCCTAATTCTCAGGGTGTATTATGGGCATCTTGGTCCCAGCTTCTGAGATAGTGCAACCCAACCTGGGACCAGGGTGTCCACTTGATGTCTGCTGGTGAGGTTATCTTAGACATATGTTTTTCCTTTAACAAGACGTATTAGATAACCCAACATATTGAACACAGAAAATATGTCAGCCAAATTAGATGGTACTGTACATTGTGGGCCAGAAGTTTGTGTATTTTTCACAATACCTTAAAATTCTTAGCTCCAAGCACAGTGGACAGAAGGCCTTTAGATGATAATTAGGGTTAGGTTTAGATCATGAGATTGGGGTTCTCATGGTATGTTTGATGTCCTTACAAGAAGAAAATACTCTCCCTCACCCACTCTCTCGCTTCCCAAGTATATACCATGGAAAAGAACTTCAAGTCTTGTGAACTCAGGGAAATAGCTATATCTGTTCAAAAGATATTTAACAAATATTAACAAATAAGCACCTTACACATGACTTTCCAAACTCCAGAAATGCAATGTGTGTGTGTGTGTGTGTGTGCGTATGTGTGTGCACGCACGCGTGTACGCATCTATGTGTCTATGTGTGTGTCTGTGTGTTCTGAGGCTTGGTCTATGTCTATGTGTCTGCATGTCTGTGTGTGTTTACCAGTCTATTGCATTTTCATATGGTACCCAGTGCTAACAACAACACTGCCTGCATTTGTCTCTTGTTACAGAATCCCTGAGACTAGGAAAGTAATTAAGAACAGAAACAGGTTTCTGAGTGTTATAGAAGCTGAAAAGTCCAAGATCATGCAGATAGTTACTACCGTGTCCTTAGGACAAGAGGCTATATTATGATTTACAAAGAAAATGACAGTGTTTCTTCCTAGTGGTGATAAAGTCTATTCATTTCAGACATTCATGTAGCCAAATTGTGTGTGATAAGGGAGCAGAGTAGCAATTTAAGAAAAAAAGTAAACAAAATACCTAAGCAGAGGTGAATGCGTGTGCAGAGGCCTTTACTCTGTTGATTAGCCCTTCCCTTTATACGTCAATGTGGGAACAGAAACGGAAAACTACACCACTAATGTGAAATATTGGTTATAAGGTTATGAATCTCTAAAAATGTGCTTCTCCTTTTAATTATCTAGCAAATGGTTTTCTAATTTGAGATTCTTGATCTATGCTATTTTGTAACCAATAATGTCCATGATGTTTTTACTTTTTCATCCCTTTAAAAATTCAGATGATTGCCAAATCTATTGGTTGCCCTCCACAGACTGATGATAGGTTGTATTGCTGGAGACAAAACTACAAATTTTACTGAACATGTAGAAGTCATTCTGTTCTCTAATTAGGGTCTTTACCCCTACTGACTAGTGTTCATGGTACTGGAAAAAGAATTCTTCAAGCTACCAACAGAAAAGGTAAACACCAACCCTGCTACAAACCTGTAGATCTTCAAGGGTGACTTGTATGGATGATACGCTAGTGCAATAGTGGCAAAAGACTGTGGTAATAACCAACCAGTATGTGATTGGACTTAAGACCCACTCCATGAGATAGAACCCATGACTGACACTGCTTGAGTAGCTAAGAACCTGAGACTCAATAGGACATGAATTTAAGGGAAAACTAAATACTATTATTCTGTAAAAAAA
>OU015744.1:17149693-17224111 GCA_907169655.1 Acomys percivali
AGATAGATAGATAGATAGATAGATAGATAGATAGATAGATAGATAGATGATGGACAGACAGACATCAGTGTGGAGCATACATGTAGGACACATGAAAGAATTCTTTCTTAGGATTTTGATTTTACTAACGTTTTTATTTCACAAGCTTATTATATCAAACATTGAGCAAGCAACGTGTTAAAAAAAATTGGTGGGAAATTGTGTAATGTTGCAGTATAAAAACCAGTCACCCTCCACCTCTGCCCTCACTAACGTTAGACGCTCTCTTATTTCTCTTTCCTTCTGGAGCTTTCTCTTTTCTTCAGCTGCTTGATTAATAATCCATGGCAATGTGTTCTGCTGGCTTCCAGAATTATGAAAGTCCCGAGACTGGTAAACAGTTCCCTGATCTGAACATTTGAAAGCTGCTTCAGAAGGTTCAAGAAGCTCATTTAAAATAAGTCCATGTTGTGGTTAATTTACCAGTATGGCCTAATAGATGTTTATTATTGAGCGTATAATTATTATTACAGGAGTATTTTCTAACCCACTAGCAATCAATCAAGACACAGACACCTGATATATTTTTAAATAGCCTTGGTTAACCTGGGGCAGGGCAGATAATAATCCCCTAAACTGCTTCCCATAGAGGGGCAGGTACAGGCTACCTGCTCCAATCCTATGACATCTGGTTCTAATCATTTCTGTCAAGATACCTCCCATCCATAATCCCAAATACTTGCTAAAGTTCTTCATCCGGGCCAAGTCCTCCATCCATGCCAGCCATGTGCTTCTTCTCCCCTTCTCACCTCTCCTGTCTCTGTTCCTACAGAGATTCACTCTGTCTCCCCAAGCCCTAGAATCTTAGCCACGCTTTTCCCATTTGTCCTGTCCAGGTGAAATGGCCCTTTATTGGCCAAATAGGCCAGGCCCTATGCAAGGTACTTGAGGGGCAGAGACATCAAGAGGTAATTAGCATCAAAATACATCAGACCAACCTCCAACAAGTCTAATCATCAAGAGCTCCCTTAGAGTAAGTTTCATTTAAACTCAAGTGTACATTGTATGACACCATATTTTCTACATTCACAGAGGATGCACAGGATAATCAGAGAAAATGTTAAAATATTTATGAAAGTGTTTACAAATAAGTGGCTTTCTTAGTTATAAAAATCCAGGCTTTCTAATAAAATTTAAGTAAATAGCATTTCCCAATTGGAACCAAACTTTTAACTATTCAAATCATAAAAGAAGCTGCCAGAATTCTGAAGTTATTGTCAATTTAAAGCCACAGAGGAATGTAATTGTGTTGAATGAATTCTTTGGCTTGAAAGCAAGAATGGATAGTCATTTTAAATAACAAACTGGCAGTATTTTCAGGAAACTGTGACTTCACAAATAATAAACAGCCCCATTCTCTCCATGAATTGTGGGCCAGCTATTATAAATATTGAAATTAGACAATTTATCACTAGAGCTATCTTCTGTTTTAGCTACTCTCATCTGGTAACAAATTGAATTATGTTTGCTGTATAAAGTTATAAGTGACAGAAACTTCTTTGCCCTTTCTCCTTCTCCATAAACTTGTTCCAGGATAAGAATATCAACATATATGTTGTAGTAAATTAAGTGGTGGTGAAGAAAATAACAGAGCATCCCAAGATACTAAACGATAGTACAAACACAGTCATCTCAACATTAGCACCACACAGAGTATTGTCAGACTGAGTGAGGGAAAAACCCCTAACACAACAAATCTAAACAGATGATCTTGTGAATATTAAGATAGATCTATGTGCAACTTTAGACTGGCCAAATTTTACCCTGCTTCTAATTTTCTGAGTCTTTATTTATCTGTCTATCATCCTTTATGTTGCCATGCAGATGGGTTTGGTTTTTATCCCTTAATCTTGGCAAAGAATAAAGTCAATATTCTATGCTGACTGGTTTTATTAGTTACAGCACCATTTGGGGATGGAATGATTGCTCAGCAGTTAAGAGCACTTATTCTTCTTGCTGAGGACCCGGGTTGGATTCCTAACACCAGCATGGTAGTTCACAATTTTCGCCAATTCCAGCAGAACCAAGACCCTCCTCTGACTTACTTCAGATCCTGTATGCACATGGTGCCTATACATACATGCAGGCACACACATATATAAATAAATAAATGATATTTTTTTAAAATTTTATTAATTTATTCTTGTTACATCTCAATGGTTATCCCATCCCTTGTATCCTCCCATTCTCCCCTCCCTCCCATTTTCCCCTTATTCCCCTCCACTATGACTGTTCCTGAGGGGGATTACCTCCCCCTGTATATGCTCATAGGGTATCAAGTCTCTTCTCGGTGACCTGCTGTCATTCCTCTGAGTGCCACCAGGTCTCCCCCCCCCCCCGCCAAGGCCTCACATTTGTCAATAATTGTTTTGATGTAGGGTTGGTGAAGATCTTTTCCCAGTCTGTAGGCTGTCGCTTTGTTCTCTTGACAGTGTCTCCTGCCTTACAGAAGCTTCTCAGCCTCATGAGGTCCCATTTATTAATTGTTGACATTAAGGCCTGGGCTGTTGGTGTTCTGTTCAGGAAGTTGTCTCCTGTGCCAATGTGTTCCAGGCTCTTCCCCACTTTTTCTTCTAAGTGACTTAGTGTCTCTGGTTTTATGCTGAGGTCTTTACAGCATCATGATAGGGTTCACCCTTGGAGGGACAGGCAAGAGTGCTTTGGGGGACCCCTTCTATACGAGCAGCCATCCCGTCCATTGTGCTTCTGCCCTAATCACTTCCCTAAAGGCTCTGCTTCCAAGATGCTGATGGCAAGGTTTCAACAAATAGATATAGAGAAACAAAAACACTCAGACCATAGAAACATATTCAATGTGGCAGAAATCATTATTGGATCTCTATTTAATTCCAACTCCTGTTGGTTGTTTCCTTAGGTCAAAATACAACTGTGGGATCAGACAAGCCCCACTTCATGAGAAGAACAAAACGTATCTGACACCATCATCGGACCAAGAACCTAAGGCTAAACAAGTCATAGGCCCTAGGGTGAGCCTACACCTACTCTTGTGCTAAGTAGACATAATATTAAACTGATGCCCAGTGACGTATAGTTATTCCTGTAGGTCAATGCATCTCTCGGCCTTCATCAGAGAAGTTTCTGTGTGAAGTAAATGACAGTTACCACAGAGAGTCACAACTGGTCAAAGTGAAGAATATAAGAGGCTATAGGATGCTCAGCCCACAAGGAACATACATATTGCACCCACCTCTCCTTATTGCGGAATAGGAGGGAGGATTGTAAGAATCAGAGGAGATGGATGGTTACAAGAAAATATTCTCTTCTGAACACAGCTGGGTAGCTGTACATATAGACTGACAAGACCTGTACAAGCCAAGCCAGACCAAAACTCGCAACACAGAAAAGGAAAGTAGATATAAAGTCACAGCCCTGGCTGAGGAGTGGCTGACAATTGATAGGAAGAGAGTCAGTGTTCTCAAGGGTGGGTAGGTCTACCTGATCCAGTGGAAGCCTACACACCCAAGAACACAAGGACTGTACAGATGGGACCTGATAGTTGTTGTTTGTTGGTTGGTTGGTTGATTGATTGCTTGGTTGTTTTTAAGAAGACACAAGGTTGGATGGGTAGAAAAGTGAGGGTGGATTTGAGAAGAGTTGGAGAAGAGAGTGAACATGAAACACTCTATAGGGAACTCTCAAGCAACTAATTAAAACATTATTGAATATTAAAAAAAGAAATAGATAACAAGTCCAAATGTGCAATTGTTTTACTTTACATTGATGGAAAGAAAGAACTGGAAGAACTAGCAGTGATGTATAAGAAATTTGAAGCCCTATAGGTCGGCTTCATACTGGATGCACCATGTTACTAGGTAAAGTGACAGGGTAATATGGAATTAACATTGTAGGATAGTCCATTTGTGGATCAAAAAGCTGCCCTGTCAGACTGTCTGTCAGAGAACTCTGTGTCCATTATTATTTAAATGTTTCTCTGCAATGCCCACATCCTGAATTAAAACATCATTATGCTCTACAGTTATGGGGCATTTGATTTTGTTTCTATCAGTGCTACAGTTCTTTATGTTGTGATCCAAGATTGTATCATATACATGAACATATCATGTAAAAACTAAAGTATTCCCTCCTTCCCCACTCCAGAAAGTCTTACCAGGAAAGTGTTCAGTCTTTCTGCAGAGATACCCTAGGCCTCCACCCTGAGCCCAGGAAAGTTAGCTACAAGAGAGACTTCTCATGCTAGGGAATGAGAGGACACAGGCTCTATTGGACATCCTACCAAAGGCAGGCCTGATCTTCTACCTGCCTTTCTCCATGACTTCATCCACCTGGGCAGGAGCATTAAGTTCTCTCTGTGACAAAGTCTGAAGCTTCCTTATAGGAAGTACCAACCAGATAGCTCTGTGACCACATTTATGTTTGTCACATGCAAAAACTGTAAGTTGTATATAATATACTATGCTTTAGCTACAAAATCTGTTATTTAGTGTGAAAAATTATACCTGGGTTCCACTATTTTCCAAATTAGAAGCAAAAATATCTTATCCTAATTCCCTCCCCATCCCAAAGAATGTTCAGACCTTCCTCCAAACTGAGTGAATCAGAAATTTGCCTATCACCCAACATTACCCTGTCCCTTCACCTCCAAATCCAATCAGTCATACATTCCTTTGGATACTGCCTTACTATTGCCACATAGCTTTCTTGTCTCCATGGAGAATTTGAGTGCCTCCTTTTCCAGACAGCTCTCCCCCTCCCTTACCTGGCTTTACAGTAATTAATGACTCCACATGCATACACTTGAAATGCTCCTTTATAGATATTATGCTCTTGAATATGAGGAGTTTGAAGACATTGTTCAGACTGAAAGACATAGAACAGCAAAACAATAGAACAAAATTAGGTTGGAGGAGCTACATATGATCTAGAGTGAGACAGTCATTGAAATAAAATAATACTGTCCTCAGAGACAAAAGAGTGTATTTACAGTTAAAAAAAAAAAAACAGCATTCTCTACATATCCTTTTAGGAAATAATTAGTTCAGTTGGATTAAGAGTAATAGTCAAAAAAATCTGCCAGCAATGAACCTCAATAAGAAAAAAGGAAAATAAGGACCAGCCCCAAAGTTCTAATACAGTAGTAGATATCATTGATAATGAGTGATATCATAAAAATAGTGCCTTCAAAATACAAACTGATCAGCACGTATTTCTTGACTTGAAAGATGCTTAGCACAATGAATAAGGCTGAAATACACAGGGGATGTCACTGGAATTTCAGAGTATTATAGACATGAGAAAGCAGGAGCTTCTGAAGAAAGGATGTAAACTGTCACAAGAATCACCTCTCCAAACCTCTGCATCCTCCAGAATACTCCAAACAGTTACAAATCAGAAATACCTTCACAATGCCAAGGAAAGAGTGATTTTTAAGGCTGGAACATTTTTGTCCAAGACAAACTTAATTATGGAAAGTTAAAAACAAGACTTTTTAGACTTCTAAAGTTATTCTGAAATGCTTTCTATGCATATATTTTTGGAAATATATGGCAAGATATTTTCAACATAAACCAAAATTAAAATATGGGGAACCAGGAATGATGGTACAGGATTATAATCCTAGCTACTCTAGAATCTGAAGCAGGAGGATCTCTCAAGTTCAAAGTTAACCTGGATTCTTAAGCAAGACTTTATCTTACAACAACAAAAAGAACTGATCTGTTTCTAGATATCCTACGTAGAGCATTTGTCCAGCATTTCCACTGTAAAGAAAGAATGAAAGAGGAAAAAGAGGAGAAGGAAGAGGGAAGAGGAGAGGAGAGAAAGATAAAGGGTAGGGGGAAAAGGAAAGGAATGAAAGGGAAATTAAAAAAAACAAAAAACAAAACCAGAGACTCTGTTACTCATAATCAGCTACAGGACAGGGTCTTGTCATTGAAGTGAATCCTGCAACTGTTACTCTTCCACAAGTCTGAAAATTATCAATTCATACAGAATCTGATGCTAATACATTTAAAGTGATTTTTCCCACCAAAGTGAGGCTGGTAGAACAACCAAGGTATTTTCATATGTAGACAGGATATCTGCTGTTAATTATGTTCCAAATCATGAGGCAATCAACTGTTAACTCTGGGCAAAGCAAAAGCTTGTACACTAGTTTACACCACGCCTTACCAAGAATTCATTTAGTGTGTAAGTATAAAATACAATTTAAATATTTGCTAAACTCAAGATGTTGCAAATACCAACAGCACGGTGCCTAGAAATATACATGTGTGTGTGTAAGTAAGAAAGTGAAAATAGACAAGTTAAATTCTCCCATGTAGTACCTGAGTAAGTAGCAATACACCCATGTTATTCAGAAATACTGTTCTACTGAGATCACGAGACCCTCCAAAAAGACCACCAGGAATCGATACCAATGCAATACACACAGGGTCCTTTAATACAGGCTCGAGCTCAGATCACAATCCTTTCTGACACAACAGGATAGGATAGTGGCACAGAGCTTGAAGGGTAATGGTGTATAATGGGAAAAACCGTAAGTTGGGGTTGTGGGTAACAGGAATGTTGACTCTTAGGTGGGTTGGGTGGAGGCTAAATCAGAGGGGAAGTTTTTTATCTTAGAGGAACATTGGGTGCTGGTTATGTCTAATCGCCCAGGTGGAGTTTCTGGAGACAGCTTGCAGGTACAGTTTATGGCGGTACATGGTCATTTCCAGAATACAGGGAGAAGTAAGGGTCACGTAGAGGACAAGTTCTCACAGAACATACAGACCATAACATTAGTTACAGAACATACAGACCATGGCATTAGTTTAGTCCTTGCCACGCAAAGGAGATATAAAAACAATCAGTGAAAAGAAATGAAAGTAATTCCTTTGGGAAATAGAAAATGATGTGGACAAGAAAGTTATGATTTTTATTGGGTCCAGAGAATTCCATGACTATATAAATTTATAAATTATAGGAAAAGAGTAAAAGTAATAGAAGTGACCCACCATTGAAAGTTCCTATGTACATATTCCACCTTTTTTTTTTCTCCATCTGGAGACATTACGGCTAATACTGCAAATGGAGCTTTATAATATTTTTGTTAGGGCTAGGAGGATGGCTCAGTGCATAAAACCCACATATTATGTAATTATGAAATTAATATCATAATATAATAATATAATACAATATAATGTAATATATTATGTTATATATAATAAGATAATGTCATAACATAAATGCCGGGTGAACATGCTTGTCCTTCATGCTAGCACTCTGACGGCAGAATTAATATTCTCGGAAGCAAGAGCCTGGAACACATTGGCACAGGAGACAACTTCTGAACAGAACACCAACAGCCCAGGCCTTAAGGTCAACACTTAATAAATGGGACTTCATGAGGCTGAGAAGCTTCTGTAAGGCTGGAGACACTGTCAAGAGAACAAAGCAACAGCCTACAGACTGGGAAAAGATCTTCACCAACCCTACATCTGACAAAGGTCTAATATCCAAAATATATAAAGAACTCAAGAAATTAAACACCACCAAACCAAATAACCCAATTGAGAAATGGGGTTTTGAACTAAACAGAGAATTCTCAACAGAGGAATATCAAATGGCTGAGAAACACTTATAGAAATGCTCAACCTCCTTAGTCATCAGGGAAATGCAAATCAAAACGACTCTGAGATTCCATCTTACACCCATCAGAATGGCTAAGATCAAAAATTCAAGCGACACCACATACTGGTGAGGATGTGGAGAGAGAGGAACACTCCTTCACTGCTGGTGGGAATGCAAACTAGTACAGCCACTTTGGAAATCTATCTGGTGCTATCTCAGGAAACTGGGAATAGGGCTTCCTCAAGACCCAGCTATTCCACTCCTTGGAATATACCCAGAAGATGCTCCAGCACACAACAAGAAAATTTGCTCAACCATATTCATAGCAGCCTTATTCATAATAGCCAGATCATGGAAACAGCCTAAGTGTCCCTCGGTATAAGAATGGATAAAGAAACTGTGGTACATTTACACTATGGAATACTACTCAGCTATTAAAAACAAGGAATTCCTGAAATTTGTGGACAAATGGATTGAACTATAAATGATCATAATGAGTGAGTTAACCCAGAAGCAGAAAGAGTTAAATGGTATATACGCACTTATATCTGCATACTAGCCCACGGGGCATGTCCTATGAAAGTCTTCACTAACCAGGAACCTGGGACAGAGGGGAGGACATACTATTGGGACTCTAGAGGAGAGAAGCATGGGAGAATGGCAAAGTTGAAGGATTCAGAGGATCCTAGAAACATACAAGAAGAACATTATGATAGGCAGATTTGGGCCCAGGGGTCCCACTCAAACTATGGCACCAGCCAAGGACAATACAGGCTGTAAACTTCAAACCCCTACTCAGATCTAGCCAATGGACAGGACATTCTCCACAGTTGAGTGGAGAGTAGGGTCTGACTGTCACACATACTCTGGTGCCTCATATTTGACCACATTCCCTGAATGGGGAGACCTGGTGGCACTCAGAGGAAGGACAGCAGGTTACCAAGAAGAGACTTGATACCCTATGAGCATATACAGGGGAAGGAAATCTCCCTCAGTCACACTTATAGGGGAGGGAGTAAGGGAAAAATGGGAGGGAAGGAGGAATGGGAGGATACAAGGGAAGGGATAACCATTGAGATGTAATATGAATAAATTAATAAAATAAAATTAAAAAAACAAATATACAGAGAGAAAAAAATTCTCGGCAGCAGTTGGCTAGCTGGACAAGTTGTATGAGAAGCTCTGGGTTCAACTGAGACACCCTGACATGGCTCAACTAATATGGCGGAGAGTGACTGAAGAAGATCCACCAAGATCTGAAGCTTCAGATCTCCACCAACACACATAAAAAAAAAAGCATACATATCCCGTACAGATGCATGCATAAAAACAAAAAAGACTTGCTCAGCTAAGTTTATTGCCACACTAGTCACAATAGCTAGGAGACAGAAACATCCATACTGTCCTCCAACAGATGAATTGACAATGATTAAAAACAAAATGGCAGCAAAGAAAAATGAAACTTGCCAGTAAATTCATGAACCTAGGAAAGATTACATTGAATTAGATAATCCAGACCCCCAAAAGTCAAAGCTTCAATTCTCTCTTTCATCTCCATTTCTTGGCTCCATATCATTAGATGTGAGTATACAACAGGGAGGAACCACAGAAACAGTTTAAAGCCGCTGAGAGAGTGGCTCCATAGGGCAGAAGCGGAACACAGGTGATATGAAGCAGGACACTGAAAGCCCAGGAGGAGGTTGCAGTGCAGGGTGTGTGAGGAATGTTGATATAAAAGGTGAAGGAGAGAGGAGGAACCAAAAGCTGTTGCCTGCTACTGGAAACCTAGCCAATGTCCTATGGTTAGTGAGGACATCAATCTCCTAAGAGAATCTACCATTAACCCTTTGTTAAATCAAAACCATATACTTCTACCCACAGAAAAATGTAGTGACCAACCTTCATCAAAGAAGCTTTTCTCTCCAGCAAATGGAAACTGTCACAGAAAAACACTACTGGACACAACACAGAGGTCAATGGATCCTGGGGAGCCCACCTCACTGAATACATCTACGTCACAGCTCCTACCTGTATGGCTCAGGGAATGTTAAATAAGAATAGGAAAGATTATAGGAGCCAGGATACCAAGATGTATGCTGGGAAATAGTCTTTCTTAGAAACAGCTGCACAAACAAGACCTGAAAAATGGCAATTATCAATAGACCTGCTTGTTCTGAAGGAGGAAATCTCATGAGGTCACATCCCTGTAAAAGGACCTATAGGCTACTATGTCTGCTGAGGGAGGGGGAATAAGCCTTTCCCAGGCAGGAGCCTCTTATTAGCTGTTCAATACAAGTGGTCAGTTCTGAAACCATCTGTACTCAGACAACAACAAAAAACCCAACTCAACAGGTTGTATTTACTCATTTATGCATGGAATATATATATATATATATATATATATATATATATTCTAAGAAAAAGGCAATTAAAGTGTTGTTAAAGTATACAGAAAGAACAAAGTGAAACTTATATTAATTCTTCCATATTTCACTCACTGTGTCACTGTGTCCATGTGGTGAGTGACAGTTGACAGCCTGCATTTAAATTGGAATGTTGATGAAGAAAAGAAGCATATCAATAAAAATCATTCAATTGGAGACTACTCCAGACCCAAGATCACACAATCATATGGTTTCACTTTTATTCTACTTCCCAGACAGAACTGTATGCAGTGATGGTCAGAGAGTTATAACTGTCCTGGGGGAAATTACAAGCAAAAGTAAATAAATTCCATGTTGCAAGAGCCAATTTGTTTTATTAAAGTGATTGGTGGGAGGATGGTTTCTTCCATTTGTTGATATGAGTATCAGATTTTTTTCAGACACATAAAAATAATTTAATTTATGAAACCTAGATAAAAAAAGAAAATAGAAGAAGGCTGTCCACAATATAAGAGAAATTTATTTCTTTTTCCAACACATTGTCAGTGCTGTCTTCATTGAAACAATGTGATTTTGATTCTTATATTTGAATGGACACTCTGCTTAGGGACTTGCTCACATTATGATCTTTCATTCCTTTTGGGACAGCCTATGAAAAGTGTTTTTATAAGTTATGGTTCTGGCCTTTTTAGGATTCTGTTATTTGATTAAAAAGCATCAGAGGTCTGCTGGTTGCCAGTGTTCACAGCCTGTAACAACACAATCAGAAATGCAACCAAAGCACAATTTGTAAGGGGTTATGGATATATCCAAAACAAGTATTTTTTGTTACTTATGAAACTCCAAGCTGAAGTGAAATACACCAGATTTTTTTTTTCCTTTCTTGGGGCCTATGACACTCAGAAATTCCATAGGTGAAAATGATTTGTAAAAAAATGGCATTTGGGTCTTCTTGAGATTCAAAGCCCTTGAGTGAGATTCAAGTGAAATGTTTCTGACAGACCCATTCAGGGAAAGTGGTGTGCGGCAGTGTGCAAAGAGAACACTCCGAGTAACAGGTTTGTTTTCAGTGTGGCCTGCAGATGCATGGAATTCCTCCAAGAAGTCAAGAGTGCCCATAATAATATCACATTATTTGTTCTTGCTCTGTTGCATTTGTATGGGTGATCCAAAAGTATGATATGTAAAATCTCTGTGTATGAGAGTAAATTAAGACAAGGGCGCCAAACTGCTCTAAAATATAAAATAAAATTGTATGAGTCATCAAAACCAGATGCGGAGAACACCACTGACAGTGGGGCTGCGGCTGAAAGGAGTGATGATGAAGAACAACACAGAGCTTTACGGCACTCTGAAATTCAGTGTCATGGAGCCAAGGCATAGCTGCCAAGGAATCTAAAATATTTCCAGAGCGATAGGAGGAAACTGGGGTTCATAATACCATGTGAGAAGCGGCTCAGTATTTGGCAATTGTCCTTATAATGAAATGAGCATCATCGCTGTGAGCACAGCAACATCTCCTAAAGGAAACATAGAGCTACTAACTTCATCACTGATAACATTTCACTAAAAGAACGAGTCTGGTTTTTTCAGTTCGTAGCATCTTTCATCCACTGCCACTTAGAAATCAGTCTTTCTACACATGCTCCCTCCTCCATTATACCATTCAGATGCCATGAAGTTCTATTTCTTCAGATACAACGAAATATATGTTTATCATCTTCAAGCCCATTAAGAATGGCATTTTTAACAAAGAACATTTAATTATTGAATAATTGTGTTACTTTTTATATCCCATTCCAAAGTCCTCTTAATGCAATATTGCACATAATGTCTGAATTCATGTTAAAACAGCATGAGTCAGATTTTTCATGTGCCTCTCAATAAATTCAAAATACTTAGAAAATTACATATTTCTTAAAGCCATTATTAATATTTTGGAACATAATAATATATTAGTTTTTAAAATTCTATAAAGAAGTGAAGTATGACAGTACGGTGACAGCTGAGTTTTGATGTCTACCCATACAAGAAGAATTTGCACCTACTTAAAATTTATATTAAAAATAAAATCTGCCAGGAGCCCTAAGATATTCATCGTTGCCAAAGAGATCTTTTCAATCAAGTACTCTGTAAGTACCTTGAGGCAAAACTCAGGTTGCCTAAATATTATTTTTAAAATATTAACTTACTCAGTTAATCCCCATATTAACAAATCCAAATAAAGGGCTGATAAAATCCTAGAAAGTCTGGTGATAAATTAAGAAAACACTGAGAAGATGGAGAACTTATATTTCCTAAGATAATTGTAAATTGTATCCTTTTTTATCTGGAGTACAGAGCTGGAATGGGATGATGTTTCAACTATTAACATCTACTAAGCATGAGTAATAGCCATCACAGAGAATATGAACCACAGTCCTGGACCAGAGCCCTCAAGACACATAGCTTAGCCCAAGTGTTGAATTCATGGTATTAGTATGGACCTTTTCTGGTACCTGACCTACCTCCCAAATAACTGATTATAATGTGGGTTTGCAATGACAGGTAGTGAAGGCATTGACCCTACATTTCATTACATTCTTGGTGAAAATCATTATCATGGACTTCCAAGATGATGACAGTCAGTGTACACATCTGAGTAGCAGAAGATCAGAGGCTAAAGACCAAGTGAATGATCTGGCTGCTGGCTCCAAAATGCTAATGTCTGTGTTTCCTGGACAAGAGGAGGCATTCTAGGAGCAACAGGCTCATGGTTCATGGTCCTTGGCTTACAAAACCCTTTGCCTTCCACCTACTTGAACAGGAATCTCTTGTTCCAGAAATGCATGGCTCCAGCATCCAGCCCAAGAACTCCTCTTGCCTCCCCAAGGACAACTACTTGATACCAGGGATAGGGTCCCAGCCTCCAGTCTACAGTTCTACTGGCCCCCCTGTGGAGACCGGATGGACAATAGGAGCATACAGGGTCCACGTTCCAAAATGGCAGAGCCTACTAGAGTACCACCATCCTTCATGTCCCCCTGGAGAGAGGAGAGGGTCCTGGCCTGGCTGCCAGAAATGCTTGCTACCACCACGGACTTCCTGATTATCCCCAGTAGAGGAATGTTAATTCAGAACATAGCTGTTCTGGCAAGAGATTACATCCAAAGATCTAAGTCTGTGTGATCTGGCTGTAATACAAACATGCCTTGAATTCAAAAGACAGACACAAGCAGAACGGAGTTCAAGGTCAGCCTGGTATAGAGCAAGTATCAGGTAAAAAAAAAAAAAAGCCTAGGTCCAGGTGGAGTGGAACATGCCTTTAATCCAAAATTAAGGTAAAGGTAATTTGTAGAAGGAAGTACCCATGTTTGAAAGTGATGTCTAATTGAGTAGCAGAAAAGGTGACAAATCAAAGAAGATTTGACCAGAATAGGATATGCCCAGCTCTCACCAGAAGAGCAAAGAAAAGAGAAGCTACTTAAGAGGCAGTTTTACAGAGAGAGGAGGCAGTTTTACCAGGACAGTAATGGAAAGATAGGCTGCAGAGAGAGAACTCAGGTGAAGACTGAGTAATTCAGAGAGTGAGAAGGAGACGGAAGATTAGAAAAGATTTCTGGAGTTAGTTTGCAACCAAGCAGAGCAATTCAGGGGCTGGTAGAGAAGTCAGATTGAATAAGTCAGCTGGGAAAAAAGGATTTGCACTGAGTTGAACCAGCCAGCCCAGAGCTCAGGAAGAATAAGCAAGCGTGAGCTTATTAAGCAGTAAGTCTCAGAGGCTGAAAACATTCTAGGACTAGGTTAGATTGTGTGGAAGCTAGATGCTACCAGGACTAGGCCAAGGCTAGTAGACAGAGGCAATAACCCTCCCAGACAACAATTAAGTCAAGGGAATAAAAGTCACTTTTACAATTCTTCTCCATCTTGAAGATGACTCCAGACTCCAGAGAGTGCATATCCAGCCTACTCTTCATGGCTCTACTAGCTAACATGACCTGTAGGACCTCACTGGCTCACACATGTCAGAAATCTATACCCTACTTGTCTTCCTATAGGTTCAGCTGGGACACAACCAGCAGAGCAAAGCTGCAGGCTACTGGAGGAGATTTAGCCCCCAGCTCAAGACCTAGGGCTCCTCCTGAACACCCTAGCAGGTTTCAGGAACAACTAGTAAACTAGCCAAGGACAGGAGCTCCACAAGAAGACCACCAGGACCAGCTAGCCAGGGCCCAGGGGGGCCTGTGGAGTCTGAAGCACAACTAAGGACCATAAATAGACTGGACCAAGGTCACCTAAATACATGTAGCTGATGGGCAGCTGTAGGCTCAATCTTCTTAACCAATTATTATGAACTTATTAACCGAGCATACATCCCTTATAACCCGAGTAACTGAACAACAGGAAAAGAGGATTAAAGAATAGCAAACCCGTAAAGGATATCAGTTCCGAGGAATGAGTCTCCTGGCATTACCAGCAGGATTACTTCTGTTGGAACCGGGAGTGACCAGAACCCAGAATCTCAGCAGGAGCCCGGAGTCCCGAAGCCTTCCCTTGAGCAATTCTCTTTAGTAGCACCCCGAAGTAGATTGCGAACAGCCAAAACTATCCCAAGTCTCCAAAAGCCCCACCTCCAATTTTGGGCTCATTTAGATATCTCCTCCCCGAGTTTGTTCACGGGATCTTTTCAGCTGGCAACAATCAAACTCCCACATGAGGTGGTTTGTCTTCTAGTGGATTAACCTCACCTGTTCTCGCAAGACGGTTCCAATCCCACATTTGGGATCATAACAAAAACAGGTTTATCTCTCCTTCAGGCAGCTCTAAAAATGGGAGAAGGTGCTGTCTCTGACATAAACTCTGTTGCCTGTTTTTATTTTTATTTTTTTCACTTCTCCCTAGCAGGACTGCCTTGTCAGGCCTCAGGGGAAGAGAATATGCTCAGCCCTCTTAATAAGAAAATCAAATAATTTTCATGACATTCTACCATTTACTTCAATGTCTTTAATATTTTGGTTACTACCTGTCTTCTTGGGAGCAAGAATTTTAGTCATTGGGTCCTCAATATGAAGGTCCAGGACCATCCAGTTATGAAAAGGTAAGGTGAACTCTGTCCCTTATTTAGCATACTTTATAAGAGATAACACTCCATAAGCATGTTGATGTGTAGCATGGATATTACTTTAAGAATATGGCTTCTTGCAATACCTAGACTTTCTCTTTACTTAAATACATTGCCCATTCTTAAATACAGAGCTAAGATTCTCATTAAATATCCAAGAATCTTACTATTCATAAATCCCAAAGATAATATTTCCTTTCCATTCAAAACATATTTTTCCTCAGAGTTCTATATATTATTTCTTCACACTTTGGAACTTTCCAGCATTCAATCTTCCTAATTATGTTTTTCTTCTACATTATCACCCACTGTTCCCATTGTTCCTCTTTATTCAGTTGAGTATAATTTTTTTAAGCCTGGACTATGCTTATTCTTTTACTTTTCTACCCTTTGTCTCTAGTTTCCATAGTACAGACAAACCATGACCCCACTTATAGTGCATTCCTTCCTATAAAAGTCACCATGGCATCCCATGGGTACACTAGTGACAACTCCTTATCCTCATTATTCCTAACCATTTTCACCAACCTGGTAAGCACATTGTTTTCTTCCTGTTTCTCACAATATCCATAGTTCTCACCCACTTAAAAAATCTTCGTATTTGTAATTTCCCCCACCTCAAATCTCTTTCCCCAGATATTGCCTTGCCCTTTTACCGCAGCATTCATCACCACTAGTTGACATCTATTTGTTTCTGTTTTCCACCTTAGAATGTAGCTTCATGAGGGCACAAATACATTCTGATAGTTTTTATTGTTTGGGTCTTCCACTCTTACCACCACATCATATAAGGTTATTTGACATACAGTAAACACTCAATAACTCTTCGCCACCAATTCAATCAATTAATTAATTGATCATTTATATAAGTTGGTTTCTTGCACTTTCATTTCATGGACCATTGAAGATAACAATATGCAAATAAGCACCTTTGAAGGATAGAGTCAGTGTGGCCCACCATAGGTAAGATTAGCTAAGAACCACTTGAGAGAAGGAGACTGAGGAACTAAACTGTGTCCTAAGACCTAGCAGTTTGAAAGTCAGTGCCAGGGTTCCTGGTGCTTGGTTTTTATGTTTGAGCTTTCAAGGTCAATAGGTAAAGAAGTTAAAGAATTATTATTCCTTAATTGGAGAACTCTCCCCAGGGATGATTCCGGGCTATCTTGAAAAGCAGTCATGGTGAAATGGTGACATTTGCTTTAACTTAATGCCATGGACCTTTTCTGGCCACTCCGTGTACTACATGCACATGGTGGACATACAAATATGCAGATCAAATGCATGTGCACATAAAAATAAAAATAAATTTTAAAATAAAGGCATGGAATATGGAAACGATTTCTGAGTAGAATTTGTGCTAGATATGTTAGATGACTCTGAAAATTACAATCTATTGCTAAATTTCAATAGTTTTCATCAAAATTTTGCTTATCAAACTAAAGTTTGTCAAGCTATTTCCTATAGCTTCTTACTGTCTTTTCTATACAAAAAAATACTGGAAAAATAAACATGAGTAATAGGCATAAACATTGACTGTGATCCTTCATGCTTACAGCTGCAGGGGTGGATAGGGAATCAATGTTTTTTGGTTTTAAAACAACCCATATAGTCAATCAGTCTAGTTGAAATAGACTTGTTAAAATTATTGCTGTTGCTGATTGCTATAAGAGAATAGGTGATGAGGCGTTGTGTGACGGTCTATTAACTGAGGTTTTTCTCAGCACTCTACTGCTTGTTGCTCCTGTAGGTCAAGGTCATGTAAAGTTGCCTCTGCCTCTTCGACTGGGTTTATGTAAATTCAGCTGGAGATGGAGATAACAGGTCCGTCAATGAAAGGTCAACCAGACACAGCCAATTCAAGACTAATTTAGTAACCACCCCCATCTGACAAGGGTGGAGGAACTGAGCACAGCCTGCCTGTAACAGCAACTCAATAATTAAAAGGAAACTATTTCCAATATAGAGGTGGTATACCTGTTTTATCTCTATGAACACAGAAAAGAAAATCTCCCCAAATGGATCCAGGTGACAATCAGAACTGTCCCGTTTTGAACACCATTGCATTCTTGAAAACTCTTATTGCTGGATATTAACTCTCATACCCACTGACCAAAAAAAAACTTAGTCCTTTAAAGCAACTACTCCTTCTCCCAAATGGCCACTCAGCCAGCTCCTTCCCTCTAAATATCTATGTCACAAAGATGTTTTTCTTTCAAAAATTTTTTAATGTTTATTTACTTGAGTGGGACATATGTTGTTACTCATATGTATACATCAGAGGATTATGTGCAAGAACTGGTCTCTCATTCTTCCCTGAGAATCCTAGGAATCAAATTCAGGTAATTAGAATTGATGACAAGCACTTTTACCCACTAATCCATCTTGACAACGCAAAATATCTTTCTTGAAAACAACTTCTTCTCATTGATAGCCATCTATTGTGATATACTGAATCAATGGTCCCCATACAGTACCTGAAATGAACCCCCACTGACTGACAGGTAAAGAGCAGGTCTCACTCCAGGCATGTCAACTCTTATTAGTTTTAAGTTCTGGTTAATTTAACACTTTATAGTGTTTCTTGCACCCTGGCAGATTTTAAGTTCCCATTACTCCACCAAACCTATATTTTGCTATTGTTGTTTTCTTCACTCAGAGCATTCTAATTATAGTTACAACAGAAGGGCAACTCACATATTTGTGCCACTTTCTGGACTTATATTTCTTAAGATAAAAATAACCATATGTTCCAGTCAGTTAAAAATAAAATGACAAACTTTTCAGATGGGCACCTTCTCAAAAGCTGTCAGTTGTGTAAGGACACCATTAGCACTGTCTGTGCAAGGCCCTGTTGTTTTCAACACCAAAACAGATATAGTCTGGGGGGACTTATTTATTTATAGGTCATCATTTTGAAAATGATTATTGAAATTCTGATACATCTTCAGTATTTGTAGGGGGATATCCTGGTAAATATTCTTAAACAAATTAATCTGATATCTTGCACACAGTTGCATTAGGATTCGAAAATCGATATTATCAGGACAGTGCTACAATCTGAGGAAGGTGAAAGTGATGTCAATTTATCTCACAGTCTTGACTTCTCTGGCAATGGACTTTAGATCTTACGTCACACTGCAGGCCACCCAGGAAACCTGAGTATTGTTCCAACCTCAGTAGCTGAGCAACAGTGGAGAGCCAGATAAAAGACTGAATGAGCTTTCCCATGTCTTAAGGGGAATGATTTGGATTTTGTAAAAACAGAATACAGAGCTCTGAAACCAGCAATAACAATTCAGTTATTAAAAGCACCGTCATCATCATTGTCCTCAACATCATCACAGCCGTTTATGTATCATCACACCCAGTTATTTATGAACTGCATATTAAGAAAAGCATCAGTATGAGGCTAAGAACTGTCATAGACATTTACAGTTTATATGCAAAGAGAGTAAAAAAAAATTCAGTAAGTCTCTTCTAAAATGCCTCCTTGCCTTTCTCTTTTTTAAGAGCAGAAGTTTGGATTCTCTTTAAACTTAGTCTTGTCATGCACATGTTTCATCAAGATACTGGTGACTTCATGAGACTCCCAAGCTCAATAGCTTCTGCAGGTCCCACTCTTCCCCTTCGCCACCCTGTGACAATCATGTCAACAGATCACATGCCAGGAGAGAACCAGATAACCAACAGCAGAGACAAGTGAGGGTCTCGTGGACACTGAGCCCAGCATGAGATGAGCACAACCACATGAGTAACCATAGGTAGGATCATCAGAGAAAGTACCCTGCTTATCCAAGCTTAAACTCACAACCCTTAAAATCTAAGCAAAGGAAAGGCTTTGGCTTTGGAGTGCTGTGCCTGAGATCATAGATAAGTGGAACATGTCTATTTCCTGATTGAATATCCAGTAGAACATTGAACTCTCAAAGAATTAATTCATTTGATTTAATTTAATATTATGAGACATAGTCTTCTGTATCACAGGGTAACCTGGAAGCCACAGTATAGAGTAAGCTGACCTCAAACTAATAGCAATCCTCTGGCTCATTCTCCTGAGTACTGGGTTTAGGCTTAGAATACCTGCCTGTCTTACACTCTTTTTAATTCATCAGCCACACTGCCTCTAAGATAAGACTGGCAAATGGTGATTATGTACTTGAATGTCCAACGTTATACAATGTTCTAATTTGGTAAAACAAAATGTATGATACTAACTTTGAGAAAAGGAATAGAAGAAATGCCTGACATTTAAAAAAAAAAAAAAACTCCAATTCACAGTTCCCTGACTTCCATCCTAGCTGGACGGCACTGGATAGCAAAGGGATATGGGACTCATGAATATCTCTGGTTTAAGTTTGTACACTTGTATGCACTGGAACATAGAGGGACAGATGAAACAGAGGATCTAAATCCACATGGCACCATTACCACTTCAGGTGACCAAGCCGCTTTCCCTTTTCTGGAGTTTTCCAGAACATTGTACATTGAAAGGGACATTTTCTGAACACAGGCAGAGTAAGCCTAGAGCCAATAAGGGCCCATGCATGTTATATAGGCACTGGCACTACTAGTTGCTGGCCCCACTGATGAGCAAGAAAATGAGAACACAACCTGCCCCCATCACAGCTGGTTAGCGATACTCACATGACTAAAAAACTTGATCATCCAAGTAGAGACAATACCCAGAGTTAAGAGTTAAACTTCTCTCTCTCTCTCTTCTATGAACCTTTCCCAAATTCATAATTTAAAGCTCATTTCAGAGAAAAAAGTCACTTCTATTCTCATTTTCTACTGTGATAAGGAAACAGGTAATTAATAGTTGTTAAGACAGGAAGAAAAAAATAAATCCCATAATCTGAAGAGAAAAAAGTTTCTGGAAGGTGTTATGGGAGGGCTTAGGGGAGGGAAAAATGATTTGATTATATCATAATCTCAAAAATAAAATAAATAAATAAAAATATTGAAAATAAATGATTTCCATACAGTATATTCTAATTATGGGTTATTACTCCCTCATCTCTTCCCAGATTCTCCTGTCTGTCATCCCATTTAACTCCATGCCTTCTTTCTCACTGTGTTTAGAAAACAGACAAGCCAATAAAAGAACAAACTATAATAAAACAAAGTAAGCAGACAAAGGGACAAAAATACAAAGAAAAAGTACAAGAAATACATACACACAGAGATGCATATTTTCTCTCACACTAAACACATAAAAACCCAAAATTTGAAACCATAATAGATAAGCAAAAGACAAAGTAAAAAGAAGAAGAAGAAGAAGAAGAAGAAGAAGAAGAAGAAGAAGAAGAAGAAGAAGAAGAAGAAGAAAGAAAGAAAGAAATAATAAGCTCAAACAAATCATTATGAAACAAAACACTCCAAATATACCATAGTTTGTTTTATGCTATCCACCTAGTACTGCTGGGAAATGAGGCCTCCATAAGTGTGGTTTTATATACTCAGTGAAGCTCTATTGGGGCGGGGAGGGAGGAGAGTTTTTATTTATTTTTGTTTTGTTTCTGTTTTTCTTCTTTTTTTTTTTTTTTCTATGCTTTTGTATGCAATTGTCGATTGGAGAGAGCTTCTGGGTTAGGCATGGGAATTCCTGTCCATTTTCCCTCTCCATATGGTTTGACAGTCTCTGTGAACTCATATGTAAATCAGCCCCTTTGTGTCTGGAAGATATAAGCATAAAGTTATTGTGTAGTTTAAATGCTGATTTCTGCACTGCCGCCCCCCCCATATGTCTGGTTGCAAGGTTTGTTCTGAGAATCTCCTGTCTGAAATTTGTATAAACTCTGTGCCCTAATTGTCCCCTTGTATGCCAATAAAGAAGCTTACAGCCAATCAGCGAGCAGGGGCGAGAATAAAGCTGGACTTCCTGCCATCCAGGGGAGGAGGAGAGGGAAAAAGTAGGGGATTTCAGCCAGAGGACTGAGCCATGGGCAGAGGTCCAGAAGAAACCAGAGAAGAGCAGGTGCAGGAACCCTACAAAGTGCAAGTATTGCTTGCTGGGAGTAAGACAATGTAGCACAGAGTTAAAAACAGACTTAAATTGCAAAGATTTGTGTTGTGAAGCCTTGAATTATAAAAGAGTCTCAATTATTTGTGTGATAGCAGGTTTAAGAAATAAGCTAAGATAAACAAACACTATTTTATAAAAATCACTTCAACAGGAAGACACTGTTTCCTGGATGTCCGCCATCTCCACTGACCCTTTCAATCCCTCTGGCGCCTCTTCTACATAGTTCCTGAGCCCTGGTTGGGGTGGGGGGAGTCCCCTCTGATTGAGATGAGAAGACTAACCCTAAATGTGAATCATTTGAAGTCCAAAGAGCCACCCTAACTGGGTCCACACATTCTGGTGGCACCCCACATTAAAGGAAATGATAGAAAGGGAGGTTTTCGCCTCCTTCTCCTCCCTCTCACTGGCAACTTCATCTAATTTGCTCTTTAGGCATTCTTTCCCTTGTTCCAGCCCAAGGGATAAATCTAACAGGGCTCCCTGGAAGAGGGAGTAGGGATTGAAAGTGGGGGACAGGGACGTGAGAAAAATTGAGTCAAGTCTGGAGATTTCTGATCAAGACTCACTTTAATGCAGGTGAGTAGACTTTATATAGCAAGGTTACCAGAAGCGCTATTGTAATCTTACTTCCCTTAGCCCCCAGGCAAGAATACAATCCTCTGTAAGAACTTCCTTAATCCTCTGGGTAGTTCCCTCTAAGAAATTTCTTAATCCTTTGAATAGTTCCCTGTAAGAACTTCCCTATTTCTCTGGGTAGGTCCCTGTAAGAAATTCCTTATTTCTTTCAAAGGTAAACAATCCAAAGATAGCCTAAAACACAAGACCTCCTCAGCAAAGGTCAACAACTCAAAGGTCACAGCATGCAGCCTAAGCACAGGATTTCTAATATGGTTTAATTTTGCATGGCTCCCCACATCCCCTGGTATCAGTACTTACATTTTTGGGATTCCAAGAAAAACTGAGACATCCTGTCTAGTGGACTGAATAAGAGCAGTATTCTTGGTCTTTTCACTGGGAGGGAATTATTTTAGGATTAGCAAGACTACAGCAACTAAGATACCTAATAAACCATACATACTTACATATATAAATATATATGTTCTATAAATAAATATAGATGTATGTATAATATTCATTCAGATTGTTGTTATGCAAATGCTCTAGAGAACATTGACACACACACACACACACACATATATATATACATGCACAAACATGTATGTTTATATGCATTCTGTCACTTCAAATAAAATTATATATTAATGGCATACACACATAAAAATGTCACCATTCCAGAGTAGGGACATAATGTTCATCTATCACTGAGGCTGGACAAGGCCATGGATTCTCCTGATCACATTTCCTATGCTATCAAGTCCCTAGGCTGAGAATAGAGGCTCATAAGGAAACTTGAAGCTGATAGTATACTGAAGGTAAAGAGAGCAGCAGCAAAGCTCAAGCTAGTTCAACTCTTAGTGAGATTAATTCAACCCTCTTTTTACTGGACTTGCAGAAAGGAAGGTGTTCTCATTTCAAGCGCCAATACTACACATACCCATAACCGCTGTTACACATGGGGTAAGCAAACAATATAAGACACTGACAAATTAAACACACACACACACACACACACACACACACACACACACACACACACACAGTGTCAAGAGACAAGACAATCGACAAAACCATGCTCAGGAATGGACTAGATGTGACTAATGAATAATTAAAGTAAATGTAAATGATTTTAAAATTCTTGCAAATTCTTGAGTGACAGTGCCTCTAAACTCAGCACACAGAAGCAGAGGCAAGAAAATTTTCATAAGTTCCAGGCCAGCCAGGAGTATGTAGGTAGATCAGGTTCCTAAATAAGTAAGTAAATAACTCCCAGTGGAGAAGATTGCTAAGATAAAGAAATGGAGAAATTCAACATGGACGTAGAAACTCTAAGAAAGATCAACACAGAAATTTTATGAATAAAATATGCTTCAGCATAAATAAATAAAACAAAAAGTCATAGAATTATGGGTATAGAATCCCAGGTTGATGATGTATTTTGTTTCAGTAAAAATATCACTTTACTGATTTCTGGTTTTTCCAGATCCTGTTATCATCAGTTTTAGGTGTGAATATGCTCTTTACTCAGCCCACTCTTACAGCTCCTGTGGTAGCAGCACACACCCTTTTTTTTTTAATTGTTAAGTTATTTATTTACTTTACATCCCCATGGCAGCTTCCCTCCCTCCTCTCCTCCTGGCCCTTCTCTCTCGCCTCACCTTCCACCCCAATCAACCCATCATCCTCTTCTCCTCAGAAAAATGGAAGCCTCCCATGGGTATCACCAGCCTTGGCATAGCAGCTTGCAGTTAGACTAGGTGCATCCTCTCCAATTGGGGCTAGACAAGGCAGCCCAGTTAGGGGAATGGGATTCTAAAGGCAGACAACATAGTCAGAGACAGCCCCTGCTCCTTCTTTAGGGGTTCCACATGAAGCCCCAGCTGCACATTTGTTAGATAGGCACAGAGGGCGTAGGTCTGTCCCATTCCTGATCTCTGGGTGGTAGTTCAGTCTTTGTGAGCCCCGATGGCCCCAGGATAATTCATTCTGTAGCTTGTCTTGCAGTGTCCTTGATCCCTCTGGCTCCTCCAATCCTTCCTTCCTCTTTTCCACAAGATTCCCCAAGCTCTACTTAATGGTTGACTGTGGGTCTCTGCATCCGTTTCCATCAGTTGCTGGATGGAGCCTCTATGATGACAGTTATGCTAGGCTCTTGCCTGCAAGTAGAGCAGAATATCATTAATAGTGTCAGAAGTGGGCTCCCTTTTATGGTATAAGTCTCAAGCTGAGCTGCTCGTTGTTGGTCCTTCCCTCAAATTCTGTTCCATCTTTTACCCTTGCATATCATATAGGCAGGACGAGTTGTGGGTCTCAGGTTTAGTAGTTGGGTTGGTGTCCCAATCCCTCTGTTGAAGTCTTCCCTGGTTACAAGAGATGGCCGCTTTAGGCTCCATACCCTCCATTTCTAGGAGTCATAGATTTCTAGGAGTTTCCATTGTCCTAGGTTTCTAGCTCTTCCCAGACATGCCCTGGAATCCAATTGCCTCTTCCAGTACCCTCTCCCTCCCTCAATCACAGCACACAGGAAGGAGGCAGAGGCAGGCAGATCTCTGAGTTCCAGGCCAGCCTGGTATACAAATTGAGTTACAGGTCAGCCAGGGGTATACAAAGAAACTCTGTCTTGAAAAAAAAATTAAACAAACCATCTATTTTCTATTTGGGAACAATTTGTATATGTCTTATCTAAAAGTGTGTTTGAATATTTTCTGCTTATAATTCTTGGAATACTCGAAATTTCATAGATAATATGTAAATACTTCATGACAAGCAAAAATGTCTTCCTAAACCAGAGATTTTGTTATAGTAACAAAAACTGAGGGAATTCGTTTCTAGAGGCTAGAGTTACCAAAACAAGTCAAAAGAGTTCTTGAAGCAGAAGAAATCTGATATCAGACAGATTTGAATTTACATAAAGAAATGAGATCTGGACAGCATAATTGAGGGCTAATGGGATGGAATGATTTTCTTTAGTTTTAATTGCTGTAACAAATATTTGACTACCTGGAATAAGAAGCATAGCAATGTGTTTTGTGTGCTGATCATATGTACAGTAAAACATATGAAATGCATAGTACAAGACTAGAAAGAGAAATTAAAGTGAGATGACTGTATGGTTTACAGTCACAGAAGAAGCAGTTTAATATCATTAGAAGGCAGGCTGTGCTTAATTAAGGGGAATACACACAAAGCAACCACAAAACATTTTAAGTAGCCCTTAAAGGAGGTAAAATGAAATACAATATTTAATATGGACAGATAAAAAATGAGGAGAATTGCATAGAATAAAAATTTTAAATGGGAAATAACAGTAAAAGCAAAACCATATATTTGATCTAGTCATAGTAATAAAAGACTGTTACATATAAATGAAATAAGATATCAGTCAAATTTTAAAAAAATAATTTTCTAAAGCATAGCTTCTTTAAGTGTGATAGCATCTATTTATAATCCTAGTGTTTTAAATATATATGATTTTTGAAAGCATAATGATTGCAATGAATGATGAATTTCGTTGTGATATTTTACACCAGTAAACTGAAAAGATAGTAAAATCTACCTCAGATAAATACTTATTAAGGTAAAGTTTGAATAGGTCATATCAATATTCAGTAAAGATACCTCAAAGGTATGGAATTTTTACAAAACAAAAAAGAGCATTACACACTAATGAAGTGGTCTCTTGCCAGGAAGATGTGATGAAGTTAGGTGTTCATGCATCTAGTGAGAGACTTTGAAACACATGATTAGATTAATAACAGTGATTGGAGAAAAATAGAAAAATAAAAGCATCCATAATTAGAGCAGAGTTCAATACTTCTTAGTAATTGATTATAAGAAAACTGGTAAGAAAGTAAAAGATCTGCGGTATAGAATGGACCACTTCCATCTGACTAACATACATAGAACAAGTCACCCTAGAATAGCTTAAAGATACACTGTGAGGTATAAGACAAATTAGAAGAATTTTTAAAATGCAAAGTATGTTCTTAGGTCTAATGACTTTGAACTATAAATCAATGTCAGGAAGATACATGAAAATAGAAATAAAATAAATTCATTAAAATAAGTGAAAACTTTTTTTTCATGAGCCCACAAAAAGTCTGGTATATTTGAGAAACAAATGTATAATATTGAAAATGTTTAATTTTATATATTTAGAATATATAGTGTATATGAGGATCTCATTAAGTGATTTTGTTTTAATAGAGTACAAAGAAAATACTATGATTTCTTCATGGGACATGTAGCCAAAAGTATGACTTGCTAGTGGCCAAGTAAATAATATTTATTATAATTATGTCAAAGTAAGTTCTTTTCTAGAAGTAATTGCTCATACTGTAATGCAAGTAATATGGAGATTGAAGAAGAAGGATCTAGAATTTGAGGTGAGCCTGAAGCCATGCTGAGCTACAGGAGACCCTACCTCAAGTGAAACAAATAAACACAAGAAGTCAGTTCTTAATTTTCACTTGAAATTGAGTGAAATTTTTACCAAATGTATGCTTTCAATTCCTTAGGCTTGCAGCTTGTCTGGACCACTTAATACAACTTAGAAAAACTGTGTGTCTTATCAATTTGTCTTTCAGAAGTAACTATCAACATGGCATTCTTGTAGATACTTTGGAATATGTAGGTTTTTACTATATTCAGCCACTCAGGAAAAGCAATTGTAATGCTGTGTGTCAACCACTGTGCTAATGGCCGAGGAGTGCAGGCTTTAATGATGTAACCAATATCTGGAGAGGAGACCTATGCAGGAATAACATTAAAGCACAGTAAGTACTATCCCCACCAGGACCCAGTCTCCCCTTTTCAGGGATTATTTTGATGACTGACAAAAAAGGAAAAACAACTGAGAAGTTGTCACCATAGCCATGACAAGCAGGAGTCTAAGTACAAATATGTCGGTTTCCAAAGTTTGCGTTCTTAACCGAAAGATATGTTCTGTTTTTTTAAGGATCTGGCATTACAATATAGTTAAGCTGAACACACACACACACACACACACCACACACACACACACACACACACACACACACACACACACACACACGTATGCACACACATGCATCAGCATAATTTTGCTGTAAGAGCATTCAGTAAGAGCAAATAAATGAAGAAAATTCTCTGGACACATAGAAAAATATGCTTAGTAGTTAGGACTAGCCGACTTCAAAAATTACTTAACATTTAGTTGGCTCCTGGCAAATCACTTGACTCCACTAATCCTTTTTTTATCAAGAATAAAATGGGAAAATAGCAGAAGCTGTCTCACAAACTATAACATTAGGTACCATAAAGCTATTGTAAATAATTAACCAAAGCCATATCACACAAAGCCCTAGGCACATATTACACAACTTAAATATTAGCTGAAATCCAGCAACTATGCAGCAGTTCTTTCCTCCATTAGATTAAAATTCCACTGTGGGCAAGGTTAAGCTTCCCTAAAATTCTCGCCACATCATCACTAGCATCAGGACCACTCCCTAGCACAGAGTAAGGCTTAGCTACAGAAAATATTTTAGACTTAGATAGAAAAGGAGAGGAAGAGGAGAAAGGAGGAAGGAAGGGAGGGAGGGAGGAAGGGAGGGACGGAGGAAGGGAAGGAGGGGGAAAGGAAAGGAAAGGAAAAGAAAGAAGGGAGGAAGGAAGGAAGGAAAGGAAAGAAGGAGGGAGGGAGGAGGGAGGGGGAAAACTGCTTAATTCAGGCAGAGGGACTTTACACAGAAGACAGAATGACACCAGTCTCTGAAAGATTTGATGACCTGAATAAGTGAAGAAGAAAAGGAAGTCTGTGTAAAGAAAGCAGAATAGCACTTGGCAAACTAATATAGTGAGAACAGAAAATTTGGGTTTGGAGAACAAAGAACAGATCTGACTTGTTGCAGTCTACAATGTGTGTGAGACAATGAAGGAGTGAGAGGTAGAAGAGGTGAGGATTGAGAACCAGGGAACTAGAGTCCAGGCAACACAAGCAAGCAATGCCTATACTTTTCTCCTGGCAATCTTTGTATTCCTGAAAGGGCATGCGTTATGTCCTTCTTCATTTCTTGAAGAAAAACACAAAATTTCAATCATCAATTTCAATCACATGCATTAGTAATCCAGTGCTGGGAACTGAGAAATGCAGTTAATCAAGTAGCACATGTGCCAAGGCTAATAGGCTCAGCCAAGGGCTTGAGATTTCCCCCAAGGACCCATGGGAGTGTAGAGTGTTAAAGCATTCTTTTCCATCTCCATTGAAAGATACAGGACTTAGGCAGCTCACTGGGAGTTCAAATGTATCTCTGTTTCATGACACTAAAGATGAATAAGAGGCTGGGGCTGAGACTTTATTGGTCCTATTACAGGGTATTACTAATGACAGTACTCAACTGCGTATCAAAATTGCATAAGAAAAGGAAAAACTATACATCTGCACAGTCTTCACGGCATCTGTAAATTATTTGGGCCATAGAAATTCAGATGATTTGAATGAGTCATCTCTGACAAAATTGAGACTCTCAGAACACACTCTATGACTACTAACTGAAAACAGGGATTGGAAAATGCCCCGCATATGCTAGAGTTAAGTTGCAAAGCCATGGACCATGGAAAATTCTCAGCAGGAGGACTGCTATTTTCAAAGTATAATGTCTTCTATGCTGTACCCTTCCAAATAGCAAAGTTACTGTTGTTGTGGTCAAAGATAGTTCTGCAGTGAAGCTCCAGGCCCCATTAAGGCTCTCTCATTGTATTCCCATATGGTACTTTTTCCCATACAAGGTTCTCAAGAGTATGATCATGTGTCACTTAAGAACAGGGTGCTTATTTATTTCCTCTGATATAAATATCTTATCTTTTCAAATCTCAGAAGAGATTTGAAAAATAAATTCACATAGCAACTCTGTTTCTTTTTTTTAAATTTTTTTATTAATTTAAAAGATAAGATATTTATATCAGAGGAAATAAATAAGACAGAGGGGTCAAGGGTGAAATCACACACACACACACACACACACACACACACACACACACACACACAAGATTCTTTTATAAAAGATAATGTATATAGAGAAATCAAGACAGCACCAAACTCTACATGTTTACTCAAGTTCTGAAATACCACAAATATTGGCATCTCAATCATTTGTTAAGGTGAAAGCTATCTATCTGTCTATTGTACATTTCATTGTAATGAATTCAATGAAAAATAGCTATAGCTTGAATAGTAACCTCAGTTTCAAGACTCATTGAATTTTCTAGTGTAATTTGTCAAAGTTGCTGTTTTCTAAAATAAAGATCTACTTGTCTCACAGCAAAAAAAAAAAAAAAAAAAAAGAACAGGATGCATTCTGGGAAGCATATCATTAGTTGATTTGGTACTTGTTCAAACATCATAGCATGTACTTAGACATATCTAAACAATATAGACTATTTCACATTATGGCACAGAGTACTGTTCCTGCTACAAAGCTGGATGGCAATTTGTTGTACGGAATACTATAAGAAAAGTAATGTTGTAAAAAAAAAAAGTAATACTATAGCTTATGTATTAAAACAGAAAAGGTATAGCAAAAATACTTGGCCATGGAAATTTTTCAGTCCCATTGTTAGTTAATAATGTCTGTCCCCAATATGGTCCATCAGAGGTTAAAAAAAAAATCCCTCCCTATAATCAAGGACCCCATGACTCTTGGCAATGTGCTACATTGTTAGATAAGAGAGTGTCCCCCATACTTACCTCTCACCATCATAGCCTTCTTCTTGTGCCTCAAATTAAAGAGAGACTAACACCATATATAGCCCCAAACTCTGTGTTCCAGACTTAGCATTCACTTTAAGATCTTTAGAACTTTAAGACCTTAACAACACATTAAGACCTCATATTTCATGATTAATTATTTAAAATGTTTCTCCAGAATTCACATTTTTCAAGCTAACCTAAGTAAGAAGGAAAAGTAACCCTAAAAATTGAATCACTCCAAGTTTGTCAATGAGACCTTCTAGACACTTAACTCATTCTTTGTATTCTTCACATCTGTCCTGTCTATATGAAAGAATTTCCAAAGATCAAAATAGTGTATAATTGTATACACTATACCTTCTTCGTAAAGGTTCTACACTCTCATTCAGGCACCACATCATCACCTAAAATTCCCATTGCCTTGGTTACTAAAACTAGAAAAACAAAGACGGTACATTACTAAAAGGGGATTAAACATAGTGTTGAAAGCAAATATTTGAACACCTCTTGTATTGCCTGACAAATAAAGCCACGGGTCTCCGTGTTAACAAAGAAACTGTCAGACATTAGGAGGGTTGGGGAAGATTTTAAGAAATGAAAAAAATTAGCCAATGAAAAGAGTGAAGAAATGAGTTGCAAGCAGAATGGACACAAGCAAAGAAATGTGTGTATATGACATCTTCACATGTCCATGGAGACACAGATGGCAGCTAAGACAAGAGCACTGAGTATTCAAGGGGAATGTAATTTGAGAGGAGAAGAAAGCAGAAAGTAAACAGGGAAACTATAAGACTTTCATCAAACTCTGAAAAAAATCTTCTATTTATAAATAACCTAATAAATCCTGGCATAGTGGTGCACACTTTCATTCCCAGTACTCACAGAGGCAGAGGCAGGTGGATCACTGTAAGTTCGAGGTCAACCTGGTCTACAAAGCAAGTCTAGGAGAGCCAAGGCTACACAGAGAAACCCTGAACCCTGTCTCAATAATATATATATATATATATATATATATATTTATTTATTTATATATATACATACCCTGACATAAGTTGTCCAGTAAGTTAATTTGTACAAAGCAGTGAGTAAAGTTTAGGGCTCTTAGATATAAACCAAATATAAAATCACCAAGTGCCATATTCATGTAGAAATCTAACCAGAACCTGAAAAGTAATGTCAACAACATAGAGTAAATGCTTACCTCCACTCCCTTATTCTTCCCCAGAGACATCTCCCCATTGCACATGGTGCATTAGCAGCTGCAAAGCATAGAATAATAGCTGGTTGCTATCTTCACTCATTCTTCACTTCCAATCCATCAGGAAGTCTAGCACATGCTACTGTTCAACATTTATTCACAGTACAACCACCTTCGAACAGCTCCATCCTATAAAACATTCTGTCTCCCCTTTTCATGTATGGGTACAAGCACAACCTCACAACACCACCTCCTTTCTACTCCCTGACTCCATCTCTCCTCTTCTCCTTTTTCTCTCTTTCCTTCCCACTAATGGGCTTTTCCAGCAATCTGAACAGGCACATAGTTATAGACCAGAAGAAAATTGTTCTCTTCTCTCTGTCTCTCTGTGTCTCTGTCTCTGTCTCTGTCTCTCTCTCTCTGTCTCTCTCTCTCTCTCTCTCTCTCTCTCTCTTTCCCTCTCTCCCTCCCTCTCTGTTCCTCTCCCTCTCTCTCTCTCACCCACTCCTGATCCTGCTCCCTCTCTCCTTCTCCAGCTCCTTTTCCCTCTCCACCTATACATACAAATACATAAATAAGCTGGGATGTGTTTCCAGGTGTGACTGCCTTGTACTGACCTTTCTAACATGGCTTTCAAAATCATGTTCATTGTGAAGTTAAAGTTGTATTTCTTTCCAATCCCCAAATGATTTGTTACTTTGCTGCTGTCACCTCATTTGATTCTATCATTGGGGAAATTAATTCAATGACTGTTCACCACTCTCTGTGAAGCTGCCTCTGTGTTCCATGGCCCTGAGGAGTAATTTGACAGCACACCCAGTGGGTTCCTCTTAAACTTAGAAGCAGATTCTACTACTGTTTGAATATTATGAATATAAAAGATGAGAATGAGGACAAAACCCAGCTTCACAGCATTTCTCTATCACTGAAGAAAAACAGGTCCAACAAAAACATCAACGCCCGCAGAATTTGCCAATGGACTTTAGAATTTGTGAACAGAATTCAGACCCACGAGAATTCTAATACACAACAAAAAATACTGACCTTTTTAAAAAAGCTAAATGTAGATTAAACTGAAATGCACCATCTACCTTTCTCATTTCAGAATTGAGTATTTTTTCCCCAACCCTCTCTCTAAGGGTGGACTACATTTTTAAAGGTCAAGTGCAAGCTCACTCACCTTGACAGCTGTCCTTACAGGCTCTGAACTGCACTTTCCATAATGAGAGCAAAGAAACAGCCTTTCCATTACAGTGTTGGGAAAGAGCTCTCTCACTGTTCCCTAAAAATAATGCTACCATCTACTCACAAATAATAAGAAGGACTTTTAACAGCTGAAGAAAACAACATACAGCCTATTCATGTTGCTCAATAAACCCTTAAAATGATAAACATGGGGCTTAACCCATGTCTGTGGGTGCTAAGCACTATTCCCTCCCATGGAGGTTATTCACGTAAGCATGAATAAATTAAGGTCTTGGTCATAACATAATACAGGAGACGATGTGGAAGGTTAAGTTATCCACGAACCTGCAGAGCAATCTGAAAAGAAATTAACCTGCTTGTGAAACCTTCCCCCATGAAATCTAAAATCATGTCATTGGAAGTAAGAAGGTTTACATAGCCTAGAATGCCAATTTCTTTGAGATCCTCCCAGGCACTCAGCAGGTTGATGGAGGTGCAGATTGGAATTCTGTGTTTACGTCTATGGAGAAAACACTAAGGCTATGGTTACTCTGAATGTGACATTTAGGAAACAGCGTTTGATATAATATCATGTGAAGTGTGTTCAGAAACATTTGGGGTTTTCGTAGTTTGGGGGCGACAGAGCAGTAAGGAAACAAGATAGGAAGAACCTATTTTGTTCATTTTGCAATAAGAAAGCGGTCAGGACTGATGCTGGTTTACATGGTAATATAATCGGTACCCTTATTACGTTCTGAGACTTGTTTGCGAGAGCTCGAGTACAAAATAGAGATGTGTCACTGACAAGCAAGCCCCAAGGGGATAACTATAATTAACATTGTCATTGAGCTTACCAAGATATTTTAGTTACCAAATATTGTCTCACTGGATAACAGGATTTATAATCACTGCTTTCTATGTTCTGAGATCTCCAGACCTCATTTATGGTGGCTGTTCTGTTATCTGGGCCACCTGACTCCGCCCATACCTTTTTGCCACTAAACATAACTGCTGTTTCCTTAAATTCAGACAAACTGAAAGAGATAAATGATGTTTGTCCCTTGATTCTTGGAGGTATGTGGTGTGCCATGGAGTTTGCAGAATATACTAACTTGATTGTTGACCTCTTCAGTGGTCTGTGTAGTTTGTCCAAGCCATCTTCACTATAGTTTACTCTTTAAGCACACGCTTAGCAGCATGAGGTATGATACCAAGTGCTCTACTTTTTTATGATGCTCCCTTCCCAGCCTGGCATGGGAGGGTTCTTAAAACTCAACCATAGGTAAGACCTTTAGTTTCTTTTTAGTTTCCAAGCATCCCGAAAGAAAGTTTAAAGTAAGGAAAAATACTGGGTTTGAGGCCTAACTCCAAAAAAAATCATAATTTTCCATTCTCCATCTGCACTTCTATTAGATCATATTTGCAACAAATGTAATAGTGTCAGGGAGAGATACTGCAAAATCAAAGTACAATTGTCATTACTACTCCTCTTCAAGAGGGTCCAGATACCTCATAGATTTGTGGAGGTTGTTGAGTGCCATTTTACCAGGTAGTTTCTCATTCAGGAATTGGGAATTAGCAATTCTTTCCTGGGCCCTGTGTTGAGGAGAACTGTGATTCTTGCCCAAGCTCCAAAGGAAGCTGTATTAATATCCATGAATGAGCACACATGAGTGATCATACAGTGTCAGACAGTAGCCATCTCAGTCATGCATAGGAAAGCTGGGCCTTTGGTTCCCAATACTAAAGAACATTTCAATCCTCCTTCAATACCCTGAATTATTCCTCAAGAATCCCAGAACCCCCTGCCACCCTTTAGTCAATAAATAAATACTGACAGGGGAATAAAATATTAGTGAACTAAAATAAAGGCTGGAGATTTTTGAATGATATTTTCTCACTTCCAATCTTTCTTCCAACATACTTCCAATTATTTTAAGTTTGTAATTTTTACATTAAAATCTAGGTGAAGCAAAGCCGATCACCTCAGGCTTGGTAGCCCTTCACCATCCTCAATCTTCAACTCCCCAAATTCAATCAAATGAAGCTTGTTCAAAGAATTTGTTGGCAGTGGCCATCACCTCTCTAACTGGAGTAAGACCTGCTCAATGACAGGGAAACCATGCCTGACTCCAAACACTTGGACAACTTCCCAGGGCTACTGAGGTCATTTATCTTGAAGGGGTACTTACACCTGCCAATTTCCTATGTCAGCATAATTCCCAACTACGCTCTAAATATGCCACCTTTTACCTGTTGTTAAATGTAGTTCTCACTCCTCATCAACAAAACTTCTCTTTGCAACAAGTCATCACAAAAAAAAGAAGAAAAAAAGCCTACCAAAAAAATCAAAATGCAGATTTGTAGAGCCTAGGCACAATTGATACGTCTACAACACAGCTCCTGCACCTAAGACTCAAGTATCATTGAAGAAGGGGAAGAAAGATTATAAGTGCCAAAGGAACAGTAAGTTTGCTGGGAGAACATACCTCCTACAAATGTCTGAGATGCTTCACCCATGTAGTCTCACCAACATCGCTGCCTAAACATTGCCTGAACAAGAATGACACCAACAGACGTGCTAATGTGGCAAGCTCGGCAGGCTTCAATTATAGACAAGGAATCATGAGCAACTAAAGGACACTGAGAGCAGGAGACGTAAATAATCCTACCCAAGAAAGAGCTTCCAAATTGGCTATCCAACATCAAGGCGTCAGCCCTGAATATGTCCACATACAAATAACATTATACAGAATGAGCAGGCTGTATTTTTATGTTGAGAAATGTATATACATACATCAAATATATCAACAATCAAAGAAAATGAGTCCATGAATTTGACAGAGAGCAAGAGGGATACATGGGAAGGGTTGGAGGGAAAAATGAGGAGGGGAGAAATGATAATATTATAAATCCCATAAATTAAAGATTGTAACAATATAATATTAGATCTTAGAATTTAAATTCATTTACTGAAATGTGAAACATCCCTAGGCTAAAGAAAGGAAAACTTATTTTTTAAAACTTACGTTTCCTAGACCTATTTTCTCAGAATATAGATTAGCTTGTCAATGTAAGTGGAAAGAAGGAAGTCCTAGTGGAATAATGGGTACAGCACAGGCCCTCAATTCCTTCAGACTCACCGCTATTATTAACAGCACATGAGAGGGTTAACCAGGAGAGCAAGAGAGAAATCCCAATTTCACCCAGAGTTATGGCCTGCCTCTGCCAGAGAGTGATTTCATAGAGTAATTCACTCCGGCAGCAAAACACTTGGTGATTATTTTTCTCCTTTGTTTCCCCCTTTCCTGCCTTTTGCTGTCCATGGGATCTTTTAGGTTTATCTATGGTTGTCAGATGTTAAGTTGTTCTTTTATAGGTGGAAATTAAATCACAAGACAACCTTCCTTTCTGTCATTACCACAAATGTTTGAAATGTCTGACAAGGTAATCTGTTAAAAATCATATTTTCTCCAGTGTGACTTATTCCGAATGATTTCTCCAGTGACAAAAAAGACCTCGCAGGTCCTTTCCTGCTGTTTGAGAAGTCTTTGCTAATAAGGATACTTGAAATGCCCTTGGTGTCAAATAGCACCTGCTCGCAGGTGAACATTTCCCATGACCTGGTTTTCAGGGAACAGAGATGGAATGAGCCTGGGAGACTTTCAACTAGTAATACACACTTCTGAGGCAAACATAAAAAATCTGAAACAGCCACTTTGTTCAGCACAGTTTGAAACAGGGTACTTCTTACATGTCAGGGTCTGGCTCTTTATTTTTATAATATGAATGAAACTTCAATTCCAGAAGAAATTCAAAGTAAACACCGATAGGTGAAAAAAAGTTCTCAGCAATCACTTTACTTCTGGTTTTAAACTTTATTTTTGTCTTTTTTTTTTTTATTAATTTATTCTTGTTACATCTCAATGATTATCCCATCCCTTGTATCCTCCTATTCTTCCCTCCCTCCCATTTTCCCCTTATTCCCCTCCCCTATGACTGTTCCTGAGGGGGATTACCTCCCCCTGTATATGCTCATAGGGTATCAAGTCTCTTCTCGGTGACCAGATCTCCTTCCTCTGAGTGCCACCAGGTCTCCCCCTCCAGGGGACACGGTCAAATATGAGGCACCAGAGTATGTGAGAAAGTCATATCCCACTCTCCACTCAAGTGTGGAGACTGTTCTGACCATTGGCTAGATCTGGGTAGGGGTTTAAAGTTTACTAAGGCTGGTGCCTTAGTTTGAGCGGGACCCCTTGGCCCAGATCTGCCTATCATAATGTTCTACTTGTAGGTTTCTAGGACCCTCTGGATCCTTTTACTTTGCTATTCTCCCATGCTTCTCTCATCTAGAGTCCCAATAGGATGTCCTCCCCTCTGTCCCCGTTTCCTGGTAAGGGAAGGCTTTCGTGGGACATGCCCATTGGGCTAGTATGCAGATATAAGTGAGTATATACCATTTGAGTCTTTCTGCTTCTGGGTTAACTCACTCACTATGATCATCTCTAGCTCAATCCATTTGTCCACATATTTCGGGAATTCCTTGTTTTTAATAGCTGAGTAGTATTCCATAGTGTATATGTACCACAGTTTCTTTATCCATTCTTCTACTGAGGGACACTTAGGCTGTTTCCATGATCTGGCTATTATGAATAAGGCTGCTATGAACATGGTTGAGCAAAGTTTCTTGTTGTGTACTGGAGCATCTTCTGGGTATATTCCAAGGAGTGGAATAGCTAGCTAGGTCTTGAGGAAGCCCTATTCCCAGTCGGAAAGCATCCCAAAGTAATGGAAGTTTTTACCGGCTTGGGCAAAATGGGAAACTTAGTTTAAAATGAGATTGAGCCCCATGCCACCCTTTTAACTCTTTTTTAAGATTGATTTTTATTTATGGTTTTTTGTGTGGATCTGTGTATGTCACATGTGTGCAGGTAGCAGAGGAGGCCAGAAGAGGACAAGAGGACGTCAGAGTCCCTGGAGCTGGAGTTGACAGTTACCAAGTGGGTTCTGGGAACTGAACTCAGGTCCTTTGAAAGAGCATTAGAGGACTTAACTACTAAGCCACATCTCCAACCCCTTCTTATCAAATTTTGATCATATAAATATTTATACAACTTGAGAGAGGCTCCTTGACTTAAGATAAACATCTTTTATAAGTGAAAAATAGCACGCTGAAGTGCACGTATGTAATACATGCAACTTACTGAATAACATATAATAAGGACATTGCAGTAGCCAATAGGTGGTTAAAAAAGCTCCTTACAGAAATCCACTTACAATAAAGCACTAAGTAGCTCCCAACACCTGCATCCTGGAAGCACTGCAGCACGGTGCACCACATGGAAGCCACTGCTCTGTCCTTTGTGACCACATGGCTGACTACGAACCAATGCTTGCAGCACTGTGTTGAGTCAAGGTGAGGGTCCTGGTATATATGACTAGACAAGGAAAAGATCAAATTCAAGGCACAGAAGCCACTGAAAGCATATCCTTTTCAGCAACACACAAAGGAAAAAATCCTAAATTAAAACCATTATGTTTTTAATAGCTGATATTCCATTGTATAAATGTACCACATTTTCTTCATTCATCTTCAGTTGAGGGACATCTAGGCTGTTTCCAGTTTCTGGCTATTATGAACAAAGCTGCAATGAGCATAGTTAAGCAAGTGTCCTTGAGGTTAAGTGGAGTATCTTTTGGATACATGCCCAGGACTGGTATAGCTAAGACTTGAGGTAGACCTATTCCTAATTCTATGAGAAACTCCAGATTTATTTCCAAAATGGTTGTACAAGTTTTCATTCCCAGCAACAATGGAAGAGTGTTCCCCTTTCTCCACATCCTCCCCAGCATGTGCTGTTACTTGAGTTTTTTATCTTAGCCATTCTGACAGGTATAAGGTGGAATCTCAGAGTTCTTTTGATTTGTATTCCCCTTATGACAAAGAACATTAAACATTTCTTTAAGTGCTTCTGGGCCATTAGATTACTCTGTTGAATATTCTCTGTTTAGCTCTGTACGCCATCCTGTTAATTGGATTATTTGGTTTGTTGGTGTTTAATTTCTTGAGTTCTTTATATATTTTGGATATTATCTCTTTGTCAGATGTAGGGTTGGTGGAGATTCTCCCAATCCACAAGCATAGGAGATCTTTCCACCTTCTGATATCCTCTTCAATTTCTATCTTCAAAGACTTGAAGCTCTTGTCATACAAGTCTTTCACTTGATTGGTTAGATTTACACCAAGATATTTTATAATGTTTGTGGCTATTGTGAAGGGTGTTGTTTCCCTAATTTCTTTCTCAGCCTATTTTTCACTTTTATAAAAGAGAGCTTCCTGACATTTGTAGTCAAATAGATGGAACCAGAAAAGATCATTCTAAGTGACGAAACCCAGATGCGGAAAGATAAACATGGTATAAACTCACTTATAAGTGGATATTAGACATAAAATAAAGGACAACCAATAATGCTACAATCCACAGACTCAAAGAAGGTAAGTAATAAAGAGGGCCCAAGGGAGGATGCTTGAATCTCACACAGAAAAGATATATAAAATAAACAGCTGAAGTAGATAGAGGGAAGGAAATGGGTGGGAGAAGAAATGGAAGTCAGATGTGGGGAGAGTGGGGTGTGGGGTGGTGGAAGGACTGGGAGATAGACTCAAATCGGTGTCGGGTCAGGGGTATCTCTGGGACAAGGAAGGCTCCTAGGAGTCCATAGGGGTGACCATAGCTGAGACTCCTCAAAGTGGAGGGTATGGAACCTGAAGTTGCCATCTCCTATAACCACGGGAGGCAGGGGGACACCCACCCACCGGGGACACCCACCCACCCATAAAACCTTTGACCCAAAATTTGTCTTGCCTACAAGAAGTTTAGGGATCATGATGGAGGAGAGTTTGAGGGAATGGCAAACCAATAATTGGCCCACCCCATGGGAGAGACCTAACCCCTGACACTATTAATGATGCTCTGCTGTGCTTGCAGACAGGAACCTAGCATAACTGTCTTCTGAGAGGCTCACTCAGTAGTTGACAGAAACAGATGTACAGACCCACAGCCAAATAATAGATGAAGCTCAGGGAGTGTTGCGGAAAAGTGTAAGGAAGGACTGAGGGAGCCGGAAGTGTCAAGGACTCCACAAGAAAACCTACAGAGTCAACTAGCCTGGACCCATAGGGGGCTCACAGAGACTGAACCACCAACAAAAGAGCATGCATGGGCTGGAATAGGCCTTCTACACATATGTAGCAGATAAGTAGCCTGGTCTTCATGTGGGTCCCCTAACAATGGGAGTAGGGTCTGTCTCTGACTCTGCCTTTGGATCCCTTTCCCCAAGCAGGGCTGCCTTCTCTGTCCTCAGTGGGAGAGGATGCACTTAGTCCTGCTGTGACTTGATGTGCCAGAGTGAGATGATATGAATGGGGATCTCCCCTTCTCTGAGGAGAACTGGAGGGAGGAATGGGAGAAAGGGTATGAAGGTGGGATGGGGAGAAGAAGAGGGAGGGGCTGGGATCAGCTGTAAAGTGATTAAATAAATTGATTAATGGAGAAAAATAAGTAAAACCATTATGAACTGGGAATTGCCCATATGTGGAGGTACAAGTATGATTTCTGGAGGACTTGACACTGTCTTGGTTATGGTTTCTATTTCTGTGCGCAGACACCATGGCCATGGGGACTCTTATAAAGGAAAATGTTTAACTGGTGCTGACTTACTGTTTTAGTCCATTGTCATCACTGTGAGAAGCATGGTGGCATACGAACAGACATGGTACAGGAGAAGTAGCTGAGAGATCTGCATGCTGAGTCACAAGCAGCAGGGAGAGAGAGAGAGAGAGAGAGAGAGAGAGAGAGAGAGAGAGAGAGAGAGAGAGAGAGAGAGAGAGAGAAGAGAGAATGTTTGAGCAGCATTTGAAACTCCATCACCCACTGCTAGTGACACACTTCCTCCATCAAGGCCGCCCTTCTCAACAGCACCACTCCCTGGTGACCAAGCATTCAAATCTATGAGCCTGTGGGGGGCATTATTATTCAAACCACCACATTTCACTCCCTGACCCCTAAAGACTTGTAGCCATATTGTAATGCAGAAGTGCAATCACTGCAACTTCAAAAGTCCACATAGGCGATCACAGTCTCAGTGCTGTTTAAAAGTGCAAAGTTCAAAGTCTCTTCTGAGACTCATGGCACTCTCTTAACTGTGATGCCTTGTAAAAGCAAAAGCAAGAAGCAGATCGCATACTTCTAAAATATGGCTACTCATTATTCACAGAATATGCTTTACCATCCCAAAAGAGAAGAAAGGGAACATAGTGAGGAAAGAGTGAGGAATTACTAGACTGAAAACAAGTGCTAAAGTAAGCTGGGCAAACTCCAAATTCTGTATCTCCATGTTTTATGTCAAAGTGTTCTTCAGATCTCCGATTTCTTTCACTTTTGTTGACTCCAACACATTTCCTTCTCTTGGGCTGGTTCTGTTGGACCCTAGAGTCCACTCGGGTGGGGGGTCGTCATGAGAGACCACTCGAGAACCACAGTGTTGATGCAAAGGCACAAGGTTTATTGCTGACGTGCGTCAGGGGGGCCTCAGCACTCACTCGGGAGGGAGGCACACCCCGAGTCACTGTTACAGACTTTTTAAAGGCTAAAACCACAAAGGTTAGGAGGGGCTGCATGCCCTATGTTAGGATTGGCTCTGGTGGTCACTAGGGGTGCTTGTCTAAATGTCATTGGCTATTGCAGGGAGGGGTTTTGGGGAGTTTCCAGAGAATTTCCAGGTGGTAATTGTTTACCTTAGTTGAAATTGTTTATCTCGGTTGGCCACCTTGATCTCAGAAACTGAAGCTGAGCTGGCCTTCAATTCTTTTTGGGTCATTTTCCCAAGCTTGCCTGGGTCACGTTCCAAGGCTGGCTGAGAGAGAGGGCCTTACAGTTCCACTCACTGTTAGCAGCTTTCCTCACAGGCAGCCCATGGCTCTGGTACCTCTAACATCCTGGGGTCTTCAACAAAATCCAACAATGGCCTCCACACAAGAACAGCCCTGATCCATGCCTGGCCGAGTGGCTTTCATTAACCTTGGAGAAAGCTTCCATGGCTCCTTTCTTGTATCCTTGACTCTAAAATCAGAGCCCTGTGCTGAAGCTGACAAGGTATTCTGCTTGCTGGGATTGGAACATGAGTCTCTCATTTAAATACATTTCCACCAGCTTTCTGGTTTTGATGGCTGCCTTCACTGTCAAAGCATAGCTGCCCTGGAACTTGCTCTGCAGAGCAGACTGGCCTCAAACTCAGAGATCTGCTTGCCTTCCAATTGCTGGGATTAATCGTGTGTGCTACAATGCCTGGCAGTAAGATTTTCTTTAATTCCTTTCCACAAATTGGGCAGGGTCTTGCTCTAAGGTCCCCACTCCCTTTTTTCCATTTGAGAGCAGACTTTTCTTTGAACTATTTATCTCCTTGAGCACTAGACTTAGCTCCATTTCACTACCTGGTGCTATTTTCTCCTCAAATTGTACATTTTATCTTTTCATTTGTTCAACTTGCTCCTTTTCTAGGCTGCCTGGAAATCGCCTCTGCCAAAGCTGTTAATCCATAACTCTTCGATTTAGCTTCAGGCAGATTTTCCAGCAAGGGTAGAAAGCAGCTACATCCTTCACTAAAATATCACAAGGACAATCTGTGGCCACTTAATAATATCCTTCTCTTCTGAAACCTCTTGACCTGAGCTGTCATAGTCTATATTGAGTTCATCACACTGTCTTCCATATTCTCATTAGTGTGGGCCTTTAAACTCACTTAAGGTATTCAACTGCTTTCCTAATCCAAAGTCTACATTCTGCCAGGAAGCAATATGGCCAGGCCTATAACAACCACATCCCACTCCTGGTACTAACTTCTGACTTAGGGTCTTTTTTGTGGTCAAGAGACACTATGGCCACGGCAAGTCTTAGAAAGGAAAACATTTTATCAGGGCTAACTTACTGGTTCAGAGGGTTAGTCCACTATCGTCATGGCAGGAAGCTGAGAGGTCTACACTTGGATCCATAGGGAATGGGGGTAGGTGGGGAAAATAAGAGAGAGAAAGAAAGAGAGACAGAGACAGAGAGACAGAAGGAGGGAGGGAGAGAGAGACTGGGCCTGATTTGAGCTTCTGAAACCTCAAAGTCCACTCCCAATGACACACTTCCTCCAAAAAGGCCACACCTCCTAATAGGGACACTCCTTGTTGATCAAGAATTCAATTCTATGAGCCTATTGGGGATATTCTTATTCAAACCACTGCACACATTAATTATATATTAAATGAATCGAATGATATGAGTATGTACAGCCAGTAGCAGCTGGAAGGCAACTTTATTTTTTAATATAAAAGAAGGCAAATAGCAAAGTTCTCATGGAAATGGGAAAACTATGAAGCCTAGAAAGATTATTAAATTTTGAATTATTACGAATTGTCACAATGTAGAAGGGAGGAGGAATATAGCTTTTCAAGATTGCTAACCAAAGCCACAATCCTCTTTTGTTGTATTTCCTTGTTGGTTAGACAATCAAGACTAAAAATTTTTAATTTTTCTCACATTTTAATGTCTCAGAAACTGAAGTGCAACCTTTAATCCAGAGGGTATCACAATTCAGTTGGCATTTTCTTTTTTTATGATAGTCTACAGTGGCACCCAGTGGGTTTCCCCTCCACTGATAATGAATTATAGCTAGAGATGTAGGACATTAGACCCTTAATCACAGAATAGATTAGACACTATTCCCAAAATGGAGAACCTCTGAATTATATCCTGAGGCCAGAAGGTTCTAGTCTATAAATGTTATGCATGATTCCTCCATGTCTACACATGATTTCAATATACATGATAAGCAGGGTTATGCCCAACATCAGTTTATCACCTCTCTATCCTGAATCCCTCTTCACTGTCTGATTATGAGACTGAAACATTTCTCTCCTGGGAGTTCACAGGATATTGACTTCTGTCAGTAAAGGACACAGAATGAAGGCTTCCCCAGTGCTTAAATCTTTCCTGCTCATGAGCCACTCAGGATACTGAGAAAAATTGCCCATGGGAGATCTATCAAGAAGTGATTACCAGGGGCTGCAGAGATGGCTCAGTGGTTAAGAGCACTGTCTGCTCTTTCAGAGGTCCTGAGTTCAATTCTCAGCAACCACATGGTGCCTCAAAACCATCTATACTAGGATCTGATGTCCTCTTCTGGCATGAAGGTATACAGGCAGATAAAGCACTCATCTATATAAAAGAAATAAATAAATCTTTAAAAGAAAGAAAGAGAGAGAGAGAGAAGTGATTACCAATTCTGTCTGTGCCAGATTACCAGTTCTGAACACAAGAGTTCCCCAGGTAGCTTATTGGTAGCTCCCTGGTAATAGATTATCAGTGAGTTCAAATGTATCTGCCTCCCTGGGCAGCTTTTTGGCCTGTCTGTTGGCCTACTGATTCTGCACATGCATTGGCCAGAGCAACTCAGCAGGTTCTGTGCTGTCCAATGTGCTATGCCCATCCCACCAACATCTGAATATACCCCACAGAGAAGCCTTTGAGGCTATTCTTTCCTCGCAGTCTCCCCCAGCTGCTGACTTTCAAGCATTTCTTCTTAATCTCCTGTGGATATGAGTATTAAATCTTTACTTCTTCTCGAACAACTCCGTGGGCCTGGGTTGACATCAGGTGTAGTAGGCAGAGTGGGTTGAATGGGAAAAACAAGAAGCTGTCAGTAAGGCTTTCTGTCAGTATGTTTCTAAAGATCTTAAAGCATCCAGAAAGCCAGGTTCTTCTAACTTTTGTTCTAAGTGATCAGTCTTATTAATAGAGCTGCCAGCGTCTCTGAATACTGATCCTAGACACAAACAGTCTCAATTCATTCTGATATAACATAAAAAGCCCTTCTACCACCAAGGAGGCTGCTCAGCATACCAAAAAGCACCCAGATGTTTCCAAACACCAGATACTTAGCAAGGGAAATAAATCAGTTTCCTGAGGGTTGACTTAATGGTTCTTTTTCTCATCCAGATGCTTTAGTATTGTGCTCACACGTTCCAACTATTTGGGTGCAATATGTCTTCGTGCAGCTTGGCATTTGGGAGAATACACAGCCTTAAAGCTGAGAACAGTTAAGTGTGGGAAAATAGGATGAATTAAAAGTTCATACCTAACTCCAAACTGTAGTTAGCAGAATTTGTGCTTTAACAAAGACTGAGAGGACCAGCATAAGGAATTATAGCAGCATTATATCAGAGAAACCCACTTCTGAAGACTGTAGCTTAGTTTTCATTCAGTCCTCTCTGCTTGCATTTGCAGGTCTCAGTGCCTAATATGGGAAGTCCCCCAGAAAGGCTTTGTAAGCTGCACTAACTACATCGTTAGCAGAGGAGTAGGCTGAGATACCTCCCTCTTTACATTAGATTTCTTTTTTTTTACTTTTGAAAATTGATGTTTTTCATATAATATACCCTGATTATGTTTCCCCGTTCCCAATTCCTACCCACATTCCACATCCATTCTGTCTCTCACTAGAAAGGTAACAGTTTTTTACAGCTATATAATAAGATAAAATTAAAACTAATACATCAGAATAAGACAAAACAAACAGGAAGAAAAGGCACATGAAACTGATATAAACACAGCGACCCTCTTGTTCAAACATTCAGGAATTGCATAAAAACACTAATCTGGAAGACATATATGTAAAGGACCTGTAGTGCAGAAAGCAAAAAGGAAAAAACATAAAAACAAAAATTTAAATTAAAAAAAGGAAAATTATGACACAACATGACATTATGAGGCAAGGAACCTCCAAAGATGCCATTGAGTTCCTTTTCTGTTGACCATTTTCTGTTGAGCATGAGGACTACACTTAAGAGTACTTCATTACCCAGGTGAGATTTTCTTGAAGAAAACTAAATTTCCATAGCGATTCCTTCTATGTTAGGGATGAGGTCATATTTACACTTCTCCTTTCAACTCTAGGACCCCATCTGCCGCAGAGCCATGCAGGCCCTGTGCATGCTGCTTCAGTCTCTGCGAGTCCATTTGTGTGCTGAATTTTCTCAAAGGTAATAAGTATGAACCTGTTTGTATTCTTCTACATGGAGGTATCCAGTTTGGCCGGCATGATTTGTTGGAGACTCTTTTGTCCAGTGTGTATTTCTGCCTTCTCTATAAAAAATCAGGTGTCCATATGTGTGTAGATTTATTTCTGGGACTTCAAAAAATTTAATTTATCAACTTTTCTATTCTTATATGAATATCATGCTGTTTATATTACTATAGCTTTGTAGTGCAATTTCTGATCAGAGCTGGCGATACCTCCAGAAGTTCCTTAAGATCTGTGACAAATTGTGTTAGAATTTTGATGGGGAATGGATTGAATCTGCAAACTGTTTCCAGTAGGATGGTCATTTTTACTCTATTAATCCTGACAGTCCATGAGCATGTAGGACCTTTCAATCTTTTGATAATTTCTTCAATTTCTTTCTTCAATGCCTTATTTTTTATTATACAAGTCTTTCACTTAAGTGTTTATAGTTACCCAAAGATATTTTATAATTTTAGAGGCTATTGTGAAAAGTGTTGTTTCTCTGATTTCTTTCTCAGTCCATTTGACAATTGTATATAAGAGGGCTACCAATCTTGTGAGTTAATTTTTAATCTTGCATTTTTCTGGAAGCTATAGGAGTTTCTCCAGTGGAATTTTTAGGGTCATATATGTGTACAGTCATATCACAGACAAATAAAGATACTTGACTTCTTCTGTTCCAATTTGTGTCTACCTGAACTCTTTCAGATGTCTTATTGCTCAAGCTAAGCCTTCAAATTCTATAAAGGGGTGTTAGATTTTTGTCAAAGACCTTCTTTTTCATCTCATGACATATCATGTGGCTTTTATCTTTCAGGTTGTTTATGTGGTGTATTATATTTATTGACTTATGAATGTTGAACCATCACTGCATGCCTGGGATGAAGGTTACTTTAACATGGTGGATGATCTTTTTGATGTGTTCCTGGATTCAAATTGCAAGTATTTTATTGAACTTTTGGCATCTATATTCATAAGGGAAATTGAACTATTACCTCTTTGTTTAGTCTTTATGTGCTTTAGGTATCAGGGTACCTGTGGCCTCATAAAAGGAATTGGGCAGTTTTTCCTTTTCTATTTCACAGAATAATTTAAGGAGTATTGGCATTATCTCTTCCTTGAAAATGTGATATAATTCTGCACTAAAACCAACTGGCCCTGGGCATTTTTCAGTTGGAAGACTTTTAATTACAGCTACTATTTTGCTAAGGGCTGTAGGTCCCTTTAAAATTCCTGTTTGACCCTAATTTAACTTCGGTAGTTGGTATGTATCAAGAAAATTATCCAGTTCTTTTATAGTTTCTAGCTTGTTGGATTACAAGTTTTAAAATTATATCCTCATGATTCTCTGGGTTTCCTTGGTGTCTGCTGTTATGCCCCCTTTTCATATCTAATTTTGTGAATTTCTATCATCTCTTTCTGCCTTTTTGATAATTTAAATAAGGGTTTACCAATCCTACTGATTTTTCTCAAATAACCTATTTTTTTTCCTTCTTTGTATCTTTTCCCCCTCTATTCTACTGGGTCCTGAGTTTCTTTATTTCTTGTTGTAATTTTGGCGTAATTTTTTTTTCCTTTTTGTTCTAGAGTTCAGGTGTGCCCTTAGGTTACTAGTATGAGAGCTCTCCAATTTTGTTATGTAGACAGTGCTACAAACTTGCCTCTTAGGACCACCTTCATTGTGTCACATAAGTTTAGGTTGTGTTTTTATTTTCATTTAATCTTAGAAGGGCTTTAATTTTTTTCCCCAACCCCCTGTAGTCATCATTTTATTCAACATAGCTTCCAGAAAATACTTTGAGAAGCAAACAGTTCAGTGTACTGTTTTCATGAACAGACAAGGTATTTCTTGGAATTTGACACCATACAGAAGTGGTGACAGCTGATGTCCTCCTCAATTCATCAGTGCTGTAGTGTCAAGAGACATTTACAGATTCTTCCAAGGATGCTGGCACAGACCTTCATTTTTTTCTCCAAAGTGTTTTTCTCTCATACATCCTGACTATAGTCTCCCCTCCCTTCCTTTCTCTCCTCCCCACCCACCCCAATCTTTTCTGTCTTGACAGTTTTATGTTTTTTAGATGTTTTTTTAATTTGTTCATTAATTTATTTTCTTTACATCCCAATCACAGCTTCCCCTCCCTCTTCTCCTCCCAGGCCATCTCTGTCCCCTCCCTTCCCACTCTGTCCCTCTCTTTCTCCTCAGAGAAGGGGAGGCCTCCCATGAGTATTAACCTGCCTTGGCATATCAAGTTGTAGTAGGGCTGGGTGCATTGTTTTCTATTGAGGCTAGACAAGGCCATCCAGCTAAGGGAATGGGATCCAACAGCAGGCAATGTAGTCAGAGACAGCCCCTGCACCTGCTTTTAGAGGTCCCATGTGAAGACCAAACTACATCTGTTACACAGTATAGCAGCCTAGGTCTATCCCATGACTTATCTCTGCTTGGTGGTTCAGTCTCTGTGAGCCCCTATGGGCCCAGTTTATTCTGTAGGTTTTCTTGTGGTATCCTTGACTTTTCTGGCTCTTTCAATCCTTCCTTTCCCTCCTCCATAAGATTCCCTGAGCTCTACCTAGTGTTTAGCTGTGTGTCTCTGCATTCCTTTTTATCAACTGCTGGGGGAAGCTGCTCAGATGACAGTTATGCTGGCATCCTGTCTGCAAGTATAGCAGAATATTATTAATAGTGTGAGGGGTGGGCTCTCTTTTATAGCATGGGACTCAAATTGGGCCACTCATTGGTTGACCTTTCCCTGTCTTTCTGCTTCCTCCTTATCCTTGAACCTCTAATAGGCAGAGAAAATTGTGGGTCTAACATTTTGTGGCTGGGTTGGTATTCCCACCAATCCATTGGAAGACTTGCCTGGTTACAGGGGGTGACGATTTCATGGTCCATATCCCTATTGCTAGGAGTCTTAGCTAGGGTCACCCTCATAGTTTCCATTCTCATGGATTCCTAGCTTTTCCCAGAGATACACCCCCCCCCCCGATTCCAGTTCACTCTCTTGTCATCCTCCGGACACTTGATCCCTCCTATTCCCCTCGCAACCCGCACTCCCATCCAGTTCCCTCTCCTCATGCACTCTAGCTTTCTATTTCATTTTTCCTTCTCTGTGAGATTGACCAATTTTCATTCAGTGGTGACTTGTTCAGCTTCCTTGACTTTGTAAGCTCTCTGTTATTTCTTTTGTTGTTAATATCCTGGTTTAATCCCTGGTGATCAGATAGGATGCTGGGTTTATGTTAATTCTCTTGTATTTGTTGAGGCTTGCTTTGTGTCTTAGAATATGGTGAATTGAGAAGAAAGTTCCATGAGGTGTTGAGAAAGTGTATTCTTATGTGTTTGGGTGAAATGTTCTATAGATAGCTGCTAGGTCCACTTGGTTTGTGATGTCAGTTAGCTCTAGCATGTCTGTTTTTTTTTTTTTTTTTTTTGATGACCTGTCTATTTTGTGAGAATGTCTTCCACTGTATTGAAGTCTTCCACTATAAGTGCATAAGGGTCAGTATGTGATTTAAGCTGTAGAAGTGTTTCTTTTACAAACAAGTAACCATGTATTTGTGGCATAGACTTTAAGAATTAAAATATCATCTTGGTAGACCTTGTCCTTTTATGAGTATATAGTGTCCTTCCCTATCTCTCTTGATTAGTTTTCTTTTGAAGTCAATTTTGATAGATATTAAAATGGGTACACCAGATTTATTCATGGTTTCATTTTCTTGGAATATCTTTTTCCATTCTCTTACCCTAAGGTATGTCTGTATTTGATGTTACCATGTATTTCTTGAATGCAGCAGAAAGATGGATCCTGTTTTCACATCTATTCTGTTAGTCTGTGTCTTTTTATTGGGGAACTGAGACCATTGGTGTTGAGGGTTATCAATAAGCAGTGTCTGTTGATCTCTGTTATTTTATTGGAGGGTGTGGGTATGTGCTGTGTGTGAGTGAATGTCTGTTTGGGGGGGTGTTTCCCTTCTTTTGATTTGCTGGTCTACTCCTTATGTTTTCTTGGATGTGGTTAACATCTTTATATTAGAATTTCCTCCTATCTTCTGTAAGGCTGCATTTGTAGATAGACTGGCTTAAATTTGGCTTTCTGAAGTAGTGTTTTATTTTCTCCATCTATTATAATTGAAAGTTTTCCTTGATATAGTATTTTTGACTAGTATCTGTAGTCTCTTAGAGATTGAAGAACATCTGTCTTAGTCCTCTGGCTTTTAGAGTCTCTATTGAAATGTAAGGTGGTATTTTAATAGGCATGTCCTTATACGTTACTTGGTGATTTTCACTTGCAGGGTTTACTATTCTTTTTTTGTTCTGTAAATTAATGTTTTGATTACTATGAGCGAGGAGGCCATTCCTCTCCTCCTCCACGCTATTTGGTATCCTATATGCCTCTTGAAACTTGATAGACCTCTGCTTTTTTATGTCAGAGAATTTCTCCTTTGATTTTGTTGAAAATATCTGTGTCTTTGGCATTTATTCTCCTTTCTCTGTTCTTACTATTCTTAGATTTGACCTTTTCATAGTGTCCAAGATTTCTTGGATGTTTTGTGTTAGGATTTTTTTTTTTTTTAGATTTAACATTTTCTTTTACTGATTTATTCACTTCTTCTATCATGTCTTTAATGCCTGAGGTTCCCTGTTCCACCACACTTGCCTCTGAGATTCCTGTTTCAGTTTGTGAATTTCTCACTTCCAGATTTCTTTCAGTTTGGAATTTTTTTTAAATTTATTCTATTTCCACTTTCAGGTCTTGAACTATTTTACTTATTGTCATCCACTGCTTGTGATTGCATACATACCTTTAAGATTTACTCATTTCACTATGCTTTCATAAAGGTTATCTTAAGGCCTTTGTCTTGTGATTCAACTATGTTGCAGTTCTCAGGACCTACTACGGTAGGGATGCTGGGCTTTAATGCAGATGTATCGTCTTGTCTGTTGTGAGTTTGTGCTGGCATCTACTCATCTGAGTTTTAGATAATTGTAATTCTTGGTGCTGATATCTGGTCTTGTCTTTGCTGGTGGGTGTTTTGTCCCTTGGTTTTGGTTGTCCTCTGGTTCTTAGAAGGGTGTGGTGGTTGACTGTTGCCTGGAGGGAAATTATTCTAGGATACTGATAGGTGGGTCCATTGGGGATTCCAGGTAAAATGTGCTTCTCAGCATTGGAAGCTGACTCTTAGAAATGAGGATGGACAAGAGTAGGAATAGGTTTAGGGGTCCAGAGGAAGGAGGAAAGCAGGATGTTCCACCAGAATCTCCTTAGTTTCCTTGGAATTAGGGTAGAGAGTGAGGAGAGGCCAAAACAGGTTGTATGCTACAGAGCTGGGGGTGAGAAGGAGGAGAGAAAGAAGACTTGCAGTAAGCCTGCCTAATCCCTGGCCAGCATGGCCTGTGCGATCCTACATGTGACTTCTAGGACAGCATGAACTACTAAGTTCTAAAGTTCCTAAGCATGCGAAGCCTGCCCCATGTGTGACAGCTGTTTCATCTTAAATACAAACCTCACGTTATTCTCATTGCTTTGCTTGTGTATTGTCTCTTCAGCTGTTGTTTGTTAGCTGTAAATGGTCTCATATCAGTATATTACCTCTGGGATGTCCATGACTTTATTTTACTTTTATCTCTTTTTATTCTTGAAGCCACAGATAAAAGACATTTAAAAAGACAAATATATGGGTAGAGGTTTAAAGTTTACCGCATGTATTGTCCTTGGCTGTTGCCTTAGTTTGAGCGGGACCCCTTGGCCCAAATCTGCCTATCATAATGTTCTACTTGTAGGTTTCTAGGACCCTCTGGATCCTTCTACATTGCTATTCTCACATGGTTCTCTCATCTAGAGTCCCAATAGGATGTCCTCCCCTCTGTCCCAGTTTCCTGGTAAGTGAAGGCTTTCGTGGGACATGCCCCTTGGGCTAGTAGGTCAGAACACTCTCCACACTTGAGTGGAAAGTGGGAGATGACTTTCTCACGTACTCTGGTGCCTCCCCTGGAGGGGGAGACCTGATGGCACTCAGAGGAATGACAGCAGGTCACCAAGAAGAGACTTGATACCCTATGAGCATATACAGGGGGAGGTAATCCCTCTCAGGAACAGTCATAGGGGAGGGGAATAAGGGAAAAATGGGAGGGAGGGAAGAATGGGAGGATACAAAGGATGGGATAACCATTGAGATGTAACAAGAATAAATTAATAAAATTTAAAAAAATAAAATAAATAAAATAAAATAAAATAAAATAAAATAAAAAGACAAATATGAGTTTGAGCCTAAGGGTTTTCTATGCTGAACCAGAAAGTCTTCATTAAGACTTTCTAAATTCAGTCTAAAGATTAATTCTGGATTATTAGTTAGCTTTGGGGTGCTTTTTTTCCAGTCTGGGACCAAGGACTGGAAGCAGCAGTCTCTTGTTCTGGCTTTGATGTGCGCTGTGTATTTTGAATGATCCAAAGCAGTGAACTACAGACTTCTCTTTCCCAGCTGGAGCCCATTGGATTGTTCATAACTCAGACATTTATTTTATACTCACACACATATATTGCACTCTGTGTGTGTAATCACAAAATTATTCACATATATAATTCCCTTTAGGCCTATGCTGTAGTATAAATCCCCTTAACATCGCAATATAGAACACTTTGATGTTCTCAAAACATGGGAGGACACCATCTTCCTCCAGTGCTTTCTACAGCAACAACAGCGCGGGTAATTCTTTGAATGAGTGACTTCCAAAACGCACCCTACCATCTGCTGCACTTGTTAACAAGCACGCTGCTCTCACAAGCGCAGAACACAACAAAGCACCATGAGAGAAAAGAACCTTGGAGAACTAATTCCTCAAATGAGAGAAATAAAATAAGCAAGGGTAGAAATTTCCCCCCAAAGTCCCACTAGGGAGCTAGGTGCAAAGCTGGAAACTGTGTTTCCAATTGTCTGTAGCACAAGGCACTTTAGTGGTCTTTATCTCACAGTAATCTTCCTTCATTCTTTTGGTAACGTTAGAATCATTAAATGATGTTTTCCTGCCCTGATAGGCTCATTTCGAAATTATTCTTTTACGAAAACCACATTGGATTCATTGTTATCACTAATAGAGAAAGAGTGGGCTGGAATAATACTTGTCATCTGGCATGGAAAGATGAAAATCTGGGGATGATTCCTGACAGTAAAGTAGTAACAGTATGAAGGACAGGCATGAACTCACATATGCAGATCTCCGAGAAGCCCAGGCCACTGCCTCCTATGCAGCCTGACTAGCGAAGCAGAGAGCTCTCTATTGATGTCTCTGTTGAGATGTTTAGTCCATGTCCATTCTGCAGTCAGAAATAGTTTCTTGTCAGCAAGAAAATGGCCCCAGCATAGACAGGCTCATTATAGAGTGTTGTGAGATTTACAACCAGTGCTTTCTTAAGCAATTGGGTGTATAATATATAATATGTATACACAGATATAAGAAAAACAACGCTGTGGAGTAGGGTCACTTTCTTAACCTGTATCACCTATCCAGTGGATAATACAGATCTTCTCCTCCAACTTTCCTCCTAATTCATGTTTGCTAAGGTTTCAATCACTCTTATCTACTGACCCACATCCTATCTCCCAAACAGGTTATATTTAAATATCAACTAGGCAATGAAAAAGTACAAAACTATTTTCCTTGAAATCATAATCATAGAAGCATTGGGGGCATGAAAGACAACTGGCTCATGGCACTTTATGACAATGATCAGTGATTTCTAATTTCTCTGATGTCCATCTGACTATTGAAATATTAATAATATACCATTGCCATCATCAAACCTCGATCTGACTTTTTTCCAGGTACATAAACTAACTAACTGTCCACAGATACCTTCTTCCCTGAACTCTGACTCTGTTTTCTCTACTTATGCAATTGTGAGACTATATTAACCAATTAGCTAAATCAGCACTGGCTTTCTACATTGTATTTTGCAAGATCTATTTGTAATTTTGAGAACATCTCTTAAGTAAAGCTATGACATGGCATAAAGAAATGCTAATTATAATCTCAAATGATGCCACACTCAAAAGCTATCTTGGCGAACCTCAGTGGTAGAGTGCTTGCCTAGGTTATCCACTCTCCTGGCTTTTATCTTCAGCAGAAAACAAAACAAACAAATACACCAGAACTAGTCAGTAAACCATTCCTGATGCCATTGTAATGTGGAGGAATACCGGCTATAGGTGTTCAGAACAGAGGATCTCTTCTAAAGGAGGACTTGATAGACCAATGCCCTCTATGGAAGGCAAGAATGGTGTGAGATGGTAGACACAAAGAAAACATAACAGTTCACAACACACTTGGTCTGCTGACAGTTTGAGTTTGAAACAATTACAGGATGCTAACAGAAGGCATACCATCACGCAAGCATTGATTTAAAGTTTATTTTGTCTTTTAGAAGATGTATATATCAGAGAAGTGGTATGTAGACATGAGTGTGGGTGTCTGAGGTGATCAGATATGCTGGATTGCCTTGAGCTGGAGATAGTGAGAGGCTCAAGGTGGTACTGGGAACTCAACTTGGGTTCTTCTCAAGAGCAGTACACATTCTTTACTAAGCAACCTCTCTTGCCTCTTCAGATTTATTTTAATTTATTTTATATATGAGTATACATGTGTGTCAATGTATATACATGCTACATGTATGCAAGGCTTACATAGTCCAAAAGGCCGTATTGTACACTCTGAAGCTGGAGTTACAGATGTTGTGAGTCACACCATGGTGGGTGCTGTGACCTTAATGAAGGTCTTCTGAGAGCAGCAAAGACTCTGAATTGTTGAGCCATTTCTCCCATCCCTACTAGCACTGATTTAAGATGAAACCTGTAGAGGCATTTTCAAAGTGGTAAATTCAAGTGTTGACCTAGTCCAACTGTCACTGTGCAAACTAGATTAAACTGTGACATTCTCAGAGCATATGTGTCACCTGGGTATCAGTCTGTGAAAGTTTTTTTTTTCTCCTTAAGATGATGTTTCTAAATATCACTAACAGAATGCATGTTTGGATTATTTTAAAGTAATGTGTTGTAGCACATCCCTTACTGTATCATGTTGGCCTAGGGATGTGTTGACATTGTTTTTCACTTCTATGCTAATCTATTAGCTGAAAATTCAGGGCTCTCTGCCCAGTTCAAATCTCTAGCTCTTGCAATCCTGCCGATGTTTTGTTGTTTGTTTCTTTTTAACGTAGGAATTTCTAGCAACATGACTCCAAGAGATTGAGATGATAATCACACAAGACCTCAAACTTAAAATACTGTCAATTTATGCATATTTATATAAAACAAATGAAGAATGTACTAATTTGTAATTCTTATTAAAAGGAGATGAAATGGTAGCTTTAAGAGTAGAATTATGTTCCACCTTATCTCTGCTTGCCTACGTACCAACATCATTAGCTTATTAACTTCACTGTAAGAAGACAATTCAATGCCTGCCCCTAATGTGTCTGCAGTAGCTACTTGTTAGCCTGATTTTTTTCCTGACTTCTCTTAGACTCAGATTTTGGATTGTAGCATTCTGCATTCTGTGGAGCTGGAAAGCCATGTGACTCGGGGAGCCAGATCAGAACAAGAGCGAGCTTGAGATGTGGTCAAACCCTGAACATCTTGTCCTAAACCAGGTAGGACAGTGTCCTCTTTGCTCTGGCCCTGAACATCCCAGTGCACATAGCCTTAAGACCACCACCTCTGTCACCCTAGAAGTAGTCACATAGCCTGGTGGCCAGGTATCAGGTTAAACCTTCTCTCTCCTTGTAAGGACAAATTCAAGCCAGTGCGGTGGCGCAGGCCTGTGGGCAGAGGAAGGCAGATCTCTCTGAAGTTGAGGCCAGCCTGATCTATAAATTGAGTACAGGACATCCAAGGCTACACTGAGAAACTCTGTCTTAAAAAATTAAAAATAAAGAAATAAATAAGGACATTTCAAGCTAGCACCTAGAATTCTTCTTCATGAACATGAAGCATTCCAAGCACCTTGGCCCCAGACAATGAGGTACACTCATCCCAAATAACTCTACCCACTCTGCAAGGTGTGTATAGTCTTTATTCACCCCCCCCCCCATAAACAGCACTGTTTCACTGAAAACCATCTTGGAGAAGGCTGTTTCTCCCATACTTACCACCCACCAAGATCCTGCTACCCACCCATCCCCCACCAACCTGGCTAAGCTTCATCCCTTCCAGTCCAGTCCAATGTGTTGTGCATTACAGCGGACTGTTCATGAGCCTCCACACAGATGGCATCTTTGCTTCCTGAATTCTATACTCAGTAACACCTTCTACAGCCAAGCTACAGCTGCTCTACCCATCCCTGCATTCACTCTTTGATTTACACTGATCCATTTTCCAATCTCCTCTTACTTCGGCTAAGAGAGAGAATTCCAAGAGGAAAGACCAAACTTAAAAAAAAAATATTCATTGCACAAACAGAAGCAGCCCCACACTACCTCTCACATGAAATTATTAAACATTTATAATAATACTAAAGACTAAGAATTTATTTCACACCCAGTGTGGCAACATAAAACTGCTCTCTTAGCCTTTAAAGGAAGAGATTATAAAACTCAGAAAACAGTTTGGAGGTAAATTTGCAGCTGAGCACAGCTGTCAAGTTAGCAACAGATGGGCTCACCCATCAAATGGCCATATGGGCTGACAAGTGACCCATAAAGGCTTCTCAGCCACTGGAGACGCTATGAATGTTGTAAAGGGAGAATAAAAAGACAAACTAAGGATGTGCTAGAAACTTTAACTACAAAAAACCAAGTCCACTTACCTGCTCATGCTCATCTGCCAAAGCAACATGCAAGAAGATCTCTTATTAATTCACGTAGTCTCTGGATGCTTGTTAGTTTACTAAACAACTATTTTGTGCTATAGGCTATGGCTAAAAGCAAACTTAATATACATATTCCAAACTAGATACCAGTCCCCAAATTATTTTTTTCTGAAATTACATTTTCTAAGACATATACTCAGAAACAGGAATGGTGACTAACAAACTCAAAATGTAGGCAGATGGAGGGTCAGTACAAAAGGCTGCATTTTCATGAAATATCCTCCAGTGAATTCTGAGAGATCCTGGGATCCCTCTCTTCAAGTGGTCCCAAGTGTTTGGGACACAGTCTCACTAAGGCAAGTGTGTGCATTAGTGGAATGAATATGAAGGAAATCAACTTTTAAGATCGGGTCTTGTACTTATCTTGTGAAAACCCTTGTGTCACATATAAATTATGAGTCCCCTCCGTGTGACAACCTTTCCACTTACCCTTTTTTATTTCATTTTAGCCATGATAAACAAGTTGCTCTTGAAGCTCTCGATCGTTAACTGGCACTTTAAATGAAGCGCTGCTCTGTTCCCGCGGTCGCTTCTCTATCTGAAATGCATTAGCATTCATTTGTAAAGGCTTTAATCACGCAAAATTTTTATTTCAATAATTGAGCCTGAAAAGTTTCTAGTTGATGAAAATGTCAAACCTGGAAAGAAAAGAATATTTAATTAGCTAAGTGCCTTAAATTTTTGACAAATACTAAGTGGATTTGTTGAATACTTGCTGCCAGACTCAGGGACTTCTTAAATACAGGAATGAAGAAAATTAGCACCCCTCAACCTATAGTTCTTCACGATGAAGGCCAAGCTCTGTCTTCCTTGTTTTTTGTGCTACTGTCATAAATCACAATGTAAATATTTGGGGGAATAGAGGTTTCTCAAATGGGTCTCAACCCACAAGTTAGGAACCACAGATTTAAAACAGCAAAGCACAGATGTAATGGGTAGAAGCATGTGTGTGCAAGGGATAATGGTGTAGGAGAAAAACGCACTCTCCTGTCTAAACAGCCTCATCAGGGGAAGCAGGAGACTGGAGCCAGTAATATCCTAGATATTTCTAGAGCGCCCCAGAGAACCGTGACCACTCAGAACGTAAGGGGAAAGGATATATATGTAAAGAGGTGGAGAGATAGAGAGAGACAGAGACAGGGAGAGGTCTAAGGAAGTATGCAAGAATGGAAGCCATGCTTCTCAGTCTACTGTGTAAGCTTGGTACCCTAAAAAAGCCAATGGTGTGACTCAGTGACCATTCAAAGGCACAGAAACCAGAGGGAGTGATAATGCAGATTCTAGTCTGAGAGTATAAAAAGATAAGATGAGATAGCTGAGCTAAAGCAGAGAGGCAGCAAGGCACTCTTTTTTTTTTCTTTTTCTTTTTCTTTTTCTTTTTCTTTTTCTTTTTCTTTTTCTGTCTTTTCCTTATCCAAAGCCTCTCAGGTCTATCCAATCTTTGGACAGTGGGACAGAACATTGTCATCTATAGAGCTCATATTCATGAACTGTACAATTGGCTGACAAAAAAAAAAAAAGCTAAAATAAATATTATGATGTTTTAAGTGAATTTATCATTTTTGTGTTGGGCCACCGCCATAGCAGTCCTGGGCCATATTTAGATAGCAGGCTATAGACTGGACACACTTGATTACACATTCACAATACAGAAGCTATTATACAAAGTCCACAGTTTCAATTGCAAAAGTAATGTTTATTGTGGGCATCATATAACCTAGTCAAGCAGACACGGATTAACCAATGCCATAAGGACATTTTCCGTGGAGATTCAGGATGTAAAGTCACCATCTTCCTGCCTGCCTGCCTTCCTTAATTTGGGAAATATCTTGCAAGAAGAAACTGCATCAATCGATTTTTTTCATAAAAGATTTACATATATCTGCAATTCACCTGCCTTTAATTTACTTAACCATGGAGTTAATTAAAAGCATTTGACATGATTCTTTTCCAAAAGTTTTGCTAGTGGAGGGTAAGATCAGCCACCTCCTCAGGGCCAACAAAAAGGCAGTAAAGTATAGTAGCCTCCCTGAGCCTGAATCTATTTCATGGTCAGAACTCCCAATATCTCAGCTTGTATCTCGTCCTAGTTATTGGAATTATTTATCTGAATATCAAGAAACATTAAGTCCCTTAAATATTAAGACTCTTAAAAACTTAACACTTAATTTCTCCTAAAAACTGTTTCTGGGCATTTTATGCATTTTGGTTTTATCATGTACATCATGGCCTAGGTTCATGCATTCACTCGCAACTCAGGTTGGAAGGCTAGTGGGCGTTTTTCAAGTACGCCTTTTCACCAAATCCTATGCTTAATGGCATTAACAAGATCATCAAACTAGCTTTTAAATTCTATGCTCCCATCTATCTCCTCTTTCTAAATGTAATTAGATACTTTTGCTAACTTTCATCAGGATGTTTATTTACAAACTTCCCTTGTACCACTGTCCCTTAGAAGTTCATTTGAAGTTCCCTGGAACTTTCTCTAAGTTTGTGCCCTGGGTAAGTACTTCATATAATATTTTATATGCTACAGGTACTCAGCTGACTTCTACTGTTAAGAATATAATACTTGATAAATTAATACTAACTTCCTTGTGAATTTCTACTTGCCCTCCAAGGCTTAAGGAAAATCACCAAAGAGGAAGTATAAAGAATACGAGAGCTTGAGGATGTGCATTGACAAAAAAAAAACAAAAACAAAAACAAACAACCAAAAAAGAAGAAAAAACAAAACAAAACAAAACCAAAAAACACTTCTGACCATGGGCTTTGTACTCATGGACTCACAGCGGCTGTGATTACTCACCTGAGACCTGAGTGCATCAGGTACTCATGTGTTGTGCACAAGTTTCCTCTGACTGTAGGAAAGGCTGTAATGTGGAAGGAAGGTCAACAATTCAAAAAGAGCCTCACGAAGTTCCTGGAACTGACTCATTCGGCACCTCCCGCACAATAACAATGTTGTTATTGAGTAAACAATAAAGGCTTCCGAGAGTCACTCTCAGACCAGCCAAGCAGCAAAGAGGACTTGAGACCAGACCAGCTGCCAAGAAGAAGCAGAAAAAGCCAAGAGGTTTAGACCGAATCAATTGTAAAACAAACAGCCTGATAAGGTGACTAACTCCAGCCTGAATGGGAAGTTCCAGGCTCCCAGCTGTTGTCAAGTGCCACAGGTGGGATGTGGTAGCCAAGCTGCTGTGGGAGAGGCTGGGATGGCGTGAGAGGATAACGGGAGCAAACTAACTATTAAACACATATATGAAACCATTGAAGAGTAAAAACAGAAATAGTAAGTTTTAAACGTTATAAAGAGTACAGTGCTCAAGAACAGTAGAACTCTGGTACGTAGTATAGTCTACATTTGCATACTCTGCTCCCATTAACTCTCCATAACTCCTTTTCCCTAAGCTGATAATATCATCTGTCATCTTTTGAAACATAGCAATCATAGGAGCCGGCAGACGCGAGCGCACACGAAAGAGTGGATTGAAACCAGCCAGAATCCTACAAACAGGCATCCTTTCCTTGTCAGGAAAAACACATTGTGTATAAAGCTCTGCTGAGGGCTCCTCCTCCCACAGAACAGCACCTAAAGGAGGTGATAGAATGCGAGAACATGTGGTACTGTGCTTGGAATGTTTCTCTGCCTAATTGGCCTGAATTTATGAGTATATAATAACCCTCTATGCAATCTCAAACCCATGCAGCATTATAAAATAAGCCTGAGTAATATCCAGGCTTCTTTGTTTTATGGGAAACTTTACGGCATGAGCATGTCGCGCACAAATGCGTGGACTGCGCACAGATGTTTGCATGCATTTATGCTTCTTGGGGCAACAGCAACAATATAAATGCAGCTTGGACATCATCACGAACTGTTCTTGGATTTACTTTATTAGCTTAAAGGAAAATGCATTCTCCCAGTCCCGATTCACTCTCAAAGCCAAAATTCACTTGGCCAATAGGTGATTACCTTTACTGTTCCAAGTCCTTTTCCAAAATTAATATTGCTTTCACATTCGCATCATCTCTGGGCTGCTCTGATGTTTTGGATTTAAAATAGCTGAACAACTCTGTGGACAAAACATCAGTGCTGCCCTGTGCCTGCTGGATTTTTTTTAACTGTCTGGTTACTTGAATTAATGCTATAATACTCAGGGTGCCATTACATTATGCCAGAACTATCTTTTCTTGGCTGTGAGTACCAGTGGAGAACAGTTTGTAAGTCATATTGTGCTTTCCTGATTCAGTAAGTGGGTAATTTGTTCCAGTGAGCGAACCTGCACGACTTTCTTATTATGAAAATAAATGAAATACAGAGCTCACTTGCTCTCCAGATCTCCACTACAGGTTTGTTTTAGGCTTTGAAAGACAATAGAAAAACAAAGAGGTGTAGACTTTGGAAGTAATTTTAGATCCCTGGATGACATCCAGGCAGCAGCCAGTAGAGAGGTGGGTGTGTCAGTATCGTAAGCTGACAACTTCCCCACAACTGTCTAATTAGCAACGCAAATGAGCCAGATAGGATTAGTATCTACCTGGACAACCACTCAGACTGTGTGATCCCTTCTAGGCAAGAATAAGCCCCGGGGGGTATTCTCTCGGCACAGGCAGTTCACATATGCCAACATTTGTGAGTGTGCAGCAGAACTAGGGACTTAGGGAGTCATAAAATAAGATTAATTTTATGTTTTTTCTCCTAAAATTGTATCGCAGACACAGATGGACCTTTAAGTATATTTAGCTAAAACTGTCAAGTCAACCTATTTGGCCATATAACATGCTTCTTAAAAATGACTTTAAATCACAGTTTTTCTAGACATCTGGAGCTGTCCAATTCTTTGAGGGAAATGTTTTGTTTTGTTTTGTTTTGTTTTGTTTTTTTCCAGGCATTTTATGGTGTTGAGATGCATCCTTGGCCTCTATTCATGTGCCACCAGGAGCACCTTCCCCAAAGTCATGACAACCAGAGCTGTTTTAAAATGTTGTCAAAGGAACCTTGGGATCCAAAATCACAGCTGGGTATGAACTACTGCTTAATAAAACAAGCTCATTTTTGATGGGGGAAAAAAACAAAAAACAAAAAACTGCTATAGTTTAAGTACTAAATAGTAGGGGCTTATAAGTAAGAGTAAATGTACAAATTTGGAATCAGTCTGCTTGAGACACTTTGCTCATCTACATAACAGCTGCTGTTGAAGGCAACCATTTTATTATATTTGAAAAATAGCATAATAACTATTTAAAATAACATCTGTTTTATTATGAGAAAGTAGAGTCCACTTAAGAGTTAAACTTCCGTCCTCAGCATCATCCTTGGAAGCCATTTTGAAATCTGTTTTCCTTTTTCAATGAAATGTAATGTCATATTGGGATCCATGACCCAGGGAGTGTGAGAGCACAGAAGTGAGAGTGAAAATAGGGAAAGTAGATCTGATCTGTACAACAGCAAAAGCAAGTTCTAGAACACAGGAACACCAGGTACTATGCTTGATTCAAACCCATACGCCATAATCCCAGTAGGGGATTTTCATTACTGCTTTATGTTATCATAATCCAAGATACATCAATACTAGTGTCCCTACAGTTCCTTGGGGCCACCACTCTCTAACATGTTGGAAATGAGTGCAACAACCTCTTCTTCTCTTGGAAACAGCATAAACTGAGGACACATATAATTCAAAACGCATAGCCTTCCTATTAGCAGGAAAGAGAGGCTATAAAAAGGAAGATTCCTGGTGATTCATGGGCAATTCTGATGTCTCAATACATTAGTTTGGGCTATTGATTAAAACTATTTGGAAGTCCCCTAGAGTTCTCATCTGTTTTTGACTTTTAGAGCCTATAAAACTGGCTCCCTGGTCCCTCTTTCCCAATTACAATTTCATTACTCTGCTTTTATTCAAATGACTCCACTCAACGCAGTTGTGTAGAGTCATTCTCAGATGGAGAGCTATTTATCTCGTAAGGTGACACATCAAGCTTGTAGGCGATAATGGGCAGCACAGCACAGATGGACACGAAACCAAGTGCCTTCCCCAGCACACTGCTAACACTTTTCACTAGCGTGTACAAAACACAGTGCATTTGTTGGGGCCAGAAAAAAACTTGGGTCTTTTGGAAACCCCATATCTTCCACCCCTCACACTATGAGCAAGTTAACTACTAAATATCCACCTTCTCTCAGCTCTGTCCCTCCAGCAGCAGAAAACTTGAGACAGTTCTTCTTTTTTGGGCCTCAATCATAGTTAATTTAAAGTATATTAGAAAGAAACTTCCTCTGTTACCACTTTTTCCTCAACAGAAGAGAAATCTGAAAGAATGCCTTTCTCTCCTCCCTGTTCATCTGCTTCCTTTCAAATTCTCTTATTCATATCTGTACATAAAATACATGCTTATTTGAATTTTTAAGTCACAGAAAGCTTTAACATATGGAGAGAGGAACAAAGAGTAGGCACCCTTGTTGGAAGACAAAGAATCGAGAACATACTACAGAAGGTATGAGAAAGGTGACGATAAAAGTTGCCTACAAGGATTAATTAACAGTTGCAAGAAACTATTGAATGTTAAGAACAGCTCAAACCCAAACGTCGGGAGACTGCCTCTGTCTCTGTCATCAGCCATCAGTCAAGCCTACCTTCTAGACCTGCATTGTTCAAGTGTTGTGAGTAGATTAAGTTGAAGGAAACCTAATCTTTTCTGGGTGATTCCGATACAACTTTTTACTGTCTCGAGAGCTAAGACCATTTTACTTCAAAATAAACTCTCTTTCAGCATAAGGCCAAGTAGAAAACGGGGAGTAGCCTCAAGTGGAAACCTTCAACTTAATGTAAAATACTAAAATTATTGCCTCTAAGGTGAGTAAAAAAGATAAGGACAGCCATTGTATCCATTTCTATGTTATGTCCCGATACAAATCTTAGGCAGAACAATTAAATGAGAAAGAAGCATTCAAGAAAAATGGAATGAAAAATAGCTCTGGTTGCAGACAATATGATATCTTATGTAGAAAACTTTAAAGATCTTAAACTGTTAGAAATGACTTCAGTATGTTTTTAGGACACAAAAATCCACGTATAAATGGGTCCACATACTGACTATTATATGCCAACCCTGAGTGATCTGAAACAGACATTAAGAGGCTTAGCTGAGTTATGATAGCATCCAATCAGAAAGTACTGAGGAGCAAAAGTAAAAAAGACCTAAAAGACTTGTAAATTGAAAAACATAATATTCTGCTGAAAGAAACTGAAGCATAAATGAATGGTAATTTTTCCATGCTCATGGATTAGGAGATATAGAAGATTCAATATCATTCAAATGCATGTGGCCCAAACTGAGTTTTTAAATTTAATGCAATTCTTATTTTTAAAAAATTCCAATGATTATGTTACAGACATTGAAAAATCTTTTTACAATTTATATGGAATCTTCAGGTATCTGAAATAGCCAAGAGCTTTTTGCTAGGGAGTTCATAGACCCTTAACAGGAACTTACCGTTTTGTTTTGATAAATGATCATGTTGTCCACCTGCTTCCTAAATACTTATTTCTATATCCAAAAATTAGTTCTGCTAAAAAAATATCAAAGATATTATTTTTGTGCATGGGAAGATGGCTCAGTAGGTAAAAGCACTTGGTGAGTTTTATCCCTGGAATCTATGTAAAAAGCCAGATATGTTGGTGTATATCTGTAATACCAGCCTGTTTATGTCAAGATAGAAGATAGAGACAGAATTTCCCATGAAAGTTCACAGACCAGCACACATGGAATGTGCTATATAGCAGAAGAAATAAGGGAAACCTTACCTAAACAAAGTGGAAGGTGAGAACCACCTCCCAAAACTTGTTCTCTGTTTACAAACTTACAGTGTGGCCCATGAACACTAGTATTCACAGGCACAAACATTCATACACATGTGCACAGGCATGTACACACTGGTGCACACATATACAATATACACAAACAATTAAAAATAAATAATTCTTGCATATAGTTTATAATTTTGAAACTCTCAGCAAAGTTTCAATAAGTCACAATGCACTGCCATGGAAACATATATATGCCAATAGAATAGAATAAATAGGGCAGAAATAAACCCTCACAATATGAAGTTAAATAACTTTCAACAATTGGGACAACCCAAATAGAAGAAAGATTGTTTTCTTCAACAAATGGTATTAGAAAATAAGATATTACATACAAAAAAAAAAAGTTAATTTGAACAGATACCTCATGCAATAAAAATACATTCAAAATAGAGCAAATAAAAAATAAATACTAAAAATTCAATTTAAGTTAAATTCTTTACTATATTGAACTTAACAATGATTTCTTGACTATAACATTAAAATCATAGGTAACTAAGTAAGGTGACTTAGACTACATCAAAGTTGAAAATGCCTGTGCATCAAAGTATACAACTGTCAGTGTGAGAAGTTGGCCCACAGTGATAGTATATCAAGGAAAAAAAAAAAAGATTTACATTCAGAATACATTTAAAATACTACTACAATTTAACAACAGCAACAAAGATTGAAATGTGCAAAGGATTTGAATGAGTAAGTGTTGGAGTATGGTCTTATGCTTTGGATTTGTTAACTGATTGTGTCCCCACCCACCCCGAGATTCCTACTGCAGACGGCCACTTGTACCCCAAGTATTGCTGTTTACCTTGCCTCCGTGTTTAACTAATAAAGAAAGCTGATATGTGGGTAGGGCCAAAGGAAGGTAGGCATGGCAATGGTTCTTGGCTTTGGGGAGAGAAGGATCATGGGAAGAGGAAAGACAGACATTGGAAGAGGAAACGGAATGGCCCAGTGGGTTAGGTGGAGAGAGCACATGTCCGGCTCAGTGTGGATGGAGGAGATGGACAATGTGAGCAAGCATTTTGGGATTGTGGATAGGAATTAGAAGCAGATGGCATGGATTGATAGCGGGAGGTAGTTTAGGGGATTAATATCTGCCCAGCCCAGGTGAACCAAGGCTATTCTCAAAAAAAACAACAGGTGTCTGTATCTTTTATTGGTTGATAGTGGGTTAGACAATACTGCCATAATAATTATAAGCCTAATAATAAACATTTATTAGGCTATACTTTTAAATTAACAACAGGTAGTTCTCCAAAGACAATAAGCAAAATGGCTAGCAACGTGTCAAAAGACACCTACCAGTGCTAATCATTACACTAGTACAGTGAGAAATGACCACACACTTATTATGATGGCCACTGTCACAAGGAAAAACAAACAAACAAAAAACCAAAATAAGCAAAAAAACAAAAAAACCCAAAAAAACAAAAAACAAAAAACAAAAAAACAAAAAACAAAGCAACAACAACAAAACACCAAGAAGCAGAAGCAGAAAATATCTAGATTAGCTAAGAAATTAACAGACTGACTCCTTATCGACAATAAGTAGGCATGAAAATGACACAACTTCTATTTAAAAATTGGAGCATTTTTTAAAATTAATGATATAATCACCACAGGTAGTGCAACTTCACCTCTAGGAGTATATGTAAAACAATTCAAAACAGAATCCAAAGATTTATTTGCATTCCTCTGTTGGTATAATCACTTGTGTGTATTGTATGGATTCTTCACCTGGCAGTAAACAGCTGACTGGCCTAAAGCTGAGGCAGGAGATATGATGGAGGAGTTCCAGCAGGGAGAGTGAATGCTGGGATAGGGTGAAGTATGAAGGGAATTTGTCCCAGGGATGCTAAGAAGGGCAGATGCTTGAAACCTGAGAGGAAATGACTTACCATGTGGCAGAATTTAGAATAGAATAAAAGGAATGGTAGTTAAGAACAAGTCATGGAGCGTGCCTGGCTATATTGGTCTAGGCTTTTGTAATATATTTAAGTCTCGGGGTCTTTGTTTCTGGGAACAATGGTGTGGATGAAAAATGTGTCTTACAGGAAACCCCCTTCAACTGATAGCATCCGCCACTGGCCATGTAATCCAAGATTAGTAAACTAGATTCCGGGATTAAGCCAAGATTTCCAGAGACAGGAGGAGCAGGGCAAGAAACCCACATGTGGCCCCTTTAAAAACCACCAAGGTGCCAGGCCTGCAAGCATTTGAGCTGAGGTCAGTAAGCAGCAGGTAGATTGGGGTATTAAAGCCTAATGCAATTTGCCAGACAGACAGAAGGCTTGGTCTCTTTAAAAGAAAGTGAAAGTAGACAGGAGCCTCAGGTACACCCTGAAGGCAAAAAGCTTCCCAGAACTGCAGCACAGAGGATCTTTGCGGCCCACATTCGGGCCAGAGCAGTTGAGGACTTGCAGCTGAGATATAGTGGCTGGTTGTAGCAACCACACCAGGGCAGCTAACTCAGCTGGCAGGTTCCAAATCTGCACAGTAGTTTCCCTCAGGGTTTCCTCAAAGTACCAGCAGCATCTGTCACTTGGCATGGGTTGGGCATCCAGTGAGGTACATGGGACCAGAACTGTTGTCCCTTTCTGTCTCTTCCCTATGACAGGAAGAATTGTGGCAGGACCAGCAGCCCACTCAAAGAGCTAGCTCAATGGCTGGGGCAGGGCTAATGGCAGCATAAGGAACAAACTAAGAAGCCCCATGCATCTGAGCTGGTAAGGTATTGAGCCTGGAAAACAATACAAGGGAAGAAAAGCTGGGTATAAAAAAAAATCACGGGAAGTATTTGGTTTGAATATACGAAAGTAAAGTCCTTAGGGGGAGGTTTTGAGGAAAACACAAGGACACAATGCATCTGGATTCCATATGATTTTGTTTCTCAGAATACAAATAATTTTTTTTTCAGTAATGATTACAATTTTGAATATCTTCTTTAGGAGAGATAAGAAGAGGCAAACTTGAAGAAAGAAGTGACTGAGAAATTAGATGCTATATTGGAGGCCATACAACAGAGGTTGAAGGAATTTTTGAATCAAAATAGGGAATATTCAGAGGAATCCAACTGAAATTTACAAGAGCATCAGAGGATGAGAGAAATCCACAAAGGCTTGAGGAATTACAGTGGCAAACCATAGAGCTGCAATATTCTGAATTAAGATCCAGATTCTGCTTACTGATGGTCCCTTAGAACAATGTCATGCAATAGATTTTCTGTTTCATTTTGTAGAGTTTGGAGAATTAAGATATGCACATATGTAATACACCATACTATTGATACATATTAAAATTCCAATGGGATTTTGCCTTGAGTTCTAAAAAGGATAATTCTGAGAGTGTATATTTGCTGGAGATGATGGCTATCTTGGAGATGCCTTTATAGATCAAAGGTGATGATGTTTCAATATATGCATCCATTAGAATACAACAATTTTTTGGACATTATGGCATAAAAACGTTATGGATAGATCTTACAGTCTTACAGGAAAAGCAATTACAGAGAAGTCTCACAGGGCTTTAAAGAAAAGGCTCATAGAACAGAAGGGACATAAGAATAGGTTAAATGGTGCTTTGTTGATTTTTTCCTTAATATCAATGAGACCAAGTAGCACAGCTACTGAAATACGCTGGAATTTAGAAAGGACTGATGATTTAGATCAGCATATACATGTGATAACCTCAGAATGGAAGAAAGGAAATGTGTTTTATTAGGGAGAATATTATGCATTTCTTTCCACAGGAAAAGAAAAGCTGTGTATTCCATCCAAGTTTCTGAAAATCAAATTTGATCAGGGAAGACCTCCTGAAGATCTTGGCTGCAGAAAGGAAGAAGAAAATTCAGAGAAAGAACAAGACAGGTAGGCTATGTGCTGATCCCTCTACATGGAAACAGTTTGGAGACTAGCTGAGAAATTAATGTCTATGAATAACCAATAAGTCTTGATGGCTACAGAGTCCTCATGATTTTTTAGTACGTGCTATCCTTTCTTATGGCACAGATAAAAATTTGCATTACAACTTCGTTATACAGTACAGGCTGGTTTATAAAGAAAGACAGATGCTTTTCACCTGTTCAAACAAAGAGCAGAAATCATTTTCAGCTAAAGGATCAAACACCAATAAAGTTGGAGCAAAAATGACAGGATTTATCCAGAAGGATACTGAAACACTGATGTGTTTATTCCATCATCCTGCTTGAGCCAAACTCAGATTACTTTAATAGGCATGTCATCACTGCTTGCTTCCAGGACAGCTTCAAAGAAAGCTTATGACCTCCATTGGGCCAGCCTTTCAGACTGTTCCAGTCAGGACTTCATTTAGGCCTGAATTGTCATAACACTTACAGACTTGACAGCAATTTATAGCTAGTTTTCTTAAGACAACCATTTTTCCAATTTTCTTGGACCCCCCCAAATAAGGAAAAGTATGCCCCAAGTCATCGGGAAACACATTTAAGAGAACAACACCCCATTTCCCAAAACATGGAGTGGGTGGGTTTTGGTCATTCAGTTTGTTGCAAATTGTTAAGTGGTTTTGGTCAGGGATAAAACAAGGCCTAGGAGATTAGACTGTGGAATTTCTCTCTTCCATTTCCTTTCTTCTATCCTTTCCTTTCTCTCTTATCTCATGTTAAGGGGAAGGGGGAGGAAAAGAAAAAGGAAAGATATAGGGATTTAAGATGTTTTTAGATTGGTAATGCAAGTTAGTACAAAAAATTATTGAGGTACAGAACTCTGAACTCACCAAGATAGGATAGAAAATAAAATACGTTCCCCGAAGTTACAAAATACATATGGTCTGGATATTGTGCATGTAAATCTTACCTGACTGATTCATAATTGTTATTATTATATATAGTTTATTTTTATAAATGAATGAGCCATGTATTGGACTAAAAGGGGGACATGTAGGTATAATCTCTTGCATACAGTATGGATTCTTCACCTGTCAAAAAACAGATGATTGGCCTATAGTTGAGGCAGGAAATAGAAGGGAGGCATTCCAGTAGAGAGAGTGAATGCTGGGATAGAATGGAGAGTGCAGGGAATTTGCCCTGGAACACTGAGGAGGACAGACACTTGAAACCTGAGAGGAAGTAAATAACCACATGACAGAACTTAGAATAGAATAAAAGGAATATTAGTTATGAGCAAGTCAGGGAACATGCCTAGCTATATTGGCCTAAGCTTTTGTAAATGTATTTAAGTCTCAGGGTCTTTATTTCTAGGAACAAGCGAGTGGATGAAAAACATGGGTTACAAAAAAAGCCCTTTCAATTCCTCAATGCATGGCAACACTATTTAAAAATAGGTGACAGGTGAAGACAAATTATGTGTCCATCAATAGAAGAATAGATAAACAAAATGTATAAACATGATGCTTTGGTTTGAATGTAAAATGTCCTCCAAATATGGTCATCAATTAGTGCCACTGTTTTGGGATTGTGAAACTTAAAGAACTTCTCTTGAAAAAGTGAGCCTGAGGGGTGGGGCCAGGGTCCACTTGTTGTCTGTGGGAACCAGGCCCGACTGGGCTGCCTGCCTGTCTTGCTGTTGCAAGTCCTGTTTTTAGCAGCTTCCGTGTCTGTGCTTATGTTGGTTAGCTAGTCATGGTTACTGCTCTGAGTATGCACCCCTCCCTTCCTTGGGACTTTCCCTCATGTGCGCAATCACCTCTTGAGGGATTTCACCTGCGAGTGGCATTCCTGCTTTGCTGCCTATAAAAAGGCTCTTTGGACACTGAATAAAGGCTGCTGTCGCTCTCTTAGCATGAAGGACCTGCTGTTTTATTGTGTGTTAAATTCGCAGTCCCTTGCCTTTAACTCGGTACCGCGGTGGCACAGGTGCCACAGGTGTCTTTTACTGTCATGTGACCAGATACTTTCCTCAATTCAGTCAATACAGTCAAGTCTTCCCTGACCATGATGGCCTACATCTTCTTCAGCCCTTCCTTCTCTACACTGTGCTTTCTTAGTCGTTTGGTTATACCAAAGATAAAAGTAATCAATATGGATGCAGTCCAATATTAATTGGGTTTCAGAAGGAGATTGTGACATATGCCATACTAAAATTAAATTTTAAGGATCTATGTAATCTTTGTCTCTCATTGAAGAAACATCTCTTTTCAACAGATAGAGTCACTACAGAAAACCATAATCAGTCAAAACAGAAACTTGTGGAGCCTAGTCCCAATGAACACATCTACAAAATACTCCTACACCTAAGGTTCAGAGAGCATTGCAAAAGGGAGCCTGGAAAGTTTTGTGTTTTTTTTTTTAATTAATTTATTTATTTTTTGTCTTTTTTTTAATTAATTTATTCTTGTTACATCTCAACGGTTATCCCATCCCTTGTATCCTCCCATTCTTCCCTCCCTCCCTCCTATTTTCCCCTTATTCCCCTCCCCTATGACTGTTCCTGAGGGGGATTACCTCCCCCTGTATATGCTCATAGGGTATCAAGTCGCTTCTCGGTAAGAGCCAGGGGAGCAGGCAGTTTGATGTGAGATTGTGTCTCCTACTATTACCAGAAGCTATACCCCAAATTTCTCACCAACACAACTGCCTAAACACGAGCTGAACAAGTATGACATTAATGAGCATGCCAACCTGCACAAGTAAAAGCCCATGAAGCCTCAACAAAGCCTGTAGACAAAGAATTGTAGGCGGCTGAGGAAAGCTGAGAGTGGGAGTGGCGCTCCTCCCCAGGAAAGAGCACATCAACTGGTTGTTCAATGTCAAACTGTCAGCCGTGAAAATGTATAAACAGGTAGTATTATATGGACAGAGTAGGCCATATATAAAAGATGATAGATAGATAGATAGATAGATAGATAGATAGATAGATAGATAGATGAGAGATATAATAAAAGTATACAAAGAAGTCATGAATTTAAAGAAAGGGAAGGGGGATATATGGCTTAGAGGAAAGAGACATGACAAATGTAATTAAACTATAATCTCAAAACTAAAAAATATTTTTAAAGATATATCCTGTGTCTTTCCATTTACAAGACATATTCATATTATTACATATAGGATATATATAGATATGTAAATATAGATACATATATGTATGCAATCAGAAAGTTCCTACATCTTCACCAACCCTTCATCTGACAAAGGTCTAATATCCAAAATATATAAAGAACTCAAGAAATTAAACACTACCAAACCAAATAACCCAATAGAGAAATGGGGCTCAGAACTAAACAGAGAATTCTCAATAGAGGAACATCAAATGGTGGAGAAACACTTAAAGAAATGCTCAACCTCCTTAGTCATCAGAGAAATGCAAATCAAAACGACACTGAGATTCCATCTTACACCCATCAGAATGGCTAAGATCAATAATTCAACTGACACCACATGCTGGCGAGGATGTGGAGAGAGAGGAACACTCCTTCATTGCTGGTGGGAATGCAAACTAGTACAACCACTTTGGAAATCTATCTGGCGCTTTCTCAGAAAAATGGGAATAGGGCTTCCTCAAGACCCAGCTATTCCACTCCTTGGAATATACCCAGAAGATGCACTACCACACAACAGGGACATATGCTCAACCATGTGCATAGCTGCCTTATTCATAATAGCCAGAACATGGAAACACCCTACGTGTCCCTCAGTAGAAGAATGGATAAAGAAACTGTGGTATATTTACACTATGGAATACTACTCAGCTATTAAAAACAAAGAATTTCCGAAATTTGTGGACAAATGGATCGAACTAGAAATTATCATAATGAGTGAGTTCACCCAGAAGCAAAAAGAGTCAAATGGTATATACTCACTTATATCGAGACACTAGGCCAAGGGGTACGCCCCCATGATAAACTTTACCTACCAAGAAAGTGGGTCAGAGGGGAGAAAATCCTATTGAGACTTTAGGGGTGAGAAGCCTGGAAGAATGAGGAAATAGAGGGATCCAGTGGGTCCTGGAAAAATACAGGCGGGTCTGGGCCCTCTAGTCCTCCTCAAACTATGGCACCAGCCAAGGAAAATATAGCAGTAAACTTCGAACCCCTACCCAGTCTAACCGATGGACAGGACATTCTCCACCGTTAAGTGGAGAAGGGGATCTGACTTTCACACAAACTCTGGTGCCCCATATCGGACCATGTACCTTGGATGGGGAGGCCTGGTGGCACTCAGAGGAAAGATAATAAGTCACCAAAAAGAGACTTGATACCCTAGGAGCATATACAGGGGGAGGAGGTCCCCCTCAGTCACAGACATAGGGGAAGGGAGTAGAGGGGGAAACGGGAGGGAGGAAAGAAAGGGAGGATACAAGGGATGGGCTAACAATTGAGATGTAATATGAATAAATTAATAAATAAATTTAAAAAAAAAAAGTTCCTACAGAGCAACCCAAATATAATTGTTATTTAATGATTACAGAATAATTTCACAGAATATAAAACTACTGAAAATTGCTTTCACAGCACAATGAATATCACACTACCAAACCATTTCCTTGAATATTATTTAGAGGTAAGTTTCACGCAAGGAGTGTTTTGTCACAATTTAATCTTGTTTACAAAGCATGAAGTCTTCTTAGCAGAGGTAGAGAAGTTTGTGAATGTCACCCATGGATTTATTTGGACCACATTGACCCACAGCTCTTTTAAGAACTTGAGTCACTCCTCCTTTGCTACAGAACACACCTGATTAATCTCAGCCCAAAGCAACCTTTCCTATTTGAGTTTTATTTATGACACCTAAGGATTTTCTATGCCTATCCAAAAGCCACCACTCTATCAAAGTTTTCATTTTATCTTTAGGTAGTTTTATATCCCAAAAATACTCCCATACTAGTTTCTAAAACCACCAGACTTCAAGGAGAGCTCTAATAATCTCTTCAAAACTTTAAAACAACAGTAGTAATAAAACTTGCATCATTAACACCTCCCAAATAAATGGGGAATCATTTGGGCATTATCAAGAGGACTTCACTTTCCTGAGGTCCTATTTCTCAAACACATCAGCATCTTTCAAATTGGATATTCTCTGTAAAAATGTCTACCTCTTTCCTGGGTATAAAATTGTATCAATGTTTTTAATGTTGGTATTGTAATTTGTGAAATGATAGGTTCTCTAGATCACAAACACTGCCTTGAAAATCATTATATCTTCACCACACCCACAGGCATTTTAGGAAATGTCTTAAACAAGATACTGCATGATTTATGAAGTCAGTTCTTAGCCAGTTTTCCCTCGCCCATTAGCCATGAAAGCTATTTCAACTCTCTCAGATCCCTCTTCAAATTTCACTTGCTTAATGAAGCCATTCCAAAAAGGCAGTGAATTGGGCTTCTGGGACATAACAATGAAAATTGAAAGAAGCTGCCAACCACGTCACTGTTGTGTAAATCATTCATCCTCCACTGAGTACTTTTTACCCCAGCAATTTCTCAGTCTTACCTTGATTGTCAGTTCATGAAGCTCAAATTATGTCTCTATATGCATCTCTTCATCTGGGGAAGGATAATTGATAGCAGTTGTTACATTTGCAGTTTCTCTCACTGCAAAGATTTTCCCTCACTCCCACCTCTCTGGATCTCTGAGCTTATTTATTCAACTTTATTGGGTACCCTGGCCATGAGCTATATGAAAAACGGGAGTCGGAGAGGTCATTTAATTAGGAATTTCAACTCTAGTTTTGCTCACTCTGCAGTTATGTGCAGGTCCTTTATTGATCCCGGGTCTCCATTTCTTCATCTATTAATGCCAAGTGTAGCAAAGGCCCCCAAAGATCGTATCTTCATCTCCTAGCTTACAATCTGGCCTCCATTAGAGCAGTCAAATTCATATATAGTCAAATAGACACTTCTATTTCCCGCTTCCATAGTGTAGAGGACCTAGCTAACAGAGTGGTTCTATCACTCTTAACATTTGACTTATAGCCTAAGGCTAAAATGTGTGGTTTAAAATGCAGCTCTCCCGAAGATGAGGTCCTGTGTATTCATTGTCTTTAAGATCATGATCTCAAAGTGTTACCTGGCTCCTTGGCCTGAAAGAGATCACATGCTCATGAAAAGGCATATGGGAATTGTAGTCTCTACCAGAGTTCTGATGCAAAGGTATGTGGGAAATGTAGTCTCCAGCAGGGTTCCAGCTCCAAAATTGAGTGCTTTTTTTTATCTTTAAAAAAAAAAAAAAATGTTTAGGCTGTCTCTATAAAAGTTAACTCTTAGGATTCTGTTTTTTACCTAGCCTGTCAAAAAACAAGTTTGCTTAACACTGATCACGGATTCCTTAATACTGGCAAAGATCCAGGACCCCTGGGTCAGCATGAAAAGTTTGTTACTCCCTGCAGTGCAGGCAGTTGTGTGTTAGCTAAAGCTGGCCTCCTACATTACTCACAAGGCATCTCAGATAGATGCCCCCTTATAGACTCTGTCAGAGTTAGTTGTATTACAAGAGAGAAAGTTTCAATTTAATAATCTATGTTTTCCTAATGACAAAAACATGCTTCTAGGGTGAAACCTTGTCTCTATTTTGCAAGGCTGTTTGTTATATAAGCATCTCTGGAAAGACAGTCGAGGAGCCAAGCATCACAGTACATACCTGTGATCATAGTCCTCGGAGGCTGTGGCAGTGGGATAATAAGTTCAAAAAGCAACCTGGGCTATACAGAAAGACTCAATCTGAAAAACTGATTCAGGGGTTGGAGAAAGGAAGGGAGAGAGAGAGAGAGA
>OU015744.1:17224121-17234431 GCA_907169655.1 Acomys percivali
AGAGAGAGAGAGAGAGAGAGAGAGAGAGAGAGAGAGAGAGAGAAGAGAGGAGTATACATTACCTAATATGCATGTACAGATATACAACCCATGGGCAATTATTTTTCACTGTAGAACACTATTTAAAAAAGTAACAGGATGCTAGTACAAACGGTGTTGTGGAAATAAGCATGTTGCAGGACTTCCCCAGGGAAATTGGGTTGTAGGTTCTAAGTCTGTAGTATCCAGTCCCTGTAAGGATGTGTACCTGTTAAAGGGCCAAGATGTACTTAAAAATAACCATTACCTAAATGTGACATTTATACTGCTAACAAATGGTTCTCAATCTTAGGGTGATGAATGAATTTAATTTGTTGTGATGTGAACGTCATTATTTAGTGTGAGGGCCCTTGACTGGAACACCGGCCACTTAACATCTAGGTTCGGATTTCCTATTAATTTGATTTCTGATCTTGAGCATGCCACTTAACATTTAACCTCAATTTGTTTATTCTGTATAATGAGTTGCTAATGTCTTTTTCTGTGTCTCAAGTTTGACTTGAACTAAACCACTAACAGCAGTCTGAAAACTTGGTGAACTGTGATTACAGGACAATGCCTCTGGCTGTTCTCTAAGCTCTTCTGGCCTTCTTTAGGAGATATTTTCATGTGTTCCGTAGAATAGAATACAAATCTTCTTTGCCTTAAACCTATACAAAGTTTGCTCTAATTCTGAGATAAATTCAACAAGGGCTAAGTGATTTATTAACAACCTAGTCCCATTTGGATTTCTTTATAACATATTTTTCATGTCACAAGAACACTAGCCGCTGTCCTGGAGCATAAAGAGAGTGTTGAAGGTGATCTCCATATGGCCACAGAATGAGAGGTTGGTGGCCCTCCTGCCAAGCACTTGCCATCTTTGTTATGAATCCCCTCCCCCTCCTGCTATTGGATTCTTTCCTTTTATCTAATTGCTTCAACAGACAATTAAAGCGTGTGAATCCCTTTTATCCCCTCTTCAATAAAAACGTACAAAACACTTTCCCTACTAGATTAACTCCTTTTTATAGATGATCTTCTGTAGGTGCCACTAATTCTTAGGTGCTTTCATGTTTTAATTAGTTTTCGATATTGGTTCACACATTATCACAAAAGGCTTATAATCTTTCCAGTGAACGCAGGGTGGGGCCATCCCTGCCCGTGTGCTTCCTTTCTGTTCTGCAACTTTGTACTCCTTCGATCCTTGTTTCATTTTCAGTAACATTATTTTCTTAAATATTAATGTTATCTGCAAATTAGTCCTATAGGATTCTAGCTCCAAATACTCAAGTTGACTCTTCCAATTGTGCTCTCTGGTTTTTCTTTCTTTAAATGGATTTCGGTTTTCCTGGGCAGCTTTTGTTATAGCTTTTCAGTGTCTTCCTAATAAATGTTCTCATTTTATAACAGTTTCATGATTATAATATAGTTTTTATTTCATTGTTATTTTTATTCAAAATAACAAATACATATAGTTTAGGAAACAAAAACAGCGTAAGGCTCATGAAGAAAACCAATAATTCTATTTTTTTTTCCTCCCTCCCTTTGCTTCTCAATCCCTAGAGGCAAACTCTTTAACTGCCTGCATTTTGTTTTTCTAGGGCTCAACTCCAAATAGTTAATTAGCACATTTATACTACTATTTTTTTAATCTGTTGGGCTCCCACAATGATAGATGAAACTTTTTCTCACTCGAATGACTCCACGTCTTCTCAATTCCTTCTATTTATAGTTTTTTCACTGTTTTCTCACTCCAAACATCTGTGCAAAGCAACAACAAAAATACTTTATACGCCATGCCTTGGTCCATACCATATGGGCTGTAGATCTTGTCACCTCTCGTTAGAAGACCACAGGACAGGAAAGCTACCTACCCTAGGCAGCAGACCTCCCAGAATCCCTCATTCCTCTCAACACTACATACACTTCCAATTATAGCAGCGTCCACCATTGCACTCTGCCCAGTCTCCTATCGTGTATCTTTAGACTGACTCTGAAAGGTAAGTATCAGTGATTTAAAAAATGCTATGGTATGTTAATGACATAAACAATATACTGTAACTCAATTGATTTGCATCTTAGCTATCATATTCTTCCCTTAAAGATAATATTGACGGAGTCACTTCCGTTGGATTCTTTTTACAGGTTAGCAGGCATTTCTAAATTCATGTTCATATTTTCTACACATTTTGTTTCTCTCCCCTTTCTCCAGAAGAAGTACATTTCTTCTTATACTATAACATGAACTAATTGTTTTCTGGACCTGATGAACAGATTTCCCTTTACCACTAGCTGGTTTGACTCCTGTGCTTTTTTCCATCATTATTATCGTTTGAGTGATGTGAGGCAGGGTGGCACACACACCTGCCACTGTGTCCTTGTGGAGATTAGAGCTCAACTTTGTGGAGTCAGGTCTCTCCTTCCATCTTTCTGCTGGTTCTGGCATAGAACTCATGCAATCACGCCAGTACGATGCCTTTCTGTTCACTGAAGCCTATTGTTTTCTGTACCTTCTATCTTTTTTCTTAGATTGTTCTCTTGTTCTCTCATTTTTTTCTGGGGAATATCCTTTAAGAACAGGTACCTGATGAGCTCTGTGAGCCTGAAAATGGTTTATTTCTACCAAGGCATTGGATGTACTATATTTCCCTTGCGAGCATGCAGGGTTATTGGTAAAATGCATACTCGCATAGCTGTGTGGGCAGTTGTTAGCTTCTCCAAGACCTGCTAATGAGGCAAATCTCAGTTTCTTTAATATCCATAAAATTCCATTGTAATCTCTCTACTTTTTCTTTATGAATTCTTCATGCTTAATACCACCAGGATTGTCACAGTAAGAACAATTGTTCTTATTCAATGATGGGAATTATTCCTCTGAATTTATCTGTTCCAAAAATTTGTTAGAGTCTACCTTCTTTCTAGCCTGGAAATTTACATTCCACTCCAACAAGCTATATAGTCTCTCCTTAGAGATAATTCCACCACTTACCATGGCCAAAACCCTACCCATATTCCATTGACTCATAAATGTATACCTCAAACTTACACTCCCTCTGTACCTATAGATTTGTATATCTATACATTCAACTGCTTATTAAACCTTTATATTGAATTTTAAGTCATTTCAAATTCAGAAAAGGCCAAATAAAAGTCTCAGTTACCCCCAAAGAAGAATAACTCTACCTCCCACAGCTATCAACTACCAATAGCTTCTATGAAGGGGTAAGGCCTGGGACGCACTCTCTCATCCAGTCTGCAATGTTGATTGGCTTGTACTTGTACCGGTAGCCCCAGCTGATGAAAGTTGTGTACAACAGCCATGTCATGTCCAGAAGTCAACATTTCATCCTTTCTTCCTTCCCTGCCATGAAGGTCCCTGAGCCTCAGGTTGTGGACAGTTGGTATCAATAACTCACACACAGGTTGCCACTCACAGTTATTTATATGAGGCACTTTGAATAGTTTTATGACCACTGGTAAGTTAATCATGTCAGAGAGGATAGCCTCATCCCCATTTGAAAATGGGGAGCAAATGTTTAACTCTGGGTACTATTAATAACAATAAAAATGTTTAATTATATGAAATTGGGAGCAAGACAGTGTGTTTTTTTTTTTAATTACATCAGCAAGAAAGCAAATTAGAACATCTCCTTTCTTTTCAGAATGCTTAGCCTCAGGTATTTTATTGTAGGAATGAAAAGTGAGAACTAAGGCAAACCCTGAGTGTTATTGTTAATAACCCTATGTCTCATTTTTTCAGTTACAAAAGAGAAATAATAAATCACTATTCTTTAAGAGGCTTTCTGTGTGAAGTAAGATACCCAAAATTCATCTCCTAGTTTCTACTGCCATACTAGACTAGAGCACACAGTCAGAAAAGTACACCTTTTCTTGTTGATATACTACTTGGAAAGTTTTATAAAATAGACATCTACACACCTGGGTAAAGAAATAAAGTTCTGTTAGCACCTTAGATGATCCCTGCAAGCCTCAGTGTAGTTGGTGCTGATCCTAGAGCTGACTGTTGGCCTCTGTCACAGCACAGTTTTAACTGCAAACCTTCTAGACTATAAACAAGTCACAATCATAAAATACATATTTCATATCCAACTCCATTGTTGAGAGAAAGCCGTTTTTAGTTTTATGTTCTTTAAGCTTTGATGTGCTTTTTAAAAATAGATTTGGGCATGCTGGTACACAATAATTTGGCACCCAAGAGGCTGACAAGGAGGTTCAGGTGTTCAAAGCCAGTCCTAGTCAAAAAGCAAGATCAAGACCAAGTTGAGAGAAGGGAAACCTCATCATTTTTTTTAACATGAAATAGATAAGCAAATAATAAGAAAAATATAAAACTTTTAGACAACTCAGGAAAAACAGAAAAAACAAATATCATTCTAGTTGGAGTAAAAGAATAAAAAAGAAAGAATAAGAAAATATCAAAAGCCACTATATTAATGCTATATGTATTATAGACTTGCATGGAAAACTAAGCAACCTCCTGGACCAAAAAAGTACTTGACCAATTCAAATGTGAAAAAATGCTTAGCTTCCCTAAAGGTCATTGTTGAACATAAGTTACAATGTGGAGCTATAACATATCATACTGATAACAATTTAATACAACAGTATATGTGAAAACCTTGAGAAGCAGCTACATACACATTATTAGTATGAGTAAAAAATAAAAGAGACTATTTCTTTAAAAAAATAACTTGTAAGTGTACATCAAACCTAAAATCTTTCTGTACTATTTGAATTAAAAGATACACTTTAAGGAGATTATCCTATAGAATTGTTGAAAGTTTACCAATATATTTAAACACTAATGTCCGTATGTCCTTGTCAGAAAACATCACAGAAGAGGGAGTGAGAAGATCAAAACAGGCAGAATCCCAGAACGTCTGTTGTGAAACACTCTCCCCTAAAATGGGCTATATGAACCACAGCAAAACAATAGCAACATCAATGGACATGTTGACATGGAAAGGGGAAATTTCATGGAGGTCCACCCCTAGATAAAGAAATTCAGCCAACTAATGACATTGCTGGGAGGAGAATTAGTTTGTCCTAGGGATAAGCCCCTTTATTGGCTGCCCAACACAGAGTTGTCATCCATGAAATCATATACATAAAAGCAACAAAAGTGGACTCATCAGGTTGCATTTACATATATTTATGATTATATGTGCTTTTGCATGTGACAATAATAAACAAAGGAAATTAGCCTATCAACTTAAGAGTGTGAGGGACATGGGTGGGGCTTGAGGGAGGGTAGCTGAGAGGGTCTGGAGGAAGGAAACAGAGGATAGAAAGTGATACAATCCATTTCAACTAAAAACATTTAAAAGAGGAAAAATGTAAATAATCAAAATACTTTTGATATATTTAAGGTGAATCTTGGGTATTAAATGGAGTCATGAAATAGAGTAATCCACTTTTACAAAAATAAGGTAAGTCTATATACCAACATGTAAAGGCAAAAGTACCTTATTAAGTTATAAAAGAAAATTAGTGAATTTCAAATCCATTGGTTTAAAAAATGGAGAAACACACACACAGACACACTCATACTCACACACACACACAGAAGGAGAGAGAGAGAGAGAGAGAGAGAGAGAGAGAGAGAGAGAGAGAGAGAGAGAGAGAGAGAGAGAGAGAGAGAACAATATTCTATTTCAGGAAGTGTCCAGAAACAGCAAGTCTAGAGAGACACACACTTGTGGTTTCTTAGTGTGGAAGCAAGGACAGAGACTGATTCTTGCTGGTCATGGGCATCTCTCTGAAGAGATGGGAATGGCAGTGACTCATATGGCAGGAAATCCAGGCCTCAGTAAAGCCAGTGTTCTCAAAACAATCATCAGAGCATTTTAATAATTGCATGTGTATGTACAAATGCCCTCAAATTACCACAGTCTGCCTTGAGACATGCCAACATTATTTGAAGTTTTACTAATAAATATTAATTTCGCAGTCAGAACAGTTTATAGACAGGACGTCCTTGAAGATGCATACCCGCAAAAACTAAAGGAGGAGGGTCCTAAGTTCAGCCTAGACTACATACTGAATTTGAGTCTGGCATAAGCTACATAGCAAGACTCCACCTCAAAAACTAACAAACAAAACCACTCAATCTGGACATTATCTTTCAAAAACCTTGAATTAGACGTGATTTTCCTACTTACCAGTGTTCCTGCCGCACAACCCAATCCCATACACTCTCATCAAGAGATGAAATATTGGTACATATTGCCAAAGTAGGAAAATAAAGAGGCCTAGAAAAGTAGGCCCTTTCTACTCTCAGTACCACAGAAGGCAACACGACAAAAATAATTAGTCACTAACCCTGAATACTACTATAAGTGCTTAAATACATCCACATACTTAATCTATGTAGCTTCACAATTCAGCCACTTGCACTTGATCGAGACTGTAGAGGTGGTGAATGAAAATCAGAGATTGAATTCAAGAAGGTCACACTCCAGTACCTGGGTACTGACATCAATATCAAATGCCCACACCTGGACATGACCATATTATCCAGTATTTTATGTATCATACAAACCAGTTCCTTCCTGCTCTTTCTTGCTTATCCACACTTACTTCAATAAAACATAATTCACATTCTAATTATGTATGTTTAAAGTTTATGTATAATAGTTATATGTGTAATATTTTTATAGTTTAAATATGTTCATATACACACACAAACACGCATGCTCTTTCCATATGCCAGTTCAAGTCAACACAGTTTGTCTGGGATTCGGGGACTCTGTTTATAAGATGATAATTTCCTTGTTTCTAAGAAATGTTTCAGAGAAGGTGCGTAGGCAGCGCTGATCAAATTATAGTTAATGCTTTCTCTTTAAACATTTTAAAAATTAAATTTATTTATTTATTAGGGACAACCACACATATCATGACACTTGGTCAGAGGACAATGTGGAGTGAGTCAGTTCTCTTTTTCCACTATGTGTGTCCAGGGATTAAGCACTGGTCATCCGTCTTCCTGCTGAACCATCTCAGCAGGCCTATGCTGTTTTCAGTGTTTCTCTCCACTGTCCACATTGGCCAGTGAATCTGGGAAACCATCTTTTAAAACAGCAGCAAAAAGGCACAATGAAAGAAGCATATACCTTATCTTGCATGTTTTATACCCTCTGAAAGCCAAACTGGGTAGGAATTGTGCACAAAGATGGTCACAATGCATCACAATTCAGTGGATTCTATACTTTCACTGTCAGATAATTCTAATGCCTTCATTTCCAGTTCTCCTTGAGAATAAAGGAAAACAAATCTTCAAATGCAATGATTTTACGTAACATCTCAGCTATTGTATTTTGAGAATACTAGAGACGCTTCGACCAATTTGACATAGAGCGGGAGTTTAACTTTGCTTACAAACATTGCTGTTCAACTCCTGCTTTCAGTGTTCAAATTTTCTGTGAGTGTACTAAAAGCAGAACAAAATGTAAATAAAATGTAAAAGAAAGTAATTATTCAGGCAGGCTCTCAAAGTTGCTGATCACATATCAAACAGGCATGGTATGCTTCCTGCCATACACCTGCATAGGGACAGATAATGAGGTAATACCGCATCTTAGCACTGAAAATAAGATGGGAAAACCCATGTAGAGCTCACTGCATTAGATAATGAAGAAAAAAAAATCTTTTCACTTACACCTGGCTATTTCCTCAAAATTATGCTGATTCTTTTATGTACTATATTTCTTCAGTTAAAGGTTACAGTTGTTACATAAAATGAGAGAGTAACCTCGGTTCCATGGTCTTTAAATTTTACAAACACTTTCTTTATTAAATAACTCATGCAATCTGAAATAAATTCAAGTATCAGTGCATACTGGTGGATATGTATGTAGTCCTATTTTGTGTTAAGTATATACCCCTCAATTTTTCAAGCTGAGATAAATCATACTTCCTTCAAACAGCTAGGTTCATGATTCAATTTAAAAACCTTCATTTTCAAATAGCTTCATTCATTAGTTTTGAAATTAAGCTCTATTAGTTCTCAACATGTCAATGTTAAAGTCCTCAAATATACATGAAAAAGTTATTATCTTATTCTTCTACAGTGTTTAAAAATTAATAATAGTGAAAATCCAATTTTCAATTGCCCACATTGTACAATCAGTCAGTAAATTGAATCAAGTTTTAGGTTTGGGTATTGTTAGTCATTTTACCCCTTTTAAAGTTTAGACCCAATATTTATAGCCCATAGACAGTATGCTATTAAAGCTTGCATGATGAAGAACTCCATCTCATAGCTGGGCACCAGCAATGTTGGAGATATTTCCATGTTAAGGCGTTATAATGAGGGAGCTCTTCGGGGCAAAACTTTTCTTGAGAGATTTAACTTTCTGGAAACATCAGTTTCTATTCTCAGAACATTAATAGAAGCATATCTGTTGTGTTTTATGTCTAATTTTGTTTTTTTATTGTTGATATTTAATTATTTCTTTTATACTTTGAGATTGCAATAATTATATCATGTCTTCCCTTACTCTAAACCAGCACTTCTCAACCTGTGGCTTGTGACCCTTTTGGGAGTTGAACGACGCTTTCACAGGGGTCACATATTAGATATCATATATGTAGGATGTGTACATTGTGGTTTATAATAGCAGCAAAATTACAGTTATGAAGTAGCAATGAAATAATTGTATTGTGGGGTCACCACAACATGAGGAACTGTGTTAAAGGGTCACGGCAGTAGGAAAGTTGAGAATCACTCTGAAAACCCTCCCATATCCACTTTTTTGATCTCTTCTAAATTCAAACGTCTGTTTTCATCAATTGCTGTTATTTACATATATGTCTATACATACATATTCACAAATGCACTTTCACACTGTGCTTCTGATTTTAGTTTCTATTTAAAATATCACACATTATGCCATCTCTGTTAGAAAACTGAAGACAATCTCCAGTGTTCCTTTGAACATGTACAACTTGTCCCTACCTTCTGATTGCACTGACTTGGCAAGTGACCTGAGTTCTCACAGAGTTCACATAAGTCACCCTTCAGGAAAACAAATATTTATATTCCCATCTGAGTAGATCATAGCCAAGTCTGGATGTAGAGGCTGAAAGAAGGCTCAGTGGTTAAGACAGCTGCCGTTCTATGAGGACCTGCATTTGGATCTCGGTGCCTATGTTTGAACGCTTCCAAATGCCTCCGACCTTGGCTCCAGGGAATCGCATATTCTATTTTAGTCCCCAAGATACATGTATGCAGAAATACACACAGAAATGTACACTTAAATAAAATAAAACAAAAACAAACAAACAAAACCACAGGTGGTTGGAAAGATAGCTCAGCAAGCAGAAGCACATGCTGCTCTCCCAGAGGACTCAGGTTTTGTTCCCAGCATCTGTATTTAACAGTTCACCATAGTTGTCCCCTGCAAGACTCCACCTAGTAGGGGATCGAAGCAGATGCTGAGGCTCACAGACAAACTTCAGGTGGAGCACAGAGAGTCTTATGGAAGAGTTGCTGAACAGAATGACCTGGAGGGGACAGGAGCTCCACAAGGAGACCAATGAAGCCAACAGATCCAGGTAGAGGAGGAAAGTGCTGCAGAAACATGCACCAAGCAAGGACCGTGCATGGTGTGGACCTAGACCCTCTGCTCTGATGTAGTAGATAGGCAGCACAGACTCCTTGTGGGCCCCATAAATTGGGGAGTTTCTGACACTGGTGCCCACATGTTGATCACTTCCCCTTGGCAGGGCAGCCATGCCAGGCCACAGAAGAGGACACAGGGAGTCCAGATGAGACTTGATAGGCTGAGGTCAGATGTTAGGAGAGGTGAGCTCTCCCTTTCTGACGACTAGGGTGTGAGGGAGGGAGGGTGAGACCAGGAGGTGAGAAAGGAGGGGGTTACAATTGGGATGTAAAAAAACAAATAATTTTTAATTAAAAAAGAAAGCAGTTAAGTTTGACTAATTAAAACAAACAAACAATAGTTCACAACTTCCCCAACTCCAGCCCTCCAGACAACCCTAAGTATTGAACAGAATGGCAAATGTCTCTCGGCCTCCACATCCTGACTTGCCTATGATCTACTCAGATAGGAGTATAAATATTCTTTTTCCTGAAGAGTGACTTATGTGAACTCTGTGAGAACTCAGTTCATTTGCCAAGTAAATGCATTCAGAAGGTATAGACAAGTTGTACATGTTAAAAGTAACTCAGAATTGACCTTTGCAGGTCTTCTGGCCTTTACACACACACACACACACACACACACACACACACACACACACACACA
>OU015744.1:17234441-17277004 GCA_907169655.1 Acomys percivali
TTGTTTGTATTGGTGCTCACAGACTGGACTGGCTTTGCTGTGTAATTAATTGCAGCAGGAGAGTGTCCTCCTCACACAGGAGCCTCTTTTATTCTCAGTAGAATAACTCCCTTGTTTGGGCCTGAGAACTCTGAAAGGAAGACAGTATCTGCTTCTGTTCTGATTTGTTGGGTTCTATTTCGCTTTGAGTTGTTTTGTCTTTCCTGTGGTTATTGGCAAAAAAGAACAATCAGTGCTGAGGTAGCCAAGTTTACAGGGAAATAAAAGGCTCCGCTCAGACTGTTTTAAAAATCATATCTGTTTCCTTTCAATTTTCACACTCACTCAAACTTGCAAATTCTCCCAGAAACCAGATGAACAGGCCAGTGGGTCATCTAGATAAATGTCACAATGAAAGAATAAATACACAGAACAAGCATCACTGCATTCTTCATCTTTATACAAATTTATATTGCTGTTTTGATCACAGAGCTGTTTCTTGGGTTTAGAACATATTTTAAATTTACATTTAAAAAAGCTTCTCTGCAAAAAAAAAAAAAGTGACACGATATGTTTGTTCTAGTTATGGTTACTAAGTTTTATTAAAAGTAAAAAAAGTAACCTTTCTTATGTATATGAAGAGGCACTTACAAGGCATATGAATGAAGTGATAGACAGACACACACAAAGGTGTCAGACAGACGTATAATAAATATAATTCACTTTGTCCAGACATGTTAGACCCTACCAGCTAAATGTTTTAATAGATATAATTCTCGTTGTCAAGTTTGAAAGGAAACAATGACATTTACATATTTTACATAAAAGGGCACTTATGGAGAAGAATGTGACCAGGATCTGAGTTTCGGCATGTGAGGAGGGAAGTGGACTTATTAAACCTACATCCTGGGGAATTTGGAAGGAAGAGGGAGCAACCATTTTAACTACTGTGAGATTTCACCAACTAAGAGTTTGGTGGAAACTTTGCATTCCTCTTCTTGGCAAATGTAGGACATGTAAATTCAGCCTAAAAAAATTCAAATATCATGACATATCCAGTTTCCAATCATGTGCGGTAGGGGTGGGGGTGGGGTGGGGGAATCAAGTTCATCTTAGCAAGTGAAGTCTTTGTGCCCATTAGACATCCAAATCTAGATACCAACCAGATAGCATTTCTGGATATACTTGGGGTTCATGAACTCACCTTGGAGATAAATTTTCCTAAGAAAGTGACCAACAGATTGAGCCTCTGTGCATCCCAGCATTAGACATCCATAGGATGAGGACTGAGAAAGCAACTGAGAGGGATCTTAGCTGGCGCCATCCTATAAGCAAATGCTAAGGCCAGCCATGTCTTTGTGATGATCTCTGGACATACTAGAAGGAAAGGAAATCACCCGAGATGGAAAGGGGAGGCAAGCAATAAAACAATGTATCTTTGGTATGGCCGTCACTGTAGAACAGAACGCCTCCACTGGGAAACCGTCAGATCGTGGAGAGTATTGGCTTTATGGTTATTCCTGCAAAGCAAAGGCAAGCCAGGGGAGTTCGACCGCAATTGCTGTCAGTCTTTTAAGATATAATTTAAAATTTACTCTTAGAAAATTCCATACATGTATATAATGTATATTATTCATATCAACCCTCAACCTCTTCCCACTCTCTTCTATATCCTCCAACACAACTCCATCCCAGTTTCGTGTCTTTTTTTTTTTTCTCTTTCTTTTAATATAACCCACTGGGTCCAACTATGCATCACATATGCACATAGTAGAGGGTCAACAACAAAGACATGGAAAACCTACCAAGCCAACACAACACAAAAGAAATATAACTCTCCCTCCTTGAACTGCATAAAGTTCCCAGCTAGATACAGCTCTCCAATTCAGAAACCTCCAAAGTATCAATTATGCTTCTCAACTCATGTTTCTCTTTGAAATATTTTCTCATTATTTTGAAAGTAAGTGTAGTTACTCTTTCTGAATTCTTCAGTGCATGCAAAAGAACCAGGAGAAAGATTTTTCTGTTGGAAAATAAATAGGTGAGCAAGAATTGTTCTTCATGTGCATAACCTTTGGTGGCTTTACCACAGAAAAGGCCTCAGACAGCAAGAACATTTTGCTTTGTGAAAAATGCCTTTGGCATAAGTATTTAGCACACATATCCTAAAGTACTCCATTGAAGATAACTCAGAAAAGAAATGCGGTATCCCATCACTGTCATTTGTGCTTTCTGGACATTACTTCAAAATAACTCTACTGCTCAAGAAGGCAGTAGCAGATATTTGAATATTAGACATTTAATTTGAATGGTTTTTGTCATGTAAAGGAATCATGCCTGATGATTGATGAGAATTCATGTCTCCTTAGTTGTTTGACTGTAAGAATCATTCAAACGATGAAGATGGAAAGGAAAACTGGAAAGTAAATTAAATGTCACAAGGAAAGGGCTGTCACCTCAGATTTAATAATGTCATTATTGAAAGTTAAACACCAGGTAATTATGAATATGTAGAAATGTAAAAAAAATTCTACTGCATAATATCAGAGATTTAACTAGAACTTTCAGAGCTAAGTAGTCTGTAATATCCCACAATGACCATAATGAGCTCCAAAAGACCAATGCTTCACACACAGATTGCTGTCGGCAGCCCATTAGGTCTAGGTGGCTAGAAAGCCCCCAGGTTGAGGACAATACTCAATATACAGAGATTATTTTTTCTATGTTTTACTTTATTTCAGTGCTTTAACTTGTATACTGTTGATGTATTCCTTGCAAATGGTCTCCTCTCCAGGCAAAGCTCCTCTCATTATTTTCTGTTTCATGTGGATAAAAATCCACTCTCGGCTTCTCAGTTTCCACAGAAATCACTCAAGAATGAGCAGCACAAAGACTCATCCCTCATCTTCATCTTCGCATCCCTACCCTCATGTACATCAGCGGAATGATGGCATGCAGGGCCATATTTCATCAGCACATGTCTTTTTCCTAATGTATCGGGCTCCGTGCCATCACTTTTAAACTGACATGAAATTCCTAGTGAGCAAAAACTCATAAATAATATTACAATTAAAAATAAAAGATTACTTATGGGTTAGCAAGTATATTTAGATGTGACTTTTAAATGGCAGGTGCATGACATTTTTCAGACCACAGATAGATCTATCATGTGGGTCAGGAAAGGACCGGCACATACTTTTTTTTTTAAACTGCTCTAGCTGTACTTAGTTCTTTCAGAAAGAAACATGTTCTCAGAGTGACAAACTCCAATCCAGATTGGTCCAATATGGAAGTCTGCTGAACTTCCACCTTTTGAGATGACAAATGCATTTCTCAGTTTTTAACCTTCTCAACGTGTCAAAGAGGACACGTGATAATTTCTCTTTGCTTACTGCCCTTTCCCATCCCTCTATCTTCTTCACTTCTTCATGGCCAGTCTCTGAGCATCAGGCAACAGCGTCAGAGAAGTGAGGGGTGCCCAGCCCTAATTATCATCACTCCAAACTCTACCAAAAGCTGTCGTAATACTTTGGGATGTGATCCAGAATGCCACAGGCCATTCATGAAAAAAAAAAAACATGACAGAGCCCAGTAGATGAGGGACTAAAGAACTCTAGCACAGGCTCAAAGACTTAATTAGCTAACAAGTGCTTCAAATGTCTCTTACAAAAATATTCTGTTTGTGTTACTAAAATCATAAACTATCACGGGCTGGACAATGTCATGTAAACCTTTATCAAAGTTTAAGTCACTGATAAAGAATTTCATTCTTTCAATGTATCTACTCTAAATGGATTCTCACATGTTTGATAGCTCATTACTACCTGTGTTCAGGGGCCTGGCTAGACATGTTTGCAGGGTAGAGTATTTCAGCAGCAATTCATTTTCAAATATTGAAATAGTTCAAATTCATTTCAATTTCATCTTTTAAAAATTCAGCATGAGAACAATGCTTTAATTTTAGCATGTTACTAACATAACAATTTACAATCTTCAAAACTAAAAGCAGAGCTACTGTGGGTGGTAGCCAGTAGAGCACTTGGCTACTACATGTACGAAGCCTTGGGTTCAATCCCATGTGCTGCATAGACATCCAGGTCAACACAAGCCTGGCTGGTCCTCTCCTCTGTTGCAATCAGGTTTGATGCTTAACACCCAGATGCCCTAACTTGACTCAGCTCTGTTCTGATCCTTGTTTCCCTGCATGCCATACCAGTTGTGGAGCTCCATAAGCCTAGGTGCCTCACTCCCTGGCCTGAAGTTTTGGACTCTTGTCCTGTGCATGTCTGCATCTGGTTGGCTCTGACTGCATCCCTGTGCCCATGATGTCTATAACCCTGAATCCCTGGCCTGCATAAACAAGTGAAACCTGTTTTGTGATTCTGTCATGTCCTCGGTGGTCATGGGCTGAAGATCCCCCCTTTAAGTTCATTATCATAAAACCAATAAATTAAAATTTCTCTGGAAAAAATATCACCACCTGCTTCTTGCCTATATGACAACATGATCCAGTGATACTTTCATGTTGGGCTAAAGCTTAGGGAAAGATTAGAAGCCAAACTGTAATGCCCATGAACTTACTCTTCCTCCAGTACTGAAGTTGACAGGTCATCTTACTAAAGTAATATTCTTATCTCAAAGCAAGCACAGTATGCGTAAGTTTTTGTTTCCCCTGGAATGTGACTAAATAAGAACAGGACAAACATGTCTTTGTCTAACAAGAAAGAAAGCCTGCTAACACATTAAGTATAAATACTTAGTTGTTGGGACTGCTATGAAAGCCTAGACGGAGGTGTCGTTGTTTTGTTTTTTCACCATGTCAAAAGGATTGATGAATCACTCAGAAGATGAAGGGACAGAGCTGGAACTGTCTCCATGAATGTCATTAAGGAGATGAAGTGCATATGACCTCAGGTCTACCATGCAGCAGAAACACTAGCCCATGTCACTCACTGCTACGTCTTGCAGCCTGGCCATCATTACTGCCAAACTGCAACAATAGCAAGAATTAATGTGAGTGTGGCAGATTCTGAGGACATTGTGCCTACTGGCCAAAACTGGAAAGGGAAAAAAGAAAGCAAATTCAAAGCAAGAATGCTTAACACATACATTGATTATGCTCTGATAGCTCATTTGTGTTTTGCACAGAGGTGTGACCATATTATACAAGCCACAGTCTTTACATGGAATGTGAACACAGAGTGACTCAAGGAGAATGAATACAACAGTTGAAAAGGGTCAAATAAGAAATCTCAATATTTGAACACACTTAAAAATGCAACTCTAGCAGTGGTAAGAAGAGGCTTCTTCAATGTATATTAATAAGTCAGACAAGATTTTAAAAACCTGGGTTTTTCTCTAAGTACTCATCACAAATTCTCCCTATCCCAAGATTATGAAAAGGAGTTTGAAATGTATTTATGTGTATAGAGAGGGCTGTAGGTTTCCTCTGCCTCTCAGCTTCACAAATGTTGAATTATAGGCGTGTTCCACCACGCCCAGACTAAAATGTCCTTTCTGTACACACAGTTTTCATCCAGGATAAAAGATATGGTAGATATAGTCCACTGTTCTAGAACAACCCAGAGGAGGATGGGCAGTTCTTTGTGTAATATAGTAGACACTGTTCACATGTGGCTACCAATCATTTCAAATGCAGGTCACATGACATGAACATGATATAGTGACAACACACTCAATTTCAAGACTGTCCAAGGAAAAGAAATTTTGTGTAAAAATGCAACTTTTTAATAAACCAAGTCAAGTAAACTATATTAGTAAAATTAATGTTTATTTCTTTCTGTTTTTATGTAGCTGCTAGAAAATTTTAATTACAATTTTGATTGCATTGCATTTCTATTAAACAACTCTTCTTAGAGAGACTGTTGGGGTAAGTGAAGTTATAGAATTAGTGTAAACACAGAGAAAGTTATTACCATGCTGTTTTTGATTTGGTCTTCACAGTGAAGCCAAAGCATGAAACATGAAATGGAATACCCACTGTTGCTCTCAGGGTGCTCCACAGGATGATAAAACTTGCAAACTGTCAATTGTCCTAAAAACATCAGCTGAAGTGCTAGTTTAAAAACTTTCATACCGTTAGGTAGTATAATTCTCTATCATTGAGTCTAACACCATGTGTGTGTGTTCTTATGTGTGCGCATGTCCACATATGAATGGGTGTACCTTCCTATGAGTGAATATGGGGCATGCACATTAAACATTTGCATGTATAAAGGTCAGAGGACAGCTTCATGTTGGTTTTCTCCTTTAGCCTTCTTTGAGACAGGGCTTCTTTAGTGTTCTACTACATATACCAGGCCAGCTGGCTTCTGGGATCCTCTTGTCTCTACAACCCATCTTCCAATTAGAGCACTGGGATGTTACAAGTCCAACTTTTACATGGGCCCTGCAGATCTGAACCTGGGTCCTCACACTTGCGCATCATACTCTAAGCCATTTCTCTAGGTCCCTAATACGTTTCTTGCAGGAATTCCTTTGTGTGTCTTTGATCTTTCATCTTATAATTTCATTCCTAGGGTATTTTATAAAATGATTACATTGGAATCTTGTGAATAGAATCTTTGTCACAGAAATCATTTTTGTGGAGCAAAAATGTGTAGTTTTATATCCATAAAAACAGAGAATTTTTAATTTCATATATGTTTAATAAAAGCTAGCAATGAAGAATAATTCAGGCTACCCTCTTAGTTCTATAAACACATCCCATTTTCTATAAAATGTAGACATTGGAAACACTTGATCATGGCTAGCTTCAAGGCTTTATATTTGGAAAGGATATGGACAGGAGCTGAGAGCACCCTTTATTGCACTGAGGGCCATCTGGGTGGGTCTTTTACTGCCTGAATATGTGTGACAAATGGGACCTGGATCTGTGAAAGGCAAAAGAGTTAATACCATCTAGTAAATGAGACCAATGTGGAAGCAAAGTCACTGTCCAATGTGGCAGTTCATTAGCAGCACACCCTCATTCTGCCAAAGGACTAAAACAAACAGAAACAAAAGTCCTGTCTGGGGAGCGGATGAGCACTCTGCTTTCCACTGCCATAGTGTATGTGCTCCCCACAAGCACACCAATTGTGGTCTTTCCATAAATGTACCAGGAGGCCAGCTGATTCCCCTTACACAAAATCTGGTAATGTACCAATCAGAGAAACTTTTACAACATCACACTAGCACTTGAATGTCACAATATATCTCCAGATAAGTGTTTGCAGTAAGGACATGTAAACAACAAAATAGCTGGGACTTTTGACAATTAGGGTATATTTCTCATGCGTCTAAAACTCTCAGGTTTAGCAACTCACTCAGCTTGTTTTCTACAAATTCCATAAAAGAGGCACACACAGCCTTTTCACCATTTATGCTTGCAGCCATAACCCTTAATCTACTGACGTTTCATTTGGTGAAAGACATAAGACAGTTCAAACATTTGACAGACCTGGGGTCCCAGGGCAACTATTAAACAGAAGAGATGAAAGAAATTGCATTCTGGATTTCAACTCTTGTGGCCAGGCATGTTTCACTTATAGTATGTGGGGTAAGCAAGAGGCATTTAGAAGACACTCAAATCTGTGACGAACTCTAGGGAGAAAGGTTGCATATGTATCTATTCTGTGCCAATGGGACTCAGAATTTTATTCTTCCATATATTCTGGCAATATACTTGTTTTGCCATAAGAAAGTTGAAATTAAGGGCCTAAGTGACAACGTCAGGTGACTGCCCCCCTCCCTTCCTGCACATGCTCTCCACATACTGGGAATAGCACAAATCCACCCATCAGGTCAGCTCTGCTGTGAGTTACCTTCTTGCCTTGACTCAAGGGGAGGGTTAAAACAGCTATGAAAAGTAAAGCAAGTTAAATTGTACAGCTCAGTTTTCCCTCTGCCTTTGACTTTGCTTGTGTGAAACCAGAACCGCAGACAGAAACGTGATTCCCCCACACACCATATATTTGAGATGATTTCTAGACACCATATTCCAAAAAGCTCATGGATCTGATTTCTTCTTACATTTTTGACCTATTGCCAGACAATACTTCAGCTTTTAGTTCCAGAGGAGGCCATGACAGGGCATACTCCATGAAAGAACTCTGCATGAACATTACAGGAACAGGCAGATACTTGGAGAAGTTAGTCTGCCATCTTCATGTCTTTTCCCATAGAATAATATGATCTCCTGGCTGAACTCTTATGTACTTACAAAAACAATTAAAAGTATTTTCCTCAGGCTGAAGAGATGGCTTAGAGGTTAAGAACACTGGCTGTTCTTCCAGAAGTCCTGAGTTCAATTCCCAACAACCACATGATGGCTCCTAACCACCTATAATGAGATCTAGTGCCCTCTTTGGGTGGGCAAGCACACATAATAAATTTTTAAGTCTTTTTTTCCTTTTTCCGTTTTTCGAGACAGAGTTTCACTGTGTAGCCTTGGCTGTCCTAGACTCACTTTGTAGACCTGGCTGGCCTTGAGCTCACAATGATCCGCCTGCCTCTGCCTCCTGAGTGCTGGGATTAAAGGCATGTGTCACCACGCCTGGCTAAAAATCTTTTCTTTCTTTCTTTCTTTCTTTCTTTCTTTCTTAGTTTCTTTTTTTTTTCTTTTTTTTTTTTAGAACTATCTTTTTCCACAAGATTTTTCTTCTGCAATTAGAAGGCAACTCGGAAAGGCTATAAGCCTTGTGGTCAGACAGACCTAACTTGCATGATAGCTTCACCAAGGTAATTATTCTGGGACTATAAAAATTTCACCAGTGTTTAATGGCAAAAGGTAAAACCATCCCTAGACTCACAAGGAGAACAGAATAAGTTACAAGATAACTAGAAGGCTAGAACAGTAGGTAGCACGAACTAAAACTCAGAGACATCCAGAACGCTGGAGCCATTGTTGACTCCCATGCTGTGCTTCCACAGGCTGTTGCTAGCACCCTTTGTCAAGCTTCATCCAGGCTTTCCACTCTACCCAGGTTCTTATCTGAGGCTGTATTTGTGTAGGAGAGAAGACAGTTATGAAGTCCCTTTTCTCCTCCCCCTGTGACTATTCATACCCAAGCTGTAACCTTTTAGTAAGGAAAAGAGAGCAACAGGGTATGGCATCAAATGTTCCCCAGCAAGAGTTTACATTGAGGGGCTCACATTCTGCTCTCCTGCCCTACAAGAGGGGACTGCACATCCTCATTGAAAACCAACAGGTTCATTATTAACACCCCTTACTTGCAGCCAGCCCATTGTGTAGCTTTAGAGCATGTTTTTTTTTCCCATGTAGCTCATTTATCTAGCACATTGCTATTGTATATTTGCTGAAAACCCTAAACAACCTCTGACTTTGTAGTGATGATGACCGTGCTTTCTGTGTTTCTGACATTTTGTAGATCTTACCCCATTTCTTCCTCATAGCAGAGTAACAAGAAAAGACAGCAGACCACCTTCCTAAACTGTCGCTCTGTCTTCTTTAAACTATCCTTGCCAAAGTTGGCAGAAAGTCTCGTCTTGGAGTTAGAAAAGTGCCATCCAGAGCCAGTGGACCTCACCTTTCTCTGAAACATATGTCAGAGCAGCTGGGGATGGCTGGTGCTTATTGGCAGGGAAATCAAGCTCCTATTTTTTCATAGTCTTGATCCACCCATAATACTATTCAGGAAGCACTTTTTAAAAGTAGACACCTCTTCCTCTTCTGATTTTTGTGTGTTGATATTCAGTCTCCATCTGTAAGGAGATAGCTGCCCTTCATGTTATTCCTATTATTGGAGTAAATATAGAAAGTCTCCATAACGATTTCTTGGAGCATTATACCCACTTCTCTATGCTCCCAAAGTACACAAAGAGACCCCTTGTCCTGTCCCTGCGTGTTCTGCCAAAACATATTTATTCCAATTACAAGAAAAATTAGCACTCGCCTGCCTGCGGTTCATCTACAACAGCCACACTGGTGACCTTTCAGTGCACGCCTGTGCTTCAGATTGCATGTGACTCACACACTGAAAGGAGCAAGGCCTGAAGCTGCTCAAGCACGGCCCAAGAAAGAAGCTTTGGTTTCGCTCCTTTGTATCTGGATAACTTACCCCCCCTTCCTGACTCTCCTACATATTCTTCCTAAATAATTCCCCTGAAGCTGGGACCAACTAGACCACAATGTTGCTCCATCTTGGACATGATTGAATTGCTGTCTGTGGATTTTTTTTCCCCTGTTGTCACTATCATAAAGTTAAGAATCCCATGTAACTGTGGTGCGAATATACATGACTCGACCTTTAGTCAACAATGAGCTACACTGAACTGCAGCCTTGGTTCCTGTCACTCACAGGGAATGCTACACTCACAGTAATTGGGAGCTTACACAGTCCTTCCAATGTTTCTCATAAAGTGGAAGAATATGATCCTCAGACAACGTAGGCAAACCCTCCTGGTATTGTTGTCAGTGAATCTAGGTACAATGCACATTACTTAAATATAATCCAATAATTTGGAAACCAAAAGAAATAAAGTATGTGCCAGTGCCACTCAAAAGACAAGCCTCATGTTAACTGAGAACCTTTTTCTTCTTGTCCTATGCATATCATATTGTTTCTTGTGAATAGAAACTGACAATGGTATGAACACAAACCAGACTTCTGACCTGTCTGGCTTTCTGAGACTAAAAGCCTCTGTCATTACTATCCTATGGAGACACACAGACACTCTAGATTTACTTTTGTATTTTCTAGGGCTGACTCTAAGAAAAATTGCCCCCGTAATTCCAATTCTGCCTCATTGTAACCACTTTACAGCCCCAGATTATTTTCTCACATCATTGTTGCTACAAAGCTTTTCTCCTATACCATGTAAAATCTATTCTATAACCATTCAAACTTCTGGTGTGGAAAGTAGCTTTACATGATCCCCCCAAACCCACACACACACACACTCTGATGAGAGTTGCACAAACAGCAACTAAAATGAGGTTTCATCAGGGACCTAGCAGGTAAGGTCCTTCAGCAGGGACAGGAAATCAAGGCTCTCCTGAGAGGGCCATGGAGCCACACTGCACACAACAATGGTCATATACACCTGGGAAATGACCAGCCTGGAGTTAAGAAGAAAGCTCTAGAAAAATTACAGCTCAACTAGACCTGTTTCACCCACATGATTGGCGTTCATTAAATGTTGCACAGCTTTGACTCTCTAAAATCTCACCATAGTGCAGCCTGGAAGGAAGGAAAAAGGTTGTCAGAGTTATGTAAATAAAGACAGTTGTGTCTGAACTACACCTGTGTAAAGGTCAGACTAAGCACATCCACGTTGCTTCTGATTAACCAGACAAGTTAATACAAGCTCATGACTCCTTCCTCATAACAGAGATTTTACCATGACAAGCAGAGTGTCATTTATTAGACTGCCTTCAGATAAATCCACTCCAATGTACCTAATTACAGGATACGTTCTGTCCAGGAGCTTCCTCAGCAAAGCTCCATGAATAAAAGCATCATTAATTAGTAAAAATGTGGCAGGTACTCAGGCATCATAGTAAGGAAGTACTCACTAATGGCATCTCACACGACAAAGGATCTGTTCCTAAAACTTTTGATCAAACACCAAAACTATGTGAAGCCAACAGGTAGCAATGGGAATAGTATACCCTATTCAATGCTACCTCTCTTCATTTAATGAGTAAGCACATCTGGGATTGAGAATGAGGTCACTGATGTCCACATGTGGTTTCAGTACCCCAGTTACAACCATAAATAAACGCAGAGTTAGATACAGATGAGGAAAGGACCCAAGAGAACCATATCCTGTGGTATTTTCATTTGTTCCTTTATTTTTCCTGTCACCATGGGTGAGTTTTTTGAACCTAAGTATACAATTATTTGTCTTCATAAGATGCATGTGATTCAGAAGATAGCAGAAATGAAAGTATAAGGGAGAGGCAAAGATTTTGAGGTACAGTTTGGAGAACGATCATACAAGAATAAGCAGTAAAGAGGAAATTGTGTCCTTCTACACCCACAGGCACACTTACGCAGTTCTCTGCTTGCCACTGGACACCAGAACACTGTGGTAACTTCTCCGTCTAGTAACTCATGCACTCAAAAGCAATATAATAAGTTCATCTCCTGCACTAAATTGTCGTGAAAGGCTACTCCAGGTTGCAAAACTGGTCATAGAAACACCTTGGGAAACTGAGGCACATATCAAGAGAACATCACTAAGTAAGTAGTGAGGCTATCTACAAGCCAGATGTGCATGAGTTAGGTACAAAGATGAGTATGGTACCTATCACAGCTAAAAATTCAGTAATCCAGGGCAGTCTGATAGCTGCAGGTGGAGGTAGACATGGCACACTCAATTAGAGCTTAGGTCCAACCTACTGCTTTGATGTGAAAGCATGAATGTGCAGCATCACCTCCTGCCATGCCCAGGCTACTCATCCCCACTTCACTTAGAGGAGTCCACTGTTGTCATTGTGCCAGGGCTCCAAGGAGGCCACTCCATTTCCAGAAAAGGCTCAGAAGAACTTATTCTATCTGTTTATATTTTCATCCAAGTCATCACACTCACCCTTCAAATGCCTCCAGATGACTGAGTCACAAACACTCTTGTCAGTGTACTTGACATTAACTAGATTGATTGCATCGGGATGGAAATCAGCCGCACGATGAGTGATGATGGCTTCTCTGCCCTGGAGGGGGCAGGGATCTTGCTGCTGCGTCCCAGTCAGACTTTCAAAGGCAGTAGGGGAGAACAACAAAACCAGTGTGTTTAACCTCAACCTGCCCGTTCCCCTGAGGAAGTATAGGATGACCCACTTGACAACCAACATCGGCAATGAATTCAAACTGAGTCACACTATAATTACACTTCCCATTTGATTAGAATTATTCTACTTAAAAATCTTGAAGGCTCCCCAGATACACCATAACTTCATAGCAATAGATTTCTTCTCATATTGTTTAATCAAGTATGTATTAAGAATTTATTTTATGCTCATTGTGAGAAATGAGATTAAACATAATCAATCTCTGATTTTAGGAAGTCCATATTTTGCCTGGCGAAAGCAAGTAAATATGTATGAACTAATTTATAAATGGTAAAGATTACAGTATATAAAACAGCATTACTAGAAAAAAAATTACCAAACACAATTAGGTCATAGGATTCATAGCACTTCATAAGTAGGTGAAATAAAAAACAATGATTAGGTAGCTGATATTTCATCAAGATAAAAGAAAGACTTTGTGAAGGAGGAGATGTGATTTCAAAATTCTGTGATGCATATGTTAAGCCAGGTCCAATGCTTCCCTGTGAGCAAGTACCAGGTTTATTTGGCCTTATGCTTCCCTTACACTGAGGCCTCTCATGGGTATGGGGGCAGGGCCACAGACAGCTATTACAGTGTGGCCTGCATCTATCTAACTAAGCATTTAGGTTTTATAGCTTTTTGTAAGATTCCCCTTAATGCACAATGGTTGAAGATTTGGGATTGTGAGTAGAGGGAAGGATTTCATATATTTTCCTAACGTCCATTCTACGTAGGAAGACCCTGTACAGTGTTCAGCTACCACGTATGTTTGTTTAGATCCATGAACACTCCCTTTTGTGCTCTAGTTTGTCACATGTACTATCCTTAGCTAATTTCTATCGCCCTCTTCAAAAAAAAAAAAAAAAAAAAAAGGTAGAAACATTGTTGTTACTCGGAGTACCATAAATCCTTAGAACCAATTTGTATGGAAACAACATCGATCCTCTTGCCTCAGCGGTTGAAAAATAATTTGTGTTTAATATTGGTTACATCATTACTTATGGTACTATTTATCTATGAATAATGGCTTTATACAACTCTCCGGTTATTACTGTGTCTCATTAGTGATGAACTCAAATTCAAGTCTTATCCAAAGGATATAGAAAATATAATAAGTCATTATCAAATCCTGATGAATTTACAGTTAAACAAATTAGCGGGTTAACTGTAGAACAACACACATTTCAATCATGCTTTCTTGTATTGTCTCTGAAAAGTCAACACATCAGCCCCACCTTCCAAACACCAGCACCAGACACAAGTGAAGAGAAAAGAGTAGTCTACTCATACTCACATAGGACTGTGCTCCCGTCCAGCACTGCATGAGGCTGATCCACCAGAAACTTCCAGCTCTGAGGAGTGTCTGAGTATAACCATGGGAACCAGTGCCATGGATCTCCCACCACCATTAGGTGCTATAATTGTGACAGTACCTCAGTGGGAACTTTGATAGGAAATATACACAGGAGCACACATGCACACAAACGTGCATGCACATGCACACACACACACACGTAGACAAAAGTTAATTCAGAACATGGCTGCTCTGGCAAGAGGTCACATCCAAATACCTTCTAGGTCTATGTGATCCAGCTGGTAAGAGATCACATACAAGGATCTTCTGTACCTGTGTGATCCAGCTGGAATACAAACAAGCTTTGAATCCAGGAGACAGAGGCAGGCAGATCTGAGTTCAAGGCTAGCCTGGTATAGAGCAAGTATCAGGTCCAGGCATGATGATACACACCTTTAATCCCAAACAAAGGTAAAGTTAGTTTGTAGAAGGAAGCACCCATGTTTGAAAGTGATGTCTAGTTAACAGAAAAGGTGACAAAGCAGAGAAAATTTGACAGAATAGGATACACCCAACTCTCATGAGAAGTGAGTGCAAACAAAAGCTACTTAAGAGGCAGTTTTTCAGAGAGAGGAGGCAGTTTTTACCAGGAAAATAATAAAGAGATGATTTGCAGAGAGAGAATTCAGGTGAAGACAGAACAGGCCAGAAAATGAGAAAAAGCCAGAAGATTAGAGCAAATTGCTCAGTTAGTTTGAAGCCAAGCAGAGCAATTCTGGGCCAAGAGAGAAGCCAGATTAAATAAGTCATCTGGGAGAAGAGTTTGAGCCAGAACAGCTGAGTTAAACCAGCCAGCCCAGAGCTCAGAAACAATGGATTAAGCAGTAACTCTCAGAGGCTGAAAATATTCTAGGCTAATATTATAGATTAGGTTAGAATATACTGAGGCTAGAAGCTTCCAGAACTAGGCCTAGGCCAGCAGAAAGAGGTAGTAAGCCTTCCAGACAACAATTGAGCCTGGAGAATAAAAGTTACTACTACTACTACTACTACTACTACTACTACTACTACTAATTACTACACACACACACACACACACACACACACACACACACAGAGTGGGGTGTTTACAGGGCTCAAACCAAAGGGTTATCTGTGGAGCCATTGTGTCTAGTGTGAGTAAGAGTCATTTAAAACTATCACCTTTTAAGGGCCTTACCTTAAACAGGTCCATGAATGGTATTTTTAAAATTTTATTTATTTTTAATGTATTCACTTTACATTCTGACTATAGCCTCTTCCTTTATCTTTTCCTGGTCCCACCCTCCTCTCTTCCCCTCTCAGTCCTCAGCAAGAAGGAGCCCTCCTCACTACCATCTGACCCCAGCCTATCAAGTCCCATCTGGACTGCCTGCATCTTCTTCCTCTGTGGCCCGGCCAGGCCTCTCCACCAGGGGGTAATGATCAATGAGTGGGCAACAGAGTTCATGTCAGAGGCAGCTCCTACTCTCCATATTATGGGACCCAAATGGAGACTGTACTGCCTATCGACTACATCTGAGCAGGGGGTCTAGGTTCTCTCCATGCATGGTCCTTGGTTGGTGCATCAGTCTATGCAGGTCCCCTGGGCCCAGATTTGCTGGCTCTGCTACTCTCTTCGTGAAGCTCCTGTCCCCTTCAGATTCTTCTGCCCCTCAACTCTTCCATAAGATTCCCTGTGCTCTGGCTCAAAGTTCAGCTGTGAGTATCAACATCTGCTTAGAATCCCTGCTGGGTAGAGTCTTTCAGAGGAATCCCTATGGTAGGCTCCCATCATGTTCCTCTCTTCAAACACTTTGTGTTCAAGTATTTTGAATGGGCTATCAGATGCAATCATTTTGCTAATGAACTGTCCTCCGGGAACTTATGCTTTATCTTCAGAGTCTGAAGAAAACACCCTCTGCACTGACAAATATGGTATTGCAACCCATGAGCAGAATTAGAGAATAAAACCTCACATTATGATGGGTGAGAATAGTCCTTCTAGGGACCAGGCCCTCCTACAACCAACTCTGAGCTCAGAGTTCTTCTGTACATTACAGTGTAGGTCCCAGTCTATCCCAGGCACTGAAGGAAGACTTAATAAGACTCTCACAGAAGAGGCAACTCCAAGGACCAGGATCTTGGGTAATGACGTCACTTTCTCAGCTTTGGGCAGGTCAACTCCATGATTACCAAATGATTAGTATAAAAATGAAAGCTCAACATATAATTCAAGGTAAGCATTAAAACACACAGAATTGAATCAAATATCAAACCATTCTTATACAATAAAGTCTAGGAAAAATGAAAAACCACTCTCTTCTCTGTTTCCACATAAATAGATTTGCTTTCCTCTTGCATACTCATTCAAAGCACAGATGCTACTGACCATTGGACCAACATTGTCTTTCCACCCTAGTCAAAACTAGTCAGTCCTTTGTGAAATTCTAATTTTATCCAGTTGAGCATAGGACTGACATAGGATTTTTGGTGTATGAGGTTCACACGACTGTGAAACTTTCTTCAAGAAAGACAATTTTAGAATATCAAAATAAAAAATTAAGTAGAAAAGTTAATATTCATTTATAATGAGAAAAGTCAAAACATAAAAAGTTGGAAAAGCTGATATATAACTTCACACATAGCCGAATTTACTATTTATAGTATTACTTGATGGGTCTATTTTCTAAAAACACAAGAAGGATGAAAACTCCATTTGTTCAGTCCTCGTTTTAAAAAAAATATATGATGGGTATCCAATTACATACACTGCATTTTCAATTACTCTCGGGAAAGAAACTTCTGTACTGACAAAGTGTTGATGAGAACTTAATCTTCCACTTACAACAATCTCACACAGCTGCTAGTCAGCCGAAGACTCACACCTCCACACTTCTGCTTCCACTAGCCACATATTTTTATCCATGTCACGAAGTGACCTCTGGACCTTCACTTCTTTGTCATGACACTGGCTTAATACACACTGTGGAGGAGGGTTGGTAGCGATGCTGCAAGGCAATGTCTCACTAAGATGGTCATATGTAACTGGATACGTGAAGTTCTACTTACATAGCTATAGCCCAATAAAGCTAAATTTAGTTCTATGCCCTGTATATGTTTCTCTTAATATGATTTCAAATGCCTGTGGCTATATTAATCTACCTAATATGAGAATAACATGAAGTGAAAAGGTCTTAACCATAAGTCATTGAAGTCAAAATAACTTGTTATAAATTTTTACAAAACTTTGTACACACATTGTCAAAGCTCATCTCTGCACGTTGGAACACAGCTGGGTGCCACATAATGTTTTGGCCACTGATAAGTCACATGTATAATGATCTCCTAAGATTAGAGTAGAGTTGAGAAAGTCTTGTTACCTACTGACTTCAGAGCTGTCATAACACCATAACATGATGCCTAGGTCATATGGTAGTTTTGATGCCAGCAGAGCCAAACTTGCTGCACTTCAAGTCATGTCAAACTATAGCATACGATATTCAGTAAAGTACATAATTTTTAATGATTTTCATAAACAGCTATATTGTTAGTGCACATTCTTTGTGTTTTACATTTACTGATAGTTTATTTATAAAGAAACATTTATTGTTGAGAAGCATGTTGGGTTAGCCACACAGCAGATTCTGACATCTAATATTTACCATGTCTCCTCATTGCATAGAGGCCGTACTAAGGAGATGATTGATACCATCTGGGTTTGTAGATGTAAACTCTACGATGCTGGACAGTGATGAGAATACCTAACAATGCATTTTAAGAATGCGATCATCAAGTGGCAGGAAACTCTGGTCCCACAAAAACAAAGGCCCCTAAACTTCCAGCTCCAATCACCTGACTATAGACGTGGCCACCTCTACCACTAAGACAAACACTCTTTTGGAATAAAGACAATAATGACATAACATTTTAAAGTTCTAGGTGCACCAACTGATGGAAAATTCTAAAGGTTAATGATGATATAATGTCAATCATATTCACATCTGTGGTTTATGGGTTTTTATTGTATACTTATCCACACAAGTCTAAAATATGAAGTCATGTGTCTTTCTAATTCCTCTGGTTGAATTTCTGAATATGGTCTGTGTTGCAGTGGAAGGCCGCACATCCAAAACTGTATAGCCACAAGAAATTGTATTTGATGGCTGTACTTAAGGAAAAAGGACACAAATTTGAGTGGGTTAGAAGGAGGTGGAGGTGTAATTAGGGGTACTTAAGGAAAAAGGATACAAATTTGAGTGGGTTAGAAGGAGGTGGAGGTATAATTAGGGGTGCGGAAATGGAGTGAATATGAACAAACACATTGTACAAAATTTAAAGAACCATGATTTTAACATATCAGGCAGAAACCTGAGCAGTTGATAGACACTGATTCTGGCAGCAGAAACAAGACTTCAGTCTGGCACTCCATCAGCTGCTTCTTTATGACATTCAGTGTTATTTTTAAATACAGACTTCTCTTGCAGAATCTCTACTGTTCCTGAGCAAGCATAGTTCTTTTTTCTCGTGAAATTATTATCAATTCTCTGTGGCCAAGAGAAGCCAAATTCCTCCTATTCTCCCCATATTATGAAGCAAAATTATGTTGGGTTACATATATGCCTTCTTGCTCCATCTTTCTTTTTTCAGAATCCTTCTCTGATTTTGTGTTTTAACCCTGGGTAGCTTATGCTATCACAACTTTCCTGGTCATCTGGTTGTGTTTCTGCATGATTTATATCTACTTTTCAAGTAGGCTGATGGAATGCTTTGTAAAGAGTTAAGTCTATCCGTGTAAGATGATTAAATCTAACATTTCCCACTTGACATCCAAAATCCACCCAGAAGATAATAAAAAAAAAATGGGAGTAATAATTTACAGTGGAACAAGTAGGCATACAGAATCCCAGATGACAAAGAAAGGTTCATGTTGCCAAGAGCCATTGCCAGCTATCTTTCAGGGAACCTCAGAAGACACAGTTACAGAAGAGACACAAGAACATGGAGTATAGGACCTGCTGCCATTAGCCTTAAGTAAATGAGAGCAGATTGGAGGACAAGAGTTTCTGGACAGGCTCAGCACAAATTCTGCCTTGAAAGGGAGGAAACCTAGTGGAAATATCCTGTGTCTTCTGGCAATCATAACTAGTAACAGATCCCAGTGAAATAAGGCACTGGTAGAAAAATTATCCTGAAAAAAGTAAAGTTTGATAAGACAAAGAAGATGAGGCAGACGGAGGCATTACATATGGCTAAGGCTGTCATCAAAACAAGAGAGAGAGCCTCATAGGAAACGTTATCTCCCTGTAGTCTCCCATTACTATCATGGTAGTGTCTTCCCCTATCCAGGAAGGCTCAATGCAATTGGTTATAGGGAGTAAAAACCAAACATACAAAGAACACATGCAGACAGAAAAATAAATGTAAAGAGGAAGCAGATCAGCCTGCAAACATCCTGGGTATCTATGTTTTCATAGATGGGGCACAGTTTTCTTAGTCCATTTTAATATACTTTGCATCCCAATGTTTTAAGCAAACTTAAGTCCTATGTTAGTTGTGGTCACACTTCTCAATATTTTCTAGAGTTCAACAAAATTCTTTACTTGCACACATTTAGCTAGTTATCCCATCACAGTCACTTAACTCATCCTAGTCCTCAAATCCCACTTCTCTCATCTAAGTAGAATGATATCTGCACTCCCCATCCCATACATAGCCTTGTGAAGAACAAAATAAAGAACTTGCAAGTGAAAGGGCCTATCAACTGTAATTCAACAACAACAGAAACAACAAAAACCCTTCAACAACTCTCTGCTAAATGACACATGGGTCAGGCAAGAAATAAAGAAAGAAATCAAGGAGTTTCTGAAATTCAATGAAAATGAGGGAACAACATACCCAAATTTGTGGGATACATTGAAAGCAGTGTTAAGAGGAAAATTCATAGCACTAAGTGCCTTTAAAAAGAAATTGGAAACATAGCACATAAGCATCTTAACGACACAACTGGAAGCCCCAGGAAAAAAAGAAGCAGAAACACCCAAAAGGAGTAGACGTCTGGAAATAATCAAACTCAGGGCTGAAATTAACAAATTAGAAATTAAGAAAACAATCCAAAGCATCAACAAAACCAAGACCTGGCTCTTTGAGAAAATCAACAAGATAGACAGACCGTTAGCCAAAATAACTAAAAGGCAGAGAGACAGTATTGAAATCAACAAAATCAGAAATGAAAAGGGAGACATAAACAGACACTGAAGAAATACAAAGAATCATAAGATCCTACTTTGAAGGCATATATGCCACAAAATTTGAAAATGTAAGGGAAATAGACAATTTTCTTGATCAATTTCACTTGCCAAAGTTGAGTGAAGAACAGATAAACAAGCTAAATAGTCCCATTTCCCCTACAGAAATAGAAGCAATCATTGATAGTCTCCCAACCAAAAAAAAAGCCCAGGGCCAGATGGTTTCAGTGCAGAATTCTACCAGACCTTCAAAGACGAGCTAATACCGATACTCTTCAAGCTATTCCAAAACATAGAATTGGATGGAACATTACCAAATTCATTCTATGAGGCCATAGTGACGTTAATACCTAAACTTCACAAAGACTCAACAAAGAAAGAGAATTTCAGACCAATTTCTCTTATGAACATCGATGCAAAAATACTAAATAAAATACTTGCAAAACAAATACAAGAACACATAAAGAATATCATTCATCATGACCAAGTAGCCTTCATTCCAAGCATGCAGGGATGGTTTAATATACGGAAATCCATCAATGTAATCCACCATATAAACAAACTGAAAATAAAAAAAAACACATGATCATCTCTTTAGATGCAGAGAAAGCATTTGATAAAATCCAACACCCATTCATGTTTAAAGTTTTAGAGAGATCGGGGATACAAGGCACTTTCCTCAATATAATAAAGGCTATATATAGCAAGCCAATAGCCAAAATCAAAGTAAATGGTGAGATACTCAAGGAAATTCCTCTAAAATCGGGAACAAGGCAAGGCTGCCCACTCTCTCCATATCTCTTCAATATAGTACCCGAAGTTCTAGCCAGAGCAATAAGACAACAAAAGGAGATCAAGAGTATCCAAATGGGAAAGGAGGAAGTCAAACTATCCCTCTTTGCAGATGATATGATAGTGTATATAAGTGACCCTCAAAATTCCACCAGAGAACTCCTACAGCTGATAAACACTTTCAGCAATTTGGCTGGATACAAAAATAACTCAAAAAAGTCTGTAGCCTTCCTATACACAAATGACAAGCTTGCAGAGGAAGAAATTAGGAAAGCCATACCCATCACATTAGCCACAAGCAATATAAAATATCTAGGAGTTAAACTAACTAAGCAAGTGAAGGACTTGCTTGAAAAAAATTTCAAAACTCTGAAGCAACATGAGAAGATAGAATGATCTTCTTTGCTCATGGATTGGGAGAATTAACATAGTAAAAATGGCCATCCTACCAAAAGCAATCTACAGATTCAATGCAATCCCTATCAAAATACCTACACAATTTTTTAAAGACATTGAAAGTTCAATTCTGAACTTCATATGGAAAAACAAAAAACCCAGAATAGCAAAAACGATCTTGTACAATAAAAGGTGCTGAGGAGGAATCTCCATACCTGATCTCAAATTGTACTATAAAGCAATAGTAATTAAAACAGCATGGTATTGGCACAGCAACAGGCTGGTTGATCAGTGGAATCGAATTGAAGACCCAGATATGAATCCACACACATATGGTCACTTGTTTTTTGACAAAGAAGGCAAATCCATTCAATGGAAAAGGGATAGCATCTTCAACAAATGGTGCTGGTCTAACTGGATGTCTATATATAAAACAATGCAACTGGACCCATATTTGTCACCTTGCACAAAATTCAAATCCAAGTGGATTAAAGACCTCCACATAAAACCAGAGACACTAAGTCACTTAGAAGAAAAAGTGGGGAAGAGCCTGGAACATATTGGCACAGGAGACAACTTCCTGAACAGAACACCAACCGCCCAGGCCTTAATGTCAACAATTAATAAATGGAACCTCATGAGGCTGAGAAGCTTCTGTAAGGCTAGAGACACTGTCAAGAGAACAAAGCGACAGCCTACAAACTGGGAAAAGATCTTCACCAACCCTTCATCTGACAAAGGTCTAATATCCAAAATATATAAAGAACTCAAGAAATTCAACACCACTAAACCAAATAACCCAATTGAGAAATGGGGCTTGGAACTAAACAGAGAATTCTCAACAGAAGAATATCAAATGGCTGAGAAACACTTAAAGAAATGCTCAACCTCTTAGTCATAAGGGAAATGCAAATCAAAACAACTCTGAGATTTCATCTTACACCCATCAGAATGGCTAAGATCAAAAACTCAAGTGACACCACATGCTGGAGAGGATGTGGGGAGAGAGGAACACTCCTTCATTGCTGGTGGGAATGCAAACTACTACAACCACTTTGGAAATCTATCTGGTGATATCTCAGAAAAGTGGGAATAGGGCTTCCTCAAGACCCAGCAATTCCACTCCTTGGAATATACCCAGAAGATGCACCAGCACATAACAAGAAAATTTGCTCAACCATGTTCATAGCAGCCTTATTCATAATAGCCAGATCATGGAAACAGCCTAAATGTCCCTCAGTAGAAGAATGGAGAAAGAAACTGTGGTACATATACACTATGGAATACTACTCAGTTATTAAAAACAAGGAATTCCCGAAATTTGTGGATAAATGGATTGAGCTAGAAATTATCATAATGAGTGAGTTAACCCAGAAGCAGAAAGACTCAAATGGTATATACTCACTTATATCTGCATACTAGCCCAATGGGCATGTCCCACGAAAGCCTTCCCTTACCAGGAAACTGGGACAGAGGGGAGGATATCCTACTGGGACTCTAGATGAGAGAACCATGTGAGAATAGCAATGTAGAAGGATCCAGTGGGTCCTAGAAACCTACAAGTAGAACATTATGAGAGGCAGATTTGGGCCAAGGGGTCCCGCTCAAACTAAGGCACCAGCTAAGGACAATACAGGTGGTAAACTTTAAACTCCTACCCTGATCTAGCCAATGGTCAGAACAGTCTCCACACTTGAGTGGAGAGTGGGATATGACTTTCTCATGTACTCTGGTGCCTCACATTTGACTATGTCCCCTGGAGGGGGAGACCTAGTGGCACTCAGAGGAAGGACAGCAGGTCACCAGGTCACCGAGAAGAGACTTGATACCCTATGAGCATATACAGGGGGAGGTAATCCCTCTGAGGACCAGTCATAGGGGAGGGGAATAAGGGGAAAATGGGAGGGAGGGGAGAATGGGAGGATACAAGGGATGGGATAACCATAGAGATGTAACAAGAATAAATTAATAAAATTTAAAAAAGGGCCTATCAAATATAAAACACAGTACTAACATGATTAAGGCATGAAATTAATTACATCATAAGTATCGCATGTTTGTCATAAATATACAACATGGAGGTAAAATAGGACATCATGCCTTGTCACATTAAAACAAAATGCAAGTTGGTAAGTAGTACAATAGAAACGCTGTTCGTGCAAATGAACCTCCATCTCCAGAGTCTGACCGTGGCTCCAGGATGCCTGGACTAAGAAATAGCCTTGTCCACAACTCTGCAACAGATCAGTCAGAACGTTTTTCCTATATTCATTCCGTTGGGCCATTAATGTTCATCCGTTTTATTTTATGTCTGTGAATGTTTGCTCGTATGTGCACCAAGTGTATGTTTGTGCCTGTGGAGGTCAGAAAAGAGAGTCAGAACCATTGGAACTGGAATGAGTCACAATGTGGGCACTCAGAACCTAACCCAGGCCTTCCGCAGGAGAAGAAAAAATACGTAACTGCTCGGCCACATCTTCAGCTCCAGTATCACCTCTCTAAAAACCCGGACAATATTCTCGGCTTTACATTTGAAAGAACCCAAGAGACAAAACCCCCTTTGTTTCTTTTCCTTTACTTGAAACAGAGAGTGCAATTATATGAAATAAATAGCTGGCCTTTCCCTGTGGGTTTCCAGTGCCTGAGCTGAGAGTACGGAAGGGGAACTCCTCTCCAGGTGAGACTAGTATTTTGATTTCCATCCAAGTGCTTTGCAAAACCTGCAAAGGACATGAGAACAAAGCCTGGAAGTGACAGGAAACCTACGGTGTTGGCCTGGGAGGCTTTTCTCAACATGGAGAAAGGAGACCTGGAGTCACTTGTTGGAGAACAATCAGTAATTTTCCCTTGTGTGTCCTGTTGTGTCTGTTCTGCTCAACAAACACTTAGCTACTGCCTTCTGCTTCTGGCTGCTGACACTTGTTCTTTCCTACCATGTAACAAAACATGCCAAGGCCAGCGAGGTAGAATGTCAGTTGTTTTGCATATGACTCAAACCTCCCTTCTCCACATGGCTTCCCACCCCAACTCAAAGTTTGCTGTTGGACTCCTCAAAGACTTCTCTCTTAGATATCTGGAGATTGACTTTTGTGTCTGAGACCAAAACGTAGCCCAGTCTGTGCCTTCCTGCACAAATACTCGCCAGTAGCATCTGTTCAGCTCTCCTTCAAAAGAACGTTGTTCACAGCCTCTCCTAGCAGGAAGCCAGGCTACCCTCGTGCAACTAAGTCATTGCATGAACTTCCACATGCTTCCATGGTATATTCTGGATCATAATACAACTTACTATCCTTCTTCCAGGTGATGAAAGACAGTAGCTGCTTCTGAGTGTCTTTTCACAATGTTAGCAGGAACAGTTACTGCCAGCCTTTACCATACATAATCTGTGCCCTCAAGACAGACACTGTACAGTATTATCCAGACAGGCCCCTGAAGTCCAGGAGAGACCTTTCAATGATTCTCTTTTTAAAATGTAGCCTGGGAATGTAACATTTATGTAATTCCTGATTGTGTCACGGGTCTTCTTGCCATTGGTAATATACAGATTGTATATATGTGTAATAATATGAATGTATATGTGCAAAAATAAAATGATTTTTAAAATGCACCCTACACACCCTGCTGTGAAGCTATAGTAGTCCTGGACCCTGAGCTATAAGACTCAGCAGCCTCAAGTCCCAAAGGGGGCTGGTTAGAGCGGGATGCATCCACGTCTACACAAGGCTCCTCACAATGGAGCCACTCTATGGATGGCTTTGTTCCCTGACTGAGGGTGTTCTAATATTAGTGTGACACATACCCATAAGCTTGTGTGTGTGTGTGTGTGTGTGTGTGTGTGTGTGTGAACAGTTGATCCCCAGCTGGTGACACCATCTGGAAAGGCTGTGGAACACTATTGAGGTGGAGCCTGTCTAAAGAATGTGGGTCACTGACAGTGGGCCTTGGGTCTTTATAGCTAGGCTGCCACTTTCCATTCATTCTTTCTTCTTCCCTGTCAATGAGTCAATGAATTGTACTAACAAACCTCCCTCTCTTGTCTCTCTCTCTTGTCATCTGCTGCCATGTCTTTCCCATGGTGAGGGCCTCCTGGGTCCAGATCCACCAGCCTTGAGGGTCTCCTTGTGGGGCTCCTGAACCCTCTGGGTCCTTCCATGCCTCATTTTTCCATACCACTCTCAGCGCTCCACCCGGAGTCCAGCAGGGAGTCCCAATATCTGTCACTATCCGGCTGGGTGGAGTCTCAGAGGACATCTATGTTAGTCTGATATCCACTTATAAGTGAGTATATACCATGCATGTCTTTCTGGGTCTGGGTTACCTCATTCACACTGATATTTTCTAGTTCCATCCAATTGCTTGCAAATTTCAAGATTTCCCTATTTTTAATAGCTGAGTAGTATTCCTCTGTGAAAATGTACCACAGTTTCTTAATCCATTCTTCTAGGTTGTTTCCAGACTCTGGCTATTACAAATCAGGCTGCTATGAACATAGTTGAACAAATGCCCTTGTTGTACGGTGGGGCATCTTTTGGGTATATGCACAGGAGTGGTATAGCTGGGTCTTGAGGTAGCACTATTCCCAATTTTCTGAGAAAGCACCAGATTTATTTCCAAAGTGGTTGGACAAGTTTACACTCCCACCAGCAAAGGAAGAGTGCTCCCCTTTTTCCACATGCTTACCAGCATGTGCTACCACTTGAGTTATTGGTCTTAGCGATTCTGAAGGTTGTAAAATGGAATCTCAGAGTCATTTTGATTTGCATTTTCCTGATGACTAAGGACGTTGAACATTTCTTTAAGTGTTTCTTGGCCATTCAATATTCTTCTGTTGAGAATTCTCTGTTTAGCTCTTAATCTTATTTTTTCATTGGGTTATTTGGTGATGTTTAATTTTTGAGTTCATCATATATCTTGTATATTGGCCCTTTAATGGATGTAGGGTTGGTAAAGATCTTTCCCCAATCTGTAGGTTGTCCATTTCTTCTGTTGACAGTGTTCTTTGCTTTACAGAAGCGTTTCAGTTTCACGAGGTCCCATTCCAAATACCTACCCAATTCTTTACAGACCCAGAAAGATCAAATCTCAACTTCATATGGAAAAACAAAAAACCCAGAATAGCTAAAACAATTCTGTCCAATAAAAGATGTTTCTGAGGAATCTCCATGCCTGATCTCAAGCTGTACTATAGAGCAACACTAACAATATGGCAGGATACTGGCAGTACAATAGGCTGGTTGATCAATGGAACCGAATTGAAAATGTGGAAATAAACCTATACATCTATGGACACTTCAGTTTTTTACAAAGAAGCCAAAACCATACAGGAGGAAAAAACATAGCGTCTTCAACAAGTGGTGCTGGACTAACTGGATGTCTACATGTAGAAAACTGCAAATAGATCCATATTTATCACCTGCACAAAACTGAAGTCCAAGTGGATTAAAGACATCAATATAAAATGAGACACACTAAATCTGTGAGAAGAGAGAGTGGGGAAGAGCCTAGAACTCATTGGCACAGGAGACAACTTCCTGAACAGAACACCGATAGCTCAGACTCTAAGATAAAAGTTGGTTTTGATTTTATTTTGGGACTTTTTTTGGGGAGAGGGTCTGGGTTTTTTTTTTGGTTTGTTTGTGTTTCAAATCAAGGTTTCTCTGTTTAGCCTTGGCCCTTGGCTGTCTTGGACTCACTTTATAGATCAGGCTGGCCTCAAACTCACAGAGATCAGACTGCCTCTGGCTTCCTCTTTGCTAGGATTAGAGGCGTGTGCCACCGCATCTAGCTCAGACCTTTTTTCAAGGAATTACTCATTCTGTTTCACTTAGGAGTGTGTGTGTGTGTGTGTGTGTGTGTGTGTGTGTATGTGTTTGTGTGTGTGTTTGTGTGTGTGTGTGTGTGTGAAAATTTGTGTATATATTCCCATGCATATATGTTTACTTTTATTTGCATCACTTGCCTATGCTTTCTCAGAGACACTTTGCATATTTCAGAATAACTAGGAAAAGGACTTGATGTGAGGAGGAGTCGTTTCTGAAAATTGTCTGTAACTGTGTGGGTTTTGATAATTTAGATGTGGGAGAAAAATAAATATATGGCCAATATATTTCACATAGTCTTTTTTAAATGTTAAGTTGGATTTAACTTAATAGATAAATAAAAATTGTAAACGTTAATGGGAAATCAATTCCTCCTTGATATTCTGAATACCCTGGAGGTAGGTGATGATGATATGAGCTATAAACCAGATCAAGGTTTAACCTTTTCATATCATGATACATTGGGAATGCATTTGAAGAGAAACCATCTACATTTGATTGCTGCTAGGAGCAGAGAAACTTGTACTATTATGTAGAGAGGGATTAAAGTGTCACCTGATGCAGGTGTGGGGTTTGAGGACTTTTGAAGTTGCTGTGCACAGTACTTGTAGGGGAATGACTGGGTGGCCAAGTTCATTATTAGAAGAGGGTTGTATCCATGACTACCAGGTTTGCAAACTCTTTTCTGTTCTGCTGCCTCATTTCCACTCTCTACAACTGCCTCACAACCTGTCTCCTAACTGGGGGGTATTTCCCTGTTCTCAGGCAGTATAGTTTTAAGCACTAGATGTCCTCTCAACATGGCACCAGGTACTGTCATACACAGTATAGAATGCGACCTGTCTTCACTGTTGATCTGGCCGGTGGGGCACTCACACTTAGCCAAAACCCACAGCTGGATCTGAGGCTAGAGAGGGTTGTGGGCTTGTCCTGTGGGTAGGACTGCCTGTCACTTGTCACCAGGGTTGCATGTTTTACTTTTGGGTGAGGCTTCTGCTTCCGTCAGCCGACCCAGGTGGCTGGCGCTGTTTGGCTTCCTTTCTTTTCCTATGCTTCAACCTGCCTCAGCATCTACTCAATGTTCTCTCATCATCCCTGTGAGTTCCTGATGTGCTTCCTCTTTCTATGCATGAAAAAGGCTCTACACTTTCCTGCAGAGAGCCCTTATGGTCACACAGAGGCCGCTTCTACTCCATCATTTTACCTTAGAATCTTAAAGTAAGGTACTCATTTAATATCTTTGAATATGACCTTTAATGCTCTCAGTCTAATTAATAACTTGGCTGCTGGCATGTGCAGTTTCATCAGAGAAGGATTCCGTTGGAAGCAACACTTTCCGAAGGCCTTTTTAAAAATTATTATTTTAGTCACCCAGATGTGAATAGTGTCCAGTGTGTGTGTGTGTGTGTGTGTGTGTGTGTGTGTGTGTGTGTGTATGTGTGTGTATGTATGTGTGTGTGAATGAATGGATGGATAGGTAAACAGAACTTGGTTTTTGTTAGGCCAAATCTAGCTTATTTTTCTATCATTAAAGTCACAATGCAGATGGCACCGCTTATGTTAGGGATTCAAGCCTACTAAATTATAATCAGTTGATTTCATCCAAGGAGGTTTTGTGATGATTGAAAGTGTGTTCTGTTATCTTTCCCTATTGACATTCATGTGTGTCACTTCAGGAAAACCTGAAAGAAACTATGTTAATATTTGGAGTGACTATCTGTATCAGTTCCCCAAAGCAAAAGCCCTGATATTGCAGTTAGAGTCTCTCCCACCTGTGCAGCAGAAAAACCTGTTCCTGATGAAGAGAGAGCAAAGTTATTTCTACAGGGCAGAGTCTGCACACAACGTCCTGTTCAGGGAAAGCAGCTGGTAGTGCTGATGGTGGGACTGTAGAGAAGCGTTGCCTACCATAAACTCTGTGAGTATTCACACCCACACATCAGCTTAGTTCTCATGGACATGGCTCATGTTGGTAGAAGGGATCTCTTGTGTCTGTCTGGAAGCAGGATCACCTGCCAATAAAAAGCAAATGGTTGGTAGCTGAGGCAGGAAATAGGAGATGGGACATCTGGCAGGCAGAAAGGAATCTGGGATAGAGCCAGGCATGGAAGATTCAACTGGCAAGATGTAAGGAGAAAAGACACATCATACCTGTGTGCAGGTAATAGCCACATGGCAGTATGTAGATTAGTATAAATGGTTTATTTTAAGTTATGAGATGGTCAGAAAAGAGCCTAGTTTTGTGTGTGTGTGTGTGTGTGTGTGTGTGTGTGTGTTTGTATGTATACATACATGTATACATATATATACACTGTGTCTCATGGGTCATTATTCTGCAAGCATTAGACCAGAAGGAAAAACTGCAATACATGTTCAAGAGAAAAATACTTGGTTAATTTAACTACAAATGAGTTGTTTTCTTAAAAAGTACTTTGATGAAGCTTAACATTTTATTCCACTTTTAATTAACAACTGTGTGACACAGGTTGACAGGGTGCACTCAGTGTGATCTCCAAGATGAAACTCTGGAAGCACTTGCCTATGAGTGTATTGAGTTGCTAGTTGGATGACAAGGAATTCTCCTTGCACCAAAGCTTCAAGAATATCATCAATGTTGTTAGGAATTAGGAACATAAAAATGCTGCTTTAGACAAGCAGTATTAAGTGGAAGTGACACAGGATGTGGTTGGTGGCTCACTGGAGCTGAGTTTAGCTTATTAGAAAACCCAAACTTTCTTATCATGGTGCCCTTTCCCTTTCTGCCTAGAAACATTGACTGGATATGTTTTGATTGAGTGGGAAGGTTCAGTGGGGCAAGCTAACTGCTCTTGGGTTCCTGAGATCTGGGCACACAGATAATAATAGCATAAGGTTGCCACTGAAGGCAGAGGTGGGTACTAGCTAGTTAAACAGAGGATCAAGTAGAGGCTGTTACTCATGGTATTGTTTCTTGGGTTTGGAAATCCCAAGCTATGTGCATAAAATGATATTTTATGGCTCAGTAGGAAGGAGATGCAGTTTCTTGGCAACAGGCACAAAGATCTTTATAAGCCTTTCTGTTATTTTAAAGCATCTCTGGACATCATTATTAAAGTGGAAAAATAAAGAAAAAGAAAAAATTGACCTGTGTTGCACTCTATCTCGGCTTAAAGTAGAAAGAAATGTTTTGAATTTTCTTTTTCTGATTAGGTTTCAGTGTTGTGAATGTGCTTTCCCATTCTTTGTGCCGAATTACCTTTTAGGAAGCATGTAGGCTGGTATTAAAGATAGTGATGCCACACAGCCTCACTTCTCTGTGTTTATGAAAGTGTGACCACACAGAATAGATGTGCAGACATTTTGAAGTATACAAATTCTATCCTGCCAACATCCCAAGCTTTTCTAAATTCCTGCCAAGAAAATGCATCTGAGCAGGCAGGGTGGACCTGCATGCCAACTCTGTGCTGTCACTGGTCCAGTATAATCAGGCATCTCACTACTAATTTACATTTGGAGGGTTTGTTCTTTTAGCTTATTAAGTAAATTGGAATAAAAACCTGGCCTGTCAATTCTTCCATCCAGTATTTCTGCATAACCACAAGCAGTAAAATATAGCTTTGGAAATAAGGATTTTTTTAAAGTTCTGATTAGTTATGAGTGTGTGTGTGTGCTTGTATACAATATAGGTAATATTTATTTTATTCTCCTTAGCCAATATTGAAAGTGTGTGTGTGTGTGTGTGTGTGTGTGTGTGTGTGTGTGTGTGTATGAGTGTGTGTGTGGTAGGGGTATGTATTTGTGGGTGGGATATACATATGTTTGTGTGTGCATGTGCGTGCTTGCGAGTGTGTGTGTGTGTGTGTGTGTGTGTGTGTGTGTGTGTGTGTTGGATGTACTGGTCAAGTATTCTGACCGACTATATCAGAATATGAGGTGAAAGTCAAGGTACCGCATTGGCCTTGATAGAAGGGCTGGGTCCCTGTCTGATCTATTTGAACTTCCCAAATGCTATGACAGCACAGCAGATGCCGCTCATTGCTTTGCTAGGCCATTGTTGATCCTGTCCTGGACCCTTCTGTGGGGTGAGCAGACCACAGATAACAGAAATGGAAGGACTCTATGGAGTGAGCCATCTGTACAGATATAGCCACAGATCCCAAGGGGTAGGGTGAAAGCACTAGCAGCTGCATGTAAAGCCGCCAGAGATTTTCCCATGAGGCCCCTGCAAGAGCCTTAGTGAAAAAAAAAATGCAGGGATTCTAAGTTCAGAGTGAACTTCAGTAAATAACAGAAGATTTACAAATTATACTAAAGTAGTATTTTTTTGATCCCATGAACTTCAAACTTAACAGGCACCCTGTATTTTATCTAGCAACTACTGATCTGACAAAGGTCAATTTCAGCATCAAGTAGACAAAGTGGGTGCAGCACATGCTCAAGACAGTCTTTCCAAGTAATAACTTTACATCGGTTTCTGTCCTTTGTGGTAGTGCGTGATCTGAAACTGAGTTACAAAACTGAGGAAAAAGCATAAAGATAGAAACAGCAGTTAGTCACACAAGCCCTGCCACTCATCCCCAGATGATGGTTGAATGTAGATTTCTTGATCTGGGAAAGGAAATCAACCTGCATAGTTCTGATGACTTCTCTGTGGTAGATTATTAATATTAGACCTGAAGAATTTTATTAAATCAAAACAAAACAGAAATACCCAAGATTGCTGAATTTGTGTGTGGGGGGAATCTTAAAGGGCATACTAGCACTCCTCAGTAGAGGAATTATCAGAGGTGACGAGGAAAGGGGGATGTTGGTTTGTAATTACTATCCCATGCTCCTGATCAAGATTATTATGATGTGAACTATTTTTAATGCTTAGTGTTTTTGAAGAATAGGGCTCTCCAACTAAGAATAATACAGACAAATTGTTTTATGTCCTGAAAACAGGGCTGCAGGCATTTTCTGTGAGGCCAAATTGTGTCCTCGAGTGAACACTTAAGAATTCTTACTTCTCATCATGTGTCCGTGCATAATTGGATGTCCGTATGATCAAACTCAGATGCATTGAAACGAGAGACATGCATAGCAGAAAAGTGATCGCATGGACTAGTTTATCACTCAAATAGAGACGCCCGTACTATGCTCTGTAGCAACCAAATTCCTCCTCCTGTACTACGTAAATGATGCATCAAACAATAATTGGTGCCCATGGGTACTTTCACTTATGTGGCCAGCTGTCAATCTTGGCAAAGTAAATTTTTCTAATCTGTGTTACTGTTTGGCTTTGAATAAAGTTATCCTAATAATTTTGGGAATCAATGTAAGCCCTTAATTTTTTTCTCTTTAGTTACTCTATTTTTATTCTTATTCAAAATGGATTTTTTAAAATCAAATGTATCCTGATTATGGTTTCTTCTTTCTCTGCTCCTTCTAGTGTCTTCCCTCCTCCCCTCCCGTTGGATCCACCTCTTTCTGTCTCTCCCTCAGAAACAAATAGGCATCCAGAGAACAATAATATAATAAAATAAGATAAAACAGAAATAAACAATTAAGAAAAGGAAAAAACACACAGAAGGAAAAGAGACCAATAGTACCAAGAAAAGCCACAAGAAACAAATATAGAAGCAGGAACTCATTCATTCTCACACTCAGGAATCCCATAAAAAAAAAACACAAAACCATAAGCCATAATATATACACAAAGGACCTATAGGGTCCTTTGCTCTCCTGGTCCCTTGCCTACATCCAGGTTTGGCTAAGCCTTGCTCTCCAGGTCCAGTGCCTACACCCAGGTTTGGCTGAGCCTTGCTCTTCCATCCTGTGCCTACATCCAGGTTTTGCTGAGCCTTGCTCTCCCATCTTGTGCCTATATCCATGTTTGGCTGAGCCTTGCTCTCCCATTCCATGCCTACATCCAGGTTTGGCTGAGCCTTGCTCTCCCATCCTGTGCCTACATCCAGGTTTGGCTGAGCCTTGCTCTCCCATCCCGTGCCTACACCCAGACAGCCCAGCTGGAGGAAAACAAGATGCTCCCCTGACATTTCACCTTTTTCTCCTTTTTATTCCCTCCCTGCTCCACCTTAGGCTTTGAAAGATTCTCTTACTAAACCTTTTAGTGTGCTTTTGTTTTAATGTGTTTCTATCCTTTTTTTTTTTTATCTTCTGGGGAGTTTTTGTTCCTTCTGACCACTTCCCCTTGGTGGGCAGGCCTGTTGACACTCAGAGGAAGGGGAATCAGGCTGTCCAGATGATGAGACCTGATAGGTTGTGGTCATATGGTGGGGGAGGAGGCTGCCTTCTGTCACAGGTCTAGGGGAGGGGAAGAAGATGAAAGAGGGAGGAAGGGGGTGGAATGAGAAGAAACAGGTGAGGGGATAACAATCAGAATGTAATCTGAATAAAGTATTTTTTTTTTAATGTTTTAAGAAAAGCTCCTACAGCCGGTGAGTATGATGTGCATGTGGCACACATATTCCACAGCGCATGTGCAGAGGTCAGAGGACAACTTCATGTGCTCGGTTCTCTCCTTCCACATTCATGAGGGCTGCAGGAACCAAGCTTGGGTGGCAAGTGCTTTATCAGATGAATCATCTCACTGGCTCCGATTCTACTGTTTCGTCCCTTTCTTACATTTATCTAACTTGCTTTTCAATACTCTCAATGAGAAATGTCTTTGTCCTTTTTTCTTCTTTTATTTGTTTTTCTTTGTATTTCTTTCTCTGTTCTCAATCTCTCCATAGCTCTCTTCCCTATTCTGCCTTTGGTTTTCCTTTCTTTCCTTTACCCCCCTTTCCCCCTATTCCCGGTCTCTTTGTTAGTCTCCGTTCATTTACCATTTTCACAGTCACTTTACATAATTTTGAACTTCATAGCACATTTTGCATTTATTTTGTCATTTTCTTCTTTGGTGGTCATTGGTGATGTGCTTATACATCTTGTATGATTTAATGTTGTTGATGGTACATTCATTTGGTTTTTCGTCTCTGCTTATATTAGAAATTGAGTCTTCAAGAATCACCTATATCCTAAAAACAAAACAACAAAACAAAACAAAAACCTGCCAAATGGCAGTGAAAGAACATCCAGATAGATGCACCAATCATGGCAGACAAACACGAAGAAGCAACGCGACATGACTCCTCAGGAGAACACAAAGCCTCAAACACTCAGCTCAGTCATTCTAAGGAGGTAAAATGACAGTCAAAGCTTAGTGGCTAAAAATCATCATAGAGTGGATACACAGGAGCATTTGAGTTCAATCTAAGACTTAAGGAGGAAAGTAAGCAGTATAGGAGAAAACCAGCACAAAACTGGCTTTTGTCTCACAAAACAAACACTAATGTGTATAAAAATTTAGATATATTGATCCTGGTACAAAAGTGGGTGATCTGCCATACAAACTAAAAATCAACATAGGCAATTCAGAATACAAGTACACCAGATAACAAATGTCTTAACAGATGTTTACAAAATATCACAACAAACAGGAAACACGCATTGTCCTCGGTACCCCATGAAACCTCCACATGTATTCTGTTCCATAATCAGGTCTTAACAAATAAAAAGAATCAAAGCAATATCTTTATTCTTATAAAATCTGAGTAGAATAACACAAAATGGAACTACACAAATATTCACAGCCTGCACAGTACCCTCCAGCATGACAGGTGGGTTCTGGGAGAAACCATGTAGGAGATAGTAAAATTCCTAGACTGAAATGAAAATTAAAAGCACAACATATTTAATCTCTGGGACATAGTCATAGGCATTGCTATGGAAGGTCTATAACTATGAGTCTTCACACGAAAAATCAGAAATAACTTTAGGCACATAATCTAATGACGCACCTCAAGGTCTTAAAGAAACAAGAAGAAGCCAAACTCCAAAGCAGTGCACAGTAAGAAATGATAAAGATCAGAAAGGAAATTAATGGAATGGAAACCATTCGCCACACAACAAAGGCAAATGATGCAGATCAGTTTGAGAAAATTTCGGTATCTAAATTTTTAACATTATTTTCAAATGAGTTTTCTATGGAGTACCTAGAAACCTACTTTCAAGTCACACCGCACTGTCTCACAGGTACTACACAACTTTACAGCAACACATCCTCCTAATTCTACTCTCCAGTTCCATGTAGCATTTGTTATCATTTGTTCCACTGACTCATGAGCACCCATAGACATCTCTAGTGTTAATATTATTTTGTGTGGTTCTCAGATCAATTAAAAATGAGATGCCGGATGTGGGGGATCACACCTTTAATCCCAGCACTCGGGAGGCAGAGGCAGGTGGATCGCTGTGAGTTCAAGGCCAGCCTGGACTACAAAGTGAGTCCAGGACAGTCAAGGCTACACAGAGAAACCCTATCTCAAAAAAAAATTAGAATATCACTTTGCACATCACCCACACTTGCTCATTATCTAGTGATTGTTATCTGTAGTCATAAGGTTATTGGTAATTCAATTCCCTCCATATCTGTTTGCAATCCTTGTTCTGAGAATCTTCTCTCTTGGTGTTGTGTAAACACTGCTCCCCAATTGTCCCCTGATATACCAGTAAAGCAGTTTACAGCCAATTGCTGAGCAGGAGAGAGAAGGAGTTAGAAGAGGAAGTAAGGTGTTGAGATTGGGTAGAGGTCCAAGAGAGAGGAAGAAGATTCAGCTGGAGCAGGGAAAGCCTTAAAGCACAAGTGCCCTGGGGATTTACTCTGGAAGCAAGCCAGACTAGCTTTTAGGGTTAAAACTGCTCCAGGTTGTGCCATAAGCCTTGTTAAACAAATAATCTAATAGAAGCTCAGTTATTTGGGTGGTAGCCAGGTTATGAGAGAAACACACAATTTTATTAAAAAACAACTATAACAGTTATTCTTCATGCAGAGACATTTCAAGCCTATAATATTTTCTTTCTGAAAAAAATTTTCTTTCAGCATCATGTTTGCAAGACAGATCTATCTACTTGGCAACAGATCCATTTTGGTGTATGTGAGTATATCTTCTCTTTCGCTTCAGTTTTGGAATATAATTTTTAAAAAACTCTGTGGGTTTGAGTTGGTTTGGGGTAGGCTTGTGGTTTTTGTTGTTTTGGTTTTTGTTCTGTTGTGTTTGTAAAGTTGGGACTGAAATAAGCACTACTATGGTGCTGAGATGTGTCTCCACCCCTGCCCTGGTTTTTTTTCAGCTCTTGGATATGGGTTTCACATTCATCCTTCTTGTTGCTCTTGCATTTCCTGGGTCTGTGGTTTAGTATCTAACATTAGTTTGGGAGAAAATTTCTGGGCATCCTTGGCTTATATTTTCTTTCTGGTCCTTTCTGTTGCTGGTACATTATACGTTTGCGTTTGGATCACAGTTATCAGAAAATCTGTTTTTCACTTTTCAGTCATGCTTCTCTTTTCTTTATAGCTTTTGACGTTTATTGTGTCGTCAAACTCAGAGATTTTGCTGCTCTGTTCAGTCTGCAAATGAGCCTAAGTGTACGCCTAATCCTTGTTAGTCTTTTATATCTGTCAATCATTTACAGTGTTTCTTATTATTTTAATTTAACCAGGGTCATTCGGGTAGCCCTTAGATTATAACTATCTGTTGGATTGCAGAGGAGGGGTAGGGGGCGCGTCACCAGTGCATTTATAACTAAAGACAACAGCTCCCATGGAGGCTGGAGGATCCCTTCCTCCATCCAGGCCTGGCTGTGGATGGAGACCTGGGACATAGAAGAAATCCAGGTTACTATGGTGAAGCTTTCCTACCTTCCCTCTATCTGGCTCTCACTTTCTCTGTCACCATTGCTTAGTTGTGTCCTGCTCGCTGAAGCATCCCTTTTCTCTTACCCTGTCACCTACTCTAAACAACATGATCCGATTCCGAGGGCCATTGTTTGCTCCAACATACAGGAACGTACATACGCTGAGGACCTCCACAGTGTCAGCCTCCTTGTGACTGGTTTTAGATCCAGAAGGTAGCTTGAGAGCACGAACTCTGAACTCAGACAATTTAAGTTCAAATCCCAGCTCTACCCTGCACCACTGAGTGCTTCTGCTTCACTATGCCTCAATTAGGACATTTTGTACAATGGTAATAATATTACCTTTGTCATGGCTTTTGAGGAAATTACATGGGTTTATAGACATATTGCTTTAATTCCAATAAGAACTCTCAGTAGCCATATGAGACTCACAAAGCCTGGAGGACTGCATAGTAGTAATACATAAAAATACTGATCCTTTAACTCTGGTGACAAGCAGGGAACAAGACTAATTATCTCTGGCCAAAAGCAACCAGGTGTATCATTAAAACAACTTAAAATTTCTATGTGAGTAGATGTGGAAGGAGACTGAGAGTCAGTGTATTTTTTCTATTTCCCACAACAATAATAGTGTGCATTTCTGTAGACCCAAAATGTCTTTTTCCACTCTATTTTCTTTTACCTGAATGAAAATTACCTGGAACCAACCTCTGACTTTTCCATTCTAATACATCATTACTGGAGGGCCCATGCCGACTTGCAAGCTAAGACCCAAAGACGCTGAGCAATTTTATATTGAACTGCTTAGGCTCCCACCTTAGGTTATGGATTGTTGTGTGGGAATAGCACTGAAATTATTCACTGGTCATTTTCTTCAGGCTCAAAAGCACGAATGTTTACTTCAGAGAAATACATCTGCTGTCTATCCATTAGAATGGCATGGACCTGCTTAGCACTGCCCTGACTTTACTAGGGACTATGTTTCTGACCCCTTCAAAGGCCAAGTAATAATAGACCCTGGTTGAACGTTGACTGTGCAGGACTTGCATGAAGTTCAAATGTACTTGCCAAGTTCCTGATCTGATGGAAGCTTCTCAAGGAACTCTCCTCAGAATAATCATGGTACCTTGTTATACTGGTGCATAAAGGCAGTGTTGCTTTCATAATGCTGAGCTTTTATCCTTAACAGTGTTGTGTTGGAAGTATATTGGGGAGATAAGTAACTTGAGTAATGTAGCCCTTGTATGTCTTAAAGGAAAGCAGGTTTTAAGTGTTCCTCAAGTTTAGAATTTTAGGGTTTCATATGTAAACAGTGTATTAGGTTTTTTCCCTGAAATCTAAAATTATAGGTAGGTAATAGAGAGGGAGTATGGGATGTTTTAGGGAAATTTTCTTATATAACTCTGGAGGCTTAAAACTCCCCCAAAGAGGGGCTGGAGAGATGGCTCAGCGGTTAAGAGCACTGACTGCTCTTCCAGAGGTCCTGAGTTCAATTCCCAGCAACCACATGATTGCTCACAACCATCTATAACGTGATCTGATGCCCTCTTCTGGCTTGAAAGTGTACATGTAGACAGAGTGCTGTTACATAATAATAAATAAATAAATCTTTTTTTTTTAATTCCCAAACAGGTCATCTGCCAGCGAGAGCATAAGGTGCCAGTGTCTTGGTTCAATCTGAATCTGAATACCTCAAACCAGGGATGCTGCAATTCTCAATCCAAGACCAAAAGTCTGATAACCCAGGAAATCCTGGAGTGACTTTCAGAGTGCAAAGGATCGAGTTCTGATAGCAAGTATAATATGACCCAGCATCCCAGTTTGGGCTATGAGTGAATGTGTATAGCATACTTACAAAGTCATGTCATTTCAATCAGTGTTACTCATGGTAGTCAAAAAGTGAAAGCTAAGCGAGCCCCAATGAGAGATGAAGAATGTCGTCATCTGTTGCTGCTAATTTAAAAGTATGGCCTAATAAATGTTTATTATTAGGCTTATACTTATTACAATAGTAACTATTTAACCTGCTTTCACAATCAATAAAGACACAGATACTTGATATACTTTGAAATAGCCTTATCATCTGGGACATGGCAGATATTATCTCCTAAGCTACCTTCCATTATGTCCCACCCTCCATCCCATGCCATCTGCTTCTAATAATTTCTACTTGACTACCTCCCATCCATAATACCATAATACTAGCTAAGGTTTCTCATCTGTGCCGTTTCTTTCCATGTGGAACTTCAGAGTTCCTCTTCTTGGCTCTTTCCCATCTCATTGTGACCCTCCTCTTCCTTCTTCCTCCTCTTCTGGTACCTGTCTGCTTCTTCCTCCCAAGACCCTTCTCTCTCCAAGCCCATGAAGCTTTGCCTTGCCTACCTTACTTCAGCCCTGCCCAGGTGTCAGCTTTCCTTATTAGCCAAAAAGGGAAGCAAGGTTAAACAGCGATACTTTGGGTATGTGGCAGTCTGCAGTTAGAATCTCAGGGCAAGTAATTAAGAAATACAAAGCCTTAGACCACTCTGCATACTCTCTAGTAGACACCCAGTAGAAGATCACTCAGTCATATGAAAGAAAACATGACACATTTTACAAAAAAAAAATTGATAAGACTTGAGGAAATTAAGTGAGGCAAATGAACAATCACAAAACAAATAATGTATGGTTCCTATTATAAAAGGATTCTAGAATAGTTAATTACAAGGGGGAAAAGTAGGAGGTATTTTCAAGGAGCTAACGAGAATTGGAAAAAGACAATAATAATTTATGAGAGGTGTGGGCTTTGAACTTTTTTAAACCTACTTTATTTGGGGTTCTTTAATGCTTATATCCCTTTCAACCCACCTGCCCCTAGATAGGAGAGAAAAGAGGTTAATGGAAACAGGGGAAATAGACCTTTCTGGACTCAGTTCCTTGGAGCGATTCTACTAGCATAGTCAGTAGGATTCCAGCAGACCCATTAAACAGCAAACCAGCAATTCATCAACGGTGACTGCAACTGCAGCAGCCTGACCTGGAGCAGCAGCTAGAACCTTGAAGCAGTCTCTAGAGCAGTTCTCTCTGGAACCATCTCAAAGTGGAGGGATGAACAGCCAGACAATAGGTAACAATACCAAGGCAAAAAAGCCAAACTTCTTGTTTTGGGAATATATGTGTATATATCTATATCTATCTATCGATCGATCGATAGATAGATCGACAGATAGATTAGATATCTGAAAACATCAGATATCTAATAGATGGAGATAAAATAACTAGTCCACAACAAGAGAATATACAGGAAAGCCTGAACCACTTCCTACCTATGCAAATAAACTGAGACAGGGATTCTCGTGCCCTGGTGAAAGATGAGAGGGGCAATGCTGAACGAAGTCCATTTACTCTTATGCACCACCACTGAGGCCGCTCATCACATGTGGAAGAGTTGTTCTTTATATTTTGGAGTTTGGGGAGACAGTTGAACCGTAAAGAGATTAGATAACCTTAGGAATGAAGAGTAGGCCCCGGAAGTTATTTCCTGCCAAGGCAGAAACCTTAGCACAAAATTCCTTGCATAGGAATAGGATCCCCAAAGTCTATATTCTGAAATAGAGTTAAGGATTGAGAAAGTCCAGGGCATTGCTTAGTTACCCACAAAAACTTGATGTTGTTCACATATAGACTTTTGAACAAGGACTTTCAGATTCCCGGTAGCACCCATGAGCAATTCTCTCTGAAGAAAATTAACACTACTTTAGGTATAAAATTTGTAAAATTGGGGGCTCCAAAATAATGACATGGAGACCTATTATATTTATTAATAAGCTTGAAGCACTACAGCTGGGAAGATTCTCAAGTAGCTCAATCTAAATTAACCCAACTAATCCTGACACTGGCCTACTTCCCAGCCACATGGACCATTCCCTGGCATTGTAGTCTCTCCCTCACATCTTAGTCTGCTCCTGATCCATCCCTGTCCTTATGACAACTCCCTCATGGTGACCTTATCCTCTCTCTCTGCTCTCCACCTGGGACCCTTCACTGGGATTTGAAGTCCCGCCTTAAGTCTTCAACAAAGCTATAGGCTGTTCAGCTCTTTATTAACCAATCAGAGGTGATGGAGAACAATTTTTTACAACATTGAAATAGGAGATGCTTCAATAACAATGACAATGCCAGTGTTCAGACTGCAACTAGATCTTTGGTTACAGAAATCAGCATTTTAATAGACACAGCACAAAACATCCTCCGATAAAAGTTTATATTAATAATTTCTCAAACATATGCCAAAGAATTGTGCCACTCTGGATTAAAACACCATTATCAGAAGCCAATAGATTCATCAGAGAGGGCTGGGGAGATGGCTTAGTGATTAAAGTACTGGCCCCACTAGCATGTGAACACAAGTTCAGAATCCCAGCAATAATTCATAAAAATCAAGCTCCCAGCACAGTGTTGTATACCTAAACCCATACCTCTGATGGAAAGGAGTCCGACATATCTCAAGAGTTTGATTGACAGCCAGTTTAACAAAGACCATGAACTACAAGTTAAGTAAGAACCCCTGTTTCAAAAAAAATAAGATTAAAAATAATAGAAAAATAACCCTGTCAACTTCTATGTTCCATACACAAATGCAGAAACATGTACTGCAATGCATACACAAGTTTATATACATGTGCATGCTACACAAAAATACAAAGGAGTGGAAGGAGGAGAAAGGAAGGAAGGAAGTGAAGAAGGGAGGGGATGTAGAAGTTCTTGATCTCAAGCCTGACAACATGGGTTTGATCCCTGTGTCCCACATGATAGAAAGAAATAACAGACTTCCACAAATTGACTTCTGACCTCTGTGTTATGAATGTCTATATCTATGTGAACATACAAAATTAATAAATGAAAACATGTTTTAAAGGAATAAAAAGAAACAGAAGGCAAACATACGCTTTAAGAGGGCAAAGCAACCTTTAATATGAATGTACTTTGTAATAGGATTTTAAAATACAAAAGGGAAAATAACTGAAATTACAGTTAGATATTTCCCCATTCCCCCTTCAGCATTTGATGAGGCGATACCTCCTCCTGCTTGCTTAATGTCAAGGAAAACCAGATAAAGCAAAGTTTAAGTAGGATACAGATATTCAAATTATAATACTCAAAATGTTCAGATTTTAAATGGCAATCATTTGTACATGAATAATAAGAATCTCACCTCTAAGAAAAGAAAATCAATAGATGTTAACACCAAATACCTGTTAAAATTCATCAAGCAACCATATAATAATATTTTAGTGATCTATTTAAAATATACTTAAGGGAAAATTGATTAGAATATGCCATATGAAAATTATTTTCAATAAAAATGTTCAATTTTTAAAATTTTATTTTTAATTTATAGATTCAATTTACATCTTTATTGTAGGCCTCTCCATCCTCTCCAACTGATCCCTCCCTTCTACCCTCCCCCTTTCCTTCCTCCCCTTCTCTTCAGAAAAGGGGAGCCCTCCCCCAACTCA